>CM031239.1:74100702-74740617 GCA_018340775.1 Taxus wallichiana var. yunnanensis
AATGAGGTTGTATGACTTCATTTGAAGATCATCTTTGGCGCACTTTACTCTAACACTTGGTTTGTTAGGTTGGTGGTTCCATAACATTCTACATGAGGATGAAAACCCTCTTGTGTGGCATCCAAGGAGGACGGAAACCTTTCTTGTGGCTTAGTGGAGAACGAAAACTCTCCATTTTGGTGCATTGAAGACATCTCCTAAAGACTTGCTTTCTGATTTGGATCAAGGACATTAAGAAGAAGGATTACAAAAGCTTTGCATGATTTTTGGAGCTCTTCCAGGGGAGCGACTAGGGTTTGGTGGTGGTTCGGTGCTTTCTAGGGCACATAACTCATTTATTCTTTGATATTCTTGTTCGGCCTAATTTATAAGGCCGTAATATGGACTTTGGTGAATTTTGGTGAAGATTTGCTATTTTCCCTAGCCCTCAGTTTTGGCTGGATAGCCACTGTTATAAATATTTAATTCCAGTTGTGCTAATAAGATATTTCTTCAATCTTTTGATGTATTTGTAATGTATAAATATTGGCGTGGCTAGATAAATTGTTTCGTGGCATTCTACATTGATTTGCACAGTGAAAAGCGCACTCAAATCTCATAGGCAGTTCACTGTCCTAGGAGACTGCAGATTTTGGATTG
Organism: Taxus wallichiana var. yunnanensis; assembly: GCA_018340775.1. Classification (NCBI taxonomy): domain Eukaryota; kingdom Viridiplantae; phylum Streptophyta; class Pinopsida; order Cupressales; family Taxaceae; genus Taxus; species Taxus wallichiana. Next base: position 74,101,342 of record CM031239.1, read on the forward strand.
GTTTTCAGCTATTTTCAGTTTGTTGTGTGTGTACTTGAAGGTGTTTTCAGATCAGATCTATTGGGGATAGTTGGAAACAGCTTTTCTTCATTTTCAGCCCTAAAAGGGACATTAAAGAAGCCAACAAAAGAGAATTTTGGTGTTGTAAACTTACTTCAATGTACACTTGAATTTTAATTCAAATTTATACGAAAAAAACATTATGTAGATTTATTTCAAGGAAAGAAAGCCAATGTCTAGATTCTATGGAGTACAATGACATGGCAAAGATTGATCAACACTAGAGCAATGCAAAATGAGAATACTAAAGACTAACAGTACTACGAGTCCATTCATATTAAAAACTCCCTGAAATTGAGCACATTTATATCAAGTATGACAGAACATGATTCCATGATATTTTGGTCGATAACAGTTCCCATAGCCACGTGACGCCCTAGTCATGTAAATGTTATGTAAGTCTCCATTTAATTAGTTGCGACTCATGATTCCCAAGGACTTTAAAGAGTCTGTCCAGAACCAAGCTATTTATAACTGTGCTTTCTGCTGCTATTTCCATTTTGCTGCTGCTACAGGCATTTGCATAGAGAGTACAATGTTTCTAGATATTGAAAAAGAGAGCACGGAATTCAAAACATCTCTGACACACAGAAAAGTCTTGAGTAAATTTTGTTTGGCTTTTCCATTGGCTGCAGTGGAGGGGACTACCTTTACATGCATGAAATAGAACAAAAATATAAACCTTTGTGAACTTGTTTAAAGTCCAGATCTTTAACTGTTCAAAGTACATGAAAATTACCTGTGGAAAAAGGTCAGAAAAAAACTGATAAGCAGGCTTATCATCTGAAAGGTGAATGCCCAGAATGTCAAATACTGCACCATAAAGAACAATTTATAAGATAAGCATGTTAAAATCCAAATCTAAAAAACACACAAATACAAAATCTAAAGCACATAAAGCAAGTGCATCATCAACTTGAAACCATAAGATATTGTTCAATAGATTTTGCTCAAATATGCAATTTGTATTCTTCTACACTGTCAAGTTCTGCAAATATGGTCAACAAGAATGAAACGAAAGGAGTTGACTCTGGTTGCCCGTCCTGCAGTGCCCTGCCAGTCAGTGTCCTTTGATAACAGTGCCTTTATAACATATTTTGCAATGTTGTCCCACATAATGTCGGTTATAAGGACTATGTATTTGATAAGACCTAGGTTTTATTATTTTGATTCTATAACCTGCATGTTAATCAAGGTGGTCATTATTCACAATTGACAATTGAGAATTTCCTATTTGTCATAACATTTAAAGGAACATGTGACAGCTTACTCTTTGGCTAAGTGACACTTTCGACATGTTTTATTTGAAGTGGTTGAATGTGTTACGGGTATGATGTTCCCAACATGTATTTGATAGCAAACTATTTCAACTATTAGTATGATTATTAGATGGTTTGTGGAACAGGCAATGCTTTGATGATTTGCATTGTTTTATGTTGTAAACCATACAGGGGTTCATTACATAATTGAGATTTGGGTTATGCAAAGCAATAGCTACATAACTCACGAGAAATTGTAGCAAAATCACCAAACTCTCAAGTTCTGGGGCTGGGAGAATAACTCATTGCTGTTGGGTTTGATTTGAGAAGTAAGAGCTCAATTCTTTTTCTTCGGGGTGGAGTTGGGGTTGGTTTAAGGTTTTGAAGTTTTACTCTTCCATTTTAGATCTGTTGCAAGGCTTGAATAATTTTTCCCCATTTTCTAATTTGTTTCCTTTGGTAGGAAACTGAGGTTTTGATCTTCACTTTGTTTTCCTTTGTTTGATAGGGTTTGCAACTTGCACTAGTAGTGATATATGAAAATGGCATCCTCAACCTCGAGTAGCAGTAGTAAGAAGCCAAATTCTGATGACCCTTCTTGGAAGCACGGCATAGAGGCTCCAAAGAAGAAAACTCTAATATGCAACTATTATGGTTTTATGATAAGAGGATGCATTGATAGCTTCAAATACCATCTTGCACAAATCACTAGACGAGATATTCGAGTGTGCCTCAAAGTGGAGCATGAAGTTACACAACAGATGAATGATCCCTTTTTCGCTTGTGGAGAAAAAAATAGAAAAGAAGAGAACGATTGCATCTGTGATGAATTCTCCCCTGGTTCAGATGAATAATAGTATCTTCTATTGGCCCATGGATTTAGTGCTCATACACTGGACATAGTTCAAGTCGAATTCCTTTGGCTTCACAAGTTTTTTTGTTCCTCGTAATACTCCTAGAGGACAACCTTTGCTTGAATGTACTGCTTGGATTTGGGAGAAGCATAATGAAGCAAGGATGGCTATTGTAAATTTTTGCTATTATAACAACATACCATTCAATGTGGCAAAAAGCGCATAATGGGAGACATCAATGACAAATTGACAATGTTAGGAAAAGGTTCAAGGCACCCGGTCCTCATGATTTGAGTGGGACTTTGTTGGAAGAAGTCATCAAAAATACGTAGGTGATAGTCGATGATCAAAAAGAATTTAGAAAAGAAAGCGTTCATCTGTTTTCTTTTGACGGGTGGACAAATGGAAGTAATGACACTTGATAGAAGTTATAGTGACTACAAGTGAAGAGATGGTGTTCTTGAAGTCTATTGATGCCTTTGCCATGTCAAAAATGTAAAGACTTTGTGTGATCTATTGGAGTAGGTGGTCAAAGAAGTGGATGTAGAAAATGTCGTTCAAGCTATGACCAACAATACAACGACATATGTAGCAAAAGGGGAACTTATTGAGGAGAGGCACCCTACCATTTTGGAGCCCTCGTGCAACCGACTCCGTTGATCTCTTATTTGACAACATAGGGAAAATTAGATGGGTGAAGAATTTGGTTGATGAAGCTAAAAATTGACCAAATACAACTACAATCACCCTTGGGTGCTTCGCTTGATGAGAGAGCACACCAACAGAAAGGAGCATATGCAATCAAGAGACGCACAATTATCCACAAACTTCATCACATTGTAGAACATTGCAGCCTCACCAACATCACTTAGGCAAATGTTTGTGAGAACTTTGGGGTTGGAGTCTCCATATTGTAGGAAGGTCGCAGAGGTAAAAATCAGGAATAACATTTATTATGATGTGTTTACGAAAAACACAAACAAGATCCTTAAGGTAAGTATAAACTTAATGATTACAAACTTACAAAGTAATAAAATCCATTACTTTGTAAGTTTGTAAACTTCTAAAATTTTAATTTATAGAAGTTATATTTCAGAAATCCATTACTCTATAAGTTTGTAAACATACAAGGTTTCAATTTATAGAAGTTATATTTCAGATTTTTGTTTATTAAGAAGTATTTTTTGGTTCAAATTTCTCTTAACTTTAATTTTAAAATTTCACACTATGTTGTTTTAGGTGATAGAGCTTTTAGTCATATTTCTACAAATAGTTCCCATACTTGTATTTAGCAAATATTTGGTAGACCCAAAAAAATGACTCGGAGAATATTCAGCAACTTAAAAATGCACAAATTTCTTTTAAAAACATAAATTTTATGGAAAATATAACTACAAAATGTATCAAATGAGTCCAGTAAAATGTTGGGGAAATGTTTTCTCAAATGAATCTGTAGTATTGGGGAATCAGGTTCTGTGAATGCCCAATTGGAGCAGCAGATTGAAGTGTTGGGTCAAATGGGACCCAAGAAGGGAGATAATCATCTTGCCAAAATGGCTATGGATATTGAAGAACTGAAAGGAGACATGAGGCTAACGAAAAGTTCTTCAGTTTCTCTTTAATGACTGGCATTCTATGAAAATGCAAGTTGAAGATGTGGCCAAAATCACTAGTGGGGGCAGTCTTGAAATTATGAAAGCTAACTACAACAACCTCTCCAATGAGGTGGATCATATTAGAGCCATATTACACAGTTATATGGAATGGAGTGTTGTTACTATGAAATCCACTGCAACATCTTCAAACCCTTGGTTAGTTGGCTAATGCTTACAGGCAAGTGGACGAGCATGGCAATCCGAAGAAAAGGAAAGGGGAAGTTGCTGAATGTGACTCAAGCCGTTGGGTGCCAACATTGAGTCTCTGTCAAAGGAATGGGCAAAAGTTTTAGATGGTCTGGAAAAATCTAAAAAGTAATGTTTGTCTGGGTGGTTGTTTGTTTACTTTGTTGTTATTTAACTTTGTTGTTAGTAAGACTTTGGTTCAATAGGTGTTGTTATTACTCTTTTTGTTGTGTTTTGAACTGGTTTATATGCTCATAGAGGAGCTCGGATGTAATAGTCGTTCTATATGTATCTTTTTGTATGCTTTGTAATGTCTTATCTGCTCACTTTGGAGCTCTGACATGTAAGGGGTAGGGTCCCCTCAACCCTGTTTTACCTATTATCAAAAAAATGTAGTATATTTGCATCTCATAAAAAGAGATATCATTGAGTTATTTCTTCCTTAAGGAATGTTGGATGATGTTACCCGCCTTAAGAATTTATATTTCTATCTTTCAAGTTTATTGAATATTATGGGACATTCAGCCACCATAAATCTCTTGCGTTGTTTAGTCATTTATATTTCAACGTTATTTTTCATATTGGATATATGTTCTTAAAATTTTCCTTCATTTTCTTTCTAACTCATCAATTTTCTTCTCATTCCATGGGGTCCCAGATAGGAAATTGTGGGCTTCCATAGAGAACATTTTTAAGAGGCCACTTTGGGAGATTTGGAGAGTGCTATAGCTTGCATTTGGACCTTGGGTCACTACACAACCATTGAATGAGCTTTGGGAGGCTTGGAAGCTTCGTCTTCACAAATTTTGTTGATTTCCTCAATTGTGGGTGAAGGTAGTATCTATATCTGCTTGACTCATGATTTTGTTTTCCTCTCTTAAGAAGAAGAAGCAAGTGATTTAAAATTTGAATCCCCTTGGTTTTGTTTCAAAGAAAAGAAAGATCTTGATGGGGATGTATGTTTCTCTCCTTCCTTTTTCTCCCTTATTATTCGCTGGAATGCTAGAAATATTGTTGATAGGAACAGCAAATTAGAACATCTTCCATGGAGCAATGTTACTCTTCTTGATGTTTTTCTCTTTGATTAGTGTGCTCAAGGCAAATCCATTGTGCCATTTGTAGATACCAAGGACAGCGCAAAAACACTTTGGTTCATCACCCTTCCCTTGAAGCATATACACATGAATCTTGGTTGACTGTTACTGGACGAGAAAAGGAGGCTTTGGACAGCTGTTATGGATCTTTCATGATACCAGTTGTAAGGTGAGAGTTGAGGCCATAAGGGGCCCAGTAATAGCCACATTGAGAAGAGTTTCGATATGTAATTTCTTACTCTTGCTAAGAGAAGGAGGCCATGAAAGGTTCATGGAGCTTGAAGAAGATGGTGGATAGTACTTGTGTTGTAATGTCCCTTTCTAGGGCTGAAACTGAAAAATAAGGGTTTTGGCTCAAACCCAAATGACAACTTCTGATTTTTATTACAGCCACCGGTCAATCACTTTAACCCTAGAGGAACAAACTGAAAATGCCATTAGCAACAAAGAGAAATCTGAATATTTATGACAGCAAAGGAATTCATATGGCAGCCAACAATATCACCACTTAGCCCTAGCGATGAACCTAATTTTCTATTTCCTAGGGCAGCGAACTGTATGGGCTTTTCAAGACAATATTCTCATGCAATATAGACTGAAAATCAATATAGAAATATCCCAAACACTTCATAAGTCCAGCAAGATGAAATCTGGAGCAAATATATATTTTATAAATTTAATTCAAGTGCAAACACAACTGAAACTTTGAAAATTCATAACTCCATCAATACTTGGAGTTTCAACACAAACAAATGCTCAAAATGATCTCGGAGAGACCAACTATCAAATAAAAGTGAAATCACAATTTTCCAACCATGGAAACCCCTCCAACGAAACCCCTCCAAAAGTGATCCCGAACTTCCCAAATGGGTAGATCAAGTGGAAGAAGGGTGCCAACACCCTTGAAAGTGCCCTAGCTGGAGTAGAAGTGCCCTATGCACAGATAAACACCTTGTTGTTCCGGAAATCTACCAATGAAGTCCACTTGTGACTCCCGAATGAAGCCACCAATGCACACAAGAGGGTTTCCATCCCCAAGTGTGATCCTATTGAAGGGTTTCGTCCTCAATAGGTGACCAAGGAAGGGTTTTCATCCTTCAATGGCAAGAAGAGAAGCTACACTAGCTCCAAATCCAAGTAAATGTCAAAATGATGAATGATAATTATCCCTCCTCCATTCGAACCTCCTTAAGTACCCCTCTTTGGCGCCAAGGATGAATTAGAAGATCAACTCTCATGGCGACCTCTTAATGAAGGGGAAGTGTACTTTTTAATCTTCACTTGGTCCTCCAAGAAGACCGACCTCATGTGGAGAAGATAGAAGTTCCTTTTTTCTTTGTCATTCACCTATCACCTAGTCGAATCACTCCAAGCCATAATTAGTAATCAAATAAATAAGGAAAATACAATCACTTACAATTATGGCAATGTTCACCTCCCTTGCTTTCCTTCCTTGAAGCCCACGGAAGGTGGAATGGGCCCAAGGCCTTCATAGTGACTAGCTTGGAAAAGGGGACATTACATGGGTGGAGCCATGGGGATATGGAAGAGCAGGTTGGGGAGAAACCATTAGATCCTTGCCATGAAACTTCATTGAACTTTCTCTCTTCCAACATGTCCTAGTCAAAGCATTTGTTTTTCAAATGATTGATTGAACAAAACCTGTAAGTGATTCATCTATTTCATTTAGTTGATTCAATCTCGAGACCTACGTTGAGGGTGTTAGGTCCCCTAGTACCTTTCCTTTAATGAAGGTAACATATCTATGCAATTTGAGATCGAATGGAATCCCTTTAACTTGATTACCCTCGCTAGTGAATAATTAAGGAGCCACGCAAGCCTAGTTCGGATGGTGAAATATTCCTTGACATCATGCCATTACTCTCTTGTATCATATTGTCAATTTGAGGATGCATTTTCATGATGCCTTGAAGGGGAATGTCAATGATTGTGGTTGAATATGCCTCATAGGGCTAGAGATTTGAATGTTTTCTTAGTAGGAGCTAATACTAGTGTTGGCTAGATTTTTTGCATAGCACAAAACCTAGCCAATCATGAGATAAATCTCCCTCATTTGCCGGTGAGGCTCCCGTGTCAGATTTGTCGATTAAAGTATGCTAATATCTAAATAGGGTTTTACTTTAATTACTCAGTTCATGAACCATAACTGAACAGTTCTGCAGCAAGTAAGCAATTGTTTTAAAGAAAGAAAATATTTATAGAAGGGAAAGGGAATTATATAAACACAGAGAAGAAATGGAGAAGATGTGCATCCCAATCAATAGATAGCAAAGTTGATTGCATGCACATAGAAGAAACCAATAGATATAAACACAGAATTCTAAGCAAAGGTAGCTCTAGATCTAGATCTGAAATAACACAATCTATTAAAAGATCTAAGATAAAAAGCAAGAAACACAATACACCGTGACACAAAGTTCTCTGGAAATCTGCTCCTGTATATCCTTTGCTTCAAGTGGCTCTCAAGGGTTTCAGACAAAGTCTGGAACACAAGGTTACTGCTTACAAATTCTGATCATTAACCCGAAGGTTCTTCCTCTACTTATAGAATGTAGAGGGGCAATTACAAGTTGGAAGCTTTTCGTTGAATTGGCACATGTGGAAGTCGGAGGAAAGAAACAACTGGAATCTCCATCCTAGAATTCCTCTTTGCATGACATGTATGATTTGCAACTAAAAATAGAACCTTCTATTTTGCGCGTCCGCCACCTATCTCCAAGTAGTTGACTTCTTCAAGTAATGGTTTTTCAACCAATCACTTTAAGTTGTATAATTTAATTGATCGCTCAATTACTTTGTCGGAGGAAAGAAGAAGGAAGAGGAAAGTTGCAGTCTTGTCCTTTTTCATGTCCGCACATGCATTGATTCAAACTGGATCTGGAAACAACAAGCTAGAATTGGAAACAAGTGGATTTTGTCGCCTTGTCTTCTCTTTTATCCTTGAAGCTTTTGCATTCTTCTCCAAAGATACATCAATGCAATGTTTGTAAGTTGAATAACTCATCCTTATTTTTAATTGCATATGAGCAATTAAAAATTCTAAAGCACTCCGTGATGAATGAAAATTCAATGAAGGCTTCAATCTGGAAGATGGGAGTATTCAGACAAGATCTTGGAAGGAATTTTTCACGCACCGACTTCTTCACGGGATGCATTTGAAACAAGAGGATGAAGCCTTTGTGCTGAAGCTTTTCGTAACTATGAGATCTGGATCTGGATTTGCATTTGCATCTACATCTGGATATGAATCTACACCGCATAACAAACTCTGGCAATTGGGCTATGGATGGAAAAGTTGCAGCTCGAATAATTCCCCTGTTTTTAATCTGCACGTATGAGTGAAGTTTTTCCTGCACGCATGAGTGAAGTCTTTCCTGCTCGGATCTGTCATCAATTTAGCAAGAGGTTCTCGAGCCTAGATCCGTGTCTCCAATATCTGCAAATTTAGAAGTGATGCATGACTCTGTTGTGCTTTCTTTTTCATCTTTCTTCGCCATAGCTTTGTCTATCTTTGTCTAAACAATTCTTTTTCTTCTTATTTGACTGGAATTCTTCAAAACTAGTGCAGATCTGGATAATCCTTCAGATTCGGAGGAAATATTCAATGTATTGGACATTGATATAAGTTCATTTTCTTTATAAAAGCACCTGTATCTAACTCCTGCAATTAATTCAGACAAAGATGGCAACCGGAGCATGCACAGTGAATTTTAATCACAAAAATCTGCATAATTCAAGCCTGCTGCCCCAAAATTTGACGTTTTATTTGCATGCAAAGCAAGCATGAATTTTACCAACATCACTGAGCACTGTATCACTTCTACAAACAATTATGCAGACACAAATCAGCCTTCTTCAAAGCATGCGCCAAAACTAGAAGCTTTTAGCATCAAATCCACCTTCCTCTGAGCAAAATCCTTCTCCAAATGGGGCGCACTTTTCCTCTGGGCTGCACTTCTTCACCTGTGAATTAATTAATTCATCCTTATGGCAGCCCATGCTTATATAACCCTCATAATTATTTAATTAATAATTGCCCCTTCTATTCCTGGCAATTAATTAATTAAAAATCATGTTTTTCTCTTTAACTGATGTGTTAAAATAGCATGTTTAAGGACAGCCATCCAATTAATTAAATTAATCCAATTTAAACATCCACTCTTCACTCAACTGAAGCTTCACAGTGTGCCTTGACCTTAGCCACTGAAAATAGAAATTAATTTAATCATTTAATACTTCAAAAAGCATTAAATATCACCCAAATGGGGCGCACTTTTTAGCATAATAGAATTCTATTTTTAAAAACACATGGCAATGGGAATTTTTACCCTGCAAGGCAGCCCGGAAATCCCATGATCCACTTAAGTGATTTGACTTTGACAATGGGATTATTTACCCTGCATGGCAGGCAATAAAATCTCATGATTTCACTTAAGTCACTTTTCTTTTATTTCACCATGGGAATTTTTACCCCTACAAGTGATGATAAATTCCCCGCCGCCTACTACCTCTAATTTTTCCACTGCAACTTAAGTGAATTTTCCATCATGGGAAAAAGTACCTGCAAGACAGTGCAATAAAATCCCATCTACCCGTTGTTTCTATTTTTCCCATCATAACTTAAGTGACTTTGCCTTCATGGGAAAAGGTACCTGCAAGGCGAGTACAAAATCCCACTTACTGCTACTCACGACCAAAAATCCCATGATCCACTTAAGCTGTTTGATTTTTATAATGGGATTATTTACCCTGCAAAGCAGGTAAGAAAATCCCATCAATGCCTTAAGTGATTTTTCTTTTATTTCACAATGGGAATTTTTACCCTGCAAGGTAGGTAAGAAATTCCCGCCTCGCCTGCTGCCTCCAATTTTCTCACTGCAACTTAAGTGACTTTTCCATCATGGGAAAAGGTACCCTGCAAGGCAGGAAATAAAATCCCATTTGCCTACTGCTTCTATTTTTCCCATGATCCACTTAAATCCTTTGTTTTCCAAAAATGCGCCCAACCCGCAAGGGCTTTTCAGTGCATGACTTCACCTTTTCCCAGTGAACCGGACCTCGATGGCGACTTCCTTCTGGCACAATGTGCGTATGTGATCTCCGAATACTCCAGGCCAAGAATCGGGCTAACCCGGCAAAGGAATTGATCTAGAGAAATTTCACAGAAAACGAAATGGGAAAACACAAAAACACGAAAAATTGTCAAAAGTCACAAATAAAGCCCAAAACTTATTCCTAGTTAAAACCCTTCTGGTATATAGGAATAATGATATGTTCAATCACAACAGGGTTAAATTGGAGCGCAAATTGCCTCAAACGGGGCTCAAAATAATTAAATACAAATTTTCCGCAGACAAATCCCGATGACAGAATATAACAATTTTGGGCATCTAGGTATTTGGCGAAAATGGCTAATATGGCTCTTTGGGAATATCTTGACGCAATACAAGAACTTTCAGGCAATAAAAACACAAAACGACCCATTATTTTAAAAGTACGAAAAAAATTCGGATAGGGTAGTCACAGATTTCAGGATGAAATCTGGGACACCAACTAGGAAGGTTGTAATCCTAATTCATTTCTCAAAAGATGCATTAGTGGACCTCATTTTGACCCTCCATAGTAGAGTGTTGAAAGCACATAGTGGGTACATGATAATTTAGTGTATGCTACACATGGTCTTTTGACCTTATCCCTTGTGTAGCCCCTAGCGGGGCAGGGGAGCTAGGACTATGAAGACAATGGATGTTGTGACCATTAACTACACTTGATAGAATTGTCAGCTTGTTTATCTTCCATATTGGTGATGGTTATGTCCTTACCTTCTATTTTCTCTCAATTACATTACTTATTTTTGTTTTAATTATGTTACTCTACATATGCATAGTTAGATGGCATATACTAGTATGCTAGTTAGAATTCTGGTTCAATCCTTAGCTGTCTACACATTTTATTTTAATTTATAGAACTCCATTGTGGCACCAAAAACCAGCCACCGAGAGTGTGCCAAAACACCATATTATCTTCATAAGGAGTCAACATATTCAAATAACATTAATAGCAAAGTTTATAGTTAATTAATTGCTCAAAAAGGTTGTAAAGCTTCTCAGCGCCATTCTAAAGATGTGGGTAACAAAGAGATAGACACGAAATAGAAATGAACAAAGTTGTTCGATAAGATAGAGGGATAAAATGGAGCAAAAGATAGATAAACAAAATATGTACCTATAATGTTTCCAAGAAGAGATAAGAACTAAGAAAACTGGATTTTCGTGTGCATTTTGTATCAAAAGAGCAAAAATGTGTCAAGATAAGGGGGACTGTAAAACCTTGAAGAACCATCCAAATCCTTTTGATTGTGAAAATGTCGCTGCCTCACTTCCGAAGTGCCAGCAGAATATATATAGAAACCTTCAGTCAAGAATTATATTATTAGTCCATACTCTACTGCATAAACTGTTTCCGTCCATGAATTCCCGTTAAAACATAAGGAATAAAAAAGTATTAAGGACCATTCCTGCTAGAGTAAATACAAACTCATCCCAATAAAGAATTGCATTGTATTGGATTATAGACTAGTAGTTTGCAACAGAATTGAAGACAAAAGGCGTTAAGCATATAAGACCATGCGCACATGGACTTTAACCCTGGCCTACTTTATAATGTCTCTTTCCAAGATGCTAAAATGAAGCAAGTGTGAAAATAAACCAACAGCACCAGATAAAGCACATAAAATCACCATGAACAAAACTGTCCATCTATAAATAAGTGATATAACAATAGAATAGTAGCTCTATCAGAGATGACTAGAAGAATGCAATATTCTCTGCAGCATATTCTCCAGAAAAATCTTTGTACCTCCTATATACTTGTTTTATGCAAATAGTTACATAACACCAACATTGTTATATAAAAATTAAGCTAACAGAGAATTCGTAAACATGATATCAGCCCATCTTAACAGCATCTTCTACCTTCCATTGCCATCTTCAGCAGATTCTTGTGCCATAAACTCATCCTGAAGTATTGTCGAAATATGTTATTAGTCCTCTTCTAGTTGCAAAAGGTTTGTACGAATCAGGAATCAGCCTATATTCAAAGGACTACTTATTGTTGAGTAATTGTGTCCTTTTCATCAAATGACATCTAGAGCTGTATTAGGTCTTTTGGCGTTCAATGGATGTAAGATAAACTACACTAGATTTCTGTTAACATGATAGCATTTTAAACTTTTTCTAGCAGTCTTTTCACTCATTTCCATTATCATCATCAGTAGATTCTCACGCCATAGACTAATCTCAAGCTACTTCTTTGAAGAACTCTTATTTGTCACAGTCAATTGTTTCCAACAAATTTATAGACAATGGTTTGGATTTCCAGCTTATGCCAGGTAATGTCCCCTTGTACAAACTAGTCACTATGAAGGCCTTGGGCCTATTCCACTTTCCGTGGGCTTCAAGGAAGGAAAGCAAGGGAGGTGAACATTGCCATAATTGTAAGTGATTGTATTTTCCTTATTTATTTGACTACTAATTATGGCTTTAAGTGATTCGACTAGGTGTTGGATGACTTGGCAAACGAAGTAAAGAGAACTTCTAGTGTCTTCATGAGGTCGGTCTTGAGAGCCTACATGGAGATGGAAAAGTACTCTTTTCTTTTATTAAGGTTGGTCTTCTTGGAGCCTACATTGAAGATAAAGGTGGGAGAACAATCCTAAGGAGGTCGGCCATCCTTTTGTTCTTCTAATTACTAATTGGCACCACAAGAGGATATAAAGGTGGATCGAATGGTTTGAGGAGGTTATGCTGATTTTGATATTGATTTCTCTTGGAGGTGGAGCTAGTAACTTCTCTTTAATATCCTTTGAGGACAAAACCCTTCAAAGGACACCTATTGAGGACGAAAACCTTCAATAGGATCACACTAGGGGATGAAAACCCTCTTGTGTGCAAGGGTGATCTCACACGGAGGTCACATTGGGTTATTTGAGGTCGAACTAAAAGGATCTAATCCTTCTAGGGTCGATTTGAATTAATAAAGTGCAGATTTATATTTATCCCAAAAGGGGATATTACGATTAATTACAAATGGGTGTGATCACTTATTTTCTCTATTATTTTGATATAAATTGGATTGATAAATATTTCCGTGGTTGAATTAATTATTTGGAAGCATTCTCAATTCTTTTGCAGGGTAGTATGCTGATGTGAAGTCCCTATACAGTTCGTTTGCCTAGGAAATAAAAATCAGGTTCATTGCTAGGGCTAAGTGGTGATTTTGTTGGTTGTCATAGGAGCCCAAAGATGTTCCCTACAAGGGTGTTGTACCTACCTTGGAATTTCTAAGTTACAAGATGGCTGGAAGCAACCCAAGGCATGTAAGTATCTCAGATTCTCTGCTTACCACTTTGGCATTTCAGATATGAGGGAGTGATCATAATTCATGTTTGTTGTGTCCTATGAGACCGCTAATGGGATATCATTATGCACAACATATGTCAAGGGATGATGAGGTAAGAAGTACCTCTTGTGGCAAAGAACATATGGATGTTTGGATTCAATCTCAAGATTGTTTTCACATAGGAAATATAAGTGTTGTGTTGAACCCTACAAAAAGAGGGATTGTTGATTTCAAAATCAGTATGGGGAACAATTCTATCATGGTATGTTTTGGGCATCAAAGACATGATGAAAATTTTGATTATCCTTTCCAAAGATTGCTAACCCATGGTTCCATGGAAGAAACAAAGAGAAGATGGAGAAAGACGAGCAATCGTGATAGAATTGCACCTGTACATATTCCAGACATAGGGGAAATTGATGGTCCATGTTTCTTTAAGAATGCACTATGCACAAAGAAGATATTCCAAATTTCCAGCTGCTTATTCCCATAGAAGGTATGATTTTGAAGGTTGCAAAAATTGATTTTTGGGATTTTGAACTTGTTATCAACTATTTCAGTTTGCCCTACAATACGTTTGTTGTCATCAATAAGAGGACACCCATGAGAGGAAATAGTTTCCAAATTCCCTAAGCATTTTCAGCCATTGGGGATTGGTCCCTTCTCACCTCATTCGTCATTGCAAGGGCAACAAGGTGTTTGATATGGGAAGATGATAAGCATGGAATAAATCATTTGGTTGTTGATAATAACACTGTTGTCATAGGCATTTCCAGCTTGTCTACCATCTTGGTGGTGGTCATACCCAAGAAGGCAACAAGAAGAGGAAATTGTTTGCACACTTTAGAATCAATTCCAGTCAGTCTCAATCAGTTTTTGAGCAAGAAAGCACCTTCTAACAGCTGTAGCATGAGTGGAGACAAGGGCAACAAAGTTGAGCATGAAGGGTTCCACCGTAAAATGTTAGTAAAGACAAAGAGGTTGTTGTTTGGGATGAAATTCCAAGCATTTCATGACTGTTGCAGTCACTATACAGCCCCGTACAATCACTTTGGTGTTATTTTTCTAAAAGGATTGATTGCCTAATCATAGGAGCAAAGTGGGAAGGCAAATACCTTGACCCAAGGGTCAATTTGAGGGTTGTTCAACAGAGGCCTGCTGTTTGGTGCATTTTCAGTTTGATCTTCTCAAGATTTTGGAGCATAAAAGGACATCTTAATAGTTGGGAGTTGTATTCACTACACACTAACATGCTTGGACTATTCTATGCAAGTAAATGTGGAATTCCAGCCACCTTCATTCTGATTTTTGAAGGGAAAAAGAAATATTACATTGATGTTTGGGACATCATGAGGGAAATTGGGAACAACCAATGTTTGGATGGTAATTATGAGGCCTTGGCAAGCATAGAAGAAGAGTTGGTCACCATGCCCACAAAGCAAGAATGGATAAAGAAGGGGACAATTATGAGTTTGCTTCATGTGTAGGTACATCAAATGAGCATATGAGAATTATTTGGGATCCGAGAACTTGTAATTGCTTGGGGACAAGCAATCTTGGGAAAGGGGAACTGTCATGTCCCTTTTTGGAGAATAGCGAATTTGAAGAACTTAACCCATTTTTCCTCCCGTGGGTTTAAGGATGCAAGGGAAGACTTGGATGAAATTTTCTAAGTAAATATTTCCATTATTATCATGTATTCCTATTGGGAAGCCAAGCGCTCCAATATAAGAACTTATTTAATTAGAATATAAAGCAATTTGGAGCATGTAGGCTCTAAAAACAAATTAGATAATTAAAAATACTTTATGAGGTCGGCCATTATTTGTAGCACCCCTTATGATATAAAAGGAGGTTGCTTGGCCATTTGATCATCATGTGAATTCTATTATCTCTTGGAAAGATTGCTTGTGAAGCATCTCTCTACCTCTCCTAAGGATGAAAATCCTTGGAGAGTCTTGTGTGAGGATGAAACCCTTCACCAAATCTAGGGAAGACTTCAACACGGAGTCTCCACCCCCTTGAGGGATTTCTTTGCTGCTGTTATCTTAATTTCAGCCTTAGGCAAGTTGCCCTAAGGAGCTCTTTGGGTCAAATATTGAAGATATTGCTTTCCTTTTGTTATTGATGCAAAATTGGCTCCTTCAAAGTGGAGTGACTCGTTTGTGGAGTGATTCGATACATTATTTGGCACTTCTAAAAAGGGTGACCAGCATTGAATGGTGTTTTGAAGTGCTCAAGGCATAGTAGGAAAACTCACCAAATCCAAAAACTCGCCAGACCCCCAAAAAAAAAAAAAAACTCGGCAAAAACTCGCCAATACTCGGGAATACTCAGCAACTTAAAAATACTCAAATTTCTTTAAAAAACATAAATTTTAAGCAACACATAGCTACAAAATGTATCAAATGAGCCCATAAAATGTTGGAGAAGTGTTTTCTATTAGATTTGAATACAAATACAATACAAAATTGCATCATCATGCGAATACGACAACCAACTAATACTAGTCCCCACACTCATACTATCGCGTCTCCACGCTCCTCCACAAGGTTACCGCGATGAACGGCTCGATCATGGAACTAGATGGTGGTGCTTTGGTGGCTCCCTCTGTTGCATGTTGGAGATCACCTCCAAAGATGTCATTGATCGATATCTCCTGAGTCCTGCTAGTGCTTCTCCCTCCATAGCCTCACTCTCAAAAGAAGCAATCTCATCTCATAAACGCAGGTTTTCCTCTTCTTCGCCTGGATCCACTCACCGTATGGATCTATCTCATCCGGATCAATGAGCTCCTCCGATGTGGCCTCAACTTTTTTTGTGCGAAGCCGAGAGATTTATTGCACAAAAACCAAGTCGTTGAGCCTTTTTTGAGTCAACTTGTTGCGCTTCTTCGTGTGATTAGTCCGAGCACGGGAGAATACTCGTCGAGTTTTGGAAAGTTATCCAATATTTTTAATTACTAATATGTCTAAAGCGATCAAAGCTCATGATTCTTTGGAAGATTAAGAAGTTCTTAGGTCCAAAAAGGTGCAAAAATGAATTTTATGAAAATAAGAAAAATATTGCCATCACTATGTAGAGCTCGAGAAAATATGCACTTTTAGAGAAAACGGCACCAAACGGAGCCACTTAATGAAAGTTATGGCACATGCAAGTTTTACTTTGCTACATCTTCCCAAACCCTTTCCAAAAATGGCAAATTTTTTTCTATCCTTGTGTTTTCTTCACCAAAATCCAAAAAGGAAAGAAATGTTGTCTTTGGCGAGTTTTTTGCAGCGAGTTTTTCATGAGTATTCCAACTATACTCGGCAAGTTTTTTTTTTTGCATTTTTGGCGAGTTTTCTTGAGTTACTCGTTTAGCATAATTTTTGACGAGTTTTTCTAAACTCGCATGAGTTTTTAAGCAGTATTCTATCTATGGCTCAAGGGTCTTCTATTTTGGATTACATCATCTCAATGCATATAATTTATAAGGGTGAAGTATGATTCTACATTGAAATTTGGAGGGATTTCGCATGCATAATCAAATCTGAAAATATTTATTTATTTATGCAACTAGGGTTTGAAAAAAATTCATTTCGGCATTCCTAGGCTTCCAAAAATTATAATTCCTTAACCAATTGATTGCTAAACTTGAATAATAATTTCATAATATATTTAGAGTGATCTTGCATGGTTTCTACGACATTTCCAAAAGGACTGAATTTCTTGAAAGGCAGGTTTCGCATGTTTTGGTGGATGTTTGGGCAAGCTGATTTGATATTTGCCTTCGTCATATTTTTAAACCTCAAGATCCCAAGTTTCGTGAATTTTGGAGGTGATTTACTATTTTTCCAAGCTTGTTGAGTTCGTTGGTTAAGGGTTTCGAATTAATAATTTCCAAGCTCGAGTTCTGATTTCTAATTGTTGATTATGTTTGTTAAATGTATCTTAATATTTTTGGCATAAGAATTGAAGTGTGTTAACAAGGTTTAACCCACCTTTGAAGGGTTTAACTTCTCCAAGGAGGTCGCTGCCTAAGGAAAGGCCTAATTTGCAGGTTTCAAGACTGATATCAATCATCTACAGCAGCTCACTAATCTGATTTTTAAGTTTTACATCTCAGCTCTTTGGTCATTTCCTGAGTCCCCCTAAAAAGGGACATTACATGCACCAAAAGCCGCAAAGACTTTTCTTTCGTCCTACCTTCTTCATTCCGCGGAACACTCAAAAGTGTTCGCAGCCTTTAGAACTAGTTGTTTTCACCTTGTCTTTTGTTTTTGCGGCCCAATGGTACTTACTCGCAACACGACCTTTCACTAAGTGGGTTGCATGCTTTGTTACACGGAATTAGCCAATCCCACGTAACTCCTATTTTCCAAGTCCATATAACATTATCTTCCTCAAGCTATGAAGCGCTAACCTTCACCACTTTTACACTCCGCGGTACATTGAATTTGCTCTCAAAGCGTGCGCGGACTTTTTTGTCGATATCCTCATAAGACAAAAAGTTTGCCTCTTATAGTATAATGTCCCCTTTTTCAAACTAGCACCAATTGAAAACTTTTTGTCATTCCTCTTCTCGTGGCCAAGAAGGAATTGCATAAGGGAATTCCTTGGGTTTCGCTTTTATTTTCTTTTAGTGTTATTAATGTTTTTCTTTGGTGTTTCACTCCTAATGAGGGTTGTTTGGGATTATAATTCTCCCATCATGAAATTAAAAGATAAAGTAAAGCTCATTAAGAGGTCAAAGCAAGGTTGGAGAGTTTCCAACATGGAAATAGAAGATAAAGCAAACTTAAGAGGTCGGTCTACACCTTATGACTCTTGGTGACAACCAAAGGGTATAAGAGGAGACTAAAGGGCTCGTTTGCACATCATTTTTGGCATATATATTTCATAGTTGGTCTCTAGGGTTGATTTCTTGTTGGCTAGATTTTCTGCATAGCATCAAACCTAGGTAGTCATGAGATAAATCTCCCTCATTTAACCGGTGAGGCTCCCGTGTCAGATTTGTCAATAAAAATGTGTTATTATCTATCAGGGGTTTTACTTTAACCACTTAGTTCATGAACCATAACTAAGAAGTTCTGCAGCAAGTAAGCAGTTGTTTAAGAAAGGAAAGTTATAGAAGAAAGAAGTAAAGGAAATACAGAGAAGAAATGGGGAAGATGTGCATCCCAATTAGTAGATAGCAGAGTTAATTGCATGCACATAGAAGAAACTCAATCGATATGAACATAGAATTATAAAACAAAGGCAACTCTAGATCCAGATCTAAAAATAACACAAAGTCTATTAAGAGATCTAAGATTAAAAGCAAGAAACACAGTACACCGTGACACAAAGTTCTCCGGAAACCTGCTCCTTTGTATTTCTTTGCTCCAAGTTGCTCTCAAGGGTTCAGCACAAAGTCTAGAACACAAGATTGTTGCTTACAAATTCTGATCCCATTTTTTAACCCGAAGGTTCTTCCTCTACTTATAGAATGTAGAGGGGCAATTACAAGTTGGAAGCTTTAGTTGAACTGGCACATGTGGAAGTTGGAAAGAAACAACTGGCAATCTTCCTCCTGGAATTCCTCTTTGCATGACATGTATGATTTGCAACTGAAAATAGAACCTTCTATTTTGTACGCCTGCCACCTATCTCCAAGTAATTGACTTCTTCAAGTAATGGCTTTTCAATCACTTAAGTTGTATAATTTAATTGATCGCTCAATTACTTTGTCGGAGGAAAGAAGAAGGAAGAGGAAAGCTGACTTTGTCCGAAGAAAGAAGAAGGAAGAGGAAAGCTGACTTTATCCTTTTTCATGTCTGCGTGCAACTGATTTAAACTGGATCTGGAAGCAGATGGATCTGGAAATAAGTTGGAATTGCAAGCAATTGGAATTGGAAGCAAGCTGGAATTTTGCCTTCGCATTGTCTTCTCTCAGGGCTGCATTCGAAACAAGAGGATGAAGCCTTTGTGCTGGAAGCTTTTGCAACTATGAGATCTGGATCTGGATCTGCATATGGATTTGCATCTGCATCTGCATCTACATCTGGATATGGATCTGCACCTGCATAACAAACTTTGGCAACAGGGCTATGGATGGAAAATCTGCAACTCGAATAATTCCACTGCTTTTAATCTGCACGCATGAGTGAAGTTTCTCCTGCTCTGGATCTGTCTATCAATTCAGCAAGAGGTTCCGAGCCTAGATCCGTGTCTCCAATATCTGCAAATTTAGAAGTGATGCATGACTCCGTTGTGCTTTCTTTTTCATCTTTCTTCGCCATAGCTTTGTCTATCTTTGTCTGAATAATTATTTTTCTTCTTACTTGGCCAGATTTCTTCAATACTGGTGCAGATCTGGACAATTCTTCAGATTCGGAGGATATATGCAATGTAGTGGACATTGATAAAAGCTCTTTTTCCTTTGTAAAGCCCCTGTAATGAATTCCTGTAATTTATTCAGACAAAAATGGCCACCGGAGCATGAATAGTGAATTTTAATTGTAAAAATCTGCACTTTTCAAGCTCTGCTGCCCCAAAACATGGTGTTTAATTTGCACATAAAGAGAGCATGAATCCTTTCAACAACACCTGAGCTCCTGTAACACCTGTGTAAACAATTATGCAGACAAAGATCAACCTCCTTCAAAGCATGCGCCAAATTTGGAAGCTTTTAGCCTTGTTTCCACCTTGCCTGAGCAAAATCCTTCCTCTAATGGGGGCGCACTTTTCCACTTGGCTGCAATTCTTGACTTGTGATTTGAATAATTCACCCATATGGCTGCCCATGCTTATATAACCTTCACAATTCTATAATTAATAATTGCCCTAACAATTAAAGGCAATTAATTAATTAAAACTCATGCTCTTCTCTTTTAAAAATAGCATGTTTAAGGACAGTCATTCAATAAATTAAATTAATCCAATTTAATCCTTCACACATCACTTCACTCAAGCTTCACAGTGTGCTTTGACCATAGCCACTGAAAATAGGAATTAATATAATCATTTAATACTTTAAAAAGTATTAATTCCTTCTCAAAAGGGGCTGCATTAAATAAATTAAATTTATTTAATTTTAGAATTCTATTTCCAATTGATTTATTCCCCTTTGCTTTTGTTGACTTTTCCACAAGCCTGGGTGCCAAAATTGGGTGAATAAATATTAACAAATATTTATTTAATGCATTATTATTCACCCAATGTGGGTCGCACTTTTTTGCATAATAGAATTCTATTTTTAAGAATTTCTGACAATGGGATTATTTACCCTGCAAGGCAGCCCCGGAAATCCCATGATCCACTTAAGTGATTTGACTTTGACAATGGGATTATTTACCCTGCAAGGCAGGCAATAAAATCCCGTGATTTCACTTAAGTCACTTTTCTTTTATTTCACCATGGGAATTTTTACCCTGCAAGGCAGGCAATAAATTCCCACCACTCAAAAGACATCTAACTTTCCCACTTCAACTTAAGTGGATTTTATATCACGGTAAAAAGCACCTGCTAAGTAGGAACAAAATTCCCACCACTGCTGCTTCCAATTTTCCCCTACTACTGCTTAAGTGAATTTTATAACACGGAAAAAGTACCTGTTGGCGGTATAAAATTCCCACCTTGCTGCGGCTTCTATTTTCCCATTCGCAGCTTAAGTGAATTTTATAACACGAGAAAAAGTACCCTGCCAGGCAGTTATAAAATTCCCACCTTGCCTGCGGCTTCTATTTTTCCCATTGCAGCTTAAATCCTTTGTTTTCCAAAAATGTGCCCATCCCCGCAGGGCCTTTTCTGTGCACGACTTTGCTTTTTCCCAGTGATCCGGACCTCCGATGGCGACTTCCTCCGGGCATAATGTGCGTATATGTTTTCCAGCTGCTCCAGGCCAAAAATCGGGCTTACCCGACAAAGGAATTGTTCTAGAGAAATTTCACTAGAAAACGAAACAGACAACACAAAAACACGAAAAATTGTCAAAAGTTACAAATAAAGCCCAAAACTTAAAATAAGTTAAAACCCTTACGGCACATAGGAATAATAACATATTCGCTCATAATAGAGTTAAAGAGTGCAAATAGCCTCATACGGAGCTCAAAATAATTAAATACAAATTTTCTGAGACAAATCCCGATGATAGAATAAAACAATTTTGGGCATCTGGGTATTTGGCGAAAAAAGCTAATATGGCTCTTTGGGAATATCTTGACGCAACACAGAACTTTCGTGCAATAAAAACACAAAAGCGACCCATTATTTTAAAAGTACGAAAAATTTTCAGATAGGGTAGTCGCAGATTTCGGGATGAAATCGGGGACACCATTTCTCTAAGTCCATTCCACTATTGGCGACAATCCACTAGTGTGGCATCCAAGGAGGACGAAACCCTTCCTTGCGGAAGAATGGATGATGGAAACCCTTGATTTGGTCTTTGTTGAAGACTTTCATCAAGACCATCTTGTTGGTTTGCATCTAGGGCATCAAGCAAAGTGATTTCAAGGATTATAATATTATTTGGAGCCCCACTCCTAGGGGTGACTTGCATAGATAATTATTTGGATACCTTTACAGCGCATTAAACTTCATCATTCTTTAATATTCAAATTTGGCATAATTTATAAGGATGGTTTCTATCATATTTCACCATTGTTGGGGTTTCGAGACTCCATTTTTGTCATTTCTCTTGGTTTTATTTTTGTTTATAATTAAATTTCTAGTTGAGTATTTCATTAGATTTTATGGTGAAAAGTGTCCCAAAATATTCTTAAAGTGTTTATCTATGTTGTGGACAATTTCTATGGTGATATTTGGTTGAATTTTCACTCTTTACAAGTTCTTCTTCACTGTTCCAAATTTCAGTCTGTTATAAAAATCAGAATTTACTTCACTTGGGGTTTGTGTTTTTTTTTTTTTCGGTTTCAACACTAGAAAGGGACATTACACAAGGCTTTTATCCTTTATCTCCACCTAAATCCTAAGCGCTCACTCCTTTGTTCGACGGGTTAGGAGAACCCGTGGAACACTAAGTTCCCGCATTCGCGAAACACTAAGATAGTCCTTTGCGGCTTTTACGAGAAAAAGTGTCTAAGTCCCAACTTAGATGAGTTGTTCAAAATTACATGGGGTGCTATTTTAGACAACAGTTTGGCGACCTCAGGGAACTATTGTCACCCAGAATTTGCACCCTAATAGAGAATGGTGTGTGTACTTTCTCTCCTGTTGACAAAATTGGAACACCTCAAGGTTGTGGGTAACCTATGTCTGAGGTGAACCTCCAAAGAGGGTTGGTTCCCTTGTGAATCACCTAAAAACGAAAACTTTTACAAGGTACAAGGAATGTGGGAAATGGGAAATAAGGTTGATACACCAATACTTGGATACTAGCATGTAACTCTACACACGAGAGAATTTAAAGATTCACAAACTTGCACAACCCCGAACTATTTTACAAATTAAATTCAAAAGTTTTAAGAAAAGACAGCGGTAGAGGGATTGAATTCCACACTAAAGCAACACAATATCCTATCAAACATGATGAACAATCTGAAAACAGCAATATGAGAGGGAAAAACAAAACTTTATTTTATTCAGAGGTGCAAGTACAATGGCTGAAGATGCCAGAGCAAATCAGCGCTCAAGTATATCATATTTTACAATAAAAATTAGCCCATATAGGTTGCGCCTTGCTCAGAATAGACTGTTGCTTTTAATAGGTCGTTGTCTCTTCTTTTATTTATTATTTTCCCTGCATGCTGCTGGTTGTTTAAACTGTAACAACAATTAGTAAGTTTAGTAAATCCTCTCACGCATGTTGCTGCGCCAAAACTCCTAGAACAGACTGCTGCCTTTTAATTTATTTCTTTCTTTTATCTTTGTCTCTTCTATTTTGTCTTTTCCACATCCTTTTGTCTTATTTGTTTTGACTTTCCCACATCCTTTTGGCGCAGACTTCATGCATGCTTTTTGACTAATTTGTAATGTTCCCTTTCCTACACCTAAGGCCTAAGGGCCAATTCCAGTCCAAGCCGTGGTCATGCCCAAGGGGCTATGGACGCCGAAAGCTATTGGGTATGAATATCTAGTCCATTTTGTTATAGTTTTTCGTTGACATGAGCGTAAAGTGTTTTGGAGGGACTAGATATTATGTTTTGTCGTTAGGAAAGGGCCACATGACACTTAATGTTTTAATTTTGCGTTGGGGGTCACTTATGGACCATGGCGACTTAAAAAGGGAAAAGTAACTTAAGTTACTTTTATTTTATTGGTCCTTCCTAAGGAAAAATGCGACTTGGGCTATTTTGGGGCTCTTTTGCCTTGGGGAAAAATATATAAGGAGTTGGGAGGAAAAAGTGAAGATCATTCTTGCATACACTTATATTTTCTCTATGTGCAACTGTTGTTTGCAAATTTCCAGCTTGTGGAGTAAGATCCCACAGGGACCCTAGCTTCGGTGGTGAGAGATCCATCCCTAGCTAGCAGGGCATTCTTCGGTGGTGAAAGATCCATCCCTAGTTTGTCATTTGGAGTTGTTTTCAGGGTTGTTTTGCAGAGATATTTTCAGAGGTTTTCAGAGGAAGGGTTTTGAGGGTTTTGGAGATATTTGGTGGAGAAAAGTAAAGGGTTTTCAGATCAGATTTATGGCAGCGATAAAAACAGGTTTTGGCATCATTCCTAGAGATTTTTCAAAGGGTTTTGATCATTTTCCAAGGGGGCGACTTACTTTGGAAGTTTGCAGCAATTTTTGGAGGGTTTCCGGGTTGCCATTTTCAGATCTGAAGGTTGGGGTTTCATTCTCCATATTAGTATATGTAATTTCCAGAATTTCATAATTTTATCTTGCTTATTGGAGAAGTTACGAATTTTTGAAGTTTTACCACTATTTAGGGCTTTCTATAATTTTCTGGCAGCATTTTATCATTCAAAAAATCCCAAAATAATTTTCTTATGTTCTTTATAATATTAGCAAGCTCTCCTAAAAAAATTCAAGTGATTTGAGTGAGTATTTTGAGAGATATCAATTCGCTGCCCTAGCTGTTAAAAATTTGCAAAAACTAATATTCCATTTGCTGCAATTTTTTCTATATTTTGTGTATCATTTCGTGGTATTCCACTAGGGAATCACGGGAAGAATGGTATGCCAAAAACATTTAGGAGAGTGAATAAGGGATGCACGGAGCTCCAAGCAACGACGAGAGATAAAGGTGTGTTTCTTGTGATGAAGGAGACAACGGTAATTGGATTTGATAGAGGTGAAGGAGGGAAGAGCATGTGTGAAAGCGAAGCGAAGCTGACGGTGAAGGGCTTTGTAGTCTTCGTCATACCATTGGTTCATGGGACAGGTCCGCCTATAAGGGAGGGTGGGAGTGACGTGGGGAAGGAACGCAGCGAATGCGCCACACAAATGGCGAAGGAAAGGGTGTCAACATCAAATCGTAGGGGATGTAAAATAGAGAAAAGAGGGGAGAAGCTGGCGAAGGTGAAGAGAAAAATCAACGGGGTCACCTTTATCAAACTTCTAGATGGTACGGGAAGGGGCGTGGGGTGGGGTCAGGGATTGAGGAGGGGTAACTTGCAAGGAGAAGGAAAGGGTCGCATGGTCAGCAAGGGAATGGGGGATACACACAAATGGTGAATATAGGGAATAAAATGGAAGTAGTCATGATGTAGTCCACCACGCTAGCTCCCCCACCATGAGGTCTGCATGTGAAGAAGCGGGAGGCAGGAAAACATGGAATGCCATTCAGGATCAGCAAATCATGAGATTCCCCCAGCTATAGGAGGTGTCTGCCATATGATGTCAAAGGTCCAATGACCATATTCTCTCGAGTCCCATTGATGCCGACATAAACAGGGTCCACATTAGAAGTACAAAGCACATCCTCATTCCTTCGTGTAGGGAACTGGAGGTTTTTGGTAAGGGCATAAAAGTCTCCAAAGATGATGACCTCCCACTCAAAGAATATTGAGAGATGCATGTATAAAGGTCGAAAAAGGGGTCCCCCTCTGGGCCATTATGAATGGAAAAAGAAGAGGAAGGGGGGAAGTGTGATCGCAATGAAGATATCTACGAGGTGAGACGAGGTCCACTCGATCCGATCCAGAAAGCGGGCAAACTCGTCCTCAACAGCCCACGGAAATCCTGCTCCAAGTGTATCCACGACCAGAAAGAAACCCCACTGAGAACCTCGACTCCTCCGAACTCCAAGTCTCTATCTATCTCGCAAACCGAGAGCCAATAGTACCCTCTGATGTCTGGGAGAGGACGAACAGGGCTCGCATGAGTCTCAGTGACAAAGAGGAGGTCTGAAGAACCAAGAGCATCATAAAGAATACCTGGAAAAGACCAATAGGACTTGTTCCCATCCCAACATGTAATAAAGATGACTTTATTCCGATGCCTCTCCCAACAGAACCTTCATTTGGATTTGGACCCGGGTACCCGGCCGGAGGAGGATGGTCCCGAATGATAGGCCTAAGGTTGCGAATTATTGCCCATTTCCTCGCTTTCCTGGCTGTCATAACAATATCCCGAGATTTCTTGAGTTCAGCCACCTATTCTCTGGTGAGGTCTTCATCGAGGAAAACCTTATTGGGGAGAGAGAATAGCTTGCGCTTGGCTCTGAGTGCCCTGAGCCTGTCATCCGCTGATTTGAAGCGGAGAAAGAGGGTGGAATCCAATCTGAGCCAAGCTCTATCAAGCTGCACATCAGGCAGCCCCAAACTTCTGTGATAAAGTTTGATGCAATGGCCAAGGGATCCGAAGGAGGGAGTGTGGGCAGCCCTCGCACCTTGAGGTTAAGCTCTTTGGACCGTCTAGTTCTCTCCTCCACCAGTTTAGCTTGCACAACCTCTTCGACCACTGCCATGGGGGTGTTCTTGTATTTCCCTTCACGATTTGGGCCCATGTGTCTGCGCTTGGAATGCCAGTCCGTTTTTTGAGATTTTCATGCTGATTCGAGATTTCCTCTTGTTTGTGTTTAAGGTCTGAGATTTCAGCCTGTAGTTGATCATTGGCTGCAATCTGTCTGGTGTATGCGCAGGTATCAGCAAGTTGTCTCCGTAAAGAGATTGTCAACTTCAACCTTCTCCATCCGTGACGTAAGCTCGAAAACTTCGGTCCGAAGAGCTCTGTTAGAAGACTTCAAGGATTCCAACCTTTTGATTAATTTTGCAATAACGTTGGGTAAACCATCTTCACGTTGTCCCTATTCTTTTTTGCCAATAATGGGAGTAATTTGTACTGCAGAGGTGGAGGGAGAAGACATTGAGGAGGAAAGCGGGAACACAGTCTGCAAAGGCGTCAAGGAGAGAGGACCGCTGGGAGATCCCCCAAAATCCCCAGAGCGAGTCATATGGGCAGAAGACTGCTTATGCATAAAGCTATTGCAGGGGCAAGGGAGACAAGGGGGGCAGCAATGACCACAGACTGTCATTAGAGATCCCCCAAAATCCTCTTGTTTCTTCGTTTAAAGAGAGCAGCAAGGGTTTCATTATTTCTTCGTTCACATTTTCTAACATCGGTATCAGATCATTCGGGCATGAAGCTGTGGATGAACAAAAGTTGAAGAGAACATGGTTGTGTGAGGCTTCAAGGACAAAAATACAATTGGTGCCATTGCAAAGGTGTCAAGAAATGTTTTTTTTTAAAATTAAAATCCATTCAAGGGCACAATTTTTGCTGTGTTTTCAGACGTATTTGAGGGCATTTTGAAGTGCTATGGCACGAAGATAAATCAACATTTTTGAAAGATTGTTAGGGTTGTTAGTGCAGTTAGCGGCATAAAAATAAGATGTTTTCAGGACAAAACATGACAAGCATAATGCATCGGAGAAAAACATGATTTAGGGCATGTTTTTATCAAAAACACATTCCAAAATTAGGAGGAAGAGAAAAAAAGTGATTTTTGAAGGTATCTAGGGGAAAAAATTACAGTCATGCGTTTCAGATTTGTAACTTTTCGAGGGTCATTCGCTAGGAGGGCATGCAGTTTGGCAATTTTCAGTCACATCCCATCATCTAGGGAACACATCTGCCTAGAATAATTTCCTTTCTTTCCTTTAGTAAAATTCAGTATTTAAAATCTTGTTGGATTAAATTGTGGGTCATTCTATTTTTTGGGAAAGGCAAGTCATTCTATTTTTTGGGAAAGGGTTATTTTCTCGAGGTATTTTGTCTAAGAATGAAAATTCCATTAGGCAAATATTTTGGCCTCAACTTTCATATTTGAAAAGTAAAAATGAAATAAAGATAATATAGCCATTGTTGAAGATCCACCAAATGTTGTAAATGGTGATGAATTTGCAGATGAAGAATATATTTTAAAGAAGCCTGCACTTCTGACGACGGGAAGGGATCAAGTGTTGATGAAACTCATCATGAATGGTTGTCCAATTAGTTCGGGATTTTGTGGATCTTGGAAATTATACCCTTACGAGAGTCATGAGACAACTTGATGGAGTGCTATGGATGTCGCTCGATATAGATGGTTGTCCAATAATTCCAGAGGTTCATAATTCGGGAGTTTGAGAGGCGAATCCAGAAACTCGGGAGTGCAACTCAAGATTTACACTTTTATGAAGGTTACGAGGAAGCTTGATGGAGTTCTACCAAGTCAACGAACTGTTTTCAAAGAGAGAGCTTCAAGAATGTGTCTCTATTTGTTTTTGTTATCTTAATTTTATGTTAGTGTGTTTATTTTTATTTTGATAATGTAAGCCTTAAAATGAGGTATTAGAATATAAGGCTTATAGTTTATTATTAAGTCACTATTAGTTATGGATTAAATAAGGATTGGTTGTAACCTTTTGTAATGTCCCTTTTTTCAAATTAATGTACATTATTAATATTTCTAAGTTGGGCCGGTCAATTCATTATCTAGGAGCAACTTATTAATATTATTATAAGAATAAAATGTATTTTTAAATACTAACAAGTAGAAGACCCTTTTTAGCCTATTTTCCATTGTATTTAGTTATGACAAAGGGAGAATAAAGGAGGAATTAATAATCTAATTTTAGTACTAAAGTAATTCTTATTACTGGTACTTTAATTAATTATTAAAGGTTGGTGGAAAAGTAAAGTAATATTAAAATAAGAAAATAAAGTTACTTTATTTATCCCACATGGAACACCCCACTTGAAAAATAGAGACAAAAAAGTATAAAAGGAGGTGAAGAGGGGTTCATTTGACATCTTTTGCTAATTTGATATCTATTTTCTGGTTTGGGCTAATTGCTCTTCCATCTCTACATTAGAAGACGAAAACCCTCTCTTGCTAAGGTTGAAGAACGAAAACTCTTCATCCTTTGTGTGAAGATCCTCCATTTCAAGAGTTTCTATTGAGCTTTCAAGGAGTATTTCAGATTTTCAGCAGTGATTGAAGACCCAATATTGCAGATTTGAGGCATTCCAACTAGGGTTTGAAGACAAGAGTGTTTGGGCAAATTTCTACCTTCATTTTCAGCCATATCTAGGGTTATCTACACCCTCGTGGGTGGATTTTAATGCATTCTAGAGCATTGCTCTCCCAGATCTCATCACCAACAACTTTGCCATAATTTTGGAGGCCATATTCAGCTTGTTTTAGTGGATTTGGGTTTGGGATCACTTCTTTCGGCCATTTTTGTACGTTGTACTTCTGCAGATTTTTAATAAAATTTCAGCTCTTATTTTTGGGTCCAAAAATTATATATTTGATATTCATACATGCATGATTAATTCTGGTTATTTTGGCAAAGATTTGGTTAAGTTTAGATCTGATTTGAGGGTGATTGATCTCTAGACCAGCTCGCCATTTCTAGGGTAATTTCAGATCTACAAATTATATAAGTTTTCTTCAACCAGTTGGCTGTAATAAATCAGGAATTTCAGGTGTTCCCTTTGGGGTTTGAAAATCCTCCATTGGGGACATTACACCTTCTCAACCATATTATATATATGTTACATACTAAAATGACAGACACGAGATCTACAATGTGTGCATTCGAGTATCTCTTCATTATTTCTCTGTTTCTGACTTCTAACAGTTTTCATTCTGAAATCTTTGTTTGAGTTGGTCATTGCTTTTCAAATTTTGATCTTGCGAGGTTCGACATAAGCTACTAATAGTTTCAACCTCAAACTTGTTCACAATCCTCAAATCCCATAAGTGTAGCAGAAGTCAACCAGCTCCTCGAAGAAAGATTCGGAGCGTTGGCTGCTACAATTTTCTGGGCATGCCAAACCCGACAATAATATTTTCTTTTATAAAACTACACACCTCGGCGAAGTGGCATTCTTCACAGAATAGCTTCTACTCACTCTTGAAATAATCGGTAGTCATTTGTTAGAATGTAATGGTGACCAGACCGAAGCCGGGTTAAGCATTCCAATAAAATCCATTCCCCACTTTGTTGGAAAAGTTCTTCAATCACAATGGGTTTTAGAGGTAATGCAGTAATTTCACACGCCCAACAAAATGTTGGCATGCTTGCACTTGGCTACCCAATTTGCGAGTATCTTGAAAAAGAGTGGCCTAGTAATACCTTGCTCGAGAATCTGTGTGCAAGTGACTCGGGCTAATAAATGACCACCGCAAGCCATGTCATGAAACTATTATAGTAGCTGATCTGTTGAGCTTTATCGACGCATCTCGAGAAATATGCCATCAATTCCCTCAGTACAAACCATTATCCCAAAGAACAAAATCTTTGGATTTTCGGTTTGATAGTTCGTTTCTCTTTTCGGAAAGTTGATCTGGGCATTCTCCATACGCCGAAAGTAAGCAATGTTACTTGTACCATTCTTCTACCAAATCTATAAAAAGTCTTTGCAGTAAATCTCCATCTATCTCATCTTGATCCACTTCGCACCGATGTTTTCATCTCCGTCATTAATTCACATAGACCTCTTCCTCGAACCAGCTTTGTTGGTTTAATATCCAGGTCATATTCTTGAACCTTTGTCACCCATGTGCCTCTCAATAATCCTAACTCTTGTTGAGTAAGGATGGATTTAACTGCAGTATCTGGAACCAAAACCACAGTGTGCGAGGAAAGAATATAATACCTGAATGCTTTGCACGCCTTCACCACTGCATATGCGTGCTTTTCCATGGGAGTGTATTTCAACTCATAGGCTTTAAGGGGCGTGCTCATGAAAGCAATAGGAGCTTCTACGTCCTCTTGATTTTTCTGCATCAGTATTGCTGACATGGTGTGTTCGGAGGAATAACAGTAAAGAATAAATTCTTTACTGAAGTCGGGTGAACCCAAGATTGGAACTTTCAACAGGGCCTCTTTAATTTTCTCAAAAGCTTCCTTTCCTTCGCTACTCCATTTAAAATCTTGTGTCTTCTTCATCATATTCGAAATATGACGGGTTAGCTCAACAAAGTCGAGAATGAATCTCCTGAGAAAATTAACTTTTCCAAAGAAAGAGTGAACTCCTTTTTTGGATGTGGGCAAAGGCAATGTCTGAATGGATCTGACACGTTTTGGATCTATCTTTGTTCCTTCTTTGGAAACAATGTGCCCTAGCAGCTTTCCTTCGGTTACGGCAAAGATAGATTTCTTGGGATTCAAAGAAATACCATGCTTGCGGCACTGTATGAAAACCTCTTCCAAGTTTGAAATGTGTGCGCTTCTATCTTTGGAAAAGACTGTCAGATCATCCAGGTACACCACTATGCTTATATCTTTGAGATGAGCAAAGGCTAGATCCATAGCTCTTTGAAATGTAGCACCAGCATTAATCAGGTCGAACGGCATTTTCTGGTAAGCGAAGGTTCCCCAAGGTGTGATGAACGCCGTTTTGTATTGATCTTCCTCGGCCACCTTGACTTGATTATAGCCTGAAAAGCCATCAAGCATGGAAAGCATCTCAGATCCAGTGACCACTTGCAGAGTGTGATCCATGATGGGGATGGGGTAGTTATCTTTCAGTGAAGCTTGATTAAGGTTGCGGAAATCCACACACAGCCTAATCTCGCCGCTCTTCTTTCTTACAGGGACTATGTTGGCCAACCATTCGGAATGATGTATGGGATAAATAATCTTTACGTCTAACAACTTCTGGATTTCTACAAAGATGGTTCCCGAAATGGTAGGGTTGTCAGGCGCCGCAGACTTGTACTTGAAAGGCTTTTATTGGTTTAAGTGGGATGTAGTGTTGAACTTCCGCAGGCTGATATGTTTTTAGATCCTGGTAAGACCAGGCAAAAACATCCATATATTTCTTAAGAAGCTTAGTGAAAGCTTCTCTTTCGGCCTCTGAACAACACTTACCCAGATTTACTAATTTGGGATCATCACAGCTCCCAAATTTAGTAATTGTGTGTCGGAGGAAGAACCTTCCCCACTTTCTTCATTTTTCTTAAGCATCTGATCATGCTTATCAAACATTTCCTCAAGAGATACCAAGCCTTTGGGAATTTTATTTCCCTTTAGCTGGATAATCTCCTGACTTCCCGAGACGTCCGCATCCATTTCTCCGACGGTGAGTCTCGCACTGGGAGGTGAATTGCTTCCTCATAGTAGATCTCTTCAAAGTTGTTCTTCGATGGAGAAACGCAGCAATCTGCATGTCATCGTTGAAAACCGGCCATTCTTGGACGTTATCGGGAACCTTTGGGCGAAAGACCATCTCCACTCAGTAGTCTCCTATCTAAAGAATGCGGGAGGCTGATCCGGATTCAACAAGGCTGCAGCATCATGCGCAAGCGAGTCAGCTCTTGAATTTTGTTCTCTCGGAATGTAAGATATTGAGAAAGCTGAAAAATCCAGGATGGCGAGTAGACCCGGTCTCTATAGTGTCGTAGCTTGTCCTTTTTACTTGATAAAGACCTCTTATCTACTTAACGATCAGCTCAACATCTCCCTTTGCGTGTAATAATTTGATTCCCATTGTTCTTGCTCTGCTTCCATGCCTAACAACAACGCTTCATACTCAGCTGTATTGTTAGTATTTTCGAACATCAATTTGAAGGAGTGTGCATGCACCTTCCCTTCAGGAGAGATAAGAACAATGCTTGCGCCTTATCTAAATGAACAGCAGCTACCATCAAATTCCAGAGACCAAACCTTGTTGTCAAGTTGATGCGGCTCTTGAATCACATGTTGAACATCTTCTTTATCCATTTCTAGATAATAGACTCCGTGATCAGATTCTTGAAACAAGATCTGAGATATAGGATCCTCAGACTTTGATACTGTGTACTTAGATTTCTTCTCAGGTTCCAGCTTCTAATTTACTCCTTTGATTGGTATGTGCGCACAAGACCAATCCATCTTGACTTCTCCACCCAACTCTTTGCAGAAATTTCTACTCAAAAGCATGCCATAAGAGATTGGAATGTCTGCTACAAGGATAGTCATTTTCAGTCTTCTATCCGAAAAAGAAAATCGCCTGCGCATCTTTGATTTGCCCCACAAGAGGGACTTGCCTTTCCATTGAATAACATCTTCCGATGGTTTTCGTCAATGTGAGACCCAAGGCATCAAGCAACTTTGGCAGGCATGACATTATCAGAAGCTCCAGAGTCCAAAATGCAATTGCTTAGTTTGTATCCGTTGATAAGCAATGACACATAAAATGGCTCAATCCTTTTTGATGTAGTAAGCAGAGAAGAGGTAGAAGGAGAAGAACTTGCAGCCGCATTATTTGAAGGAGTATTCTTTGGATTTGCCAAGATACCCCGTGAAGTATTATTTGTTGGGCTGGGACCGTTACTTTGCACATATTTGACCAATCTATTCAGTTGATCAGAAATGCCCTCAAATACTTAGCCCGACATTTGAACCTTGTTTCTCTTGATGTGATCAATTATGTCGAAAGCTTGACTTGCTTCAGCAGGATGCGCATTGGCTCTTTCACGCGAATTGAAAAATTTTGAATATTTATCCTTGGGTGCTAATGAAGAAGGAAGAGTGCTACCTCTTTTCAAGATAGTAACATCCGGGCCAGGATCTTCTCTTTCTCTTCGGCCGCTTGTGGATGCTTCGGCATTTTCGCGCGTCTCGAGACCTTGTTAACACCGCAAAAGTGTGACCATGAATCTTCAAAAGATTCATAATAGCCATTATCACGATTCGTAGTCCGTAACCAATATGGAGTGGCAGCCGGGATCTATAAAGTCTTCATCATCGAATGATTCATCAATGCTGAGATCCTCTTCATTAGTTTCCAAGTTATTCCTTCGAGCAGCTTCTATCGCAACCGTTGTGGTGCAAAGCAGTAAGTCTGTTTCGGTTTTGATTATGATTTTGACCATTGAAGGTTCGGGTAGGAGCTAATCTTGAGGGGGTTGCATTCCTTGCTTGAGAGATTTGCTTCTTGATCCGCAACATGTCATTAGCCAATCTCTCGTAACAAAGGATCTGGAAGTACTAGAAGAAGCGCCATCACCTTTGTGAGATGGTTGTTTGAGTTTCCCACCATGATCAAGTCGTCTCAACTTTCACGACAAAGCATTTTGTGCTTCAAGAAGATTTACAGTCTTGCCCTTCTCAAACTGATATCCAACTTCGGGCAATAGAGCGTTTATAAAAATATCTTTTGATTTTCGTCGCTCAAACGGCGAAGTGGAGATTTTATATAAAATCCTTTGAAACCTTGCAATAAAGTCCCGCATGTTTTCGCTTGGCTCTTTCTTCAACTATGTTAGTTGGGTGATCAACGTGCTAGCATCCTCTACCGGCTTGAATCTTTTCAGAAATTGCTCACGCATAGTCGCCTAGTTGGTTATGGTGCCAGGAGCTAGCCGATAGAACCATTCTCCAGCCAAGTCGTGTAGAGTCTCAATGAAGAGCCTGACTGAGACATCTTCATGCTCTACTGCAAGCACACCACAGGATATAAAGAAGGCCGCCAAATGATCATCCGGGTTTTGCTTTCCATCTCCAAAGAATTTTGGAAAATTCTTTCTGGATCCCTTTGGCAATTCGTGCATAGGTGGAGCCAAGTTCAGAGGTCCAAAAGTTGCTCCCCATGGAACAGGTACTAGCTGATGCCCCATGTTGACTTGAGCACGTCTCCTCCTTGTGTAGACTTGATGGATAATTCCAGCCGCCGGATTATGCTGAAGACGATCCGGATCTGGATGGGTGTGCACTCTCCTTCCTGGTGAGAGACTAGATCTGCGGCTTCTAACTTGAGGATGATTGAAATTAAATTGCTCCCGCAATCGAAGAAATGATCGTCCCGCGCCTTCACGGATCGGGTGAATGGAAGTTCACCAGCCGAGATTTGTGTGGAAAACACTCCAATCTTCAATAGATAAGCTTTGATCTACAAAGATAGTTAAGTCCCACAGAGTCGCAAAAATTGTTGGCTAGACTTTCTGCAGACAAGCACAAAACCTAGGCAATCATGAGATAAATCTCCCTCATTTAACCGGTGAGGCTCCCGTGTCAGATTTGTCAATTTAAGTATGCTAATATCTAAATGGGGTTTTACTTTAACTACTTAGTTCATGAACCATAACTGAATAATTCTGCAGCAAGTAAGCAACTGTTTAAAGAAAGGAAAGTTATAGAAGAAGGTAATTACATAAACATATAGAAGAAATGGGGAAGATGTGCATCCCAATCAGTAGATGGCAGAGCTAAATTGTATGCACATAGAAGAATCCAATAGATATAAACACAGAATTCTAAAACAAAGGCAGCTCTAGATCCAGATCTAAAATAACACAGTTTATAAAGAGATCTAAGATTAAAAACAAGAAACAAAATACACCGTGACACAAAGTTCTCCGGAAACCTGCTCCTTTGTATTCCTTTGTTCCAAGTGGCTCTCGGGGTTTAGCACAAAGTACAAACTCTAGAACACAAGATTGCTGCAAAAATTCTCGATGATTAACCGGAGGTTCGTTATCCAACTTCACCCCTGTGGTTGAATTGATAACATACATCAGATTCTCAAGTCCCTGTGCTGAAAAAGAACGAGCTCGAGAGAGAATGCGAGAAGTTGCAGAAAATAAGCCTGGACCAGAAAAAAATTGTGAAAATCGGCTAAGTCCTTGTCCTAGAAATATTTGGGACGCTCGGGACACCAAGGCGCGGTTCGGCCGAAACGCTCCAGCGGCCCGCGGCTAATCGGGACAAGTGGAACAAATGTACGCGGGACAAGTGGAACAAATGCACAAGGACAAGTGGGACAAAGGACGAGGACGCGGATAGCCAAAGAGCCGAAAGCCAATCGATCACGCCACGTGTCACCCGCAAAAAGGGACGATGAAGCCCATTTCGGGCGGATCGGAGGATTTCGCCCGCAAGCTAAGCACTCGGGACATTTGGGACAAAAGGACGCGGTGGACGCGAAAATCTGGCAAGCCCGTGGACAAATCACAAGCATGACACGTGTCGCCAAGGAAAAAGGTCCAAAAGTCAAAGGGGCGAGTTTTTGAGCACTGATCCAAACCAATGAAATAGTGCCACGTGTCCAAGTTTAAGGGGCCCACAAGAAAAACCCGCGAAAAGGTGGAGAGAGGGAATTGCTCAACGGACCAGAGCCTGCCACGTGTCGTCCAGATGGCAGAACGCGGGAAAAGAAATTTAAAAATCCGTTTTCACCTGTTTTGTGCCCTAAATCTTCAGACCTTCATATCTTTCGATCCAAAGCTCGGATTTGCACGTTCTTTATATCAACGGAAAGCTGTTGAAATTCTCTACATGATTCTGGGGTCAATCTTGCATTTTGGTGCAGTTTGGAGGGAGAAAATTAAGAAAACGTCTCTGACGCGTGTAATGCTTCAACAACCAACTTTAATACAGCAGACAGCTCGCCGCTCCTGTTAGACAGCCCGCCGTTTTGCCAGGATCCGCCGCTTGGATCATAATGAGATGATTTAAATGCTACCAAGAAGTGGTTGGAGCAGATTCTGAATTTCCCCTCTCTCCTCTCTCATTTCTTGATATATATTGTAAAGAGGAGCCCTTTTAAGAGAGCGGACATTTTTTGTTTTGCATCCTCCCTTCTTCCCTCGCTTGCAAGAGAGTTTGTGGAGTTTTCAAACCTCCCATATAGGTTGTAATGCCAGTCTTTTGCCTCTTGGCCACTACAATATACTGTATTGACTTTTGAGCAATAATATATATGTTTGTGATTGATTCTCAACCCTCTCATGTATTCATTGCTGTCGTTTTGATCTCTTATTGCAGTTTGGTTACCTGTGCATGGTGTTTGTATTGCATTTATGTGGTCTGTGTTAAATTTGCAAAACAAATGTCTAATATTCCTCGGTGCATCACCTTTGTAGTTTAGGTTTTATTCTATGCATTTTCTTACCCTGTCTCCTTGGCAAGTTAGATTAGGTTTTAGTAAACCCTCTGCATTTTTTGTATGCATCTGAACAGAGGAATAGGAACCAGCCTTCTCTGGAGAATCTTTTCTCATCTTCACAAGTCCCACACTTGGAGAAAGGATTCCATGTTGTGCAATCACACTGGATGCCTGAACATCAACCTAGAAGCCTGATCTGCATCCAGGGGTGCTGTGAGTCTGCAACAACAGTTTTGGCACGCCGGTGGGACACTAGAGGTCTCATTTTTATTGCAGCAAAGTTGATATGCATCTGCTGTAGTTTTCTTGCTTATAAGAGCTATTATTTGCATATCTGGCGACTCCAAGGGGAAGAATCAACTGGTTTCAGCAGTGCAGGCCTGAAAACTCATGAGAAGAATCACCACAAGGTCAAGAGTCGGAGAAGAAGAAGTGTTGTTTGAATACCTGCAGTTATCTCCGAGAAGAAGGCAAAGAGGAAGAAGGATTCAAAGGTCTCCATCTCCACCAAACAGAACTCTCTCAACTCCTCCACCTGACAGGCCTTTCTTTCAATATACAAGGGTTTTAAGACCAATCAGAATGGCTCAGAACAACCCCTACGTCAACTTCACAGGCAGCAGCCCACTTGCTCTCAATGCACAACATCCAGTTCCTATTGCAGCCTTGAAGAACATTCCCTACTTCACTGGAGAAAATCAGACTACTCCAGGTGATCATGTTAAAGATATTGCTAACCTTTGTGCAATCCATGAAATCGATGAAATGCAAGTGGTCACAAATTATCGGCATCTTCATTCAAGGGTAAAGCATTGCAATGGTTTAGGAGCCTTAGGGCTGGTTCTATTACAAACTGGAATCAGCTGTGCATTGCACTTCACGAGCAATTTGAGAGAAGGGAGACAACTTGTCTCTTTGAGGAGCGATGACAACTATCAAGAGAGCCCCCAACGAGCGGTGATCGACTTCAACTTCAGATTTCAAAGGTCTTGGGATAGGATTCCCAGTGGCGGTCAAAGCAACAAATAGGAGGTGCTTTTCTATATTACCTTAAAGCTTTGAATTTCGATATTTCTATGTTAATTCAGTCCATGGGAGGCACAACAATCCCTATGGCTTATAGCATTGCCATTAGAGCCGAAAACTGTCTTATTCAAGCTGGTAAACTGGCTCCTAGGCCTCCTATGCCCTTGTATCCAAACTTAGAAAATCCAAGCACTAGTCAAGCACCCACTTTGGCTCCTATTCCCACTCCTAGAAATCAGAGTTCGAATGAAGCTTCCACTTCATCTCCAAGTGCTTCAAATGAACTCCAAGAGGTCATGAAACAGTTGCAAAATTTGGGAAATGAGCTGGTTACTATTAAGAGGCAGCAAGCCCAAGGTTTCAGACCTTCTTATCAACCTCAAGCTCAGCCTAATAGGCAGCCATACCAACCACAAAGACCACCTAATCCAACTGCAAATATGAATCAAAATCAAAGCCAAGTAAGGCCTCCTACCAATAGACCATTCCAGCCCTATAATCCAAATGCCATATCTGCCTCTAAGGCATTAGTGCCAACACAGAACAACATTGCTCAGGAATATGATTGGTGCTTTCCATGCAACGAGCCTCATAACCAATCCATGTGCTTCAATGGTGCTCTCAATCAAGCACTAATGGTGACAACTACCGGTGTGGAGGGCGAGGGCAGTCAAGGAAACAGCCAACAACCAGAAACATTCCAACAGCAATCAGCCCCAAATGACACTACATTGGTGAACTGGCAAGCAGAAGATTTCTGTGGCATGAATCAGGCAGTTTCTCAAGGTGTTGCAGCCAACACAAGGTCAAAAAGGAGGAATCTGGGTGAAGAACAGCCATTAGCCCCAGCCAATCCACAACCTTCCACGGCTCCACAAATGATTGGCAAGCAGAGTCCAGTTTCAAATACACAAGGGC
The DNA here is from genome assembly GCA_018340775.1 of Taxus wallichiana var. yunnanensis. Lineage (NCBI taxonomy): Eukaryota > Viridiplantae > Streptophyta > Pinopsida > Cupressales > Taxaceae > Taxus > Taxus wallichiana. The sequence goes on from CM031239.1 coordinate 74,140,051, forward strand.
AGCCAAGAACAGCCCCTAGGCCAACTCAAATGCCAACTGTTGCTGCCCACGTGCAGGGAGTAAACGTGCAAACCAAAGGACAGCAGAGAGATTCTTCATCACCATTCAGTATCATTGATCAGATGAAGAAGACAAACGTTAACATATCAATGTGGGAATCCCTATCTATCCCAGGCCAAAGAGATCTGCTGCAAGCTGCCATGAAGGATTGGACAACTTCGAATCAGCGGGTTCAGATGCAAGACAAAGTGCTTACAAATGCTGCCCAGCCTGAAGGAAGTCATGGAGGACAACAAGGTAAAATGTTGAAGCCCCCTCCTTTCTATGTTTCATTAATCATTGGGGATAAACTAGTACACAATTGCATGATTGATTCCGGGGCAAGTAGCTCCGTGATGCCCAAGCAAATAGCTGATCAGCTGGGTCTCGAATATGAAGTAATATCTAAAGGAGTAGTGCAATTGGATGGGACAGCAATAGCAACAGTTGGAGTGATTAAAAACTTGAGTCTTACCTTGCATGCATGTCCAAATGTTGTTGTCTTACAAGATGTATCAATCATAGACCTTCCACCACTCTTTGCCCTTTGCTTGTCAAGGGACTTCACAGCCAAGATTGGAGGGTATTTGTCTGCTGATTGGTCTCACATGCTATTTAGAACAAGGTATGGAACTAAGGCCACAATCAGATCCGAACCCATTGCAAACTTCCATATTGAGCCTTACACCCCAAGTCAGATTAATGCCAATTGCTCAGCATTTGATCAAGAAGATCACCCTAGTACTGATGAGGCTGACACCAAGGTTGGAAGTATCCTGGACCTAACTCTTGATGAATGGGCAAACAAGATACATGCTTTTGATCCCTATCAAGAAGTAGAAGAATCTAAGCTGGGAGTCTATTGTATACACGAAGAATATCAACTGTTCCTAGATCACCAAGCCAAGCCATAATGATGACAACGAGGTATGGCAGCTGTTTTTTGACGGATCAAGGAGTAGGCAAGGTGCAGGAGGTGGAGCCATGCTTGTTTCACCCCAAGGAATAAAGTACTATTCAGCTTTTAGATTTCAATTTGCATGCTCCAATAACACTGCTGAATATGAAGCCTTGGTGCAAGGGATGCATTGGGCAATCAAGAGAAAAATAAAGAATCTGCAAGTCTTTGGGGACAGTGAATTGATTGTAAATCAGGTCAAGGGACGGCATGCTGCCAAGAATGATCTACTCAGGTGCTACAAGAACAGGGTGTGGGACCTCATGGAAGATTTTGAAGGTTTTGGCATCGAATCCATTCCCAGGAAAGAGAATCAAGCTGCTGACAGGCTTGCAGCAGTAGGGGCAGCCTTTGACATTACGAAAAGCATTCAACAAGACAAGGTACAGCCAAACATCCACGTGATTGTGAGGCCTTCAGTGCCGGATAACAATGTCAGTTGGCAAGTGTTTGAGAATGACCAGCAAATCGTCAATTTCCTACAAGAAGAAGCTGAGTTCTCTGCCAGGAATCAAGACAAGTTACATCAGCAGTATGGTGACCAAGTGGTGCAGTTGAGAACTAACAAATTACCAAAAGGCCTCATAACCTTGGAGTCAATCTTCAACCCGAATGATCAGTTCCAGAAGGAGAAGGCAAACATTCAAGTGAAGGGTGAGGATTCAGAGCCTATTTTAGTGGAAGAAGGCAAAACATTGCAGATTGGCAAAGTAAGTACCTCACAAGAGAAATCTGATTTTGTTCAGCTTTGCCAAGAATTTCCAGATGTCTTCGCTTGGAGCTATGAAGACTTGAGAGGATTCAATCCAAATTTGGCACAACATACCATAGAATTGGATCCAGATGCTAAGCCCATCGGGTAAGCGAGAGACCAATCAACCCTCACATTGAGCCTCGATGAAGAAAGAGCTAAATAAGCTAATGAGGCAAGCATTATATTCCCGATCAAGCACTCAAGCTGGGTTGCTAACTTGGTTCCGGTCAGGAAGAAGAGCGGAGAAATCAGGTTGTGTGTGGACTTCCGAGACCTCAATAGGGCATCTCTCAAGGATCATTATCCACTCCCTTCCATGGAGCAAATATTGCAAGTAGTATCCGGTTCAGAGAGATTCTCTCTCCTAGATGGCTACTCAGGGTATAATCAGGTGATGGTAAAAGAAGAGGACCAATTCAAGACAGCCTTCACAACTAAATGGGGCACGTATGCTTACAAGAAGATGCCATTTGGGCTGTCCAACGCTGGTGCTACCTTTCAAAGGGCAATGGACATGGCGTTCAAGGGCTTGATCAACAAGATAGTGCTGATATACCTTGATGACATCACTGTATTCTCCAAGAATGCAGCAGACCATCTCTTTCACCTCAGGCAAGTGTTTCAGAGGTGTAGAAAGTTCGGAGTGTCTTTGAACCCCAAGAAGTGCATCTTTCTTGCACATGAAGGAAAGCTCCTTGGCCATATTGTCTCGAAAGAGGGACTGGCAATTGACCCAGAGAGAGTTGAAGCCATAAGAGCACTACCATTGCCAAGTCACAAGAAGGCTCTTCAAAGCTTCTTGGGAAGGATCAATTTTGTCCGCAGGTTTATCCCAGATTTTGCAGCCCTTGTCAAGCCCATCACCAAAATGTTAAAGAAGAGCATGGCTTTTAAGTGGACAGCAGAAGGCAAGGAGAGTTTTGAGGCAATCAAAGAAGCTATCTCTCAAGCACCAACTCTCATTAACCCAGACTTCTCCAAGGATTTCATCCTCTATGCATTTGGAGGTGATGACACTATCTCTGCCATTCTAGTACAGCAGAACAAAGATAATGATGAGCAGCTGATTGCCTTTTTCAGCCAGAGCCTAGACGACTACGAGGTGAGGTACTCTTTTATTGAAAAGCATGTACTTGCAGTAATCAGAAGCTTGAAGAAATTCAAGCATTTAGTCTCAAACAACAAGGTCCAGTTGCTGGTCTCACATGCTGGAGTTAAAGACTTCCTCCTCAACAAGGATTTGAATGAGAAAAGGGCAGGTTGGATCACCCGTGTCATGGAGTATGACATTGATATCAAGATCACCAAGCTGGTAAGAGGGAAAGGACTGTGTGAGCAGATGGTTTTGGGGAAGCAAAAGGAAGTATGCAACGAAGAAGAGGCTATTTTTATAGTCCAGGACAATCATGAGCCAAGTGGCAATCAAGAAGAAGACGATGCTTCCCCCACTCCTTGCTGGACCCAAGATATTATGCACTTCCTAGGTACAGGCCAGTGCCCCCTAGAGATGAACAAGACCCAAAGGAGACTTCAGGTTGCAGGCTATTCCGTATGCCATTGTTGATGGAGTTTTGTTCAAGAAAGACGTGAATGGAGTGCTGCTGAGATGCATTAGCACAGATCAGATTCAAAGGGTGTTGGAAGAGTTTCATGGTGGACCAGCTGGTGGCCATTTTGCACCAAGAGTGACAGCTCTAAAAATCATGAAGGCTGGTTATTATTGGCCTAAAATCTTCAGTGATTGCTATGCATGGATCAAGAGGTGTAAGAATTGTGCATTCTTCACAGGAAAAGAGAAGTTTGCTGCCCTTCCATTGCATCCAATCTCAGTTGACCAGCCATTCATGCAATGGGGTTTGGACTTCATTGGAGTCATTAACCCCAATTCAAGCCAAGGGCATAAATGGATTTTGATGACCCACCGACTACTTCACCAAATGGATGAAAGTAGCACTCAAAGAGGCAAATGAGTCTAGCATCCTAGACTTTTATGAGGGAATAACAACCAGATTTGGTGTACCTGCCACAATAATCTCTGATAATGCATTGGCATTCATTGGATCTAAGGTGACTGAGTGGGCCGTCAAGAACGGTATTTACCTGAGCACTTCATCGAACTATTACCCTCAGGGTAATGGCCAAGCCGAGTCTACAAACAAGAACTTGTTAAGGATCATTAGGAGAACTCTTGATGAGAATCAGAAGTCTTGGCACACCAAGCTGAAATCAGCCTTATGGGCTGATAGGATCACTCCCAAAAGATCCACAGGTAACTCTCCATTCAGGCTTGTCTATGGAAGAGAGGCAATCTTGCCCATGTCACTTGAGTTACCAACATTGGAACTCATGAAGCAGCTGGAGTTACTTGAATTTGAGCCCATGGAGGTGAGATATGCAGAGTTGATGGAGCTGCAAGAGATCAGAAATCAGGCATCCCAAGCAATGGAAAAGGATCAAGCTTTGATCAAGAAAACCTTCGATAGAAAGGCCAAGGATAGATCTTTTCAAGTTGGAGATCTAGTGTTGAAATGGGATGCGGACAGAGCAAAACCGGGAAGGCATTCAAAATTTGATGCTATTTGGAGTGGCCCATACATGGTCACAAAGTGCAAGAGCAGCAATGCTTTCCAATTGGCCTCATTGGACGGTGAAGAACTGCAGATTCCAGTAAATGGAATCTATCTCAAACATTGCTACTGAAAATAAAAGGTTCACCCTTGTAAATATTAGTCTAGATTTCAATTCCTCTAAGTGCGTATGCACATTGTCTTGTTGTAGTTAGGTTTCAGTTTCCCTAAGTGCTTTGGCGCAGGTTTTGTCGCTCCTAGTTTGAGTTTTTACAGTTCAGCGTGCTCTCATGGAGGGAGTTGCAGTATCAGGCTCATTTCAGGTCATTGTTTATGACTCCATGCCCAATGGATCGCAAAAAGGCAACTGGTCTTTTCATCTAGCAGGCAGATGACCCCGCTGAGTCGCCAAATTGTTATCCAACTTCACCCCCAGGGTTGAATTGATAACATACATCAGGATTCTCAAGTCCTGTGCAAAAAGAACGAGCTCTGAGAGAATGCGAGAAGTTGCAGAAAATAAGCCTGGACCGAGAAAAAAATTGTGAAAATCGGCTAAGTCCTTGTCCTAGAAATATTTGGGACGTTCGGGACACCAAGGCGCGGTTCGGCCGAAACGCCTCCAGCGGCCGCGAAGCACTGGGACAAGTGGAACAAATGTACGCGGAGGGCGCGAACCAGCCGGTTCGGCCGAAAAGGGAAATTGCAGCACAAGGACAAGTGGGACAAAGGGACGCGCGGGACGCGGATAGCCGAAGGAGCCGAAAGCCAATCAGATCACGCCACGTGTCACCGCAAAAAGGGACGAGGAAGCCCATTTCGGGCGGATCGGAGGATTTCGGCCCATGAAGCACTGGGACATTTGGGACAAAAGGACGCGGTGGACGCGAAAATCCGGCAGGCCCGTGGACAAATCACAGCATGACACGTGTCGCCAAGGAAAAAGGTCCAAAAGTCAAAGGGGCGAGTTTTCGAGCACTGATCCAAACCAATGAAATAGTGCCATGTGTCCAAGTTTAAGGGGCCCACAAGAAAAACCCGCGAAAAGGTGGAGAGAGGGAATTGCTCAGTGGACCAGAGCCTGCCACGTGTCGTCCAGATGGCAGAACGCGGGAAAAGAAATTTAAAAATCCGTTTTCGCCTGTTTTGTGCCCTAAATCTTCAGACCTTCATATCTTTCGATCCAGAGCTCGGATTTGCACGTTCTTTATATCAACGGAAAGCTGTTGAAATTCTCTACATGATTTTGGGGTCAATCTTGCATTTTGGTGTAGTTTGGAGGGAGAAAATTAAGAAAACGTCTCTGACGCGTGTAATGCTTCAACAACCAACTTTAATACAGCAGACAGCTCGCCGCTCCTGTTAGACAGCCCGCCGTTTTGCCAGGATCCGCCGCTTGGATCATAATGAGATGATTTAAATGCTACCAAGAAGTGGTTGGAGCAGATTCTGAATTTCCCCTCCTCTCTCATTTCTTGATATATATTGTAAAGAGGAGCCCTTTTAAGACAGCGGACATTTTTGTTTTGCATCCTCCCTTCTTCCCTCGCTTGCAAGAGAGTTTGTGGAGCTTTCAAACCTCCCATATAGGTTGTAATGCCAGTCTTTTGCCTCTTGGCCACTGCAATATACTGTATTGACTTTTGAGCAATAATATATATGTTTGTGATTGATTCTCAACCCTCTCATGTATTCATTGTTGTCGTTTTGATCTCTTATTGCAGTTTGGTTACCTGTGCATGGTGTTTGTATTGCATTTATGTGGTCTGTGTTAAATTTGCAAAACAAATGTCTAATATTCCTTGGTGCATCACCTTTGTAGTTTAGGTTTTATTCTATGCATTTTCTTACCTCGTCTCCTTAGCAAGTTAGATTAAGTTTTAGTAAACCCTCTGCATTTTTGTATGCATCTCGAACAGAGGAATAGAACCAGCCTTCTCTCGGAGAATCTTTTCTCATCTTCACAAGTCCCACACTTGGAGAAAGGATTCCATGTTGTGCAATCACACTCTGAATGCACGAACATCAACCTAGAAGCTGATTTGCATCCGGGGTGCTTTGTGAGTCTGCAACAATGTGTTCTTCTCCTACTTATAGAATGTAGGAGGGAAAGTACAAATGAAAAACTCAAAACTGAACTCAAACACAAACAAGTAAAGATGAAATTTGGAAATCATCTTCCACTAACTTCTCCTTAAGTGACACATGTATCACTTAACTAATAGAAGTGTTCCACATAACTTTAAGAAATGGTTGCAAAACCAATAACTTTAAGTTTTACAATTTCATCCGGGAACATAGAAAATAGAAGAAGAAATCATGTCAGCTGTAACATTTATGTCTTTTTTTTGTTCTTATATCGAATATACTTGTCGAACATGTGATTCAACATCTTCCCATCTATTTTAGCCACTGCTTCCTTCTCTGTCCTAAATCAGTAGCAATCATTCATTCAACACTTTGATGCACGCTTCCACATCTTCCAAGCTCGACCCAAACCTTGCAATATCCGCTGCAGCGCCACCCGGCCACCGATAGAATTCACCGTGAAAGGCTTAAGAGCTTTATCAATTCTCTTTTGTACCATCGAAGAGACCCTTCCAGGAATTAGGTACTTAGCAGAACGATCCGTACGTATGAAGTAACATTCCCATCCACTCTCTCCTCAAGTAAAAGAAATGATACTATCTAGTAAGGATGATGTTCTACACTCAAGTGCTCGTGATCCTTTTCAAAGCAAAACTCTGCAGATCTCCAAACAGAAAGATACCGCAAACTCTAGGTGCTGCTTCCCCTTCTCAACCGATCCATCCAGTACAATTTGTTCTGCAACCAATACATCTCCCTGACACTTGTTGATCTCTCCCAAAGTACTCGAGGTTACTCTCAAGAATCGTGTTCATGTCCACTATGCTCATTCCCGGTTGTTGCTTTCAACCGATTTCTTTGCATCATCCATAACCTTTCAAAGGGGTGGCACTTCTCCAAGTTTGCACAAAAAGTTTGACGCATAATCAAATCCTTCCATTCGTCAATAACTTTTACTTGATTGCTTTGCATCCTCCATTTCCGCATAAGATGATCACTCACCGCTCTCGAAATGGGTGAATGGAAGGCTTGAAGAACCTTGGCTATGATATCGCACAAATTGAGATACGCCTCTCAAGTTCTTCTTTCTCCGCCTTTTTTCACCGCTCAAGCCTAAAGAATAGAGCATCTATCAATGTTTGCGTTTCCGCTTCAATCCTTCGGTGGTGGCTTGACCGAGGGGTGCTTGGTCAGTTCTTTGTAACATCCTCTCGCCGTGAGCTCCTCCTCCTTTCCTTCCGCCAAAATTGATATCTTAACAAACTTCGCCCGATTCCTCGATGATCAACCTAGAAGTTGCTTTAGCAACTTTAGGCCTTCTATCTCTTCCACCCAGATTTTTGGAGTAGGCTGCAAGTTGTGCTCTTCTAAGTTCATCTCCACTCTCGCTTCTGGAACCAACTGCGAAGCCAACCATTCCGAAAAGTTACTTCTCGGAGAATGAGAAGTCGCTGAGTGCACTACCATCTCCCGCTCTGACTCCTCTCCATCAGAAAGTGCCATGGTGTTATGGCTGCCATCCTCTGAATCATCCAAGACAAAGCTCTTTCGAACTCCGCCATCTACAACTTCAACATCTCTCTCTGGAGCAGGATGATGAACGGAGTGGGTGTCGCCGGATTCGGATTGGAGGCGAGGAAGTGTCTCGCCGCTGCGGTGCAATAGTTGGTGAAGTATTGGGTGCTGGAGAAGCCGGAACCAAAGTCATGTCCGTGGAAGTGATCTTCTCCTTAGATTGAGATCTTCTGTGTACTTTCAACTTCTCAGACTTTCTATTGCTTTCTCCTCCGTGCTTCCGCTTGAGGGAATCTCCTGCGCCGAAGTTGCCGTGACTTGATTCATCAATACTTCATCAAGGCAATATCCCTTTCACAAGAAACTAGTTTGAAGTATTCACCAACACACGGCTCTCCAGATCTTTCTTCAATTGTATGGCAGCCTCCTACGTTATCCTGAAGTATGGCTTTATCTCCTCCCATTTGATGGTAAGTGTCAAGTACCACATTCCCATCATCTTTAAGATCCGCAGGTATCCGCGCTAGTCCAAAGTGAACACTTGCTTTGCTGATAGCCTGTTGAAATCTCTCTTTCTAACCTCGTACTCACTTTTGCACTTCATCCAGAAATCTTCTAATGAAGGCACATGTGCGTACTCCTGGGAGATCGTCTTCCTGGCTACTCCAAATGGATCGAAGTTCAGCCGTGCAGGGAAGAACTCTTGCTCATACTCGGATAACATCTGCGTCTCCATCCCCGAGCTCTATGAATGCTAATGCAACTGTAATGTCCCACAGTGATTGGGAAGAAGCCCGTAGACTTGTGCCACTTTGACTGAAGGTCGTGTAACTCCACAAGTTGTTTGCTCAACTCCATGGCGATCAATCTATCATTCGGATACTGGGCATCTTTATTGGTTCTCCAGAAAAGCCCGTAACCCTGAGGTATGTGAAATCTGCAAACTGAATGAATAGACTGCCAATCTTGGACACAACTTCCCACGCTTCTCGCTTACCCTATTGGCCTTCAAGTCTTTATTTCAGCCTACAAATGAAATCGTAGAAGAATTCATTATTGACCACTTTGAAATCTTTCTCGCACGCAGTGTGTGAAGTGCGGGTAAGCACTCGAAAATGGGGTCCTTAAAGAACACCACATCTATCCAAACTTGAAAAGACGCTTGTGAAGCATGCAGCATACACCAAGTAGGAAGTCATTTTGACGTTGAAAGTACGCTTCACGTTCAGGAGTTGCTCACCAATGTTGTTGCTAATAATTTCCGACCAATTGATTATGGAATCAACCTTGTTGACTTTAATGGTCCTGATGAAAGCATACATCCATGTACGGAAAGTGTAAGCATTCGCCTCGCCATTCATCTTGCATAGCACTTTGACAACATCATCGACCCCCTGCACCAAATTGGACCGCGAAAGAGTTCTCGGGAACTTTGAAGGAGATCTAGGCTTCTTCATGTATCTACCATTCAATATGTTCACGCAATCAGCTCTATGCTTCTCCCACTCCTCGCCGGCATCTCGAAGACTAATAGAAGTCGCCACCTTTGACTGGAATCTTCAAACAATAATTGATGAACTCTGCGTCCAAACGAATTATTGTCTTTCCCGTAGCATCACGCACTGATCTGGATGAAGGATGGTAAGATCTAGCGCACTCCATAACAAACTCTGGCAACTGGGCTGTGCATGGAAAGGCTGCAGCTCGGATAATTCCATTGCTTTTAACCGCACGCATGAGTGAAGTCTTTCCCACTCTGGATCTATCAATCAATTCGGAAAGAGGTTCGGACCTAGATCTGTGTCTCCTATGTCTGCAAGTTTGGAAGCGATGCATGACTCCATCGTGCTTTCTTTTTCATCTCTCTTCGCCATGGCTTTGTCTATCTTTGTCTGAATAATTCTTTTTCTTCTTACTTGGCCGGATTTCTTCAAAACTGGTGTAGATCTGGACAATTCTTCAGATTCGAAGGATATATGCAATGTATTGGACATTGATAAAAGCTCATTTTCTTTTCAGTAAAGCGCCCGTAATGAATTCCGCAATTTATTCAGACAAAAATGGCCACCGGAGCATGAATAGTGAATTTTAATTGTAAAAATCTGCACTTTTCAAGCCCGCTGCCCCAAAAATTGATGTTTAATTTGCACATAAAGAGAGCATGAATCATTTCAACAACACCCGAGCACCTGTAACACTATACTATGCAAACAATTATGCGAGACAAATATCAATCTCCTTCAAAGCATGCGCCAAATCGGAAGCTTTTAGCCTTGTTACCACCTTGCTTCGAGCAAAATCCTTCAAATAGGGGCGCACTTTTCCTCTTGGCTGCAATTTTTACCGTGAATTAAATAATTCACCCATATGGCTGCCCATGCTTATATAACCCTCACAATTCTATAATTAATAATTGCCCTTCCTATTCCTGGCAATTAATTAATTAAAAATCATGTTTTTCTCTTTAAAAATAGCATGGTTAAGGAAAACCATCCAATAAATTAAATTAATCCAATTTAATCCTTCACACTTCACTTCACTTAAGTTTCACAAAGTGTGCTTTGACCATAGCCACTGAAAATAGAATTTAATTTAATGATTTAATGCCTTAAAAATCATTAAATATATCCCAATGGGGCGCACTTTTTGACATGAAGGGGGCAGCCTTTAAATGAATTAAATTTAATCCATTTAAATTTATTTCTTTTATTCCCCTTTTGACTTGTTGACTTCTTCCAAGCTTGGGCGCACTTTTTAGAAGGATAAATTAATTAAAATAATCACTTAAAGGCTGCCAACAACTCACCAAAGGGGGCGCACTTTTTTGCACAATATAATTCTATTTTTAAGAATTTTTCACAATGGGATTCTTTACCTTGCAAGGCAGCCTCGGAAATCCCATGATCCACTTAAGTGATTTGACTTTGACAATGGGATTATTTACCCTGCAAGGCAAGTGCAATAAAATCCCATAATTTCACTTAAGTCACTTTCCTTTTATTTTATCATGGGAATTTTACCGCAAGGCAGTAATAAATTCCCCCCGCCTCGTAGCCTCTAACTTTCCCACTGCAGCTTAAGTGAATTTTATATCACGGGAAAAAGTACCTTGGCTAAAGGGTATAAAATTCCCACCTTGCTCGCCGCTTGTATTTTTCCCATCAGCTTAAATTCTTTGTTTCCCAAAAAAGCGCCCAACCCGCAGGGGCTTTTCGTGCACGACTTCGCTTTTTTCCGGTGATCCAGGACCTCCGATGGCGACTTCCTCCGGCATAACGTGTGTAGATGTTTTCCACCGCTCCGGGCCAAAATTGGGCTTAACCGACAAAGGAATTGTTCTAAAGAAATTTCACAGAAAACGAAATGGGACAACACAAAAACACGAAAAATTGCCAAAAGTTACAAATAAAGCCCAAAACTTATTCCAAGTTAAAACCCTTCTGGTACATAGGAATAATGACATGTTCGATCATAACAGAGTTAAAACGGAGTGCAAATAGCCTCATATGGGGCTCAAAATAATTAAATACAAATTTTCCGTAGACAAATCCCGACAATAGAATATAACAATTTTGGGCATCTGGGTATTTGGCGAAAAAGACTAATATGACTCTTTGGGAATATCTTGACACAATACAAGAACTTTCAGGCAATAAAAACACAAAACGACCCATTATTTTAAAAGTACGAAAAATTTTCGGATAGGGTAGTCGCAGATTTCAGGATGAAATCTGGGTGACACCACTTCATAACTCTTCATTATTTTCGCATGAATGACCCCAACTTGTTGTGGTGCTTTTGAATTAATTCATTTGTGGTGCATGTACATCTTAGGCTATCCCTCTACTATATACATCCTAATTTTTAGTATACAAGTGTATCATTACCGTAGACACTCATATTTGGTAATTTGCACTTTGGCAACCCTTGATTTGGCTATGTACTCTTGGTATGATAAATGCTACTTCTCCATTCCCACTTACCACTTTCCGAGGTCCATTGTTTAGCTTGTTTATCCTTGCACGATGACATGTTGACAAATCCTAAGAATACTATGCACAAAATCTATAGAGAGACATTTGTTTACCATCTCTAAACTTCATTTGGCACATTCCATGCTCCGGGCGAGGACTATGATTTGGTCGTGGTCGTACCATACGGTCATGACCTGTTTGTACGGTCTTGGACCGACATGTCTTTCAATTGTGCTTTCAATTTGAAATCCTTCTAATGGTGTTCTTGACTTCGGGAGAACCATGAAAGTGTTCCATACATGTGTCAACAAAGCATGGAAGGAGTCAAGGCGGAAAGATCTACACTTGTTGAAGAAGCAATGGAAAAGGGGGTGAGCTCCTTGTGGGCAGCCCAAGGTATGATAGTGATGACCATATTTCCGATTTTTTGTTTCCTCCTATGTCGTTGCCATATTTTTGTCATCATGGAAAATATTTTAAGAAGCATGTTAGGTCCAAAGAGACACTTTGCAGCTATGGGCATGTTGTTTTTTTTATTCAAGGCCAAGATTGCTTTGGCATGGGTGGTCTTCGGAGGATCAAGGTAAATGTCATCTCTTGCACTTGGAATGGAAGAAAAATTATGAGAATGCATATAAAGTTTGTTGTACATTCGAACCTCATTGTGAAGGATGAGATGCTACAAAATGGCTTCATCATCCCTTACACCAAGAGGATCCAACAACTCAAGCTCACCTTGGGAAGGCACATGGTAAGTAATGATTTCTATGTTGTTGGTATTGGAGATATGGATTTGGTACTTGAAATACAATGGTTGCATTCCTTGAGTGAATTTAACCAAAACTACCGATCTATGAAGTTAAGATTCAAGCTTGATGGCCAAGAGGTTGTGCTTCAAGGCATGACAAATAAATCTCCTCAAGCTGCTACAGAAAAAAGGATGGAAAGAATTTCTGCAAAAGGGCAACACATGGTAAGAAAAACTCCCCACTTTCAGTTTTAAAACAACAGTCACTTCATAGGAATTTTCAGCTCCTAATCAATGCACATGCTCTTAGAAGAAGCCTTCCGATAAAAGTAGATGTTGAGTTCATGAAATCAGCATTTGGAAGTGAGCAAGATGGATGTTATCTTGCTGTCCAACAATGATGATATGACTTTGCAATAGAAGCATTGATTTATGGGTTTTGAAGCATGTCGTCATAAGTTGGATTCCAGTCACTGTCATCTCGATTTTGAGGAAGGAAATGCATGGTTACAGCTGTGTTTGGGGCAGCATGATTGAATTTTTGGAAATCCATCCCTTGAATGAAGATTGGGAGGTGGTTGCAAGCAATGAAAGAGAACTTGCCATCATGTCTATGAGGCATGAAGGAGGGATGTTGAAAACTCTTGTTTTCTTTAATGTGTTTGTTCTATGTGCAGGCCCAGGAATGGAGAAGAAAGAAGGAAACAAGGAAGAGCAGCTGAGTTTGTTATCAGCCCAAGCAAGTAATAATGAATATGAGATTGCAGCGGAAGATGAAGAGATGTCTCCACAAGCCCAAGAAGCACACCAGAAAGAAGTTGATATGGCAACCAAGGTAAAAGAGTTGCTTGACACATTTGGGGCAGCAATGAGAGTGATTTTTGGTATTGTTGTCATCACCTTCACCAACCACTTGATTACTCCTTTTGCTCTCATACAAAGGAGTTTACAAGTTCCTTCAAACACGAGGAGTTCTTTTCGATTGGTGATGGTTAATATGGGATTTTCAGTGCTTGCATGGCTGTTCCCAGCCCCTACATTGCCTAAGTTGTTGATTTTTGCAAGAAAATTCCACTTTGGTATCTGTTGTACCTTTTTCATGTTGTTGGACATGAAAATAACAAGTATAGGACTGTTGTTCCCAGCTAAGGACAGTTGTAAGTTTGCACAAATTAAGGAAAAACCTTGATGAAAAAGGTTGGAAAGAAGGTTCAGTTGAAGACAATTTTTATGACAACCACCAAGGTACTTAGTTGGGTGGAAACCCAAGTGTGTTGTGGCCACTGTAACTCACTTCCAGCCCATCTACAATCTGATTTTTATCAAATATTAAAAGGAACAGCCCGCAAAATCATTGGCAACCACCACATTATTTCAGTTGCATTCATATTTGGGGATACGGGATGTCCTCCCACCATTGTTGCCAAGGTTAGAACGAAGAGCGAGGATGCCATATTAAAATGTCTTAGCTTGTCTAGCTGCTGATTATTCATCAATTCTTTGCTCTATGTCTGAGGTTACAGCAGTTTGGAAGGTTTTGAGTACAGCTAAGTATGCAGATAACAAATTTGCTAGTGTTGTTTTTGAAGAAGAAAATGAAGACAACAAGGTAATGAGCTTGTTTTTGCAAGAGCTCTTTCATTTGACAGAACGGGATCTAGGCTTTTGGAGCACTACAGCATGTTTCACCTCTTGGGCATGGTATTTGGACATGTAAGCTTGCAATTGCTTGAGGGCAAGCAATTTTGGGAGGGGAGGACTGTAATGTCCCTTTCTCAATGCTAGTCCTCTTTGAAGACCTTGAGCCCATTCCACTTCCCATGGGAAAAAAGGAAATGAGCAAGGGGAGTTAATGTCATGTTTTTCAGTTATTTTCGTGAGCATTGCATTCTTTTTTTAGTAGTTTTCTAAGTATTTTCAGTCATTGGTGGGAAAAAGACAAATGAAAAATAGAAGAGAAAAGGAACTAGTATGAGGTCAGTCCTCTTTAGAGGCATTCTAATTGATCTTTGGCGCCACATCAAGCTATAAAAAGGGGGTTGCTTGGCTTGGAAGAGGTTATGCATCTTTTGGAAATTATTTCTCTTGGAGTTGGAGCATGTTTGTTTTCTCTCTTCCATTGAGGATGAAAACCCTCTTGGAAAACCTATTGAGAACGAAACCTCTCAATAGTGGGCTGGTTTGAGGACGAAACCCCTCAAGTTTGCAACAAAGTGATCTCATAAGGAGGCATTTTCAGTTTTGAAGGCATTTCCAGCCCTCTCCTAGGGTGGCAACTTGCCCTAAGGTGGCATTTGGGGTCTTCTAGGGCACAAAGACATCAAACGCAGCCATCAATGTGTTTCTCCTTTTTTTTTGGTAGCTGGAATCTACATTGGACTTCAATTTAGGTCTTGGAATCCTTCATTTCCAGCCATCTTTGTAAGGGTGTTCACTACTGTTATTAACTTTCATTAAATAAATTTCAGCTGGGGTTTGAAGGCTTATTTCTTGGTTTATATTTGTTCTAAAATATTTCTAAGGTTCCCTACATGCTTTGGATTGTGTAAATGATGCATTTTTGGAGAGATATTGCATTTTCCTTGCTGCTATTATAAAAATCAGACTGTTGTACCTTGCTGTCATAAATTTCAGTTGGTTGTCATAATTTTCAGTTTACTATCTATTGGGGTTTGTGCAATTTCCCTTTTATTTCAGTAAGAGCCCGGAAAGGGGCATTAAAGTGCATGCAATATTCCCTTCTAAGTTAATCAAACATCACCGAGAGAACCCTAAAGTAACATACTTCGTTGAACTTTGTTTTATATAACCGATTGCATAATCATAATAATTATTGAGTCTAATTACTCAAGGATATAAAAATATAGGGATTTTGGAATTGGATTGTATTACAAAAATGATATACCAAAAGGTTTTTATCTCCTCCGATGAGGACATTGATCATGTAAAGACTTACTAGAACTGCAAATCTAGATTTTGAATTCTTTGATAATGCTATATATAGCATTATCCATTTTTCAAGCAAGACATGAAATTGTGGACTACCCCACAAAATTCCATACATATTATCCTTGATCGAAAACTATAGTATATTCTTGTAAACCAAATTTTTATTAGACATATTTAGAACATTTGTGCTAGTACCATACATATTATCCTTGATCGAAAACTATGGTATATTCTTGTAAAGCAAAGTTTTATTAGACATATTTAGAACATCTAGGATAATAACAATATTACCATATCAAGTGACTTGTTGAAAAACTCACTAGTTAAACATTTTCATTATAGGTTAAATCTTACCAATTACTTTCAATGAAATTATTACAAGATCTTTCGGAGTAATTATTAACCTTTTTGACATTGTTGATAATACTAATCGTGCAAGGAAATCTTAAAAAAATTGTACCCAAATTTATTATTACATGTAATTCTCAAAATCAAGGAACCATCCTAATAGGTTTTTCCTCACTGAAGTGGTCCGTGTTAATTACCTATGAAAATTTGTTTCCTTTATATGTATTATTCTTCACTAACTTGTTCTTATAGTTCCTAACTTGCCTCCTATGGGTTATTGGCTCAATACAGTTCTATTGTATTACTTTAAATTGCAAATTTACTTCAATTTGTGGTTCCACTATCATTAGGATTTCACTATATGATTACTCTCTAAAACAAGAATTCTAAAATGGTACACTCTTTACTCAAGTTATATGTTTTGGGTCTCACTCTAGGTGTCCATAAAAACGCCGATAAAAAGCAAACACGAGGGGAAGATTAACAATAACATTTTTATCATAGTATAGTGCAAGGAGGGTAACAAGGCTTATAAGTGTCGCATACCACTTATGAGGACTGTCAGCAATAGGCACTAATATAGGATCCAATTTACTTTGAAATGAGGACATATAATGTTCACCAAGGATTTAGAGATACTCCAATATTTGAATTTCATTCACCAACATTTTAGCTTTTAGGTCAATCGTAGCTTTTAATCTTATATTTTAGTTTTAATACTACAGGACAATTGACAAGATATCGTGTCGGAGTGAACAACTCCTCAAACTTTTATTTTTGGTGGAGGTTCAATATCTTATTGTTTGAATTACCATTGTTTGTTTTTGCGGACAACCTTTATGTAATATCCCTTTCAAGGACTGAAACTGAAAAGGAAACCACACAAACCCAAGTGAAGTAAAATCTGATTTTTATAACAGCAGCTGTAATATTCTTTAAAACCCTAGCAGCGAACTGTATAGGGACTCAAATGCACCATAAAACCATGCACAATACTTGAAATTACTTCTAAATAATTACTTCAACTACGGCAACCAATATCCATCCAATTTGCAACAAATAAATGGAGAAAATCAGCGAATGATACACTGTTGTAATTAAATTTGTGACAAGCAGCAAGGGCAGCCACAAACAAGGGCTGAAAACAATAGATAAACCCTCCAAAAATAGCCAAATTATGGATTCCGGCCTTATAAATTATGGAGAATCAGAATATAAAATAATATATGAATTATGTGCCCTAGAAGGCACCGAACCAACACCAAACCCTAGTCGCTCCCTAGGGAAGAGCTCCAAAAATCATGCAAAGCTTTTGTAATCCTTCTTCTTGATGTCCTTGATCCAAATCAGCAAGCAAGTCTTCAAGAGATGTCTTCAATGCACCACCATGGAGAGTTTTCGTTCTCCACCAAGCCACAAGGAAGGTTTCCATCCTCCTTGGATGCCACACAAGAGGGTTTTCGTCCTCAAGTGGAATGGTATTGAGCAACTAGCCCAACAAACCAAATGTAGATGTAAATGCCAAAGATGATCTTCAAATGAAGTCATACAATCCCTTTTATACTCCTTGCTTGGCGCCAAAGGCCAATTAGATGAGGACCGACCTCTTAAGCTTCACTTTATCTTTTAATTTGCCTTTTTAATTCCTCCAAACCCAGCCAACCTGCCTCTAAAGGAAAAACACTAAAAGAAAACATTAAATCTAATAAAGAAAACTGAAATGAAGTGCAATTCCTTCCCTTGTTCACTTATTCTTCTTTGCCACGGGAAGGGAGTGGCAAGAAGTCTTCATTTGGTATTAATTCAAAAAGGGGACATTACTGATCCTCCCTTCCCGAATTTGCTTGCCCTCAAGCAAATGCAAGCTTGGCTGATCTGAAACCTTAGTCTCCTTCATCTTCTCAATATGTAGGGCAATATCATCCCAAGAGAAAGGAAGTGGCTTCCTTGACAAATCATCTGCCACCTTATTATTTTTATACACCCTTTTGAAGGATAATTTGTTTCCATATGGGCTGAAAGCAAAAAGATGTGCATATATTTTTATATCATATGTACAAGCCTCCCATCTTGGAACCAAGAATGTGAGCAAGCATTTCAAATGCCCTTCTTTCCAAGGTTTGAAAATTTCCATAACACATACCTTCTCAAGATGATCTTCCTTAATGATGTTGTAATTTGTTCCTTCCAAGAAAATACACAAATCATCTTGTGTGCAAATAGAAAACAAAGTATGGTAGTCATGAATCACCTGATTTTCCACCCAACTTGGAGCTATGTTGGTTGAAGTAGTTGTTTCCTCCAGCTGAAACCATTTACCACTATTTTCCCATGATTTAATGACTTCAAAATGAACACTCTTATAGCTGTTCAAATCTGGAAACAACTCATAATCTGATTGTATCAAAATCAGCAATTTAAATTCTCCTATAAACTTATTGGGTGACTGAATTTGTGCATGCCCAACTATAATTATGTTCTTCCAAGGAGCTGATATATGAAGAAGAGAACCATAATGAAATTTTCCCAAAAACTGAAACCATTGCATCCTGCAAACAACAATAACTTCAGTTGGCTTAATTTCAAGAAAAACATTACATACCTTGCACCTTCCCATGAAATTTGACAGTTGTACTATGTTCTTTTTGCAAGGCATGAAAATACTATTGACATTGGTGACCTTGAAGCCTCCAAAGTTAATCATGCTCAGCCCATGCTTAACTGTAAGTTCTCCTCTGATTAATTTATGAGTGGTGCCATTATCTACGAGCATTACTATTCCATGGCCAAATAAGAAACCAATTACCTAGGAAAGTTGGTATGTATGAGAGCTGAACCAAAATGCAAAGGTGTGAGTCATTCCCGGACACTCAAAGATGAGATTATAAATCAAATTGATCTTGCAATCAGACCTTCTTCCCCTTTTGAGGCCCACAATGGTACCAACCCCACATATGCTAAAGCAAATTTGGTATTGCACCCATGCATCCTTGCACCCTTTGCTACACCATTCACTTCTTACCTTCTTTCTACTTGGCACAAGCTGATCATGAGAGTAAAAACACAGCAGTATCATGGAGTGGAGCAATGCAACATAGTCATTATACCTGCCCGATTGTGCATGGTGAAAACCGAACTGTTTTGGCATGTTGGTAAGCAATGAAACTGAAATCTTTTTGGGCCACGAGCTGTCCCTAACCTTCTTACAACTCAGAATTTCTGAGTTAGAATCAGCACTCAGAAAATATTTCAAAGACACCTTACCTCCATGGACTTGCTCTTCCCTAGTGTCATTCTTGAGGGTTCCTTGCAAAACTGATTGGTCTTGCGGATTGTGGAGGTGAAAACATGGCAGCATCATAAGAAAGAGTACATAGTTATCATTCCTTCCCAAGCTGTTCATGATATCCATAATTTTGACATGGTACAATGATAGGCAATAAATCTGAATTGTCTCTAGGTCCAGGGCTGCTTACCTTCACTTTATCATTTAGCTTCTTCAAGCTAGTAATGGTACTCATGCACGGGACTTTATTATGGCTGAATATATTGGTAATTCTCCCACATTTGACTGTTGTTGATAACAGTCCAACAACTTCACCCATTGCTATCCTTGGTCCCTCATGGAGAATTTCTTCCTCTCTCCTTGGCCTTATCAATTTTGTTGAGTTACCCTCAATGCATTCACCATTGTGACCCCAAAATTCTTTTCTATACACGTGTATCAGCTGAGATATAATCCAAATGGAAAAAGAATTGGTTACCTTTACAAGCATACCATGGTCTTTGGAAGGGGGTAACTTCTCACCAATTCCATCTTGGCCCATGTACATAAAGCGGTCTTCACACAGTTCGGAGGTTGCATGAGAGGGTGTATGTGCTCCTTACCATCTAATGTGTTGTCCCTACTACCCCTTGGACGGTCATCAAGGTGTTCCTTCTTCTTGGTCCTTGTTTCTTCAATAATTGGAGCTTCCCCTTTTCGTACTATCTCCACACCTTGATCACTTATGCTTGGGATGTCTTTGTGGCTCTTACCAAAGCCTAATTCTTCATCATTATGTTCTTCATTGTCTGCTGTTATGGACAGTCCAACAAACTTACTGTCATCACATCTATTTGGGAAAGGGTTTCCAACCATCCCTTTCTCTTCACCCTCTTGCTCATCATGCCTCCTTTCAACCTTGAATTCATCACATGCTAAAATAACATCAATATTAACCAAACAATGATCATTAATTACCTCATAATGTTGTTCCTCCAGAACAATCATGGGAGTTAGGGCTGAATCTTCATCAAGCTTTGTAGCCTCTTCTTGCCTTGCCAACATGAAAGGGCCCTTCTCCTTCGTCTTAGATTCAACAAGTGAAACTCTTTCCACCCTAGCTTCATCCATATTTTGTTGACACATGCTTGGGACATCTTCATGGTTCTTCGAAGTCATGTGTTCCATCAACTTGCCTTTGATTGATTGTTGTTCCTAAAATTCCAGCAAGCGGATTGTCAATATTATCATCCGGAAATGGGGCTCTATCCACCAATTCTTTTCCACAATGTGGTGTATCATATTTCCCTTCTTCTTTGGGCTCATGCTCCATGGTCTCTTCACCAAACACATGTCCATTTACCCGGCTTGTCCTGAAAATCAGTCAATGGCTCATCCTTAGGGAAAATGATAGGTATTTCTACCTCTTTCTTTGGTGATTCCACCTCAAAGCCCTCCTGCAGATCTGATTTTTCTTTTTCTTCTTTCAAGAGAAACCCCTTTGGGTTTGGCTCTTTGGCACTTTCTTGTGGTCTAGGGTTAAACCCTAGCATCTTCTTCCATGCTCTAGTTGTCCCATTTTGGAATCATCAAATGTGGAGAGTGTCACCATCCCCAAGGCATGTTGAAGACCCTCCTGTGGTACTTGAGGTCTAGGCTTGGGCCCACCTACCCTTGCTTACCCCTATAAATTCGGCAAGTGAGATAGCATCATGGATCTCCTTCAAAAGAGCCCTATATTCTTCATAGATAGCCACAATGTTGTGACCCATTGGATGTCGTGTTTCCGCCTCCGACATGACTTCTTCCTTTGGTAAGAACCTAGGTCGCCATTCCATGTTTGTATTGTCATTGCCTTGCACGAATACCCTGATTTTTAGAAGACCAAAGCTCGATACCATTGTAATAATATCCTTTTCAAGGATGAAACTGAAAAAGAAGGAAACCACACAAACCCAAGTGAAGTAAAATCTGATTTTTATAACAGCAGTTATAATATTCTTTAAAACCCTAGCAGCGAACTGTATAGGGACTCAAATGCACCATAAAACCATGCACAATAGCTTGAAATTACTTCTAAATAATTACTTCAACTAACAAAGCAACCAATATCCATCCAATTTGCAACAAATAAATGGAGAAAATCAGCGAAGATACACTATTGTAATTAAATTTGTGACAGCAGCAGGGCAGCCACACACAAGGGCTGAAAACAATAGATAAACCTCCTCCAAAAATAGCCAAATTATGGATTCAGCCTTATAAATTATGGAGAATCAGAATATCAAATAATATATGAATTATGTGCCCTAGAAGGCACCGAACCATCACAAACCCTAGTTGCTCCCCTAGGGAAGAGCTCCAAAAATCATGCAAAGCTTTTGTAATTCTTCTCCTTGATGTCCTTGATCCAAATCAGCAAAGAGTCTTCAATAGAGATCTTCAATCCACCCAAAATGGAGAGTTTTGTTCTCCACCAAGCCACAAGGAAGGTTTCTGTCCTCCTTGGATGCCACACAAGAGGGTTTTCGTCCTCAAGTGGAAAGGTATTGAGCAACTTGCCCAACAAACCAATTGTAGATGTAAATGCGCCAAAGATGATCTTCAAATGAAGTCATACAATCCCTTTTATACTCCTTTGCTTGGCGCCAAAGGCCAATTAGATGAGGACCGACCTCTTAAGCTTCACTTTATCTTTTAATTGCCTTTTAATTCCCCAACACAACCGACCTGCCTCCTAAAGGAAAACACTAAAAGAAAACATTAAAATTAATAAAAGAAAACTGAAATGAAGTGCAATTCCTTCCCTTGTTCACTTATTCTTCTTCGCCACGGGAAGAGAGTGGCAAGAAGTCTTCATTTGGTATTAATTCGAAAAAGGGGACATTACATTTTAGCATAATGATTTCTCTATGATGTCAACATTTCGTTTATGAGTTTGATTTATTTTGAAAAGGGAGAGTGATTCCAGTTCCTTTCTTTTGAGATCTATTGACTTTGGTAATGATGAGATAGGACTTGTACACAAAGCCCTCTTCTTTTGATTTATAGTGGAAAGCATTATTTCTTTTCGATAATCTTCCTTCTTTTTATAAGGTAGTTATATCTTTCCAATGGTTTTGTAATTTGAAAACTTCCTCAATTGTTTCAAGTTCATCATACCATACACTTCTTCTCAATCTTATCTTATGGATCATTATAAGTTATACTACTTGGTCTTGTACTAATATAGAAGACACAAATCAGCTCAATCGTTCAAAGGATTGTTTATACTCATCCACCATCTTACATTTTTGTTTTAACGCAAGGAACTTATTTTGTCTTTCCTAAAGAAAATCTTCAAATAGATACTTCTATTGAAATAATGTTTTAATTTTATTGGATTTTCAATTCTGAAAAAAAAATTGTGTCTAGCCACTAATTTAGTGCATCATTCTTTAATTGATATGTGGCCATTGGTGTGATTTTGTACTCTATTACTAATTCCATGTAATTTGAAATATCTCTCCAACATAGATAGCCATTGTTGATTCTTTCTCTTTTACTAACTCACCAGTATATTCAAGTAATCTCCTTTTGTTTACCAAATGGGTTATTTCCTTTTACTACTTGCACCATTGTATTCATAGTGTCAAAGTTAGAACCATTAGATTGCTTTACAGAGTTAGTGTCAGTATTATAAAGTTCTTTTCTTAAAATTCTTCTTATCAGATCTTTTTGTATCCTTATTTATATTCTTAAGTGTATGGCTAATTGCTTTTTAATCTTTTCTGCTTCATGAGAAAGGTTTTAATTTCTCCTTGCCAATTCGATGTAGGCCATAATATTCTAAGATTTTATTTCCACACTATATTGTAGCAAGTCTGCCTGTTCACACCAAGATAGAAATATAAGATAATTTAATTTCGCTTTTGCCTCAACACTTTTTACATGCCTTTATTATTGTGGTATTGTTCAAAACATGGTTGATAACTATTTGATAGATTTCATAACAGTCTTCATTCAATGAAACAAATTTCTACTCACATGTTTAGGAAGCAGGCTGTGATACCAAATTGTAATGTCACTTTTCCTCCTAAATATAAGGTTCAACGTTTTTGGTTCAATAATAATCAAAATGAGGACTCTAGCATTCTACGTGAAACATTAATGGAATGAGTCAACATTTGCGGGCAGGTTGAATTTGCAATCCGGAGAACAAAAGGAGCTTGGCAGCAGATAAGGCTTCTAACCATTCAGGGTTTAGTCCCACATTTACTAGGATTTGCACCCAAGTACTCTTTATATATCGGGAGGTTCTCATATTGAGCGTGCACAAAAAGGTAGGGAAGGCGGTTGCAGCTTAGCTATTTTTTAGTTTTAGCAATGATGACCGTTAAACACGTAGCACAACATCATGTTATCTTTTAAAAGGGGTATTGGGATCTCATACTGACTTGTGCTCAAGGTTGTTACTGAAATATTAGTCGAGATGTAGACACGTGTCATGATCTCGTGTAACATCATCAATGATCAGTGGAGAGACACATGTCACAATTTCGTGTGGTCATGCTATTAGGAAAGTGAATGTGATTTCAGGTTGCGAGGAAGGATTTCGGTGACAAGATAGTCTGGAATTTCGCCACGTGGCATCAAAGCTTAAGGAATGCGGAATTTCGAAATGGCGACACAAGTCATTACACCTCATTATCACTAGAAACAAAGTCAGAGTTATGCTTGATGTTGTCTAATAAGAGGTTTATAGGGTGGATGACACATGGCTCGGTCAAAATAGGTTGTAAATCATCATTTAAGCAAATCACAAGTGGATGTATGACTTCGGTTAGAAAGCCAAAGCATTCACAATGATTTTTAACAAACTAAGAGATTCATCCATAATTTAAATAGTCACGGTAAATAGCTAGAATCATAACAACAATCATCACATAATTGAAACAAATTCTAAAGTTTTAATCGATCATGAATTTACTCTAATGTTCCTTTTATTCACGTATATACATAATTTATAGTTAAACACAATAAGAGTTATAATCGATTAAACACACATGCGTATTAATATTGTAATCATTCAAAGTTACATAAATCAAATTAGTGTTTTCAATGAGTATAAATACATATCTTTTCTTTGGATCAATAAATATCTCATATCTCTTGTGTATAGAGGATCGACACCATCGGCCATGCAAGCCTTTATCCATGGAGGAATAAAATATTCAATTATCATACCCTACCCCAACCAAGGACCATTCGGGGTTATACTTTTGTATATGACGTTAGAACACACTCTATGTGCCCCCTTCTCCAAAAGCCAACCACCCACCTTCACCTATCCACACGAGATATCTATCAAGTAATTTCTCCAAAGTGATGATCCTGTAATGTCCCCTTTTAGGACAAGTTAGGAATTAGCATAAATCTGATTGCACTCGGCTGAAAACAATTAATATCCAAACCCCGACTGTTGCAATTTTCAAAAATTCATAACTTTGGCTAGAGAAGTCCAAATGAGCTGAAATTTTGGATATTGGGCCACAAAAATATGAAGAATAATATTCTAAAGTCATATTTTGCACAACCAACACAAAACCCTAATTTTTCCCTAAAAATTAGGTCGCCCAACACATTTATGGCATCAAATCAACTCCAAAAATTATGAAGTTGATTTCTCCTTATTTCTCCTAATTTCTAAAACAAAAACCAATATTAATCTGACCCCAAAACTGCAGATCTGAAATAAATATTAATTTATAACAACCAGAAAGCTTGTAGATAACTGGAATCTTCTAAAACTCATAACTCCTTCAATACTTAGAGTTTTTCCATGAAACGAGATGCAAAATAAACTAGAAATTTAGGGCTCTCCACTACATTATAGATCTGAATTTTCTGAGCTTTAAAACCTAGCCAAAACAGCCCCAAAAAATTGATTTCAAGTTGCCGGGGTAAGAAGAAATTAATTAAATAATTTCCAGCTCTTTCCTAGCCTCCAAATACACCAAAAATTAGCCTTTTGCTCTGAAATAATTAACACATAGCAGATTGCAGATCTAGCATTTTGTTAGCATATGGATTGTGCGCATGCAAATGACATGCAACAGTGTGGGAACCGAATCCCTCCTCAATGAAGGTGAGGTTGCCTTTATTGAAAACCAAAACTGTATTTACATCTGTACATTGAAAATTGTATGTGGGGGTGTTTTGGAACATCAATGGAAAGAAAAGTGAATGAAAGAGATGGAATGGAATGAAGGAAAGGAATGGAAAATAATGAATGGAAGGAACATGCAAGAGTTAGGTAAAAGCAGAGCCTAATATTGCATGGAGAAGAACAATCAATAACTAACACAAATAAAATGGAGTTTGCATCAGCTAAATGAGAATGAGTAAAAGGGAACACACGTGAGCAAGTAGATAATCAGAGCTTGATCACTGTGAACAAGAACAACAGATTAATAACATTGACAATAAGATCAAAGACAATATTTGCGTGCAAGATTTAAACATCTAACATCTAATGAACATAAGAACATCAAATGTTACAAGAGATAATGAATGGGACACAAAGTTCATATTTCATTAACTCCAAAATGTCTTCACAAAATAACACAGTTTCTTTCCTGAAACAAAGCTTACACAAAAAGTATTTTCTTCTCCTCTCTCAAAGTCACCCTTACAAATGAGCCCCTAACATCCTTTTATAACCCAAAAGTTGGTTACAAAGTAGTTAGGATTTTAAATGCACATTAAATAGGGCACTTAAGTGACTTTGACTTTCTCAACCAACTTTATTAAAAGCAACTAAAAATAGAAACCACTTAAGTTATCCAAGTTTTCCAAAAGTGAGTTCAATAATAACACCATTTTAAAATACCACTTTATAACAAAAAGCAATGGGTACATGTGGACCCCACTTAAATGACTTGGACACACACATAGACATCATAGTCAGCAATGCACCACCTAGATCAAGACACCTAGGATCAATGCCTTATCCATTGGGCCAAGAGTCCGCCTATCCCGGTCGTACGAGAATGAACTCATTGACCGTGCTCCGCAATCCTCCAAATGACAAGAGAGCCAAGCTTGAAACTTGAGCAATTCATCCACCTCTCCATTTGAGCAACATCCTGGTGTGAGCAAGTTTGTCTTCATTCGTATTCGCATCCACAATTACACAATTTTCCACATGCTCCGAATAGCCCTCCATGGTAAATTATTCATTTGTCACAAACTGTAGTCGTTACGCCACCTTAGCTTGTCAAAATCCAACTCTTGATCTTTCGCCATTGAGAAGATCTTCCAAGAGCCAAAATTGCAATTCACTTCCTGGAGTTATGTCTTTTGTCTTTGTCACCATCCCAAAGTATTGTCATTACGATCCGGTCACGATCCTCCAAAGATCGCCAACTTTATGAAGTATGCGTCTGCGCCGCTAAGCGAGAGCCGATGAGGACACGCTTGAATGATGTGGCCTTGCTTGATGATCCACACAATTGTACTTATCATTGGTCTTGGTTTGTCAATGAATAGATCCGTATAATGATCAAGTGAAAACAATTGATGTAGACAAGATTCTCCCATTATCAATCTCTGCCGATAACAATGGCTTTTGACTCCAAAGAGACCTATGCCAATAGCTACGACTTATACCGCATAATGAGGAAGTCAGAGGTTGCTTCCGCTTCGGAGCCGTTGGAGTTGAATCGCCACATTATGTTGGTGTCGTGGTGCATCTATGCAAGTGATGACCAATTCGAACAAAGCGTCAGGAAAATTGTGACTCGCCTTCGATTGATATGCGATCGCAGATCGACCTACGTCGACATGTCCCAAGTTGGTATCGGCGATGTTCTCATACTCTGAATGGAGCGTCGAGGTGAGTAGAATGCCCTGGAATCCATACCGCAACATCGTTTTGTTTGAAGATGACATGATTGTGACAGAAGCGTGATTTCAAGCTATTACTTCCTTCTACAAAACTGCACAAATCGCCTCTGAAAGCGCTTCGGGAAAAATAGCAAATCTTGTTCTAAGAAACTCTCACTGGATGAGGGAGTCTATTAAGGTACCACAAGTTTGCGTGTCAAAGGGTTTTTCTCAATAAAATTTTTCAATCAAATATTAAAGGTCAAAGTTGACTCTTCTGAAACTACTAGGAAAATGCAAGTGAAAACTGCGAAAATCTTGTTTGGTTTTAGCTTGGGAAAAATACCAAATGTCACCCTAGGCATCTACAACTTGGCAAGAGAGCATATGAAGGTGGAGAGAATCCAAAGAAACAATTCTTTTCTCTTGACGATCATCCGAGTTCAAAATATCAACTCTCAAAGTGAGTCACCTTGATAAAGCTGAAAACTACGTGTGCAAAATCAAACAAATTGCATTTTATTTGACTCGTGAAAAATATCAAACGAAGTGTTGTACATTTGAATTTTGGCAAAGGAGTACATGAATGTGGGAAGAATTCAACGAACCAAATTGTTTCTCTTGATGATCATCTGGGCTCGAGATATGGATTCTCAAAGTAGGCCTTTCACCAAGCTGAAACTACGCGCACGGCAAAATCGAGTAAACTGCGTTTTTCTTGGGTTCATGAAAAATATCAAATGAGGTGTTCGTTTAAAATTTGGAAAACGAGTACACGAAAATGGGAAGAATTCAATAAACTAAACCGTTTCTCTTGATGATCACTCAACTTCGAGATATCAAGCTCCAAAGTTGATTACTTCGACAGATACAACCTGTGGCACGTTCTTTCCGCATCTATCATTTTCTTCATTAAATTCATTTTTCTTTGTTCTTTTTTTTTTGTGTTGACCTTTGAATGCGTGATATTATTGAATAGCCGAATTTCCTGGAGAGCTCTTGGTTATGCAAATGCGTGAATAATTATTTTGCCTAAATACTTCTCACCAATGCGTGATAAAAATGATTTATTTTTAATTAAATTCTCCGTGGAATTTCTTCACCAAAAACCTCTACGTGAGCACTGCCTGGTTTGTCTGGGAACGTAGATCTTCCTTCTACAATGCGTGCTCTCTTTTTGCGTGGAATAAGTTCTTGCCAACGTGGATTCTTTTTTTACTGGCTTGGCGTGGATATTGCTTCTCTGTTGAAACGTGGCACTTTTCCCTTTTTTATATTATCTTCCAACTGCATGGAAATTCTCTTTTTTATTTTTCTTATGCATGCATTTTAATTCTTTCTAGGCACGTGAGCAGCTGTTTTATTTCTAGTTTTCTTCCTTCCTCTCCACGTTGAAAACTGCCTTATGCATGCATGGACTTGGTGTGTTTGAATTCTTACCAATGCATGGGCTTTGTTTTGTTGGCTGGGATTTGTTTTAACTTTTGCTTTGTCTTCTTTTGCAGCTCCTTACAAGACATGCGTTGGAAACAATATCTCTTTAAAAACTGTTGTTTTCTCCTTTTTGTTGTGTATTCGTTTGTTCTTGTCTTGTTGTTCCCACGTGAGTTCTCCAACAAAACAAAAAACAATGCTTTGGACTGCTCTTTAAGGCAAATGCGTGGGAACTTGTAGAGAAGTTTTTTTGTTGTTGTGTTCTTCCTTTTTGCTCAACTCCAATGTGGCTGGCCTCCTTTGTCTAGCTAAGTGGTCTTTTCTTTGTTTTTTTTTTTGGCATGGATTATATAATCCTTGGCTGCGTGGGGATGTTAAACCTTGTTGCCTTTTATTTTATCTTTGGCTGCCAAGATAAATGGCATTTAAACTGCTGCTCCTTTGTGTGAACAGCTGTGAATGGCTTTTCTTCTCTATGGCATGGGACTTTCTATCTCCTCCCTGACACGTGAATGGAACGGTTTAGCAATAGCGTGGGCAAATTGACTGACTGAGTTGAATCTAGAAAACTCTTGCATTGAAATCTCCTTTACTTCTAGTGTATTGCCTGAGGGATGTGATAAAAATATTTCTCGGAAACGCTTCTACAGAGGAAATAAGAAGTTAGAAATATTGAAAGCTTCAAAGCTTCTTCGCATGACTTTTTCCAACGAGTTTGACGGAGAAATGGTTATGAGGATTAAAGAAGCTTCTATAACCATTTCTTATTTCTGTTAGAATAACCAATTTTCCCTTTCTTCGGTAGTGGGCATTAATTGCCAGGGAAAGATGGGAAAAAACTTGGTCGTTTGGCAAAGCAGGCTAGCAATTCCCATTTATTTCCCCATGTGGGAAATTGGGAGATCTTTTGCCAATTTGTCATCCGGTCGGGTTGGCAATCAGCAGGAGAAATTCCACAAGCGGGAAAAAGAAGAATTTTCAGGAAAGGGAAATCTAGGTACAGGAAACCAATTTGGCATCCCCGACAATTGGAAGCGGAAGCTTTATTTTCCCCGGCAATAAAAAAATAAAACTTGTCGATTGATTTTTAATTATATTAATATTTATTTAATTAAAAACCCCAAATTTTAATAAAATTGATTTTATCAAATAAAGGGTAATAAATTAATTAAATATTAATTAATTAATATTTAACGCAGTTTATGACCTGGTGGGAGGAGTTCTTGCCAAACGGACGAAACGAAAACCAGAATGATCACAAAACGATATGATCGCGACGAGGGCAATAAATCACGCAAAGTAACACTTTTGAAAATTTTCAAAATTTCCATGTTTATTAATTTTGCGAAGTCAAAATTAGCTGATAACACATTATGGCATCAAAACATGAACAAATCATCACCAAACCAAGTCGCTATGGCTAAAATAATTTCAGCAGTAAGAGCAAAAATAAAAGGAGAAATACCAATGACTTTCACACTCTAAACTTGGCACCAAAACTGAAGTAGCTCCAGCAATAATGGCAGATCTGAAATTCACTTGAGAGTCTTCAACAATAGATCCAAATGAAGCTTACAATGAGAGAGAGCACAATAAAGAAGCTAGGGCATACATCCCAATACTCCAAGCATGGAGTGAAATCAAAATGATCAATCAACATAAGTCTCATAATGAATCCAATCTCTCCTTTTATAAACAAGGAGGCACAAAATTCGAAATCCCTAGGAGAGGGAAATCATTAAATAAAAATAGTTTATCCTCCCTAGGTGTGGCGTCCCCTTTCTAAGGGTGATTTTAATAATAAAAGCCACCCAAAAGTTATTTAATTAATTCCCCTTTTAATTTTGCATTGTGGGAATTAAATTAAATAAATTACATAATTAAATAATTATTGTTTAATAATGTCAGATGATAAAAACACTCTCCAGGCAATAATAATATTTAATTATTTAATATAATTTTCCCTCTGCAACATCTCAAAGTCTACGGGGAAAGATAGGCTAAGGGTCTTCAAAAATGGGGACATTACAAATCCTTTTCATAATTCATTTCACCTTTTTATGGGCTTTTCTCAAATAGTTAACAACCAACAAGCCCATTCATAACTATATAATTCATTACACTCTCATTAATTGGGTCTAATTTGATATTTTTACTCACTTTTTAACAAGGGTCTTCAATTATTTATCTTTTCCCAATTTATTACATGGGGATTTTGTCACATAACACTGGTATCCACCAATTCACAAGGTTACATTCTCTTTTTGTCCTCGTCCTTGATATCTCACCTTTCCTCGAGAATTTTGATATTGCTCTTGCACTATGATTACCACACCTATACCCTTCGTGTGGCCTTGTTTCTACAAGATATTCTTCCATAATTTTGCACAATCCTCAATGTTATGTTCCTCGCCATCGCTCACACAAGGAGGAAATTTAAGATATTGTTTCTAATAATGGTCGCTCACCTCACACTTAAAACAAGAGTTACACAAGCGGACACCACTTCTTCCTTGTTTGCCTCATCCTCAAAATCTTCATCCGCCAAATCCTCTTTCTTGATTCAGCGGAATGTAGTTGTCTCAATTCAGGTGCTTTTAATTCTCAAATTTCATCAATCAATCGGTAATCTGCGGTTCATGAGTATTAGTCTCACAAATCTTACACAACACAAGACTTCAGTTTGCTTTCCCATCTCAACAATGGATAATTCCTTGTCTCATGTATGACCAAACATACTTCACAATCCAAACTTGCCGAACAAACCCTCTTCCTACAGATATTGTTCCTTGTGTGGCCCTCATCTCACAATCGGTTCACCACAATCATCTCTACACTTCTCGTTCAACTCCATCTAGTTTCAACTTATGGAATTATGTCACAATCATTAAAATTTGCGCCTTCAAAATGGACCTATCCCCGGATCAAAATTTCATGTGAGCTCCATCCGTAGGGCAGTACCCAAAGCCTCCCTAGGTTCCATGAATCTCTTCATAGCAAGTTGTCTTCTAAATGGAGATTACAAACCCCTTACAAACCATTAGGCATGTTGTATTTGGTGAATTTCATAGGGATACAAGTGTTTTGAAATGCGCATCATATGCATAACGCTTCCAATTATCTCTCTAAGTGCAAAAATACTCTCTTGCTCAAACTCGGGCATATGGAACTCCTTCAAAATGCAGCTTTCAAGGCATATAAATCCACTAACATCTGGTTAGATCAAGCTTCATACACCATGTGTGTTCTCGATCTAGTAGAGTTGTGGCAAAAAGACTTCCCTTAATCTTTGAAGAAGTCACACACTTCGCTCACCATGCCAACTCATGCTTATGAATATTATCTATCACATCCCTCGATCCTTTATATTTTGCAACTTAAAATTCACTGGGTAAAATATTTGTTGTTGCGGCTTCTATTCACTTATACCCGGTGCTCCTGGATGTAGGTCCAACACTTGATCCCATCGGCTAACCACCATACTTCTCGTTACTTCCATGCCCTATCCCGCCTAAACAAGTATTCCCTACGTAGCAGTATGAGACACAAGATTTGTCATCTACAATACACTTTGAATCTTCGTTGGACTACCGGTCCATCTAACTCCCAACATTTCAGCTCCAACATTATTTGAAGGCATCATCACCGCCTTTTGCGAATTCACCATACTCACCAACACAAAATCCCTCTATAGACTACAAGCACACAAACTCCCTTCTTAGGTTCAAACCCCGATATCTATTCCAACACAAAATTCAACTAACTATTAGAAACTTCTCAATTCCACTTACATCAACACTTTCAATGTCCTTCCTTCGATAATGTTGCATGTCGGCATTAGCCTATTGTGGGCTCTAAATAGGGGCATTCACCGGACCTACATACTCTTCTTCCATAGGTACATCCTAACCCTAATCTTCTAAATATTTAGACTCAAATATTTTGGCTGCATGATCCTCCTTCCAACATAGATTATTATTCCCAACGCAAGTCATCCTCGTGCCTTCCCAAAGACAAGTCATCTACGTGCCCTACACAGTTCTAAAGGAAACCATCTACTCTAAGTTCCCTACACTTCTAGGGTCCTTAAGCTCGACTTCTCTCTCTCGCTTTCGCATACCTCTGCAACCTAATTTCTCTTTCCATCATGCCTATATCCATCTTTCTCTACTCCAATCTTATGCATCCAAATCCTAACATTTACCTTCAACAACCTAAAGCAAAGAAGGATTTAGCTCTCGATACTCACCGACTCAAGTCCTAGGTCAAGAAAGAGCGTCTTTATCCACCGAGGAATCTCAATAATAAAAGATCCTTTAGGCTCTTGCAAAAACTCGAATTTTGCTTGCGCCATGATAGGATTATGTTTTCACAAAGAAACTCCAACACAAAATTGTTCAACACAACTCTCCGCTACACATCTATGGCTCAAGTCCAAAACCTTTTATGTTTGTCTCAAATTATCCAACCTCACATTCATCCAACCATGTGGTGGCGCGAGACTCTAACTCTTGCCGACAATATATTTGGCCATCCATGCATAAAATTGTTCATGAAACTCCGAAAAAAGCTATTGTACAAATTGTTGAGCAATTCATCTTCTACCCACACCCTAGGACTTTGATTGTCACATCCTTTGCTATAACCAAAACTTCTAAGGCCTTTCCTTCAAACCACATCTCAATCCACTCTAATGTGATTTGAGCTACATTTTTGCATTCCATGCACTCGTCCACCCTCGTGACACAATGGAACCATTTTGTTGTTAGTTTAATGTCTTGCATACTCTCCGGATATTTCGTGGAACAAACCCTAACGCACAACAAAAACATACCAAAAGAACTTTGCCTACACTAGCATCTTCACTCAAGATCGCGCATGAACTTCTCATCCAAAGTGCGGAAGAGCAACTCGAGATCCTCATCATGGGAGAATATCACAAAGATTACACAAGTGTATGTGCAATTATACATGAAACTATCATCTCAAACTCCAACCCGACAATTATACAAAATTTATACAAAAACGTCGTTGCATAAGCAAAGATAAACACATAACACTTATCAAAATCATTCTCGATCTACACGAAAATGTATCCTTCATTAATCGTAACAAAAGAAGATACAAATACATCAAATTGTGCAAGCAAAGATAAACACATAACACTCTTAACGGTCATCGAATTATTCCGATCTACATAGAACATGTACCCTTACAACAAAAGAAAATAAAAATACATCAGATTGTGCACCTTGCACCACAATATGTTAAGATTATAGTGAATTACAAAGATCAATGCATCATTAGTGCACAATCAATACATAGACTTCCATGAAACCCTAAGTTCTCCTTACCTCTCCCAAACCCTATCTTGGTAGATAATCCTAAGTCTTTGTCTCAAAATGTCTCCAACATCCAATCAAATAGAATCAAAATCTCTACAACTTAGAAGCAAAGAGGTATTTATAGGATCTACGGATAACTTGACCTTGCTCGTAGTTGGGAAAATATTCTTTAGATTACCTCCTAGATTCCTCAAGGCTTCCTAGTTGTTGCTTAGTTTGACACACAACCTTTGGTGTCCAAAACCTTCCATTTGTTCCATAAGTCGGTCGGCATGATCTCGAATCATCCACGACCTCATCCATCTCGTGCATTCCACGTGTCGTCTCATGGATTAGCTCACTCTCCCCACATGCGAGGTGTAGTCCTCGAATATTCCTACACGGTCTTCAACAAAGCTCGTTAGTCCATGGTTAGGTCTACATTTGATCATGCGTATCTCAATCGCGTAGTTTGGATATTAACTACAAGAAGTGAACTTTCCCCTAGTCAAAACACGCCCCATTACGCAACAACATGAATAGATAGTCTCAAAACTAGTTGCATATTAACTTGCTTCAACAACCCCTAGCAGTTCAAGAACAACAGACAAGTCCTTTAATCTCGAAGGCAAAAAGGATTTACTTTCATCGTCTTCGGGATCGATCTAACCCTTAGACCATCCAAAAGCACAAAACATCATAATTAGTTTCAAGCTCTCCTCGACATTAGAAAGGGACTCACTCTCAATATCAAAGAAGAAACTACAAACTCCAATCTGTTGAAGCACATCCCGAATAAGCGCCACCGCCGAGGATAGGCGTCTATTTAATTTTGCACATTTCACCATGATGAATGATGCCATGCTTTTACCCATGCCCTCCCCTCTTTCCCCACTCTCAAGGTTGCCTACCGGTGCCTTCTCCGTCGTAAGAAGCGATCCTTCATTTCCCACCGCAGATATATGTTTTCCACCTCCCTTAGGACTAACCCTCGGTCCTTCTGGCATACTGTCTTCCCCGCCACTCCCCCTCCTCCACGGCGATCGATCCTATCTCCATTTTTTCCCACACCTCTACCCTTTACGATGTTCCGGGGCAACAACTTACCAGATTGGCATCCTACGCCTCGGTAATCCCTTCACTCACCGCAATATCAAAGAGGCAATAAGGATTTTGAACTGTAGCAAGGCAACGGATGTGGAAGGTTTCCAGGTTGAGTTCTTCAAGCAGGGTTTTGAGGTCTTTGGTAAATATTTGACAGATCTTTTCAATCAAGTGGTTACCATGGGTTTCCTCCTACTTGGTCTCATCATATCATTCACCCGATTCACAAAGTTGGGTCCATTTCTGATCCGAATAACTACAGGACTATCATGGTGGGCCATTCTTTCTCCAAACTCTATGCTACAGTTCTCCACAGGTTGTCTCGAGATTTTGGAGCAGAAGCAGCTCAGAGCCAGAGGTCAGGCTGGTTTTCGCCCTGGTTACCACACCATCGACCACATCTTCACCCTTCGAGCTATTATTGAGGAGGCCCGTCACCGCTCTTCAAAAGTTTATTGTTGTTTTGTAGACTTTCGGAAAGCTTTTGACTTCGTACCTCGCATGGCCCTCTTCCAGCGGCTCCGAGACATTGGTATCTCTGAGATTCTTATTATCGCCATCATGCGCCTCTATGAGTCCATCCTTGGTCGTCTTCGTACTGCTCACGGTATTGCTGATTTTATCAGGAGCACCATTGGGGTTAAACAGGGGTGCCCCCTGTCTCCTACCCTATTTGGCATTTATATTGATGAGTTGGAATCTTTTCTTCGGGATCACATTCAGGAAGGGGATGGTTGCCTTCTTCACCACGTCTTGATTTCTATTCTCCTTTTTGCCAACGATATTGTTTTTCTCGCCTCTTCTCCTGAGGGGCTTCATGACAACTTGATGCACTTTCTTTATTCTGTGATCTTCGGCATTTGACGGTCAATTTGGGTAAGACCAAGGTCATGGTTTTCAACGGGTTGAGGACATCACACCTCCATTTCTTCTTCAAGGGGCAGGAGGTTGAAATTACTAATACATACACCTACCCGGGAGGGGGTTGTGTAGAGCCCCTTTCCCCACTATGTGAGCTCTCTTCTCCATTGGGATTTAGAGATTTGCCCGTACCCAAAGCATCCTTGATAAGCTTGGACATTTGCTCACTCATAGTCTTTTGGAGCTCCTTGCCACAATTTTGCATCAACTCTTGAAGGAATTTCACTTGATCCGAAGTGAAAGCCCCATCCTCCATTGATTCCTTATTTCTCCTTTTATAGTATAATGGCTCTTTATCTCCTTGCATCCCAAAACACCCCCACAAGAGTAGAGGAAAGATGCTTTGATACCATTGTGATGTCCCCTTTTGGACAAATGGAAATTTGCAACTTCAACACAAATCGAACCAAGAAGGATTAGATCCTTTTAATTCAACCTCAAATAACCCAATGTCAGCTAATTACAACCCAAAATGGGGTTGGAAGTAGCCAAGGTGATGGGTGAGATGGGAGAATCAATTGGAATCCAAATCTTTTCCAGTTCTGATTTTTATAGCAGCAAATATTAAATTAAAATAGCTTGCAGACAGCTGAAACTTAAAAAATTCATAACTTAATCAATACTCCGTCTTTTCACATGAAACAAAGTGCATAATAAACTAGATTTTTAGATCTTTCCAATGCACTAACAATCATATTTTCTGAGCATGCAAACCCTTCCAAAATAGGCCCAGAAACTTCAGATCTAGTCGCTAGGGTTAGGAAAAATAAATAAAAATACTTCCAGCACTTTTCTAGCTTCCAAACACACCAAATAAACTTCCCTTGCTTGGCAATAAATGCTAACATAAACCAGATTTCAGATCTAGCTCATTTACCATCAAATCATACCAAAATAACCTCCAAATCAAGTCGCCATAGCTAGGAAAACACAACAGTGAACAAAGCAATAGCAAAATAACTCAAACCCTTCAAAGATCCACTCTAAAATAAGCAAGACACATGCAAATTTGTCCCTTAAATAAATGCGCCAACCTCTAGATCAAGTCGCCAAGCTTTAGGAGGATTTATCATGCATAAATACACTCAACAATAACACAAGAAGGCTTCACACTCTCCAAAATATGGTGGTGTTGATCAAACACCTTTGTTATGAGAACTCATGGGCATACATCCCTCTTCAAGCATGAAGATAATTTGAATAAAATCAGCAACATGCCCTCAAGAGGTTGCCCTCATCTTCTTTTATAGCTTTACTTTTCAAATCTCCAAGTTTCCCTCCTCTTTTTGGCGCAAATCTTCATGTAGGAGAGTTACTTTTAAAAATAGTCTTCTTTCCTAGAAAGTCACACTCCAATTAAAACATTAATTTCCCCTTTTTATTATTTTAAATAAAAACATAAGAGGAGAATTAATATTTAATTTAAAAATAAAGGAGTTATGACATTTTCCCAATTTTTATCCTTTAATCCATGGGAAGGGTGGATTAAAGGTCTTCAAAATTTAATTTAATTAATGTCCTAAAAAAGGGGACATTACATATGGGATTCGAAATAGGATGAAGGGATAAATTGATTAATGCGGTGGTAGAAATAGAGTGTCTACATTTGTAACTCTTTGAAAGGGTGTTGTGGTTTGCAATGCCTTTTCAAAGATTGTAGACAAAAGAGACGTATGCATGATGATGCCCTAGTGGCATTGTTGATAGGGATAATGCCCCACGAGAGGAGGTGCGGGAGTGGAAGACATATTGGGGCTCTCAAAATGGAGAGGGTGAAGGTGCAAACAAAGAGTTGAAGAAGTTGTGGATGTGGATTATGCTTAGTAGATGCGGTGATGGATAATGTTGTGATTAAGGTACGATAGCTAGCTATGGACGATGAATGCTTATTTCTTTAATGCGGATACGAGGCGAAGAATTTGGTTTATGAAGGAATGAGTGTTGACAAATAAGAGAGGATAACAAAATGCATGATGCATATCTTGCACGAAGGTCCATGTATTTGTAGGAGCAACTTGATATTTGATATAGAATATGATAGGATGCACCATGCTATGGAAAGCCATAATGACATTGTTGTAATATGTCGAAAAGGATCAAGCAAACACAAAAAGTACAAACAAGCAAGATCAATCAAACACATAAAAATTAACCTAATATAATTGTTTGTCCTATTAGCATCCAAAAGATGTTAGGATAGTAACAAAGGTATCGAGTTGCCCAAACAACAATCTATGCAAGGGGGCTTGGATTAGGACCGATATATCCAGAAAAGGGGTGATAATGATAGCCACGATCTACCCCAAACAATGATGTATGCAAGGGGGATTGGGTTGGGAATGATATATCCCAAAGAGGTTGATCATGATTTGTTACACCTATCAAGGATTGATTTTGGGGTATGCCTAAGGACAAGACATGGGATCGTGGTTTTTACATTTTTATGTTTTTGAATTTTTGAAGGTGTTTCAATTTTTGGATTTTTGAAGTTTATGGACTTTTATGGCTTTTTGATGTTTTTGGATTGCTGAATTTATTTATTTTTTGGATTTTTGAAGGTTTTCTTTTATGCTTTTAGATTTGTGGAGTTTTTAGATTTTTGGAGTTTTTTGCAGTTTTCTGAATTTTATGATTTTTTTGGATTTTCAAATAATGTGACCTTAAGCAAGGTGAGTTTTCGGGGTTCGCATTGTTGCCCTTTCAACTTACGTGGTGCAAGAGGCAAGATGCATTATAATAGTTAAAGACAAGATGATGTATGTCGGACCCTATGACAAGGTTGCCAAGCATGTGGGCTTGGATGGTTGACCAGATAGACGGGGACCTAGAAATGTTGATCAATGGGCTACTCAATAGATTTCGCGATGGGATCGATAGGTTGATTTCACAAGGTAGATGGCTATTTGGCCCGTGAAACTAATTGATTGATTGATAATTGTCATAAGATTGACAAGCGAAGGATTTGGTATAGTATCCCCCTCAAATGATAGTGTCTTTGGGCTGCAGGCTACATGCAACATAACGCGGGACGAAAAGTGGCAATTGATAAATGATAGAAAATAAACCTTGGTACAACAATGATTATTGAAGCAAGGACTATGTTTCTCCCCAACCATGTGCAGAAAGCATCGGATGCCCACAGATGTTTTGCCCAAGCGAAGCAAGATGGAAGTGTATGTGTCATGGATGGTTATGACGGATGTGAGGTAACTGTGTAATGTGTGTACATGGTTTGAAACAAGATTGGTGAACAAGCGATGAGCCAAAAGGCACAAATCGTGAGACAAGAGATGGACTAAAACATGAGTGTGAACAAGGTCTAAACAACAACTTGTAGCGTACTAGCCTTGTCTCTCGTCAAGATCCGGTGTGTACATATGAAAGTGGATTGCTGCTTCAAGTAAAGATTTGAAGGATAGTAAGTGAAGACTTATTAACCAATGTGTAGGCATGATTGATTTTGATAGTGGATTGATGGATAAAGGTGCGCAGGAGACGAGCCGTACATTGTTCCGTTGTCAATCAGGTATTCATAGCCCCAACTGAAATGCATTTGATTCCAGTCCCAACATTGTTCTTTTACCAGTCAGGCATCCATATCCCCAATAGAGATATTGGAGACATATTAAATCCTGACCTCAATAAGGAAATAATTAAAATAAATCCCCATCTAAATCAAGCAATAACCTCATATTGAGCATAAGAAAACAATACCTACACTTACCAAACAGTAATCAACCTTGTTGTGCGGATTTGCTCCTGCTTGAATGAGTGTAGTTGCTCCAAGGCTTGTGCAAGATTCCAACAGAATGTGGCTGCAAAGATGGAAGAAGGATGGAATGGAGGATTTCTCCCAAAATGAAAGGGTTTCCCAAAATAGAAGGCTTTGCTTGAGCTTCCTTCTATCTCTTGGGTATTGTCCCCTTCTTGGTTACTGTCCAATGGGTACTTGGCAGTTCCATTTATAGGTTTTACCTTGAGACTGCTACACATTGGCTGGACCACTGTGATATGAAGCGCCCCAATTATGACAGAGTATACTTCCACAATGGCGAAGACCAATTCTCGTAGACAGAAAAAGTTTGTTTCTTTAGTTTCATAAACTTCGTGGAAATGAGCAAAGCCTATTACATAACACTCGTACTAATAATAACAAAAATAAATTATGTCAATGCTTCGCCTCAGAGTATTTTAGTTGGGCCCTCTTAGCGCTGTTGGATCTCTTAAGAATGTCACCAGACTCTGTGCCAGGCCGTTTGTGGTTGTTGGCGAGGATCACTGATGCAGACCAGAACATTCTTCACCATTTCCCCTTTCCTCTTGGCTCTGCCAGAAGTTCCTTTACCTGATTGCTTCATTATATGGCATTCTATATTCTGTTTTGTCTAGGCTTTACCCCTTTTATTTAAATACTTCATTTTTGGCTGTTAATAGCTATTGTATCCTGCTCTACTCTATTTCAGCAGTCATTGGTGGACATTAGTATAATTTCTTTGTTTCTTATGTCAACTGCTATAAAACGTGTAAGCAAAATAGTTATTTGTAATGATGTAATAC
Source organism: Taxus wallichiana var. yunnanensis (assembly GCA_018340775.1). Classification (NCBI taxonomy): domain Eukaryota; kingdom Viridiplantae; phylum Streptophyta; class Pinopsida; order Cupressales; family Taxaceae; genus Taxus; species Taxus wallichiana. Next base: position 74,180,462 of record CM031239.1, read on the forward strand.
TTAGCATATAATGCAGAAGAACAACTTACGAAACAAAGGACATAAGATGAAAGAGCGAATGTGAAATTGAGATGGATGATTCCGCCATTATAACTTTCTCTTCCTCTGCAACAATTTATTTTTGTTTTTCGCTATTCTCTAACTCAAAATTGGTTTAACATTTGGAATAGCAAATACAATTCCGATTGACAACAGACTATGGGGAGGAGGTACTGGTATTGATATGAAATGCTGGCATCATTAAAACTTCATTTAGTTCTTGTTACGTCATTGATATTTCAAACAATTGTACAACAGCCGGTCAGCCAGGGAAGTCGGACTCGGGCGGGCGAGAGCTATCCTCCCCAAAAAAATGCACCAATCCGCCTACCATCAACCACATGCTCCAATCTGATTTTAAATCAATTTGTTCAAAAAAAACCAAAAAACAAAAAAACAAAAGAACATAAATGTGAGCGCTAACGTGCGGGCCTGTCAATGCATGCACAAGCATGTGGATGGTGGTTTTTATGGGTGCATTCCAGGGATGAGGTGCATTTTTGAGGAGAAGTCGGGCGAACCTAAATTTCACACATTCATAATTGTGATTGAAATGAAATGAAATGAAAGTTTTTAATGATGTCCACGAGACCGAGCAGTCTATGGGACCCGAAGTGCAATCACCAACCGATGCCCTCTACTTTTGCCTTTCTTCCAGCTCGTTCCTAAGCTTGCTTCTTCTACTGTGAATTTTGATCAAGAAATCTACTATTTTTGTCACCCTTTCCTCTTCAAACAAGGTTGTAAGATCAGCCACTGTTAAAATATCCGCGTAATTGCTCGAATGTCCCCGTAAGCAACACATTCCATGACAAAATGCCATTCGGATTCCACCGCACCCGACATGCAAAACTGACAAACCCTTTCTGACCACTTCTCTTTGGGCATTTTCCATCTCCCGGTTTCACACCTAAGATGATGTGAACTAGTTTTTAGTTGCACAATTAACATTTTAGCCTTCCACTTTATCATCGCTCCAATGTAGTGCTTTTGCCCATGGTCACAGGGGGATTAAAATTCTTGACATAGTATTCTTTTTTTCGACCAAGCTGCTTATTCCACATGATATTTCTGAATTTCTCTCTCACATAATTTTTTATTTCTTCATTCGTGTTAGGACACTCTTGTATGCAAATACCCCATTTATTCATCCACTCACCATTTTGCTTCATCCAAGTTTTCTTCCTCCTATTTAAATGTTCCTCTATTACTATTTTAGGCCACCGGGAATTCTCCATGTTTTCCACTTTTTTGAAGTATCCTAATAGTCGGGTCATCGCCACCACTTCCATTGACTTAGGGTAATAGCCGGGAATTGTGCTCCCTTATGACTATGTTTATTTGCTCCTAATTTTTTTAAGTTTAAAACATTTTAAACTAGTTTTTCCCAATATATTTTACGAAATAGATTTTCTCAAGCACACGAGTAATACGAGCCATCCAAAGACATTGACATATATATATATATAGAGAGAGAGAGAGAGAATAATTATTTTACTATTGGAACTGCCCTTTATATTAATTAAAATAAAAGAGAGTTACATAGTAAGGGTGACCGGATAACACATGGTCCCACAAAACACCACGAGGGCACTAGCACAACTGAAAATGTCACATAGTCCCTGTTAAGATAGCATTAATATTGTTTTCATCCTGGCAATTACTTTGTGTGAAGTATGTGCAAAACGCAAAAGCATAATGTTTATATGAATAATTTTTTGAATAATTTCTTTTGAAATCAAAAAAATTGTTTCGGTATTGTGTGATTGTTGTAACAAGCTGTGAGGTAACTAATTTCCCCATTGCGAAAATTCATCTTTTGAAAAAAATATATAGCATATAATTGTTTACTACCCATTACTAGAGCTCATCTTTGACCAAGAAAATAAAATGTATAATTACTTACTAATTTCCTTATTGTCAAAACTCATCTTTGACCAAAAAAATAAAACATATAATTGATTTTTGTGATATTCACATCCTACGATATTTTTAATATTTTTAATATAATTATTTCGTATATTCACCACATATGGTTTATTTTATTGACAATTTTACTTTAATCGTGTGTTTGCAAACTTAAGGGCCCATGCATTTCTACCATCTAGACATTGGCATGAATATGACCAAGTTTGGACATGATATAGAGATGGAAACGTGTGCATATCCAACACCCATTGCAACTATTCTATTTTGTTTTTGTTTTGTAATTTCTTAAACGGATCATAAAAATCCATCGAAATCCACTACATGGTCTTATTGTATATGTAGGTATCCAAAGCAAACTTCTACATAATGGGCTTTTAGGTAGATTTGTATTTGATGAAATAGTGTCAATCCTTTATGGGGATGTCTTCTTATGGATGAGTTTGATTATGGTACAGCTGCAAATGGTCAATTTATGTGTTATTAGTTCCGCTTAGGATTTTGGTATGTTAGTGCTTTTCATTTATGTTTTTAGAGTGGTTTGTTATTCTTATTTTAAAAACATTTTTCTGCAATCATGGTTGTGTCGTTGAGTATATGGGATGGGATTATGTGGTAGATGCTACAAATAACTTGAAGTGCTTCGACATTTTTCTCGCACAATCATGATAAGTGTTATCATTAGTGTTGTGTTAACAAGCCAACAATCTTTCAACAAATGAAAAATTATATTATAAATAGATACAAATTAATTTGAGCGAGTAACAAATAACTATATAATGTCTTTTTTATTTCCAAATTAAATAAGGACCATTGTGTTGGCTTGTAAGTATCGGTATAGTTATAACAATTTATGCATTTGAGCTATGACTTTTCATGATGAGGTAAGAAATATTTCACAATTGAATTTTCTCCTCAAAAGAAAATTGATAACATTTGACTACAACTTTTCATGATGTAAGAAAAACTCACAACTAAATTTTCTCCTAAAAAAATTTGATAATTTTTGTAGTTTTTAATTTCTACACGGGGTAGAGGAGCTAAGAATTTTCATGAATCCCTCACTTAATTTTTCAGTTCCTTCTATCCTTAACATACAAATATTCATTTGTGCTTGTTTGAAACAATTTGATTTTATGCTTCCAACATTATGGTATTGATAATTGTCATATTAAATGATGGTGGGTATTTTCTTAATTGGGAATCTAAAGTATTTATAAAATAAAATCAATCAATTAGATAAACTTTATTATGCCACTTTTAACTATCATTATTGTCTTAACACTTGAACATGAACTAGTTTTTGTCATGAGAATTGTACACCTAGATTTGGATCACCTACAAGATATATCGATCAATATGAAAGTCTTCAAATCAATTCTACTAAATTAATGGGTTTATGTTGCCATTGAAAAGAGAAGAACGATCATGGGTTCTTTCAATGAATAAAGTGGGTAAACTTCTTGATTTGAATCTATAACCTACACACAAACACACTTAGAAAAATGTTAGTTATTTTTTGTGGTTAGGGGACCTTCCTTGGTCAGATCCCTAACCATTTAAAGAGATAAAAGAAATTTTTAATGAAGAAAAATGAAAAGACAATGTTTAAAATGAATGGTATACGACTCGATCCTGACAAACCGATCGCGCAGTGCAATTCGTCAAAAATCGCACTGCAGGAGGTTCAACCCAATTGTAGGTGCGATTAGGACTTGTGCTAAAATATCGCCAAAACAATAATGTTGCAAGTTTCACCAATCCTTTGTGATCCGCCTTCACCTCTCCAAAACCTGCAATACCGAAATATGCGAGAAAAGAAGCAAAAACTCAAGTATGGGCTCAAGTGCACAAAGATTCAAGGGGTTGGAATGATGGGGGTGAGTGGTGTTTTATAGTTTTTGAGTGCATAGAGGATTGTGACACATATGGGTGTAATGTGCATAAATGGGTGAGATGATAAGGGTCCATAGTGCATTGGACATGAAAATGGGTAAATGGGATGGACAAAATTAAATGTGAGTGGGTGAGGGTTAGTAAATGAGTGATGAGGTGTCTTTTATCACCATTTTGTGGGATTTTATATTTTTAGTTACTTTTGTGGGATTATTTGATTTTTTGGGGATTATTGTGTTTTATGATGTTTTTAGTATTTTTAAATAGGATACCTTACATACGCAAGGTGCATTTTCTAATGTCTACGATAATTATCATTGGCGATTCGATTATCAACATTGATGACCACCATAACTTTTTGGGCAACCTTCAAGCCATATTTCTTCTTGGTGAAAATAGATGATGCGACCTAAAATCCACCACGAACAACCCGGGCGCATTGGCACGTCACTCGGCTGAGCTAAGCGCTCAACTAAAGCGTCTGCAAAGGTACTGTGCCCCTCTTTAGAGTTGTTTGTGCGGGATGTTCACATGTTGAAGATAGAGCATATTCAGAACCATAATAAGCACAAACATTCCATAGAGCACATTCCAAATCTATATCTTAAAGAATCATGAATTAAACAATAATCATAATGAAATCAACCATACAAGAACTAGTTACTGATCATGTTTAACACCTTTATCCAGCCAATATACCCCATTATATTAAACATTGCAAAACATAGAAGCTTCTCACATCATAAAGCATTACCATAAGTTTATGTACACATCAAATCCGACATCATAACTCTATAATAACTCATACACAATGTCTCGATGTGTCCTCCTAACTACACAAACTAATACATACTTATAGGGGTGGGAATTTCCCTTCACTATTTATGCACTTCCCAAAATAGGTCACATGTTGAAAATAGCCATGCGCCTTTACAATAATATGCACACATGCAAGTACGCTAATAATAGATCTCCTATAGTTAACTAGCAGTAGTAATCCTATTATTATCCCGAACTCATGCATGGCGCTTAGTAGACACTCATCCCCAAAATAGCATTTGTGTGCCACGCAAGTCTCCATCCCGTTGAGTGCCTTGAACATTATCTTTAAAAATAACCCATAACCATGAAAACGACTAATTCCCAAATCAGCTTGTCTGCACGCGTTTCCTTCCCTATCCTTCCGCGCCTTCAAATGCACCTTGTTCCCACACGTGAATCTTTTGTGTGCCCTTAGAACAATATTGTCTGCTCAACATTACCCCACACTAATGTACATTGTCATCCTGACAATGAGAATTCCTTATGATGTTCCCAAAGAATAAAGAATAAGAATGGAAAGAATGTAAAGAATCATTGTACAAAGAATAGACTTTTATTCTGCATCACCCTCTGCTTCCACTGGGAGAATCAACTCTGGATATTCTATTTTAATCTCAGCCTCCAATGTTTTCCAGTCATCCAGTGCGGTTCTTCTCTTCTCTGCAACGTCTATGGCAATGGATTCCAACTCGTCTTGGGTTATCACTTCCTTTTCATTCTGCAATACTAGAACAACATTGGCCATAGTAGACATCCTTCCCTCCAGAAGATCCATCTTTTGCGCTACAAGATTTCCAATCTCATCCATCCTCTCCTTATGCGGCTTTTGTGATACTATAAGGGCTTCATGCTTTTGTTTCACCAATGCCAATATTTCTGCGTTCCCTAAAGTCTCATCCTTCATTTCCTTCAAGACTTCATTATCCTCTATTATAGTCCCGATCCGATCATTGCTTCACAGCTTTGCACATATATGTTCGTGAGCTTGATCTTCTTTCTTCAGTCATCTTGTAAAGTTTGAAGTAATTTCTCGTAAGATGAAATCTTCCTAACCACAAAGGCCCTTGCTCTTTGTGCTTCTGCTCAGGATCCTTTCGCGCGCCATTCGAATCGGTCCATCCTCAAGCACCAAATCAACTAATGTGTGCACATAATGCATAAGTGAAGGAAACTTCTCGGGTACCTTATATTCTAGATGCGGTCTTGCTTTGGGACATAGTCACCAATTTCTTACGCCACATCGATGAAGGCCTCATTCTTTTTCTACTCTAGATCCTTCTCTCCTTTCGGACACGTTATTTCTAGGTTTTTGCATTGTTATCTTCAAGTAGCACTCTAATAGTGGCAGCCTTATCGACATTCCTTTGTGCCACCTCTATAGATACCTTAACCAAGACATTGCTCACATGCTCATCAAACACGAGAGTGGGCTTTATAGTCATGTGCTCGCTCTAAGGTGCATAGACCAGACGGTTGCTTCCCTTGCGCGTGTAGTGGCCATGTCAGGTCCATCATCTCCCACCCATATAACTCCTTGAGTCCATTGTGCTTTAAAAACGGGCGTGGACAATTTTGTTTATGTCCTCAGCATATCCCATACTCGACACAATGTATTATCCATTTGTTCTCCTTGCTCTTGGCCCCTTAAGAACACGAGTGCAAGGTTTGGATTTGGCCCTTCAACGTCCTAAGTATTTTCATGCGCGCGAGGTTGTTCATTCTCTAATTCTTCTGCCTCCTTCACACCTTCCTCTTCATCCTTCATGTCCACATCTCCAGGATCCTCCATATCTTCTTATTGCCTTTGGGGTCCCAGGTGCGCTCTTTGTAGACTCCTCCACCTCCTCATTCAGCTTTAGGTTTCTCCTCTTCTTCTCAATTGCCTCTTTTTGCGAGGAGAGTCATGGTGATCTTCTTACGGGTTGTGGAGTTCCCGCGCCTGTAGGTCCTTCTTCTTCTTAATACCCTCTTAAAGCGACGCTCCTCATGGGTGCTTTGAGTCCAATTCCTCATCTCCTTCTTGCGCTAAGGTGGAGTATGCGCGCGCTCGATCTCCACTCCGTATGTGGGCTACCTCGGCCCCTATGATCCAAGATTCCACTATCTTTGTGTTCTTCTTCCTTCTCATCTACCTCTATAGTTCTTTGTAGGATTTGGAAGGTCGACACGTTCTCCATTTTATGTTTTCGCTTAGGCGGTCCTGGGAGCATGAACTCATTCTCCACATACTTTTTATTCTCTAGCTTAGGCTTAAGATGAATATATACGAGTGCGGCTCCATTTTCGCCAATAGCCAAGCTTACTAGCTTCACACTTATGAACTCTAAAATGATCCTCTCAATGTAGGCACTCCGGCCTAGATACACATATGTCTTCCCGAGGTGTGGTATTCACATTCTACTGTTGTTGCAGACTCACAGCACCCCTGGATGCAAATCAGGCTTCTAGGTTGATGTTCAGGCATCCAGTGTGATTGCACAACATGGAATCCTTTCTCCAAGCGTGGGACTTGTAAAGATGAGAAAAGATTCTCCAGAGAAGGTGGTTCTATTCCTCTGTTCAGATGCACACAAAAAATGCAGAGGGTTTGCTAAAACCTAATCTAACTTGCCAAGGAGACAGGGTAAGAAAATGCATAGAATAAAACCTAAACTACAAAGGTGATGCACCGAGGAATGTTAGACACTCGTTTTGCAAATTTAACACGAGACCACATAGATGCAATACAAAAACCATGCACAGTAACCAAAGCGCTATGATAAGAGATCAAAATGACAAAGAATGAATACATGAGAGGGTCAAGAGTCAATCACAACACATATATTATTGCTCAAGAGTCGATAAGATATCATTGCGGTGGCAAGAGGCAAAAAGGCGGCATTACTGACCCATATGGGAGGTTTGAAAGCTCCTGATTTCTCTTGCAGGCAAGGGAAGAAGGGAGGAGGCAAAACAAGAATGTCCAGGCCCCTTAAAAAGCTCCTCTTTACAAATATATATCAAGAAATGAGAGAGGAAGAGAGAGGAAATCAGAATCCCCCAACCACTTCTTGGTAGCATTTAAAATCATCTCATTATGACGAGCGGCGGATCCTAGCAAAGCGGTGGGTACATCTAAGCAGAGGCAAGGTATCCGCTTCATTAAAGTTGGTTGTTGAAGCATTACTTTTGTCTATCACCACGCGTCGAGAGACGTTTTCTTAATTTTCTCCTCAAACTACACCAAAATGCAAGATTGATCCCGAGAATCATGTAGAGAACTTCAACAGCTTTTCGTTGATATAAAGAACGTGTAAATCCGAGCTCTGGATCGAAAGATATGATGATCTGAAGATTTAGGGCACAAAACAGGCGAAAACGGATTTTTAAATTTCTTTTCCCGCGCTCTGCCATCTGGACGACACGTGGCAGGCTCTGGTTCGCTGAGCAATTTTCTCTCTCCACCTTTTCGCGGGCTTTTCTTGTGGGCCCCTTAAACTTGGACACGTGGCACTATTTCATTGGTTCGGATCAGTGCTCGAAAACTCGCCCCTTTTGACTTTTTGGACCCTTTTCCTTGGCGACACGTGTTATCTTGATTTGTCCACGGCTGCTTGGATTTTTACGTCCACTGCGTCTTTTTGTCTCGGATGTCCTGAAGTGCTTCGTGGGGACAGAATCCTCCGATCCGCCCGAAATGGGCTTCTCGTCCCTTTCGCCGGTGACACGTGGCGTGATCTCGATTGGCTTTGGCTCCTTTGGCTATCTCAGCGTCCCGCGCGCCTTTGTCCCACTTGTCCTTGTCTTTGAAGTTTCTGTTTGGCCGATCCAGTAGGTTCAAGTCCTTCACATCCATTTGTCCCAAATGTCCCAAAGTCTTTGTTTGGGACAAATTCTTCCTGGTCGCCTTGGATTCGGCCGGTTCGCGTCCTCCGCGCCCATTTGTCCCAAATGTCCCTTTTCATTTGGACCGCTTTGGAGGCTTTTCGGTGATCCGCGCCTTCCACGTATAATTGTTCTAGCTGTCCCAAAGGTGGCCTTGAGCAGGACTTAGCCAATTTTACGATTTTCCCCTGAATCAATCTACTTGCTTGGAACTAAAAACTCTGATGCATGTTATCAAATTAACTCTGGGGGGTGAAATTTGGATAACAATTTGGTGACTTTTCGGGGTCACCTGCCTGCTAGGTAGAAGATCAGTGGCCTTTTAGCGATCCGTTGGGCATGGAGTCATAAGCAATAACCTGAAATGAGCCTGATGCTACAACTCCCTCTACGAGAGCACGCTGAACTGTAAAAAACTCAATCTAGGAGCGACAAAACCTGCACCAAAGCACTTAGGGAAACTGAAACCTAACTACAACAAGACAATGTGCATACGCACTTAGAGGAATTGAAATCTAGGCTAATATTTACAAGGGTGAACCTCTTATTTTTTTCAGTAGCAATGTTTAAGATAGATTCCGTTGACCGGAATCGGGAGTTCTTCTCCGTCCAATGTAGACAATTGGAAGGCATTGCTATTCTTACATTCCATGACCATGTAGGGGCCGCTCCAAATGGCATCAAACTTGGAATGTCTTCCTGGTTTTGCCCGATCTGCATCCCATTTCAGAACTAGGTCCCCTTCCTGGAAGGTCCTTGCTCTTGCTTTCTTATCAAACCATCTTTTCACTAAGGCCTGATCTTTCTCAATTGTTTGAACTGCACGTTCTCTAATTTCTTCCAATTCCATCAACTCTGCATACCTGGCCTCCATTGGTTCGAACTCAGCCAACTCCAACTGCTTCATGAACTCCAATGCAGGCAGTTCTAATGACATGGGCAAGATTGCCTCTCTTCCATAGACAAGCCTGAATGGAGAGTTACCTGTGGATCTTTTGGGAGTGATCCTATCGACCCATAAATTTGGTTTCGACAGTATGCCAAGACCTCGATTCTCGTCAAGAGTTATCCTAATGATCCTCAACAAGTTTTTGTTCGTGGACTCTGCCTGTCCATTACCCTGTGGGTAATAATTGGAAGAGGTGCTCAAGTAGATTCCATTCTTGACAGCCCATTCGTAATCTTGGAACCTACGAATGCCGATGCATTTATCGATATGATAGTGGTTGGCACACCGAACACGGTCACTATTCCTTCATAAAATTCGGTATATTAGACTCGTTTGCCTCTTTGGCGCTCTTTGCTTGATCCACTTGGTGAAGTAGTGCATTTGCGTGAGAATCCACTTGTGGCCTTGGCTTGAGTTTGGGTTGATGACCTCGATGAAGTCAATCCCCATTGCGAGAAATGGTTGGTCAACCAAGATTGGGTGCGATGGAAGGCTATTTCTTAGTCTTTCTTTGCTGTGAAGAGTGCACATTTCTTACACTTTCTTATCCATGTATAGCGAGTCATTGAACACTTTGTGGGCCAATAATACCACCGCCTTTATTATCTTGAGAGTCATTACTCGTGGGGCAAAATGTCCTCAGAATCTCCATCGTGAAAATCTCGTAACACCCTCTCAATTTGACCAGGTCCCAATGCACCTCAATAGAACCCCATTGATGTCTTTCTTAAACAAAACACCATCAACAAGCACATATGGAATGGCTTTGTAATCAAGTATCTCCTCTTTGCTTTGCTCATTTCCGGAGGGCATAGTCTGTCTGTAGGAAGTGTATCATATTTCGAGTCCAACAAGGAGTCGACACATCATCATTTTCATGTTCTTGGCCATCTGTAGTACAAGGCAGTCTCTTTTCATCATCACCTGCTTCAACCTATTGACTCAAGGCTAGCTGTTCACATAGTCCCTTTCCACGTACTAGTTTGGTGACCTTGATCTGGATGTCATATTCCATGACACGAGTTATCCACCCCGCAGCTTCTCATTCGGATCCTTGTTTAGAAGGAAGTCCTTGACTCCGCATGAGAGACCAATAATTGGATCTTGTTGTTTGAGACTAGGTGCTTGAATTTCTTTAAACTCCTTATCACTTTGCAATACATGCTTTTCAATGAAAGAGTATCTAGTTTCGTATTCCTCCAAGCCTTGACTGAAGAAAGCAACTGGTTGTTCTAATCCTTCTTTGTTTTGTTGTGCCAGGATTGCAGAAATTGTGTCTCCACCACCGAAGGCATATAGCACGAAGTCCTTGGAGAAGTCGGATTGGCGAGTTGGGGCTTGAGATATAGCCTCTTTTATTGCCTCAAAACTTGCCTTGCCTTCAAATGTCCACTTAAATGCCATGCTCTTCTTTAACATCAGCGTTATTGGCTTTACGAGAGCTGCAAAGTTTGGAACAAACCTGCGGACAAAATTGATCCTTCCCGAAGCTTTGAAGAGACTTCTTGTGACTTGTGATGGCAAGCGATGCTTGAATTGCTTCAACTCGTTCGGGTCGATTATCAACCCTTCCTTTGAAACAATATGGCCTAGAAGTTTTCCCTCGTGAGCCAATAATATGCACTTTTTGGGATTGATGATACCCCAAATCTTCTACATCTCTGAAATACTTGCCTCAAATGACAGAGGTGATCCACTGCATTTTTTGAGAATATAGTGATGTCGTCAAGATATATCAGAACTATTTTGTTGATCAACCCCTTAAATGCCATATCCATTGCCCTTTGGAAGGTGGCTCCAGCATTTGATAGTCCAAATGGCATCTTCTTGTAGGCATAGGTCCCCCATTTGGTGGTGAAAGCCGTCTTGAATTGGTCATCTTCTTTCACCATCACCTGATTATACCCTGAGTAGCCATCTAGGAGAGAGAATCTCTCGAACCAGGATACTACTTGCAATATTTGTTCCATTGAAGGAAGTGGGTAATGGTCTTTGAGAGATGCCCTATTGAGGTCCCGGAAATCTACACACAACCTGATTTCTCCGCTCTTCTTCCTGACCGGAACCAAGTTTGCAACCTAGCTTGAGTGCTTGATCGGGAATATAATGCTTGCCTCTATTAGCTTGTTAAGCTCTTTCTTCATTAGAGGCTCAATGTGAGGGTTGACTGGTCTCTTACGCCTGATGGGTTTAGCATCTGGATCCAATTCTATGGTATGTTGTGCCAACTTCGGATTGAATCCTCTCAAGTCTTCATAGCTCCAAGCGAAGACATCTGGAAATTCTTGGCAAAGCTGTATGAAATCTGATTTCTCTTGCTCAGTGGCCACTTTACCAATTTGAAGTATTTTGCCTTCCCAACCAAAATTGGCTCGAATCTTCTCTCTTGACTGTATGTTAGCCTTTTCCTTACGGAATCCAGTCGTTAGGGTTGAAGATAGACTCAACGTTACTAAACCCTTAGGAAGCTTGTTTGTCTGCTGGTTTGCACTACTTGATCCCCATACTGCTGCTCTAATCGTCTCCGATTTCTAGTGAGAATTCAGCCTCTTCCTATAGAAAATTGACGATCTGGTTGATCGTTCTCAAACACTGCCGGGTTGTGTTATTATCTGGGCTAGCGGCCTCACAATCACATGGATATGTGGTGTGTTTTTCCCTTTTGATGTTGTCAACCACATCAAACGTTGCTCCAATGCTATGAGCCTATCCGCGGCTTCATTTTTCTTCCGGGTATGGACACTGATGTTGAAAGCTTGAAATCTTCAATGAGGTCCCATACCCTATTCTTGTAGCTCCTCAGCAAGTCGTTCTTCGTAGCATGTTGTCCTCTAACTTGGTTGACGATTAGCTCACTATCCCCGAACACCTGCAAGTTATTTATCCCTTTTTTCCTAGCCCAATGAAGTCCATGAATCAAGGCCTCATATTCAAGCTGTGTTGTTTGAACAAGAAAACTGGAAACGAAAAGCTGAATAATATTTGATGCCTTGAGGTGAAACAAGCATGACTCCACCTCCCGCACCTGCCTGCTCTCCTTGATTAAAAAAAAACAGCCGCCATACCTCATTGTCATCATTATGGCTTGGCTTGGTGATGCTAGGAACAGGTTGATTTTCTTCGTGTATACAATAGACTCCCAGCTCAGATTCTTCTACTTCTTGATAGGGATCAAAAGCATGTATCTTGTTTGCCCATTCATCGAGAGTTAGGTCCGGGATACTTCCAACCTTGGTGTCAGCCTCATCAGTACTAGGGTGATCTTCTTGATCAAATGCTGAGCAATTGGCATTAATCTGACTAGGAGTGTAAGGCTCAATATGGAAGTTTGCAATAGGTTTAGACCTAATAGTAGCCTTAGTTCCATACCTTGTTCTAAACAGCATGTGAGACCAATCACAGACAAATACCCCCAATCTTGGGTGTGAAGTCCTTGACAAGTAAAGGGCAAAGAGTGGTGGAAGGTCTATGATTGATATATCTTGTAAAGACAACAACATTTTGACATGCATGCAAGGTAAGACTCAAGTTTTTAATCACTCCAATTTATTGCTTATTGTTGTCCCATCCAATTACACTAACCCTTTAGATATTACTTCATATTGGAGACCCAACCGATCGGCTATTTGCTTGGGCATCACCGAGCTACTTGCTCGGAATCAATCATGCAATTGTGTACTATTTTATCCCAAATGATTAATGAAACATAGAAAGGAGGGGCTTGACATTTTACCTTGTTGCCCTCCATGGCTTCCTTCAGTGGGCAACATTTGTAAGCACTTTGTCTTGCATCGAACTCGCTTGATTCGAAGTTGTCCAATCCTTCATGGCACTTGCAATGAGATCTCTTTGTCTGGGATGGATAGGGATTCCCACATTGATATATTGACGTTAGTCTTCTTCATTTGTTCAATCTTGATAGCGAACGGGGATGAAGTATCCTTTTGTTGTCCCTTGGTTTGTACACTTACTCCTTGTACGTGGGCAGCAACAGCTGGTATTTGAGTTGGCCTAGGGGTTGTTCTTGGCTGACCTTGTGTATTTGAAATTGGACTCTACTTGCCAATCATTTGTGGAGCCGTGGAAGGTGGTAGATTGGCTGGGGCTAATGGCTGTTCTTCACCCAAATTTCTCCTCTTTGACCTTGTGTTGGCTGCAACACCTTGAGAAACTGCCTGATTCATGCCACAGAAATCTTCCGCTTGCCAGTTCACCAACGTGGTGTCATTTGGGGCTGATTGCTATTGGAATGTTTCTTGTTGTTGACTGTTTCCTTGACTGCCCTCGCCCTCCACACCAGTAGTTGTCACCATCAGTGCTTGATTGAGAGCACCATTGAAACACATGGATTGGTTATGAGGCTCATTGCATGGAAAGCACCAGTCATATTCCTGAGCAATGTTGTTCTGTGTTGGCACTAATGCCTTAGAGGCAGATATAGCATTTGGATTATAGGGCTGGAATGGTCTATTAGAGGGAGGCCTTGTTTGATTCACATTTGCAGCTGGATTAGGTGGTCTTTGTGGTTGGTATGGCTGCCTATTAGGCTGAGCTTGAGGTTGATAGGAAGGTCTGAAACCTTGGGCTTGTTGCCTCTTAATAGTAACCAGCTCATTTCCCAAATTTTGCAACTGTTTCATGACCTCTTGGAGTTCATTTGAAGCACTTGGAGATGAAGTGGAAGCTTCATTTGAACTCTGATTTCTAGGAGTGGGAACAGGAGCCAAAGTGGGTGCTTGACTAGTGCTTGGATTTTCTAAGTTTGGATACAAGGGCATGGGAGGCCTAGGAGCCAGTTTACCAGCTTGAATAAGACAGTTTTCGGCTCTAATGGCAATGCTATAAGCCATAGGGATTGTTGTGCCTCCCATGGATTGAATTAACATAGAAATATCAGAATTCAAAGCTTTAAGGTAATATAGAAAAGCACCTTCTATTGTTGGCCTGACTGCCACTGGAATCCTATCCCAAGACCTTTGAAATCTGAAGTTGAAGTCAGTCAGCTGCTCGTTGGAGGCTCTCTTGATAGTTGTCAGCTGCTCCAAAAGAGACAAGTTGTCTCCCTTCTCTCCAAATTGCTCGTGAAGTGCAATACACAGCTGATTCCAATTTGTGATAGAACCAGCTCCAAGGCTCCTAAACCATTGTAATGCTTTACCCTTGAAGGAAGATGCCAGTAACTTGACAGCCACTTGCATTTCATTGATTTCATGGATTGCACAAAGGTTAGCAATATCTTTAACATGATCACCTGGAGTAGTCTGATTTTCTCCGGTGAAGTAGGGAATGTTCTTCAAGGCTGCAATAGGAACTGGATGTTGTGCATTGAGAGCAAGTGGGCTGCTGCCTGTGAAGTTGACGTAGGGATTGTTCTGAGCCATTCTAATCGGTCTTAAAACCCTTGTATACTGAATGAAAGGCCTGTCAGGTGGAGGAGTTGAGAGAGTTCTGTTTGGTGGAGATGGAGACCTCTTGAATCCTTCTTCCTCTTTGCCTTCTTCTTGGAGATAACTGCAGGTATTCAAACAACACTTCTTCTTCTCCAACTCTTGACCTTGTGGTGATTCTTCTCATGAGTTTTCAGGCCTGCACTGCTGAAACCAGTTGATTCTTCCCCTTGGAGTCGCCAGATATGCAGATAATAGCTCTTATAAGCAAGAAAATTGCAGCAGAGATGCATATCAACTTTCTTTGCATGATAAAAATGAGACCTCTAAGTCCCACCGGTGTGCCAAAAGCTGTTGTTGAGACTCACAAAGCACCCACGGATGCAAATCGGGCTTCTAGGTTGATGTTCAGGAATCCAGTGTGAATGCACAACATGTAATCCTTTCTCCAAGCGTGGGACTTGTAAAGATGAGAAAATATTCTCTAGAGAAGGTGGTTCTATTCCTCTGTTCGGATGCACACAAAAAAATGCAGAGGGTTTGCTAAAACCTAATCTAACTTGCAAAGAGACAGGGTAAGAAAATGTATAGAATAAAACCTAAACTACAAAGGTGATGCACCGAGGAATGTTAGTTACTCGTTTTGCAAATTTAACACTGAGACCACATAGATGCAATACAAAACCATGCACGGAGTAACCAAAGCTGCATGATAAGAGATCAAAATGGCAATGACAATGAATACATGAGAGGGTTGAGAGTCAATCACAACACATATATTATTGCTCAAGAGTCGATACAGTACATTGCAGTGGCCAAGAGGCAAAAAGACTGGCATTACAACCCATATGGGAGGTTTGAAAGCTCCACAATTTCTCTTGCAGGCGAGGGAAGAAGGGAGGATGCAAAACAAGAATGTCCGACCCCTTAAAAAGCTCCTCTTTACAATATATATCAAGAAATGAGAGAGGGAAGAGAGAGGAAATCCAGAATCTGCCCCAACCACTTCTTGGTAGCATTTAAAATCATCTCATTATGATAGAAGCGGCGGATCCTAGCAAAACGACGGGCTGTCTAACAGGAGCGGCGAGCTGTCTGCTTCATTAAAGTTGGTTGTTGAAGCATTACTTTTGTCTATCACCACGCGTCAGAGACGTTTTCTTAATTTTCTCCCTCTAAACTGCACCAAAATGTGAGATTGATCCCAGAATCATGTAGAGAACTTCAACAGCTTTCCGTTGATATAAAGAACGTGCAAATCCGAGCTCTGGATTGAAAGATATGATGATATGAAGATTTAGGGCACAAAGCAGCGAAAACAAATTTTTAAATTTCTTTTCCACTTTCGCCATCTGGACGACACATGACAGGCTATGGTTCGCTGAGCAATTTTCTCTCTCCACCTTTTTGCGGGCTTTTCTTGTGGGCCCCTTAAACTTGGACACGTGGCACTATTTCATTGGTTCGGATCAGTGCTCGAAAACTCACCCCTTTTGACTTTTTGGACCCTTTTCCTTGGCGACATGTGTCATCTTTGTGATTTGTCCACCATGGGCTGCCGGATTTTCACGTCCACCACATCTTTTTGTCCTGGATGTCCCAGTGCTTCGCGGGACAGAATCCTCTGATCCGCCCGAAATGGGCTTCCTCATCCCTTTTCTGTCGCTGACACGTGGCATGATCTGATTGGCTTTTGGCTCCTTGGCTATCTACATCCCGCGTGCCCCTTTGTCCCACTTGTCCTTGTCTTTGAAGTTTCTGTTTCGACCGATCCGGCGATTCGCGTCCTTCGCATCCATTTGTCCCAAATTTCCCAATCTTTATCTGGGACAAATTCTTCCTCTTGCGCCCGATTCGGCCGGTTCGCGTCCTCGCGTCCATTTGTCCCAAATGTCCCTTTTTGTTTGGGGCGCTTTGGAGGATTTTCGGCTGATCCGCGCCTTCCACGTATAATTGTTCCAACTGTCCCAAAGGTGGCCTTGAGCAGGACTTAGCGAATTTTACAATTTTCCCCTGAATCAATCTACTTACTTGGAACTAAAAACTCTGATGCATGTTATCAAATTAACTCTGGGGGGTGAAATTTGGATAACACTACCTTGTTTGCGTTGAAGTTCAGATGACACACATCAGTAAATCTATGAACTGAGGATTAGAAGTAGCACGTTGTGAAGGCATAAAGTAGTTTACACCATGGGCTCCATATCCCATCCCTCATGACAAACCGCGTGATGTAGAAGTCTTGGTACACCATGAACTGTACTACCTTTCCTACTACCAAAGGTAGCTCCTTGGGAATGTGTCACCCCTACTCAAATGTCATGCGAAGTTGGTCATACACCATTTTAGCCCTCTTCTTAAATGGCCCATTCATTGATCCTTCACATAAGTATTTTTCAAACCTCTCCACGAGGGACTTCTTTTCTAAGGGGTACTCCCAAATCTTATTCTTTGGCCCATCGGGCACTCCAATTTCTAAAAACACAAGAGAAATCATAATAACGCCAAAACTTATCTTTTCTCATGTGGGTGCTTCCTCAAAAATGGTGTTTGTAATATATCCTACTAAGTTGTATACTACTCCTTGAGATATTTTCTTTGCAATATGGAGCCACATGGTGTTTACCTGTGACCATCTCTCTTGGTCATTCAAATTGGTGAGAAGATGCTCGACTGGCTGCACCACAGGAAACTTCTTTAGTTTATCTATGTCCATTCCACGCGGACCCTTGGTATACCCCAACTCATTTCTTATTTCTATGACTATTGCTTTATCAGTCAGATCAATAGCAAGGTCTACCCTTGTGCCCTTGATCTTGTTAGTGTTGAAACCATGGCTCTTTGTGATCCTAACCCTTCATCTGACAAAATAAAAGAAGTCCTAATGGACTCGGCTCATCAGCCATTGGTATAAGGGTTCATATTTGCCAAAATATGGGAGCTCATCTGTTGATAAAATCCTACATGCTTTAGTAATTTTTCCCAGTATTTGTCATACACTGGCATATCCTCCATTATGCACTTGTTAGTCTTCTTATTCAACAAAGCATCCAACTCTCCCTTGTTGTCAGTGGTACGATGGTTGTAGTCACTTATTTTGCATCTACGAATGTGGTAATCCCACTCTTGTCTAACTATTACTCCTTCTGGGTATTGCATCTCTGAAAAATTTATCTCGGGAGCAATTTCAACTTCAACTTCTACCTTATTCTTTCCTTTTGTGACTGATTGTAGGTGCTTTCTTTGGTGCCATCATAAAAATCTTGCCTTTTCTTATCTGTAATGAGTAAACTCAAACCCTAGCTCAAATATGAGTGCCCTAGCTCATTCTCAATGCTTCTGCTTCGCTCAAACCCTTCACCAATAGGGACACAAGCCTCTTCCTAAAATACTCTTGTCTCCACATCTAGTTTCACAACGCTCCGCACCTCAACATGATTTTCTCGGCTTGATCGCACTTATCTCACTCAAATACTTGTGATTGTAGAGGTAAAAATGAACCCACATCATGTCCTTATATAGATGTTCAAAAATTTAGTGCATTTATTTCTCCTTCACCTACCAACAATCCTCTAATTAATTGACCATTTTCACAATCTCTGCGTGGTACATATTTACGCCCCGACCATAACCTTCTAGTGCGCCTTCCTACCTTTCGGCTCACGGACTTCTCTTGATGCACTTCCATGCACTCGAGTACCTTGCCACTACACCTTCCCCTAGTAGTCTCCACGGCCACTACTTACCTCACGTTATATTGTTCCCTCATTTATCTTCATCTATGGTCATCTTTTAGAGCAATATCCTTTCTAACAACTCCTTTCCACACTTAAATAGCACTGTAATGTTGTTCTCATGTGTACCCAGTTGTGAATAACCACCCCACACTAATGGTATGTGCAATCCTCTGCGCATAAAAATACTTCAGATGGTAATTAGCTTCCAACGCGCAAACACGCTTATTACACAAAACACCAAACTAAATTGACAAAGCATAACGACGAAGAAGGAAATACATTAAGGAAATACAAAAATGAAAACCTATTCTAAATGGAAACATTGCCTTATTACAAACACCAAGAAGACTTATTTATAATAGGGCTTCAGCCTACTCCCATTGAAGTAACTGGGTAACCGTATTCCATCAAGCGTCTCTAATTGGCAAGTATATGATTGATAATATATGGTTCCAACAAATGCACTTTCAGTTTGCCTCGATGGCGCAAAAACTTAGAATCATAAAGAAGAACCATCTATCCCATCTCAAGATTTTTGTCCCTGATGTGCCTGTCATGCCATGCCTTCTGCCTGGCCTTTTCTTGCTTCTGACTCCAACGTGTTATGGCGTGCCTCTCATCCAATTGTATCAATTTATCAATTCTTTCTTCTAATGCTTTCTCATCGGCTAGACCTCCATCGCGCACAATACGCAAAAAGGTAACATGAATTCCATGGGAAAAACTTATTTTGTGCCAAACACCAACTGAAAGGGTGTGGCCTTGTTCAAACCTCTTGTATGTTGTTGTATATGCCCAAAGCATGAAAAAAACTTTATCATCCCAATATTTCCTTCCAACATCACAAATTTTTGTCAATGTCTAGCTCAAAATCTTGTTAAAGGCCTCAGCAATCCCATTTGCTTGAGGATGATAGGGTGTAGTCTTATGGTTCACAATTATAAATTCATCCAATAGTATCCTAATTGTCTCATTCAAAAAATGTGTACCCCTATCACTTGTCAAGATTAGCGGGCATCCATACCTTGTAAGACCATTTTTCCATAAGAACATGGTTGTTGTAGTTGTTGTACAATCCTTGGTAGGTGTTGCTTCTGCCCACCTTGTAAGATAATCTATGTAAGTGATGATGTAACGTGATCTAGTTCTACTCGTGGCTAGTGAAATAGGACCCACAAAGTCTATAGCCCATTTCTCAAACGACTCTACACTAGGAATAGGTCTTAAAGGCATTTCATCTCTTTACCTAGGTTTACCAAGGCATTGTAGAGGGTCTCCCATCATAATCCAAATAGAGAGTAGAATCTTGCACCTAGTGACATCACTGCATAGTGCCCACCTGCAATACCACCATGAGTCTCTTCCATGATATCTATGTGCTCATGCTCTAGTACACACCGGTGCAATACTTCATCTCGGCCTAACTTGTATAGGTCACCATTGATCAACATAAAAGGTGTTACACGAATTGTAAGTTATTTCTTCTCTAAGGCTTTAATTCCTTACGGTTTCATACATATACGTAAAGGACATCAATATCCTCGATTAGAAGGCGTGCATTATAACCTATATAGTTGGGAATATGGCATCATATATTCAATTGTACGTGCATCCTCCCTCGATTGAATTCTTGATAAATGGTCTGGGCCAGAATTACTTTTACCTAGTTTTACCACAACTGTGAAATCAAATTCTTGGAATAAGAGCACCCATCGACATATGCACCCCTGTAAAATGGGCTTGTTTACTAAGTTTTTCAATGCCATGTGATCAGTATAAAATACAAATGGTGTTCTTTAGCAGGTATTGTATTATCGAATTTATTTAGTGCATAGATCATTGTGAGGCTTTGCGCTCAACTATTAAATAATTTTGCTATATAGGAATCAACTTTCTACTAGCAAACTAGATAGGATGATCTATAATACCTTCTCCAAGTGAGCTAGCATCGTGCCAATGTCCATGCCAAAGGCATCCACATGTACATGAAATGGTTGGTTCCATGAGGAAAACACAAAATAGGTGCTTTATAGTAAGTCTCTCCTTTAATGCCTCAAATATACCTTCATTGCGGTTCTCCCCAACAAAATGTCCCTTTTCCCTTTAGTAATTCTTTCAAGGGTGCGACAATCTTAGCATATCCTTTGATAAATTTTCTATAATACCCAGTGTGACCCAAGAATTTGCGCACCTCACTCTAACTAATAGGCTCTCCCATGACTACAATAACTCTGACCTTATTTGGATCCACTAATAAATCTTCCTTATAGATGATGTGCCCTAACAAAGTGCCAAAAGGTGTAGCAAACACACACTTTTTGATGTTTAAAGAGATGCCTAATTGTCTACATATTTCAATCATCAAGCACAAATTGTCATGATGATCCTTAACCATTCCATACACCATCCAATCATCAAGTAAATTTGTAAGAAGTTGTGAATAAAATCTGGAATGCTTGAACAACTATGCGTGAAAATACGAGAGGCGTGTTTTTAGACCAAAAGGCATCACCGTATATGCAAAAATTTCCCATTGATGGTGAAAGTTGTTTTCTCTTGATCCTTATGTGTAATCGACTTGATGATACCCAGAGAATCCATCTGTAAAAGAATAGATTTTGTGCCCTACAATGCCTTCTAATATCTCCTCTGTGAAAGGTGTAGGAAAGGGATCAATCACACATGAAACATTTAGTTTCATGTAATCCACATAAATCCTAATCGACCATATTTCTTTATACTGATAACCATGGGGCTAACCCACTCTGATTCTTCTATGGGCTTGATGATGCAATATTTCAACATCTTGTCAATTTCTTCCTTAACTTTTATGCACGGGTTAGGGTATATTACGTAGGGTCTTTTCTGATTTGGGTGCGCACCTTCCTTAAGCTTAATCTTCATCTCTCCTAATGATTCATGCACTCCTTTTAATTCATGGTAGCCCCTAGGAAATAATTCCTAAAAATTACGTAGTAACTCAATGATTTTTGCCACTTCAGATTCGGACCAATAATCCCTAATTATTGCCTCCTTAGGTTCAACATACTGTACCCAATATTCACTTTTTTACTTCATGGGTTCATGATAGCGCACACATTTTTATCCACACTATCTAACACCTCACGCATACCCGTTAAATGATCTATATCCAGATCCTCTATAATCATCCACTATGTAGACCATCTTTCCTTTTTCTTTCTCAAAGCAAGCGCACTTAAGTAGAGTGGCATCTTTCTCTTCTTCTTTACCAAAGCGTGCTCCTGAGTCTTTCTCACCAAATAAATCCCGAATGAGTTCTTCCTCCTTTGCACTATCTCCCATAGTTAAGTGCTTTATAACCTTTAATGATTCTTCCACTTTGGAGGTTTAGTAGAGAAGTAGTCAAAGTACGGACTCTTCCTGCAATCAAATCCTGCCAATTTCCAGTCTCTCTATATAGCTCCACATATACATACCAAGCATGTGTGCAACCTTGTAAAGTGGAATAAATTTTGTGTACCCATAGCGAAGGCGGTAAAGCTTCCTGCCCCTTTGTCTAGAGCCTCTCACACTTTGATGAACGTGGTGCTAAACATGTTGATTACCATGATATGTGCAGATTTGAGTAGGTGCATTGCTCCTAGAAAATCAAGTTGTTAGAGCAATCCTGACTTCATTCCATTCTACAAGATTATCCCTGTGAGCCACCCACCACCACGTTGTTGTCCCATGTAGGGTATATGCTAACACATTTCTTCTTTCAAATTGGTGTGTCCATTGTTCTTCCATGGCACGTAGGAATACCATAGGGTTTCCCTCTCCAATGTATTGAGGTACAAAGTTGTTACCTATCCTCCTAATACAACGAGGTTTACTTCTCAGAAAATGCGCTCCTTACTTTGTGCCCAACCATCTCATAATTTCCATGAGCCCAATTATCACAAGCAATACTTTTGGTATCACTAATATAATGTGCATCTTCCCCTTTGGAGGATTCCTTCCTTATATGGCTCGAGTATACGGGTCCCGAATGGCGCGTACATAAATCTTGTTTAAATCTTCTTCACTCAAAGGCTCAACAAAGGTGTAGATATCCCATCCGTTAAAGGGATAATAACCCTTTCCTCCTTGTTCTCAAAACTTATATATCACTTGTTAAACAGGAGATCAACATTATTTGCGTAGCATCGAGGTCGCCCAAGAAGAGATGGGAAACTATTTTCTTCTACAAGTGCTAAAACTTCAAAGTCCCAGTGAACTTGGCCCCTTGGATAGTAATGGATGCATCTTTTAAATCTCCGATGGAAGTGGCCTTAGTTTGATTAGCCATAAACAATACATTGGAAGATGGATCGATGGAGGTATCCCCATCTGTACCCATGCATCTAAAGTAAGCACATTTACCTCGTACTGTGTCAATCAATATATTACTCAAGAGACATCCATCCTGATAGCATTTAGAGTGATCTCCTTGTCATAATTTAAGCTATGAGGGGGTAAGATTTGCATGCAAGATTTGACGTCCATTCTCAAAACATGCGCACGAAGTGTTTCCCTTTATGTAGTGCCCACTTCCCTTTGACACCTTTTGATGCTGATTTTGATATTGTTGATTACATTATGGACATTATTATAGTTCTGATTTAGTATGATGTTAGACATTTGATCATGGATTATTGTTGATCTTGATTTGGTTATGATGCATGATGATTATTAGAGACACTTCATATGTGGATGATGATATACTATGTGACATGGATATATTATGAATGTTGTTCATGTATGTGATTTTGGATATTGCGAGTAGACCTAGAAAATGGACTTTATATGATGATCTATAGTTTGTTGATATAAGTTGTAAGTGATATTGTTAATTGCATTGATGTTGTTGTGATTCATATGTATAGATGATTTTGTGATTTTATTTATATCATGTTGGATGTTCTAATATGGCCACGAGGCCAAAGGAAGTTTTTTTTTTTTTGCGGGTTAAAATATCACAACAAACATCGGGGTGGTGTCCCCTAGATTTCATCCTGAAATCTGGCTACCCTATCCAAAAAAATTTCGTACTTTTAAAATAATGGGTTGTTTTGTGTTTTTATTGCCTGAAAGTTCTTGTATTGCGTCAAGATATTCCCAAAGAGCCATATTAGCCTTCTTCGCCAAATACCCAGATGCCCAAAATTGTTATATTCTATCGTCGAGATTTGTTTGCGGGAAATTTGTATATAATTATTTTGAGCCCCGTATGAGGCTATTTGCACTCCGTTTTAACTCTGTTATGATCGAACATATCATTATTACCTTTTACCAGAAGGATTTTAACTAGGAATAAGTTTTGGGCTTTATTTATAACTTTTGGCAATTTTCGTGTTTTGTGGTGTCTTGTTTCGTTTTACGTGAAATTTCTCTGGAATAATTACTTTCTGGGTAAGCCCGATTTTGGCTGGAGCGGTGGAAAATATATACGCACATTATGCCCAGAGGAAGTCGCCATCGGAGGTCCGGATCACTAGGAAAAAGCGAAGTCATGCATGAGAAAAGCCCCTGCATGGGATGGGCGCATTTTGGAAAACAAAGGATTTAAGGCTGCTGATGGGAAAAATAGAATCTGCAGGCATGATGGGAATTTTATCCCTGCCTAGCAGGGTACTTTTTCCCGTGATAGAAAATTCACTTAAGCTGCAGTGGGAAAAATAGAAGACGAGGTGCGGTGGGAATTTTGTACTGCTTGTACAGGTACTTTTTCCGTAACATAAAATTCACTTAAGCTGCATGGGAAAAATAGAAAGACGGGCGGTGGGAATTTTGTACCTGCTTAGCAGGTACTTTTTCCCGTGATAGAAAATTCACTTAAGCTGCAGTGGGAAAAATAGAAGCAGCAGGCAGGTGGGAATTTTGTACCTGCTTAGCAGGGTACTTTTTCCCGTGATATAAAATTCACTTAAGCTGCATGGGAAAAATAGAAAGCGTGAGACGGTGGGAATTTTGTACCTGCTTAGCAGGGTACTTTTTCCCGTGATATAAAATTCACTTAAGCTGCAGTGGGAAAGTTAGAGGCTGCAGGCAGGCGGGAATTTATTGCCTGCCTTGCAGGGTAAAAATTCCCATGGTGAAATAAAAGAAAAGTGACTTAAGTGAAATCACGGGATTTTATTGCCTGCCTTGCAGGGTAAATAATCCCATTGTCAAAGTCAAATCACTTAAGTGGATCATGGGATTTCTGGGGCTGCCTTGCAGGGTAAAAAATCCCATTGTCAAAAATTCTTAAAAATAGAATTCTATTATGCAAAAAGTGCGACCCACCTTGGGTGAATAATAATGCATTAAATAAATATTTGTTAATATTTATTCACCCAATTTTGGCACCTAAGCTTGTGGAAAAGTCAACAAAAGCAAAGGGGAATAAATCAATTGGAAATAGAATTCCAAAATTAAATAAATTTAATTTATTTAATGCAGCCCCTTTTGAGAAGGAATTAATACTTTTTAAAGTATTAAATGATTATATTAATTCCTATTTTCAGTGGCTATGGTCAAAGCACACTGTGAAGCTTAAGTGAAGTGATGTGTGAAGGATTAAATTGGATTAATTTAATTTATTGGATGGCTGTCCTTAAACATGCTATTTTTAAAAGAGAAGAGCATGATTTTTAATTAATTAATTGCCTTTAATTGTTAGGGCAATTATTAATTATAGAATTGTGAAGGTTATATAAGCATGGGCAGCCATATGGGTGAATTATTTAATTCACAGGTAAAGAATTGTAGCCAAGAGGAAAAGTGCGCCCCATTTGAAGAAGGATTTTGCTTAGGCAAGGTGGAAACAAGGCTAAAAGCTTCTAGATTTGGCACATACTTTGAAGAAGGTTGATCTTTGTCTGCATAATTGTTTGCACGCAGTGTTACAGGAACTCAGGTGTTTTTGAAAGGATTCATGCTCTCTTTATGTGCAAATTAAACACCATTTTTTGGGGCAGTAGGCTTGAAAAGTGCAGATTTTTATAATTAAAATTCACTATTCATGCTCCAGTGGCCATTTTTGTCGAATAAATTGCAAGAATTCATTACGGGTGCTTTCTACAAAAGAAAATGAGTTTTTATTAATGTCAATACATTGCATATATCCTCGAATCGAAGAATTGTCTAGATCCGCACCAATTTTGAAGAATTCCGAGTTAAATAAGAAGAAAAAGAATTGTTCGGACAAAGATAGACAAAGCTATGGTGAAGAAAGATGAAAAGAAAGCACAACGGAGTCATGCATCACTTCTAAATTTTTAGATCTGGAGACACGGATCTAGGCTCGAAATATCTTCTTTGAATTGATAGACAAATCCAGAGCAGGAAAGACTTCACTCATGCGTGCAAGAGAAACTTCACTCATGCGTGCAGATTAAAAGCAGTGGAATTATTCGAGTTGCAGCTTTTCCATCCATAGCCCAGTTGCCAAAGTTTGTTATGCAGGTGCAGATCCATATCCATATGCAGATGCAGATGCAAATCCATATGCAGATCTAGATCCAGATCTCATAGTTCGCAAAAGCTTCCGGCAGCAAAGGCTTCATCTTCTTGTTTCAAATGCAGCCCGTGAAGAAGTCAGTGCGTTGTAAATTCCTTCCAAGATCCTGTGCATGTGCTCTCATCTTCCAGTTGAAGCCTTCATTGAATTTTCATTCATCCGAAGTGCTTTCCAGGATTTTTAATTGCTCATATGCAATTAAAAATAAGGATGATGAGTTATCTACGGCAAACAATGCATTGATGCATGTATTGGAGAAGAACCTAAAAGCTTGATGATAAAAGAGAAGACAATGCGAAGGAAAAATTCCATCTTGTTTCCAATTCCAGCTACTCCCAGATCTAGTTTGGTGAGAATCAAAGACAAAAGAATCAGCTGCATGCAAATATGAAAAAGGACAAAGTCAGCTTTCCTCTTATGTCTTCTTTCCTCCGACAAAGTCAGCTTTCCTCTTCCTTCTTCTTTCCTCCGACAAAATAATTGAGCGATCAATTAAATTATACAACTTAAGTGATTGGTTTAAAAGCCATTACTTGAAGAAGTCAACTACTTGGAGATAGGTGGCACATGCAAAGTAGAAGGTTCTATTTTCAATTGCAAATCATACGTGTCACACAAAGAGGAATTCCAAGAGGAAGATTGCCAGTTGTTTCTTTCCGACTTCCACATGTGCCAGTTCAACTAAAGCTTCCAACTTGTAATTGCCCCTCTACATTCTATAAGTAGAGGAAGAACCTTCGGGTTAATCGATCAGAATTTGTAAGCAGCAATCCTGAGTTCTAGACTTTGTGCTGAACTCCTGAGAGCAACTTGGAGCAAAGGAATACAAAGGAGCAGGTTTCCGGAGAACTTTGTGTCACGGTGTACTGTGTTTCTTGCTTTTAAATCTTAGATCTCTTAAATAAACTTTGTGTTATTATAGATCTGGATCTAGAGCTGCCTTTGTTTTATAATTTTGTGTGTTCATATCTATTAAGTTTCTTCTATGTGCATGCAATTAGCTCTGCTATCTACTAATTGGGATGCACATCTTCCCCATTTCTTCTATGTAATTCCTTTACTTCCTTCTTCTATAACTTTCCTTTCTTAAACAGTTGCTTACTTGCTGCAAAACTTCTTAGTTATGGTTCATGAACTAAGTGGTTAAAGTAAAACCCCTGATAGATAATAACACATTTTTATTGACAAATCTGACACGGGAGCCTCACCGGTTAAATGAGGGAGATTTATCTCATGACTTCCTAGGTTTGATGCTATGCAGAAAATCTAGCCAATAGGGGGATTGGAGACCAACCACAACGGAATTCTAGGTGAACTCAACAAGGTCACCATGACAACATGTTTTGTGTGTGTGTGTGTTGTATTTTTTAGGGATTCCCATGATGGGGATCACCTTTATATGTGACCATGGGTTTTGTGTATTTTCTTAATGTGGTTCCTTTTTATTATTGTTTGTATGTATTTTATTAGTGATGTGTCCCTTTCTTTTAATTAATTAAATTATGGTAGATTAATGTGAGAAAACATATGGTTAAAAGTTAAATAAATCAAATTGGGATATGAGAAAGTAATTATAGAAGTTGTTGGCTTTTGTATTTAATATGTAAGTGATGTGTAAGTATGTGTAAGAGTTGTGTAAGTCAAATTTTGGAGTATGAAACACTCCACCTCCTTGGAAATTCAAATTTGTCCTTGGGGTTGTTTTTGGAGGCTTTTGGGACAAGTAAAACTTGTCCCATACCTCTTAAGTTTATTTACCAACCATACCTATGGTTGGAGGGTTGATTTTAGCCCTTTTTAATGCATTTTTATTAATCATGTTGCATGTTTTTATTGCACTCTTCTTACGTTTATTTAATTCGAGTCCTTTGGGGTGTGGGCTTTTTTTTTTTAGTGTGCAAGTAATTTGTCATATTTTCACCCACCTCTTTATTGTGCTTTGGATAATGAAAGATTGACTTTTGTGTTGGAATTGAGGACGTGTGAAGAGGCATCCTACATGGATCCACCTCATCCTCTTCATTTCCCTCTGCTATAAAATTTGAACTCTTTGCCTTGTTTTGGGTTGTTGAAACATTTTGCATGCTTCCTTGGGGAAAATTTTTCTTGTGGATTGGATCTCTTGCTTTTGGAAGGAAATTAGATAATTTTGCAAGCTTGTTGGTTGCTGATTTGGGACTTTGTTTTGGCATTAAAAGCTTCTTTGTGTTGGAACAAAAGCTACCATGGAGAGGGTAGAAGCTTAGCTATTATTTTATGTTGTTATTTTCTTTTGTGTTTGTGTGAATGGTGTATGTTTTGTGTATTTGTTAGTCATTTGTGTTGGGTAGACTGCTATAGGAATGGTGTAGGAGAAGGCTATGGGGAATTCATGTGGGGGGCATAAGGGAATGCCAGTGGCATCATAATTTTTGTGGAGGGAGTTTGGGTTTGGGATCCACCATGGAAAATAAATAGCTTGCATTTCTTACTTTATGGGGGCATAAGGAGGGATTGTGGGGGGCATAAGGATATGTGTGATGAATTATATTAGCGGTTTATTATAGGTGGATGCCCAATTCCCATTGGGAGGTATAAGTAGCTTCCCCATAGCTCTTACTCCTTTGGCTTGCATGGTGAAGCCTGAGTTTTGTGTGATGTGTCTCTTGTGGTTACAAAACTACTTTGTTTTGTTTTGGATTGTGTTTTTGAATTAAAATGTGCATGTTGAAAGAATGTTGTGTGTTGTGGAAGCCTGTTGTTGCCATGGGTTGATATACATTTCTTATTGCATTGTGGTTGGGGCTCGGG
This sequence comes from Taxus wallichiana var. yunnanensis, assembly GCA_018340775.1. Lineage (NCBI taxonomy): Eukaryota > Viridiplantae > Streptophyta > Pinopsida > Cupressales > Taxaceae > Taxus > Taxus wallichiana. The sequence goes on from CM031239.1 coordinate 74,209,379, forward strand.
GGCCAATGATGAAGGATGGATTCTCCTTTCATTGGATGTCTTGGTTGGGTGGAGAGCGTTGCCTTTCCCCCACTTTTGTTGTGATCAAATTGGAAGAAAAGGAAACTTTGCATGTTGTTGTCCTAGAGCTAGGAAAAGAAGACAGTTTTGACAGTTCCTTATGAGAATTCCTTTGTAACCTTTCCCACTTTGAAGTGGATGAAATTGTAATGTATTTTGTGAAGAAAAGATGTTTGTAATTGGTTGTGAGAGTTGTAAATTTGAAATGTAAAAGAGATATGCTCTGTAATCAGTTCTGTATTTAGAAAAGAAAGACATGTATTCTATATGTTGTATTTTGATAATATATAAAGAAAGAAGTTGTAAAATTGCCATTAGAAATCTATGAATGAATGAAATGTTCTTTCCAAATTGTATAGTAAATTTAATTTTGATCATTTCAATGTTTTAGGAATCTCTGTTTGAATGGAAAAGAAAGAAATATAAGTGAGGAAAATACAGTATTTTGCTTCTTTTGGAAGTGTGTAAAATTGAAATCAGAGTTGCATTTTGGGTTTAGAATAGTTTGATTTAAATCATTTAAATGTGTTAGACTAGATGAGAAATGAAAGTTCATATATGGAAGATGAAATTGTTAAATAGATCCCTCAAGATTTGATCTTTGTTTTAAGTTTTAAAACTTGACAAATAATTTAATTAAAATGCACAGTTTGGGCCTGCACACAATAATCAACATGGAAACATTAAAATTTAGCATGATATAATATCAATGAACTCATTTTGACTAAAAAAACTTAAGGAAAACATTTAAAATACATTGCAAAATCGGGCCCAAACCGTTCACAGTTATTTTGCGATCCCTTTGTTTCTATTAATTATTAGAAAAATTAAAATTGGAATCAATCAAGCAAAATCACTTTCAAAAAAATTCTAAATCCTTCTTAGAACAATCCTTTATGTCTGTTTGGCATGATGAGTGGAGGAGAAGATCAAATTGAACCAAATTTATAAGTTAAAATTTACCAGTTTACTTTTAACAAGCCGCAGAGCCGTTTTCGTAAAATTGACCCCTTAAACCTTATCAAAATCTAAAATTTATGGTTTCGTGCAAAGAGGGCATCGAGAGCTTTCGAGAGAAAGTCCTCATTTTCCCAAAGCGAGTTCCTAGCGAAAGTTACGGCCCTCTGAAGTTTTCCTTCCTTGGCGGGAAAATTTGGGAAAATTTTCCCTAGCGGGCTCATGACTTGAAATTTTCCCTAAAACCCTTAGAAATTTTTTTGGAATTTTTCAAAGAATTTTTAAAAATTTCCCATTTGCCCCACCGGGCCATAGCCAACGAGAGGCTGCCACGTGGTAACATGGGGGGTGATAGCGGAGGGGGGGAAAACCACGCAATTCTATCTTTCGAAATTTTGTTTTGGAAAATTTTCCTTAATTTTCCTGCGGCCCCGCACTCTCGCCCTCACCTTGGTATTTTTCCCTCTGCGGACACGAGGGCCCATGCGTGGTTTTTACCCTTTCCCCTCCTTGGCGAAATCCCCCCAAACTTCTTCGTCGCCCCGCCCTTCCCTCATTCTTTCCCCACGTGAGCTTGAAGCTCGACACGTGTCCCCGACGACATAGTGGAGGTGCGGGCGCAAGTTAGATTTTCTCCCCCACGCAAAGGAAAAATTTACTAAATCACCCCGTGACCCACCAACTCACCCTTTTGGACAATTTTTCATCCTTGGGCCTGCAGGCAGGTCGCCCTTAGGGGAAAATTTTCACCCTAAGGCCCACCGGCCCATAACTTGAGTTTTATAAGGAGTTAGGAGGACTTCTTTATATGATCGGAAAGGTAAGAAAATTTCATATCCAATGGGAATGATTTAGGGAAATTTTAATGCATTAAGTGTGAGAAAAATTAAGTTAAAACTCTAATCCTGTTTGAGAGTGGGTATGGTGTTAATTTACCCCCTGAACCTAACTGAAACTTCTAACCCTAGAATTTGGACCTTGTGACCTCTGATTAATATAAATAAAAGAGAAGTATGTTCTAGTAGATTAAACTTGTTCCGGAACCTGTTAGTGACAATTGTTGTCTTGCAACCTGGTTGTTGGTTCCTTTAAACAAAAAAATTATTCCATAATTTTTCTAACTAACCCTAGGTTGTTTCTTGGGTCTCAAGTGGGTTGTTTTTAGCGGGCATCACACTTTAGCCAACTCCCTAGTAATGGAATGATATTCTCTTGGTGCAACATTTTGCATACCTCCTTCAAGTCATCAATATCCGATTGGACCATCTCTGCTACCTTCTTTTGTTCCATCTTCCGTGATTGCTCCTTTAAACATTGTATTTCACCCTAAAGGTTTATGAGTACCTCCATGGTCTCCTGATAAACCTCCTTCTAGTGTGCAGGATCCAGATACCTTGCATGCAAAACATCCTCCTTAGTGATGGTAGGCTTCTACTGTAACACTTTCAAAGCACGCGTAACTTCAACGCGTGTAGTAATTTTCACATGGAAGACCTCAGGTTCTAGTGCCAACTTTGGCATCCACTGATTTTCCACAGTGCATTGTATTATAACCATCCATGCACCCTTGTTTTCCTATTTATGCTACTTTCTAAGATTCTCATATAGGTCCGGGCATTCCTCATAGCTATGAATCTTTCCACAAAAAGAACAAGTAATATTTTGAGGACATTCACACTTGTAGTGGTCAGGAGATCTGCATGTAAATCATTTTACGTGAGGAAACTTTCCTCGTCCACTACCACGGCCTTGACCCATGAATCCACCATGGTATCCTTGACCTCTACCACATCCTCCTTAATAGCGCCCCTCATTGTGATCATAACGCACTTGATTGTGATTTCGATCTTGGTGCTCATGTTTACCCTTAGAGTTATCCGATACTCCCCTGCATTTGTGCACACCAATATCTCAGTACCATCATGGATCGACCACTCAACTGCGCAGATTTTGTATCATGAGTCGTGGACCAAATTTTTTTACAACAACAAGATACATTCTTCCTTATCGCACGTTGTAATAATGGGCAGTGGTTGGTGTCATGGTTCATATGACATATCTCACATTCTAACAATAATGAATGCACCGACTGCTGGGACAACTATCCTTGGTGTGCCCTTCCACTTCACGATATGTACACAAAATCCCGATTGCACGTCTCATGTGTTGAAGCCATCGATAGTTTCTCCAACTGTTTTTCCATAACTACAATCTATGCTTATAAGAATGGGTTGACTCCAATATCTAGACTTTTAATTGCCTCAACACGTAAAGTTGCTTCAAGTGCTTCACGTGGATTAGTGTATATCTTATGTGACAGCGTTGCCCTTCTAAAAGGTGTGATCAATCCTCCAATGAACCATTGTGCATACTGGCTTGCATGAATATCATAAGAAAGCTTAGAAAAAGTGTTTTGAAATGAGCATCATACTCTGGACACTCTCGGTAGTGCACCGCTTAATATCCTTGAGTGTTCTTATACTCTTACGCTCAAATTCATGGATATAGAACTATTTAAGGAAGACATCTTTTAATATTGCATAATCTTAACCATTTGTGTGCACATTTATGTAATGTAGTTACAAATTGACTTGCCTTGCGTTCAGAAGTTGTGATCCCTTTTGTGTGCCACAGTATCTCACACATGTGCACATGTTCAACAACATCTTCTCTGCTCCTATACTACTGGAAGATGGAGAGACATCTCCATGTAAATATTCTTGGGTTGGTGTGGACCCGCCCATCTCGATCCGAGAACCTCCCGTGTTACGTCTCGCCTCCAGAACCACCAGATCCACTAGAACTAGAGCCACCTATACCCCTTAGTCCTTCACCTATAGCTATAAGCGGACAGAATATTAACTTCCTTGTGTCCTAACAAAGAGTGATCGAATTGAACTCCTACAGTCTGTGTGGTGGTACTAGTCCTAAGTGAGTCTAAAATTCTATGTGCTCGAATTTTGTCCGATGATGCACTTGAAATGGTACCTCCAAACAATAATGAAGACGTTTTCAACGCCATGGATGTACTTGCTATTTGACTTACTCCTGCTTCCCTACGCCCAAATTAGATTGCTAACTATTGGATGTACTAGATCTTTGGAAAACCAAGCGTAAGGGCTAGGTTCAAGGTAGATTCAGATGTGCACTGTGGCCTAGGTCGTCTCTGTTTGGTGTGCTCCTTATGAGGCTAAGGAGGGTTACCTGTCATGCTTGCCCAAATGGGGAGTTCCAAATGCTCGGCTCCATGCCCTTCATGTGAGTTCTAAATCCTTCACGAGCCATATCTCTCCTCAACACCATCTACTCTGCAATATCCCATTGCTTCTTCATCTCCCTTTCACGTGCCTCATTGTACTTAAGTCACCTTTCTACCACTAGGTCCGCCATCTTTCACCAAACTTGCTCCCGCCACCGCGTGTGGTGGGTTTAGCTAGCCATTGTTTTTTCTTCCAAGTTTAGGGTCAGCATCAAGATCTTGATCGCCATTGGAATGCCTTGTAAGTAAGTTCCACTGGGATAACGTAAAAATTAGAAATCGATTACGTTCGGGAAATAATAAGTGGAAATTAAGTATTCCAAAATATAAGCTGTTCAAAACATGACAGAACCAAGTATCACAACGTGTGTCCAAATCATATCATCATCATACATGGCCATAAAGTCTTCCCGCATCTAGACAAGTTTGCAATACCTCCAATTCTATTTAGGCGCATAAGCATGACCAGCCACTCGTATAATTCTACCGGGAAGATAACAAAGAATCTCTTATACAAACAATCATACAAATTTTGTTCCACCCATGTGCTTATGTCAAAATCAAATCCGGTGATGAAACTCTGTGTGTTCTCTTCTTCTAGATATTTTATCCACTCCTAAAAACTCTCGGGGTCAACCAAGTATGTCTTCATCGTGAACCATCCTGAAAACAATTGAAAAAGAGGTCCTGACAATGGAACCAATGATGCAACCTAGAATCCACCATGAACAACCCAGGCACGTAGGCACATCACTCAACCTGAGCTGAGCGCTCACCCAAAGCGCATAAAGGTATCAGGTCCCTCTTTAGAGATTTTTGTGCAAAATGTTACCGTGTTGAAGATAGAGCATATTCAGAACTATAATAAGCACAAATATTCCACAGAGCACATTCCAAATCTAGATCTTAAAGAATCATGAATTAAACAATAATCATAATGAAATCAACCATACAAGAGAACCGATACTGATCATTTTTAACACCTTTATCCAGCCAATATACCCCATTATATTAAACACTGCAAAACATAAAAGCTTCTTACATCATATATCATTACCATAAGTTTATTCACGCATCATATCCGATAAAGATAACTTTATGATAAATCATACACAATGTCTCGATGTGTCCTCCTAACTACACAAACTAATACATACTTATAGGGTGGGGACTTTCCCTTCATCATTTATGCACTTCCCAAAATAGGTCGCATGCTGAAAATAGCCATGCGCCTTTACAATAATATGCACACTTGCAAGTGCAATAATAATAAATATCCTAGAGTTAGCTGGCGAGTACTAATCCTATTATTATCCCGAACTCATGTATGGCGCTTAATAGATGATCATCCCAAAAATAGCATTTATGTGTCACAAAATTCTCCATCTGTTATGTGCCCCACGCTATCTCCAAAAATATCCCGTAATCATGAAAACGACTAATTCCCAAATCAACTTGTCCCGGCGTGTGTTTCCTTCCCTATCTTTCCACACCTTCAAATGTGCCTTGTTCATCCCGCACGTGAATCTTCTATGTGCCCTTAGAATAATATTGTGTGCTCAACAATAAATTTCTATTTAATTTTCAAAACATAAAATGATTAAAATTGATTAAGATTAATTAATAAGAAATAAGTAGTCTTAATGGGGAGTTGAGTTGGGTTGATTGATTTATTGAGTTAAATGAGTTTTTCTTCTTGTTTTCTCAAGAGAACATTCATTGTTTTTATAAATGTCTAAGTTTAGTAATTTATCACTTGATAAAGTTAATATTGGCCTAATCTCTAAATCTTGACTTGTGCATTATTCAAAGCTTGATTGGTATATCTTAGTCCCATTATAAGAATTTCTCTCCTTATTTACATTACTCAATCATTCTTTGAAAATATCATATCAACCCAAAGTAGTCCAATCATCCTAATTATCACACACAAAACTTTGTAATATTGTATTCCCTAGTTGGACCAAATCATCCAACAACTTGATCGAAACTAGTGATTTTGTCCAAGGTGACACAATAGTCACTTTTTAAATTTGATATCTTTTATGGATTGGTACTTTCCGTAGGCTGGCCTTAATGCAAAATTAAACCTATAAAACCCTATATAAGCAATTAAAATGCACTCATTTACTCACTCGACACTTTCAAGAGCTCCTCAAGAAAGTATCTTTAAAAAGGCATATAAATTTTTCCTATACTTCCCTAAAGTGGTAGCACACATTGGGAGGAACCCTCAAGCGGAGTTTGAAGCACTCTAAACTAGGTTAAAGAGTCAAGATTCCAAAGATAAGAGCCCTCAAATACAAGTCAAGAACAAATAAACAAGCCATTATAAATAATTAAGTGATTGGATCATCAAATATAGCTGCATCCGTACAAATATCACATATTTAGGTGGATATATCTCGTGATTTAAGGCATTTTCTATAGTAGTGCCAATGTAAGTGGTGTACAAATTGCACTTCAACCCAAACTCTAACATTTTTGGGGTTTTACTCGTGGTTGGTTTTTGGGTCATTTTTGTTGATTACAGAGGATTTCACACATTTGTGAGACCTAAAAAATTATAATGAAGCATACCCAGTCATTTGTAAGGGCATGAAAAGTTACGTAACTCCATTATCATCTAGATGAAAGCTGCTAGATAGGGACGAGGCGCCAAACGGATATGTCTTAAAGATGCTATTTACATATGTTCTAATTGATATATCTTCCAAATCACTATACATGTATATTTTGATATGAATTTTTACTAATAATATGAACATACAACTTGTTTCTAACCCTAATCTAGAAAATTACATAAATAAGAAAGAAACCCCTTAAAATCATACCTTCCCCTCTTATCTCATTCATTATATTTTTCGAGTGTAATCATTTGGTGAACCTACATATTGATTGAATCCTTCACTTATTTGAACTAGGTGGCATTATTCCAACTTTGGATTTTTGTTGCAAAACCCTAGAGTTCATTTTAATTTTTTTCATTGATATTAATTCATCATGTATTTATTATTTCTCTTTGTTATTACTATTATGGTTACTATTATCCAAAATGTGCCCCTACTCATTTTGTGGCTAACTCCCTTTCATCTTTCCTTCTCTTGTGCCTCAGACATAAAATTTTTCTTTTCAGCACACAAAATCTTCTCGGAAATGGCACCATTGGATAGAGCTCTTTCTCAGCTTTCCAGAAGGTAAAGTTTTCCTCCTAACTCCACATATTTTTCAAGTTATGGCTCGGCGGAGTTTTTGGGAAAAGTTTCCCCCTGAAAGGCCCGTGGCCAATGAGATGCCGCCACGTGGCATCTAGAGTGGTGAAGCGCGGGAAATTTTGGAAAATTTTCCAAATGACCAAAAAGGTGCAAAATTCAAATTTTTGCCCGCTAACCCGATTTGGCCCTGTTTTGCCCTAAAACTTCAAGTGGCCATATCTTTCGATCCGAGCTCGGTTTTCACGTTCTTTATATCAATGGGAAGCTGGTGGAATTCTCTACAAGATTCTAGGGTCATTTTTATTTTTATGGAGTTTAGAGAGAGAAAATCAAAAACGTCTCTAGCACATGGTGATGAGCAGAAATGACGTTTTAACCATCACTTGTTTTTAATGAAGAATGGCTCGCATTCTCTCCCGGCAAAGTATGGTTAAAAATGTCGGGGAATGGGTCTGTAAGGATGCCCATGCTGTTTTGAATGCATTTTTGTCAATGATTGAACCTCTCCCATGTTTTCCTGTGTTTCTCTCTCCTGGGCTCGTCCCTTGCACTGTAAAACCCAGATTTGGCTCATTTTCAAAGTGTGGAACATTTTTTGTGTATTGCAGGTTCCCTTTCTCACCTTGGAAGTGATTTTGGTGGAATATCAGAACTTTTCTAAGAGATGCAACTTTATTTTGCCTCTCAGGTGTTGTAATGCAAGTGATTTTGATGATTAAAATAACAATACAGCCTCTGTGATTAGTTTTCATCCTCTGCCTGTGTTGTTTGGTTAATTTATGATCCTTTATTACAATTATCAGTTTGTGTATGAGGTTCTTTGTTGCATTTTTATGGATTGTGTCAATCTGCAGAAGTAAAAAATGCTCACCACTCCTTTGGTGCATCACCTATTAGCATTAGTTTTAGCTTTTTTGCATTCTCTATCTCTGTCTCCTTTGGAATTTAGGGTAGGGTTAGGAATATAGACCTCTGCAACTTGTAAGTGATAAATCTGACCAGAGGAACTGAGGAACCAACCTCTAAACTGGAGATTCCTTTCTCATTTTGCAAGTCCCACACTTGGGGAAAGGATTCAATGTTGTGCAATCACACTGGATGCTAGTATGATCAAACTAGAAATCTGATCAACATCCAGGGGTCTGCTTTGATTTGCCACAATAGTTACTCTCGTTAAACCTTCCAAGAAGAAGCTTCTCATGATGATTCTAATCCTCCTAAAAGATTTGATGGTCTCAATGAGAAATAATTTCTAACATTTCTAAAGGTTAACCCCAACACATTGATGCACAACTTTGTATAGTTGGGGATGAGCAAAAAAACTTACTACCTTTAAAATCCATATATCTAATATTCTCAAATCTATTCTTTTTTCATCTCCTATCATTACCACATCTATTATGCCTATATCTATGGGGAATCCATTACCATTTTAAAATGATACAATGTTTATGGCCACTTATAATAATATTCCTACATCTCTTGTATGCCCATGGGGATTCGCACTCTTCATCTACTTCATATTTTGTTGAGCATTTTTACAAACAACGTGTTTCGGTTAGATCAAGTTATATTTAGACCTTCTAATGTCATAGATTCTAATCAATTACTTCATAATACACTTTCACTCAAGTAACATCTTATCCTTTACGCTTAGGGTTTGTGTCTCCTAAGCTTGCTATCTATGAGGGCAAAGGGGATCCCAAGAAGCATATTATGAATATCTTGTTAGTGTAAACATGTTAATGTGGTATTATGTGGTGTAAATATTTGTAATAACAACTCATATAGATAATATGTGTTGTAATAATTAGTTAGTAAAAATAATGAGGTGTGAGAAAGATATGTTACATTCTATATTTAGAATATGATTACGGGCAAGTTGTAACTTGTGTTAGTGTAGACACGATTTTTTTCTACACTTGTCCCACACCCCACGTTTGTTCCCCTTCATCATCAACTCACACATTCGTACCTCTTGCCCTATTTAAATGTCTATTTGCCTCCTACATCCCATTTTTCCCTAATCCCCATCCTAATCCCATCTTAATATTATAATTATTTATCCACCCCTAATTATATTTAGTTACCCCTAAACATCTATTCATTATCCTAATCTTACCCATAAACACCCCCATTTATTGTCCCTAGGATTCCACCTCCCTCATTCAATACCCTTGTATCCTCCCACTACCATTTATTCTCCCATGTAACATTAACTGCCTAAAACAGCTTAAAACCCTAACTTTAGCCTCTTTAAGTCACCCATTTTTGAGATAAACATCACCTCCACCGCTCAAGTGGATGGTCTTCTACAATCGTTGGTGACCTATCCCAGTCTTCATCAACCCTATTAATATACTCTCGCCCCTTCCTCTCCTCTAGATAACTTTTTTTGAGAATTTTGTTATCTTACAAACATGGTATGATTTATCTTCTTTTAGTGATCAACAATATTCAACTTTAAGCTTCCTTAGGACCCTTACATACCATCCATGGAGAGTTGAAGTGTTAGAGCTTGCTTGGGATCCTTCTATTATTTCATCGCCTCTTTCTTTCAGGTCTTCCAATGGTCACCTTGGAGCTCTTCCTTGCATCAACCTTCATTGATCCTTCTTCATAGTTTGTTTTCCATTCATTTTACCTCATCAAAACTAGATCCATGTCTTGTCACCATTGACCCTGACCTAGTCATTGTCGACCGGATCATCATGTATTCCACCATGTTTTCTATCTCCATCATCATCTGCACTCTATCCTACACCTCCGTAATTCATTCAGACCTCTCTGTTTCAAGTTATCCATCTTCCTAATAGCTCCATATCCTATTTTTGGTCCGGTTGTCGTAGAATGTACCAATCATCCTCGGGTCACCATTGAACCGACCAAGTTTGATCTCTTTTTATCATTTATCATTAGCATATATTTGTCTTAACATCTTTATCTTAGTTCAAATCTATGTTATGTTCTATCCTTTATCTCTCATCATCTTCCAATATCATTTATCATATATTTTTATCATGGTGGATTGACATCCATCCCTATGAAGTTATCACTTCTTGGGACTAACTTTTTCAGAAAACCTACCATTTTATCTACTAATCTTTTTTTGTGTAGTTGTCTCTTTGTGTGCAAGCTATCAAGTTCACCACGAAAAGATATTTTCACCCATCAACTTCATTATTATCGCATATTATAAGGTATCCTTAAACCCTCCCATAGTTTATGAGTTTATTGATTTCTTGTATCCTTTTCATTAACTTGTAACATGAGAGGGAAATCTTGTCAAACATTATGGCACGCCTAGTGGGACCTTAACCCTTTCTCTTTGGTGAGTCCTTTCATTATTTCATTTGCATTTTCTATTTCTTTCTTTCTTTCCACTAACCTCGTATGTGGGATCTTTGCTTGATTGTGTATATGGTGGATTACTTGTTTGATAAAAAAACACATGTTCTTAAAATAAAACAAACAAAAAAGGAAAATAACATTATTTAGGTATTCCTCATTTTGTCCTTATTTTATCTTTTTTCATCTTCTCTCCCTTTTGTCTGCTTCCTCTCATCGAATATAACACTTCATTTTAGATCTAAAAATAACACCTTCATGTTTTGCTTGCTCACCTAGTCTAAGTAGGAGGTAATATTTTGCATTCACACTTCTTTCACACACATCCAAACTCACAAATAAATCAACACATTTGAAACATCTTCTACTAGGTGGAACTATTGGGATTTCATCACCCAATAGGAAAGTCTCCATGATGTTTTGGCCGTGTTACAATTTTTTTAACTATCAGTATATCAACTAAGCGCCTGATACCCTTATCATTGAGGTGCATGAAGTGCAATGGTAGGCCCCAATACCAAGCCATGTATTGGTAATCATCACATATTTTTGCCTCACGTACCTTTGAGTATATCAAGGACGCCATCCAAAACAACTTGAAACCATCCTTAGATTGGCCACTTCTTAGGTTCCCTTTTAACCTCTTTCTTTTCTTTTCCACACTTTTTTTAATAAACAAGATAATTAACACTTTTTTGATTTATTTTCTTGTCATATTAATAATTAACATAATTTATTTTGTTTGTTTCATCCCTTTATCACTCCCTGTTCATAAACTTAGAAAATGGAACAAGAAACCTCCTTCCAACAACATCCCCACTTTCGATAATCTTTCCCAATAAACTTTTGCACTTTACTTTGTTTCCTCTACACCTATGATCACCACACCTTTGGTTTCCCAACCATCATTTCTATGATCCCTTCTCATGAGACCCATCCTCATTTGAAACCAACCCTTTCCTCTACCATCATTATATCCCCTCTAGACTAGCTACACCCATCTACTACTTCTTAGAGACCTTTGTGCTCCCACTATCCCTCATGGATGTTTGGATTTTAAGAAATCCTTGATGCTAATCCCATGTTTCCTTCACAACTATCTTATCCATAAATCCACCAACCTTCCCATCGATGGACCTCCCCTTAAACAATGTATGCTTATCACTCTCAACCCTAAATCCACCCAAGTCCTCACTTCTCAACTTATTATATTCTTCCTAGAGCCATGAATGAGCTTTCCATAGCCCAACATGAACATGGATCTCATGAGTCTTCTATAGTGATCCCCAAACTCATCAATCCACCCAATTGGTGGTTCCTATTCCACCCAATATACCTCACATTAACACCATCCCTACATCTTCTCTCCCCATCCCATCCTCATCTAATGTTATCATCAACCCCCATTCAAAATCTTTCAAGAATCTAACTTACTCCCTCCACCACCCAAGCAATACATTCAAAGATCGGTGCCTATCTTTACATCCCAAGTCCACACCAATGTTATTACCTCACAACCCCACCCTTTGGAGTCAATCCAAACCCATCAACCTCCACTCTCGAGGCATATTACACCTTCCAACACATGTTTCTAATCACCCCATCCAAACATCTCAACCACCTCATCCAACACATCCCCAATCTATTCCCCTATCATCAACAACAGCCTCCTCAATCACACCCACTCATCTACATCCCTTCCCAACATCCTATCTCCCAACCTATTCAATCACAACCTTTTAATTATTTCCTCCTTATCAACCACCCCCACAAACTCCTACTTATCCCCAACAATATCAATCTCACCCACAACCTAACCCATCCACTTCTTATAATCCACAACCTCATCCATCAATCATCCCCATCCCTCACACATCTAATGACCCCATGCAAGCTTTACTAAATAGGTTGGAAAACTTAGAAGCCACCACCTTTGGGTCCTAAAATATCATTCACTTACAAACAAATTTGTAATGATCCCATCATCCATCAGTCCCCATCAAACCTTATCCTCACATTGGGAACTCCCTAAGTTTTCTAAATTCAATAATAAGGAGGACCCTCAACAACACCTTTGTGCCTTTAGGCATGCATGTTATCTCATTACACATGATCAGACCTCATGCTTTGCACTTTCCCATGTCATTGGCATGTCCTAGCTTTGGATTGGTATAATGGCATTCACATAGCACTCCCTTTTCTCATTCACCCAACTCACACAACTCTTTTTAGAGAATTTCTCCATTAATATTGTGCACAAAATCACCATCGACCTTTATGCCATTAAACAATTTGATGATGAATCCATCACATATTTTTCATCTCTAGATGGTGTGGCATCATCAATCAATTATCCTTCTCCCTTCCCCAAACCGAGCTTATCGATATTTTTCTCTCGATCATGTGCAAACATATCTCATCAACTCTTCAAATCCAATATTTTCAAATTTTTGAGGAGGCCTTCACCATGGCTCATAAACTGGAACTTTGTGCCCTTGAGCAAGGCCATGTCAAACTTTGATCCAACAAGCCAAAAACTGAATTCACCAAGTCTTCTACCCATAATGACAAATCTAAAAATGCAGCCAATGCCATTGTCATTAAATATTCTTCTACATCCACCTCTCATATCGAGCCTCCACAAAGGGCTCCTCAACCTACTCCCAACTATACTCCCCTTAGAGAATCATATAGTTTGATCTTTGATAAACTCATGGTTGCATGTCTCATCAACTCCCTCTCATATTTCCCCATCGATGACACACGCCCTATCCTAAACCCATGTGGTACCATGAAGACCACTATTACAAACACCATCAAGTATGCGGTCATGATATTGAAAAGTATCCACACCTTTAAATACCTCATCCAATGCCTTATGATCATGGGACCTTCAATTGGATAATCCTAATGCTCCTCCTAACCATCCCTTAGATGTCTTCAAACAACCTTTCCTAATCATTCACCAAATAAGCAAGTTGATACTTCTACATCTCAAGCACCTAATTCTCATACAATCAATACTTGAGTCAGGATTCAACATCATCACCCACTCCCATCATCCCTTCATCCACCATACCACATCTATTGCTTTAACATCTATCTCTACATCTAAAACTATACTGACATCCACACCCATGTCTACATCTATCATGCCTACATCCACCACATCTCGCATCTATTACACCCACATCTCTTATATCTACATCTATTACATCTACATCCACTACATCTACATATTTTACACCCATCTATCACATCCATGTCCATCCCCACATCTATCTCAACATCTATTTCTACACCCATGCCTATAATTTCTTCTACACCCCACCACCTCAATTATATCCATGCCTACATCGACCTAAATTGAATATACTCTCATATCCACATCATCTCTTCAAACATATACTAAGAAAACATCCTCACTTGATGCAACCAAAGGATGTCCCAATCCCATCTCTCATCTCCAACAACTACCACCACCACTTTTGTACCAACACCTTCAAATCCCACACAATCTAATACTCTTTCAATCTCATCAAATATTATCAAAAAAACTCACTTCCATCTTCAATCCCCACATCTACAAAAAAACCTACATCTAAATCATCTACCTCTACCTCTAAGGATCCATGGGTTGAAATCATGATCCTCCAAGGTAAAATCTTCACAAAAAAGATATAAGAACCTTGATGTCCCTACTCAAAAGTCCCTCACCCATCACATAAGAAGTTGGAGCTTCCCCTCAAATCCCCATCAATCCAAGCTATACAACATCTAAACATCTATCTTAGGCCTCCACCTTCTATTTTAGGACCATGCCCTTTATCCAAAACACCCACCACCACCATAATCTCAATCCAAATCATCTATCCCTCCTCCTCCCAAATTATACATCTAAATCATCTATTCCTTCTTCCAAATCTAAATCAAAATCATCCATCCCTCCCCCTAAGTCTGAATCACAAGCATCTAAAGTGAAATCTGAATCCAAGGCCCCTACAAAGCCTCACAAGAGTAAGACACCTCTCTTTCCTTCATCATCCTCCCCCAAACCTAATCCACCCAAAGTCCATAAGACTTCATCTTCACAAACCCCATCGGATCTTATACTAAAATCCTTCAATGTCTCACCCAAGCATCCATAATCACCCTTCCCCTATCAGCCCTTTGACCCATGCGGGAAAAGCCCACATGGTTTGACTCCAACACCATATGCACCTACCATCATGTCCCTGGACATGACACAAAGAACTATAGGGCCCTCTGAACCCTCATCAACAATCTCATCAAAGAGGATGATCTTCTCATCAAAGAAGACCACCCTCTCCCATCCACCAACCCATCCACATCTAAGCCCAATCCTCTAATCAAGTCTATAACCTCTAAAACCTCTAAATATACTTCCTCATCCACATCTTTTTCATCATCCCACCACCAACTTCTACCTCTTCTAAGGATGGTCCTCCTCTTTATATAGATTTCATGTATCACCACTCATTCTCTCCCTCACGAGTCCCAACCATCTACCCAATCCAAACCAAAGGTTGTCATCACTTCTCCTTCCAATGAGCCCACTCCATCCCCTTATTCATCCAAGGCTAAGGTGTCCATCCTAGCTACACCGCAAACCCAAAATATTACCACCATCAAACAAAGCATCGTAAAATAATTACATCAGGCTCCTGTTAAGATGTCCTCTATGAGCTTATCCAAATCTCATCTAACCATCGACAATCCCTCATCAAAGCCTTGCAGTGTATCCCCATCACTAATGATGAATCCCAACCCTTTATGACCCTTGTTGGAGCTCTTACCTTCCTCCGCCATACCTCTCTTTGATTTGATTTTGAAATTCCAGACATCTTACTTGAAGATCATGACCTTCCTATTTTCATCATATATCTATTAATGACACATTTATCCATTGCTCTATGATCAATAATGGTGCTAACATCAATATCATCTCATCTCATACCTTTGACCAACTTAAACTTCCCAAATCCATTGTTTCTCAATCACCCATGGTTCTTTGTGCCTTAATGACGCGTTGTTCCCCTACTTTGGGCATAATTATCCTCCCCATCCGTGTTGGTGAAAACTCCTCCATGAAATCTTCTACATTGTTGAGGGAAGTTTCAATATAATATCTTACTTGGACACCCATGGATTCATGCCATGCGTTGTGTCCCATCCACTCTCCATCGTTGTATAAAATATGAACATGAGGGGAAAATCCATACACTCCCCACCGACCTTCCTCCATTCAAGGCATGTCATATGACCTATCGGCCAAATGATGTGCTCATCCCTAAAAATACCTATCCTCCAAAGCATCCACTAGTTCTTTTGTACCTATGCATCCAAATTACCTAATGATGAATCTCTCGATAATGTGATGCAACATCTCTCTCTCTAGGGGAGTATCAAATCCTCACTCTCAATTCTCTTCCCTCACTCAATCGACTTGGTAGACCGAAAAGCTCCTATGTATCAACCTAACATCGAGGATATCATTTCCTTTGGTCCACCTCATCTAAAAACCAATCTCATCTATGGTGGCATCGATCACCCTTCTTCTCACATCGACAATCAACCTCACACCAAACCATATACCAATGGATTTGACTTCCTCTATAACAAATCCTTTTCCTATACCTACCTCCACCACTATGTGTGGAAGGGATTGATTTGGGACGTTATGAACAAGGCATGCATGATCTTATTCATTGACCAACCCCATAAGCCTCATGAGAAGTTTCAAACTGGGTTTTAAAAACAACCCACCGACTCTCTCACTCCTACATCCTTTTCTACATCTCCCATGCACATCGATTCATCATCCTCCTTCTCCATCTAACGACACCATGGACATGGATGACACCGTGTCCCTTTCTTCTAAATTTTTTTTTAATCTCCACGATCACTCTGGGACTGGTCACTTATCAAGGATGGGGGTGAAACTAGGTCCCTTCCCTCAAATTCCTTGAGATGATAGAGGAGGATTCCCTTACCATCGAAATTCTTCAATGTAATGATGATGAATCCATTCTTTCCTACATGGGGGAAAAATATTCTCATCTTCATAAGGCCTTACCTCTCTGACACATCCACCCTTCTCAATAAATCCACCATCGACATCAATTTCGGGACTTTGCACAGAACCCCACATCCTCAAAGTTGGCCAATCTCTTGACCCAAAAGAACTCGAGGCCTTTACCTCTTTCCTATCCAAACATAGCTAGGCTTTACATGGTCATACACCGACATGTAGGCCTTGATCCCAACATCATTTTCTATAACATCATCACCATCCCCGAATGCTAAGCTAGTTAAGTAAAAGTTGTGTCGCATATGCATCCTTGTGTTGCCCTCCTCTTTAAAGAAGAATTACAACATCTTCTTTTGCCAACTTCATCCAACCCATCGACTATCCCCAATGGGTTTCTAACATCATACCTATTACCAAAGCCTCTAGAAATATTTGCATCTGTACATAATTTTGAGATTTAAATCTCACTTTCCCTAAAGATGACTTTCCCCTTCCTAACATTGATCAACTAGTCAACTTAACAATGGCCATGAAATGATTTCTCTTATGGATGGTTTCTCTAGTTACAATCAAGATCCTCATGCACCATAAGACCAACATAAGACATCTTTCATCACCCCTTGGGAACCTTTTGTTATCATGTTATGCCCTTTGGTTTGAAAAAAAATTGGGGGCCATTATAACACACCATGACCTACATATTCCATGACCTCTTATCCACAAAATAATAGAGGACTATATCAATGACCTCTTGGGTAAATCCAAGCATGTCAACATGACCATCTATCCATCCTTGAAATCCTCTTCGCATTTGTCTTATCCAATTATTCCTTCATCTCAATCCCACAAGTGTGTGTTTGGAGTTTAACTAGAAAACTCCTTGGCTTCATCATTTCTATCAAGGGTATTGAAGTTGACCCCGCAAAATCAAATCCATCCTTGAGATGCCTCCCCTTCTAATCTAAAGCAACTTTATAGTCTTCAAGGATAACTTTAATTATTCCACCACTTCATCTCAAAACTTTTTTTGATCATTTAACTTTTCATCATCTCCTTCGTAAAGACACTTCATTTCAATTGGGATGGTAATTTCAAAAGGCCTTGAAAAAATTAAGTAATATCTTCTATCACCACCTGTGCTCTTCACCTCCATGAGGGGGAGCCATTCTATCTCTACATCTTTACCTCGATCATGCTCTAGGAACCATGTTGGCACACACAATGAGTAGGTAGGGTAAGCCATCTATTATATCAGTCGCACTCTTTACATTATGAAAATGTTACATCAAGATGAAAATTTATGTTACGTTATTTTCTTCTTCCACTTCCAAAATTTTTCATTATCTTCTTAATCATAAAACCTACATCATCACTAGCTTCAATCTCCTCAAAACCATGCATTCCAAACCTTATCATAATGATCACATCACTGATGGCTCATGCTCATGACCAAGTTTGACCTAGAGTTCATCTCTCATAAATCAATCAAGGGCCAGGCTATCTGATCAATTGGCCAAAGCCCCTCTTCTTGATAATCAACTTCCTCATGAAAAATTTTGATGAATCTATCCATACCATTGATCATGAATATTCTCCCCTCAAAATGAAACTTTTCTTTGACGGATCTAAGTGTTGGTAAGGGGGAGGTTTGGTGTCATCATCATTCCTCCTTGGGATACTCCTATCCCCATTCTTATAAACTCAACTTTGAGTGCACTAACAACATGGATGAGTATGAAGCCCTCATCTTGGGTCTCAAACTGCTATCATGCTCGGCATCCAAATCCTCGATATCTATGGTGATTCTTAACTTATCATTAATCAATCAAAAGGGAACCTATCAATGTAAAAATGAGGTCCTTCAAAAATATAAGGACATCGTTGACTTTTTTTGAGGCCTTTGATCAATATACCATCCAATCTATTTCCCTCATTCATCCAATCATTTCATAGACACCATGGCATCTCTCACATCTCTCATCCCTTGGACAACCAAAGAATACAAACTCTCTATTTTTGTTCATCACATCGATCAACCATCTCATGCCCATGAGCTTCCTCATGTCAATCATGTTGACACCAATCAATTGACATCTAGTACTCTCAAATCTTTGACTATCTATCTATATCCAAATTCCCTCTAACCTATCCAAAAATGGTAGGAGGTCATTTCTTCAATGCGTTAACCATTATGTTATCCTTGGTGCATCCTCTACAAAATGTGGTTTGATGGTATTTTACTTTGATGTTCTTAAATCCCATGAATCTATCACGTTATCCAAGAAGTCCATGATGACATATGTGGTGGACATTTTAGTTTGGTTGTCACCAAACATGTTCTTCAGATGGACTACTATTGGCCCACCCTCAATCAATATTGCTTTATGAATACGTTAAAAATTACGTTAAATGCCAACAACATTCTAATCTCATATATATCCCTAGTAAGGCCTTGCAGTCGGCTCAAGATCTTTGGCCTTTCTCACAATGGGATTTGACCTTATTGGTCTCATCAATCATGCTCTTCTTAGTGTCATCATTCTATCATCACCACTCTATTGAATACTTCACCAAAGTGGGTGGAATCCATTCCACTTGCATCCACCAAAGCTAAAAAATCATTGATTTCATCTATCAACACATCATCTGTCCTTTCACGTTCCTCATAAAATCATCACGGACAATGGAAAGTCCTTCAAAAATAAAGATCTTAAGAAGCTTTTACGACTATTTCAACATCAAGCTTAGCTTCTCATCTCCTTATTATCCTCAAGATAATAGTTAATTTAAAGCCACTAACAAGAATCTTCATTAAATTCTTGCCAAAACTATTGATAAATCAGTCAAAATTGGCATCTTCACATCCCTTTCACTCTTTGGGCTTATTAGACTAGCATCCACACCTCTATGGGTGCTACTCCCTTCTCTCTCATCTATGGCTTTAAAGTCGTCCTTCCTCTCAAATTTCAAATCCCATCCTTGCTGCATTTCCTTCGCGACTTCATCTCTGACAAGGATTATCATCAAGAGCATCTAGCACAACTTGAATTGTTAGATGAGTGTCACTTAATCTCTTTTGAACATCATCATATCTATCAAGAGTGCATCAAATGTGCTTATAATAAACATCTAAAAGAACGTGATTTTAACATCGGTGACCTTGTCTTGAAATAAAATTAGAACGTCACTACTCTAGAAAGGAGCCAATGTGGAAAGTTTTTCTCCCAACTAGATTGGACCATATATTATCATGCATAAGTATGGGTCCAGAGCCTATCGCTTAGCCTCCTTAGATGGTAAACTAGAAACAGAACCTCTCAACACCTTACACTTGCAGCCTTTCTACTATTAACACACCTACCAACGTGATCTTAGTCGTATTCAACGATCTTACTTCCACCATTATCCCTTCCATCTCCCATCGTAATGATTTAGAATTATGTGGTTTACTATCATTTCCTATCTATGACCTTAAATATGGGCACCACAACTCTTCCCATAACATATTCCTTATGGAAAAGTTCCTCCTTCTAGGTGGGAACCCCACAATCATTACATCCATCACCCTCTTATCTACTTATTGGAGCCATGATAAGGGTCCATGAGATTCACTTGTACCATTTGATCTTCCCCTCCCCAAGTGGTCTACTTGACTATCCTCAGCTCTATCCTAAAAAGTCAAAATTCAAGATGTTCATATCAAAAGTTATCTTATCCAAAAACATATTACTCCCTTGAAGGACATATGTTCATACAAAATAAATAATTTCAAAAGTATAGATTGACCCCTGGAAGGAAGGAAACTATCATGCATTCCATTCTACCATCCAGTTAAAAGTCAAAAGTAAATTCTAAAGTAAAAATTCTAATCGTAGACCACTCCGATGAAGGATGGCTACTTTTTTTATATCATGCAACCAAGACTTCCCACATTGATGATACTTCTAAATATCTCAAAAGCAAAGAAAAAAATTCAAAAGTAAGCATCCTTGGAAATATTCTCACATCGATCAACTTTCCCAAGTATAATAAACTTCCCGCATTGATCAATTTGCACCATATTGATCGAGCTGGGGATATAGACCTAGGAAAACCACCTAAGGAGAACTTATTCCCCTCATATAAGCTACATTAAAAACCCCTTGTCATGTCTACATTGGGTATATAAGCATGTCCCCCATCTTTCTCTTATGATCTTAGATGCCACTAACTACCGTTGGTTATGTGTTAGCATTTACCATAGGTGAATAAGTGCATCGCTTTGTGTATGTTCCATTTCACACTTTACCTCGAATCTAGTCTAGAAGAATATTTCCTACACATGCTCTTTACTATGATGAAGTGTATTGTTCTATCTAAGGTCACTCAATCCTAGTCATGTCTTATCTATCGCATCCCATCCAATTACACCATCTTATATATCTTATCCATTCAAGAAACATTTATAGCTATCACTTTCATATCTCTATCTAAACCCTCTCATCATCATTTCTACTACATCACATCCATTCTAATCTAAATCAAACTGGAATATACTTATCACATCCATCATATCATTTGTCATCTAAATCCATCACGTTATCTACATCTAATCATGTCAAAACCATCTACACCCACTTCAATACATCTAATCTAATCTCAATCACATCATATATATTTCATCTACCACATAAAAATATAAATTCATCCACGCATCATCTAAATCAATCACCATAATCTAATTAAACATCATTTCCTATTGTATTAGGTAAATTTTAGGTCTATGTTATTAACAACGGAAAATACCTAAAACTCAAAACAAGGCAGGGTTTAACCATACTTGCTTTAACAATCAAAATGTCGGGATGGTTAGATTTCATAGTAGATAAGCATTCCTATTTTCACCAAGTGAAGAGACCTACAATTAGAGAAAAATAAACAAGAAATATTAGACAAGATGGATTGATGAGTTGCTCGGCAAAGGCCGATTCCAGGAATCCAAAGGGACTTCCTTGGAGGATGTCAGCTCATTTTTAAACAATCAAGTAAATTGATAATAATAATAAAATGATAGACAATGATAATGATAAATATGGGGATATAATTCAAGGTGAAAGGGAAAGTCATGTTTCGGTTAAGTAGGTAGCCTAGGCTAAGGTAGAAGCTATTTGGAAGGCTTCAAAATAATCATACTAGTAGTCTGTAGTTTCTTGTTGGATCTCGTGGAGGAACTCGAGCTAGTTCTTGATATCCTTGATATCATGTGTGAATCGATAGCACACGGTGGGAGCTCGTGGAGGATGTCAACTTGTTACCACAAAAAGGTTTTGGATGATTGGAAGGTCATAAATTCTTGTGATGGGGTGTGATTGGCCTAAAACAATCATCTAAAGTAAAGACATACTTGCAAAAGACAAGTTAAATCTAGAGATGTAGATAAAATTTGAAAAAATGATATGATTGATTAAAAAAGTCTTGAGAGAAAAATATCACAAGAAATTCAAAGGAATCATGACAATTTAAGCTAATCACGGGTGATTCAGAGGAATCCTAATGATTCTTGTAAAAATATTGATTTTCTCTAAAAATGACAAGTTTAAGCAAAAATAGATCAAAATGATTGATTCGTAGATGTTATGAGATGTAAAGGAAAATATTAGATCAAAGAGACTTACCTTGCTTTATGTTGATAAGCTAAAAACATGTACAAATGATGATTGAGGACTGATGTTGCATACCGTTGATTACTTGGGAGGATTGTTGGAGATAAAAATACAAATATTGATGTGTGCATGCTCTTTGAGGAGACTTAATGTTGTTTACGGACTTGAAGATTATCAAAGTGGCTAAGTTTTACTCTTTGAATCAAAGATAGATATTACAAAACATCTGAAAGATCCCTAAAACATGAGTTGAAACTCCTATTTATAATCACTGATGATTTGTTGGAATCGTCGGTGATCCTGGAATTTCAGGGAAAATGTTTATAAGTGGTTCCAACAAATTACTAAATGGTATTTTTACGTATGGGGATGAGGAAAAATGGTTGGGAAGAGGTTAGGTGAGTTGGGGAGGTTAAGAGGTTGGGATAAAATGGGTTAGGGATGGTTTAGAAATGGTTAGGTGGTTTCAGGGGGTTAAGGTAAATTTAGATGAGTTAAATGTGGTTTACAAGGGGTAAAAATTGATTTTACGGGGTGAGAGGAATGACTTAGGTAGTGTTTATAATGATATGTTTTGATAAAGTAATTTGTGTATGCGAGGAGTAGGCGGGTGACAAAAACTTGGTGTCTACATTTTCCCCTTTTGTCGAGTGGTTTGTGACAGAAAAACTACTAGACAAAAATAATTTGAGATGGTTTGCTTTGTGTTTGGATGGGTGATCCCCCTCAAACTAGGGGTGATTGTGACAAAGTGCAATGATCACCAGTTTGATTGAGTTGATTGGATAGTTTTGACATGCGTGTTTCATTTTAAGTTTCCCTAAGATGAGGTATAGAAACAAGATGGGTGTCGTCATGGAATCAAGTGATAGGGGAATCAAAGCATTCATATCCCATAGATGTATGATTCATAGGAAGAAAATGTGGCTGTAAAGATGAGCTTCTTGAGACCAGAGAGCTAGTTGATAGGGAGACAAGGGGCTCATGTCTTATAGGACGTATGACTTATCGGTGTTGAAGATCGCAAAACAAATCCATGATGGATTGCGAGCAGGATTGGATTTTTGATCGAGATGGGGCTACATAATCGATGTAGTTTTAAATTGGATTGGTTGGTTGCGAGGATTTGGGGTCCTCAAAATGAGACAATATCTAGGAAAATGTGTTATTTACACAAGTTTGATAGTGTTTCAAATATCTTTATTGTTGTAAAAGTGTGTTTTTGATGATTAAGGGAATAGCGAGCAATTTATGGAAGTCATGGGCAATTTAGGGTGATCGTTGGTGATTATAGGAATCATCGACAATTTTAGGGTGGGAAAATTGACACCTTATAAATGGTCAAATTTACCATGGTAAATTCATTTTTACCATGCGAATTGAGAAAACTAGAGCTTTGATCTAGTGATTTTTGAGAGATGGAGGCTACGGGAGGATCGAGGAGGTAAAAGAGACCCATCCAAGGAGGTAAGTAACCTTTTTGATGTTTTTGTTAGTTTTTATTTTATTTTGATTAAGGGAATAGCGAGCAATTTATGGAAGTCATGGGCAATTTAGGGTGATCGTTGGTGATTATAGGAATCATCGACAATTTTAGGGTGGGAAAATTGACACCTTATAAATGGTCAGATTTACCATGGTAAATTCATTTTTACCATGTGAATTGAGAAAACTAGATCTTTGATCTAGTGATTTTTGAGAGATGAAGGCTACGGGAGGATCGAGGAGGTAAAAGAGACCCATCAGGGAGGTAAGTACCCTTTTTGATGTTTTTGTTAGTTTTTATTTTAGTTTTGTTTTTGGGCCCCTACTTAGGGCACGTTTATTGAGATGGTAGAATTGCCAACAATTTTTTCAAATCACTTGTGATTAAGATGAAATGCCGACGACTATAGTGAGTCACTAGCGATTCTATTATTTTGTGTAAGTTGGATGAAATTTTGATTAAACAATGTTCTAATGGATGTTTCATGTTTTGTGGATGAAAGCATGGGACAAATTGACCATCGAGACGGGATTCCTTTGATCCACAGAGGATGCGTGGGATTCTTTGTCAGACGATGATTGGTTTCACTTGGACGATGTCGATTGGGTGTGATGCATCATTATAGATGGATCCATAGGTAACATGGGTCATTTCTTGTATTTCCATAGATATGGGATCTGTGACATGTACATTTTTGCTACCAACGGGTGTGATGACTATCACTTGGAGGATGTCTGAGAAGATTTTGAGGTTTCATGTGTAGAGAGGGGATTTATTTGATTGATGAGATATAGAGGGCTAGTGTGATGGGGAGGTTGTAAGGTGATGACTCTGATGGGGTGGATTTTTCATTGGGTGGTTTCTCATACGGGGCTTTATATACTACTGAGAGATAGAGGGTGGTGCTTTAATGACCATGTTGATGATAGGGATTTCATGTTATAATTTTCTTGACTCTCTGGGGTCAGTTTCCTTGGATGATGATGGGTGTAGTGGCCGATGTGATGGAGCATAAGAATGTCTTTACATGGGCCCCTGTATTACTTGCCCATACCTATAATGAGAGGTCATGGAGGATAGGGAAGATATTTGGGATTGATGTTGGTTTCTATTGTAGACACCTAAAATCCACTTTTGTAGGCTTGTATGCTAAGATTGCACTAATTATCCTCTTTCTCGTCATTTCTGTAATAATTAGCACTTTCTTGCTAATTATCTAACATTCCTCTTCATATTCATTAATTAATGATCTTTTGTTAATTAATTATCCTTCCTATCATTAAGGATGTTGATTAATGACCTTTCGTTAATTAATATCTGCTTCTACTTGGGTTAATTAATTATTATTAATTAACTATGCTTACAACTCTAAATCAATAAATCACCATTTATTAGATCAAATTCCTCTCTTACATCCCAAAAATCATACTAATTTTCCTCTAATTAGCTTCTATAAGCTTACCTCTACCTATTAATTAATCACCTTTGATTAATTAAAACATCCCCCAACTCCCATGACTTACTAATGACAAATTAAACTCTTCTAAATCAAGATTATCTTTTATAAAACAACTTTATCCATTGTTGATCTTGTTTTACTTGTATCCCACATGCATCAATTTGCTAGCCTTGCCTCTTTAGGAAAGATATATAAAGAACCCTCCTTCTTATCTTTCTTCTTGAACCATGTTTTGAATAGTGAAAACTATAAGCATTTTGATCTTGAGCCATTCTCCATTGTTGTAAATAGCTTCTCCATCTTGCATCCTTTAACTCAAAATTGAGTAATATGGGAAGATCTAAAATGGCCTTGTAGCCATTCTCGGTTAGATTCCATTCTTAATCCTTGAGATCAAGTAGCAATCCACTTTGATTTCTTATGTTATTCATAGGTTCATAGTTTAAGTTAGCAATCATAGAGAGTAGGAAATAACTTAGCATGTGTTTCATGTATGCGTAGAAGAATCATTTCCTTTAAGATCTTATCTTGATGGTTCATTGTTTAATTAAAATTTACTTTTGAAGTTACATAGATATTAGTTTCAAGTTATAGCTTAGTTAATTATTCATATACACATTTGACACACTCGATGGGACTTACTCTATTTTCCTTTACACTTAATTTCAAGTTTTTGTAGTTAAGTTTCAATTTTGGTTAGTAACCCTCTTTTGCACATGTCGATCTAACTTGTTTTTCTTAACTTGTTTTGTTGAGTTTGCATGTGTTGAGTCTTCCTTGTGGTTATAAAGGAGGAGAAGTCTTTGTCAAAATTGGATCCTGGTGAGAAAATTTCAATATTTCTCTATGTTTTCATTTTTAGAGCTTACTTTTCAAACATTCTACATGTTAGTTTTGTCAATTTCTTGAAAATGGTAATTTTTTTATTCTACATGATAGTTTTCATCAATTTCTCAAAATTGAATGTTAATGTTTGATTGTGTTGAGTCTTCTATTCATATATTAATGTGATGGTTGTCTTGAATCTTGGTTGGAAATATTTGACCTTTTACAGATTAAGAGACGTTTTTTTATATTTTTTGAGTACATGTTAAGTGCATACCCATGAGCATAAGAGCATATGTGTAACCCATCTTATAGAGGCCATAAATTTTACTCCCGAACTTGAAATGACTCTATTTTTTTGTGTTGGAAAGGTATTGAAGTGAACTATGTAATAAAAAAATAAATTGAGGATTTATACTTACATAAATTGTAAGGTTTTCCTCTATTGTAAAATGGGTAATTTTCTAATATGTCTAATGTTTTGATGAATGTTTTATTTCCATGCTTTACTTGATTTAGAACAAAGTTTGTGTATGCTCTTCTCTTGCACCTTTTGGTGATATTGAGAATAAAAAACAACTTTGATCTCTATCTTTTTAACATTTGGATTAACTTGGAAATTGATTATTCATTTTTCTTAAGGGAATGAACCTTTTACAAAACATTTTTTAATGGTCCTTTCATTTGAAGTTTTCAATTTCCATCTAGTTGGGCTAAAGTTTGTGTATGCTCTTCTCTTACACCTTAGGGTGATCTTGAGAATAAAAAGAAACTTTATTCTTCATTTTCTAACATTTGGTTAATTGGAAACTTTATCTTTCATTTTTGGCTTAAAGGAATGAACATTTATCAAGATTTTTGTATGGTTCATTAATTACAAAGCTTTCCTTTACTTTTTAGTTGGATTATTTGTTACGTATGCTCTTATCTTGCATCGTTGGATGATATTTAGAATCAAAAGAAACTCTTAATCCTCTTTTAAATAATGTGATTTGCTTGAGAACTACTAACAATTGAGTGTAGGACCTAAAATCACTTGTCAAATAAAGGAGTTCAAAAACTTTTTTCCAACTACACGTGTGTTATAGGTTTCCAAATGGTGAATGACTAAACCACATTAATTATAAAAGATAAAAAAACACACCACATTCAAAACACTTAACTTGCAGGTTTAGATAAAGGTATGCCCCATCCACTTAAAAATATGACATAACCCTTTTGGCATAAGCCTTAAGCTACAACAATGGGGGTGGTCCTAAGAACCCCAAAGTATTCCACATAAGAGGGAGCATTGTGGATGAAATGGGAAGTGATCCACACACCTACTTGACTAGTATACACGTGATATTTATCGTCAAAGTTATATGTATCGTGACCCCAATGAGAATACAATGGACGCATTTATTTCCCACTGTGCTTGAAGGGGGTAAAGTAAATCAGGATAATTCTTGGGAAAACATGGCAAATCGAGCTCACTCTTAGATAAATTTTGACACCTATTTGAGTGAACCACCTAGGAAGCTATCTTTGACC
Organism: Taxus wallichiana var. yunnanensis; assembly: GCA_018340775.1. Lineage (NCBI taxonomy): Eukaryota > Viridiplantae > Streptophyta > Pinopsida > Cupressales > Taxaceae > Taxus > Taxus wallichiana. Next base: position 74,237,215 of record CM031239.1, read on the forward strand.
AGGAGCTAACTTTGACCATTTCAAAACCAATTTGAGTTGAGAGCCATTATTCATCACGAAACGTGTGAAGCATTACTTTTCTTAGTTTTTCACTCGCATTTTGTTCCGATCCCTCGTTAGGGATCCCTTGCGTTCGAAACGTTGTAAAATCCCTTCCCGGGAAATCTGGTTTTTCGAACTTAGTCTTTTGAGCCTTTTTTTTGGTTGGGCGCATGAAATTGCTATGTAACACCAACTTTTGGTGCGCCCCTTTAAAACCTTTCGCGCATGATTTTCAAAGTGTCACACACACTTTTGGTGCGCCAAAGTATGTTGAGCCTTCCCTGCGTGCGCCAAGGCGCATGCGCTTTGATTGGCACAACTTTTGTTGCGCCATGTTTTGGTGCGCCAAAGGGCGCACATAACTTCATGTCGACATAGCTTTTGGTGCGCCAAAGGCGCGCTTAATTTCCTGCTGGAAAACATTTTCATGCGCCAAAGGGCGCACGCTTTTCCCTGTCGACAGCAACTCTCATGCGCCCTTTAAAAAGTGGGTGGCGCATTTATGACCAGCTCACCTATATATATGTGTTTGCGCGCCCAAAATGTCATTTTCACTATTCGCTGAGCACGTGATTTTTTTGAGCCTGTCAGCCCCTGCCTCGTCGTTTTCAACGCCTTGTGGACCCGTTGCACGATTTTTGCTATTTGTCCAGGTGAGAGGTTCTTTTCTCTTTCTCATGTTTTGTGTTTTGGTTCTTTGTGCTTGGTGGTCTGGTTTTAGTTTGTGCCTGAAGTTTGAAATATCAAGATCCTCCTCCTGCTTTCTTCCCATATCCCTCCCCCTCTGTCCAGATCTGCTGGTAGGGGAACCTGTCTAAAAGCATGGTTTTATCTCCTTTTTGATGAGCCATTTCACTGCCCAATAACCCTGCTAAAACAAATGAAGAAAGAAATGGAGAAAAGCCTGTTTTTCCCAATAGGCGCATCTGTCCCCCCTGCAACATGAACAAAACCCATGCGCCAATAGCACGCCCATGGCGCATCTCTTCCCGCTCGCATCATGAACCTCGCGCCTCAAGGCGCACTCTTCCATATCTATACAAAAAAAACTTGCGCCCAAAGGCGCGCCAACCTTCTCGCGCATCACTTTTCCACGCGCCAATGGCGCACCCAGCATCCATGCAACACAAGCTTTATCTGCGCTAAGTACAAATCTTTCAAGGCGCAGGCGCATCCCCGATTAGAAAAACATCATGTTGTGTAAACCTTTCGTGCGCCGCGCCATGCTCCCTTTGGCGCACGAAAAGTTCTTGTTACACGAAACATCTATGCGCCAAAGGGCGCACCAAATCCCAATGCAACATGAAAATTCCATGCGCCAAAGGGCGCATCCTGTCACTATGTAACACAAGTTTTCATGCGCCTTTATAAAATGCATCTGCAGTAGGCATGCGCCATGCGCCTTTGGCGCCAGTTTAACCTTTGCAACACCCCTTTCCTGTGCGCCCTACCTATTTAGCCCTGTAAGCTGCAATTTTCATGCGCCCTGCGCCCTGAGCCTAAAAATCTCTAACTCTTTCTTCTGCTAACATTCCAATGGAAGATCAAATGGCTAATTCAACCTTTTCGGATTGGGTCTCGCTTCTTCTTCATGCAGATCAGCAACTGAGTTCGAAAGAACATATGTCTACATCCAGCAAGAGACCCACCAAATCGAAAGGAAAGGCTAAGCTTACAGAGGAAGAGATGAAGTATAAATATCAAAGGGTCAGAATGCCCGAGTCACAGGCCGAATGCAGCATGGACGTCAGAGACTTAATTGGGGCATATCGACATGGAGGAATTTCGGGGCCGTAACTCGTAAAGTTACAAGGAGTCCATGGATGGACAAACTAATAGGCAAAGGCTCTCGCACTTCGCCGAGGAATCCCTCGCGCGCCTGGCCAACAATGAATTTATGATGGTGGTTGCTCAGAGTTACAACAAAGACACAAGGTGTGTCGAAAACAGCAAGGGCGAGGTAGTCATTAACCTCACCGCCCGTCATTTTGAGATCATACTGCATCCTCACCACCGCACTTTGTGGCCAGTTAGCAAGCAGAGTGCATCAAGGCCCGGGAAGACAATGAAGACCAATGTATGCAGCTAATGAACGAAGTATATCTGAAAATAAGAAGGTGGTAACCCGGTGGCCCCAAATCATCCACCGCAGTTGACTTCTCGAAGAGCTCAACGATACCATTACCTTCCCGAAAGGTGGTCTTCGGCTTTCTCGACGCCCATTACTTCCATAAATGGATGTGCGCTACTTGGAAACAATGAACAAGAATTTTCCTCGATCAAGCGCTTGCTGGGGGAAATTATGTTAAAGCACCATCTCCGAGCAAAGCTACAACAATTCAAAGCACAACGGGAGTATTCCATATGAACTCCTACGTGGTCTACGCCGCAGTCAGCGTCAGAGAGGGATTATCCGTGCCTAACGAGGAGTGGAGTTTGGCCTCAGGTCAAGATATACGAGTACTACCCAGAGTTCAAGGCCGAGAATAGCATCTCCCAATTCACCAAAATCAACGATGCATTCTTTTATCACATCATCTGCCTGCTGAGGCCGAATATGACTCATGGTCGTACGACCAAAAACATAGTGGCAGCCACGGAGAAATGGGGGGCCCTGTTCACCCAATTTCCCACATTCACCTATCTGAGGGCTGCCAACTTTTTGGGAGAGCCAACCAGGCTACCAAGGTATGCTGGGCCTAAACTGATTCTACTAGAGCTATCAAGGCAGCTGGTCACATACCACGAAAAATGCCTTAAAAGAAAGAAGGGTGGAACTCCTTTCCCCCTCACAGTGGGCCGATACACATGCTCTACCCACCACAAGGCGAAGGAAATGTTTGCAGAGCTGGAGTTACTTAATTTGAAACACGACTTCCCAGCCAGGCCTACCTTCGACCCAAGGGCTGCCTGCCAAGAGCAAAGCTTGATCCAATCCATGTTCCTCAGATCGAGGATATTTATATTGACGTCCTCCATGAGGTAGAGCTCAGAAGAAAGGATCATTCTCGCCCAAAGATCGCGTAAATCATCCAATATGGGGATAGCCATTGTCCCCAAAGGCTTCCAAACTACGGAAGATGAAACAGACAAGGTATATAATGATACAGATGGGGACGATTGGCCCTTTCCGGCCATTGATAGAAATAAAGCTCCTCGATAACCGAGGAGAGGGTCAAGGAGACTTTGAGGAGGAGTAACACGGGTGCCGATGATGAATGGCCTAATCTACCTTGGGGTAGATTTCACAACCTCCCCATTGGGCAACGCACCTCACGATCCAAGAAAAGCCTTAAAGGCAAAGGTGTGAAGGTGAATCCAAAGCACCATTCAAGAAGAAGCCCCCGAGAGTCCTCCTTCCGCAGCACCCGAAAGGTAATAACTCTCGGGATTCACAGAGAAAGAAAGAAGTAAGAGGATAGTCCCATAGGCCCATCCACTCGTGATGTCGGCATTGCTACAACAACAGAGGTCCCTTCTATCCCTTCTTCTTCTCTTCCTTCCTCCTCGAGTGACTCAAGCGACCATCCCTTTGGTCGTGTCCTCTCGTCCCCTTCTTCTTCTCTTTCCCTCGCTTCTTCATCTATCTTCTCCTCCTCACCGATCTGTCCTCCTCCATTTCTTCCTCATCTCCGAGCTCCCTTCCTTCCTATGTCTTCCGCACTGCAGCTTCCTTCCTCCCGTGGACACTTCTTGGCTATTCTCTCAATGCCGCCGCCGCGTGTCTCCACGTTTTTCCCCTCTTCTACTGCAGCTGCCCCCTCCTCTGTTTCTGGTCCTTCTTCCATAGGACCAGCCTGGATCTCTCAGCAGCTGAGCCAGCAAAAGAGGAAAGTTCCCATCGCTCCGATGGACTTTTCAAATGATCCCACCAAAGGGGGGGCGAAGAAGAAGTAAGCCTGCACACGCTTCTCTAAAAGTGTCAGCAGTGAGAGAATCATGGAAATTGCATACCCCGATCCCCTCAAAGAGAAAAAGGATCTGTCTCCGACAGATTTTACCGTGACCCAAGTCACAATGGGGACATCTTCTGAAAGTCTCCAGGGGGAAGCTCTTTCCGCGGTCGACGCCCTCTGTCAAAAGCTTCAAGAAACAAAAGAAGAGAAAAGGCTACTAAAAGAGCAAAACAAATATCTGCTCCAAGCCTTACAGAAGATGGGTAGTGCGCCTCCCACAACGCCGCCGAGACTTCGAGCTTCTCACCAGAGAAAATCAACGAATATGCCAAAATTGGCGAAAGGTGGTATGGCGCTTTCCGCATTGGAGGAGCCAATCCTCAAAGACAATGAAAAGTGATCACCGAGTTTGTCAATTTATATCCGAACATCAAAAAGGCAATAAAGAACTCCAAGCATTAGCAGGGGCCCATATCAAGAGTTGAACATGCTAGATCGCAAAGACGAGGCCTTCCAACAAATGTTCGACTGCTCACCAAGATCCGTCAAGTTCGCGCCTTCGCCATCCAAGGGCCCTCAACAAAATCATGTCCACTGACTACCGGGTGGATCAGCTAGAATTTATTCTAGAAAAGATTGACAAAGTCAAGGAAGAAGCCCTGGATACAATGCATCAAATGGAGCGAATTGTTCTCAACATGTCTCCAGGGTTGCTCACTCCTTCCTTTACCTTAAGGTCAGCTGATGAAACCATCCGGATCTTCAAGGAGATCGCTTCTCAAGGAACGGGGCCAGAGGTCACATTTGACACTGAATCTATCAACAACCTCCGTCGATTCGTAGGGACTTTCGGGTTCCTCATTGAGGTGGAAAAGGACTTTTCCAAACTCCCAGAGAAGCTCATAGATGAGCGGGAGACTTGTGAGGCAATAAGCGATAGGCACAAGGATCCTTCTCAGGATCAACTTGGGCCAATAATTAACAAGTTTTTGGAATACCGCGCTCAGTTCCATATCTCATCACCTGAGCAGCATCAAAAGCAGGCTACCCCCTTTCGGCCGCAGGATGATGACGACGAGTAGCTGCTCCTCCTTCTTCTTCTTCTTCTTCTTCTTCTTCTCTCTTCTCCGACTTTCTTGTTGGAATGTCTAAAGTATGTTGGCACAAATGATGACATCATCCATGTTGCGTCATGGGATGATGTCATCCATCAAGTTGTCAAAAGTCAACATGACTTTTAGATATTTTGTAAATATCTTTGTAAATAGTTGTTGGCTCCTTTTTGCCTTCTTTCCTTCTCCTCTTCTATATATATTGGAATACTTGTTGTATTCAAGGGTGGACATTTTTTAGATGAAAATAGAAGTGAGGAGAGAAAGACTTTGAGCTTTCTTGTAACAGAAGAAAACAATAATACAAATATTGAGACTTTGTGCTGAATACCTGTGTTATGTGTCAGAACTTTCTTATGTTAGATCTGTATGTGTTTATTCTGTTAGATTCATATCTACTTTTCTGTCATTTGCTCATCAGTATTGCTTTGTTTATTTATGCAAGTAGGTTTGGCTCGTTTACTACCAACCCAAAACATAAATCTTCCGACCTTTTCGCTTTGAATTCATTTCTTTTCTTCCTTCTGACTGCTTCCTTCTTCCTCCCTTTCATTCCTTTCTTTTCGCAAATGGAAAAACCCCACCGGGATGAGATCCCAAACCCCGAAGGTAGAATCTGTGAGACTTGCATAGATTCCTCGCCGGTAGAATAGCAATAAAAACCGCTTTCGCACGACTCAAAGAGGGGCTATGCCCCGCACACCGTTGGCTCGCTTATCCATAGATCTCGCCCAAGCGGCATGATTTTTGACCAACATTTTTGGCGACTCATTGGGAACGAATAGATCTGTCAGATCTATGATGGTGGTAAGATAGAAAAATCAAAAAAAATAAGAAAATCGCTGCCTGTTTGCAAATCTGAACTTTTTGATAAAAATCCAAAAATTTGCAAAAGTGCTCTGAATTGAAAATTTTCTTCTGAGATCCATAGATCTGGCCTAGTTACAAATCTTTAGTTCACTGAGTTTTTATAAAAATTAGTATTTTGCCGTAGATCTGGATTTTTGGCTGTTTGCTAAAAGTTTGAAACCCTCTAAAAAAAGTCAAAATCAGATCCAAAAATCAGCTTGCTATTCTTCCCTGCCATCTTATCCTCGTTGTTATTTGTCATTAACCGCAATCGGTTTTCTGAAGAGGATAGTTTTAAATATTTAGAAAAGTATTTGCTGCTGGTTTTTATCTAAAAACCAGAAAATCAGCAAGTATAACCAAAAAGAAATTTTAAATCTGCATAACATACGTTGCAGATCTGGAAGGTACACGGCGGAGTGAACCTTTACGCGCAGCAGAGAGCCCGTGGAGAAGCTCGATCCTACTTTCGATCCGCTTCAAAGGCACAATTTCAGCGTGACACACCGACACGCTTTTTCAATCACTAAGTTCACCGACGGTCATCCAGAGTGTCTCACCTTCACGAAGAAAAAGTCTTTCACAAGGGGGCATCCACATCCCTTTCAGTAGTGCTTTACTGCTCTCAATGGAACCACCCTTCCAGCCCGTGTTCTCTTTCCAGCCCTTCAGATGGCGGTACCATGGGGAAACGCCATGGGTCCTTTGGCCCTACCACATCCAGTTCACGCGCTCCCTCACGGAAACCGAAAGAATTTTCCTAAATTTGACGGGAGCGGAAATCAAAGCACGGATTCCCACATATCTGCATTCATCATGTCATGCAGTATTTTGGATGTAACTCACGAAGATGTGTCGGTTCACCTTTTTCTGGAAACCCTACAAGGGCCTGCAGCTGAATGGTTTCAGCATTTGCCGGCCGGATCTATCACCAGTTGGGCCACCTTACGGGATGCTTTCGAAGACAGATACAAGCCTTCAGAGGATGCATTTGCATTATTATCATGAATCACTCACCTGAAGAAAGAGGCAAATGAGACCATGCGCGATTTTATCACCCGGTTCAATGCACTAATCAACCGTGTCCCCGTTGCCATGCTTCCAACGCCGGAAAATCAAAAGTGTTTCTTCGTAAACGCTATGAGTTCGAAAGTTAGTTTCTTACTCCTTCAAGAGTGAGTGGCCACCTTGATTCTCGCCCAAGCCGCTGCCATTCGGATAGAGGATAATCTGATAATATCTGGCGAATTGAAAAAGGAATCAGCCAAGCCTAAATCTTTGGGCCCTTCGCCCACTACTTCGTCTGATCCAGCCTTTCAAAAGATGGCGAATGACTTGCTTGCATCAAGAAGCAGCTGGCCCTGTGCCTCCCTGGGCTTCCTCGTACGGGATATTCCATGAGGAATTTCGTTCCCAACAATGTTTCACAAAGGCCGCGCTACCTACACAAACTGCTCCGCGGTTGGTGCTGAGGCTCCTCCGGCCAACGCTCCGCCGAAATCAAGAAGAAGAGCAAGATATGAAGAACCTTCGCCTCAAGGCGAAGATGATCAAGATGTCGGTGAACCGCCGCGACTCTACTATCGGGTATATGGAATTTGATGAGGAAGAATCGATGAAGAAGAGGGTACCTGTGGATATGCAAGCGGACAATCATATGCTGTTTTTACTCGCTCGCAAGGAAAAGAAGCGGAAGTTGCTGCCCATGTCCAGCAGGAGAAGGCCGTGTCAAACGCGCCTCCGATCATTGCTAAAAGAGGTAATCCTCTTCCTACTCAACTCCCTGGCAAATCTTTTACAAGGAAATCTTTTCCCCCTATCTCTCCTCCAAATCAATCCTCTCACATTCCTACCAAGGCCACCAATCCTATTCCATCATCGCGAGGTGAGGGACTCATTCCTTCACCAACGCAACCCTTGGCCGCATTTGATATCATAGATCATGCAAAAAAGACCAAGATCCAAATGTCTGAAGCTGAGTATCTTCAGTCAAACCCCGAACAGCTTGTAAGATTGACCAAATATATTCGTAGTCAAGTTTGTGTGCATCTAAACAAAGTTTCCCAAAAGGAATCCTTTCCACTCCCCCTGAATCCCACATAAATGTTGCTTCAACATCTGCATCAGGCAAGATAGAGCCTTTCTATCTCTCTCTCCTAATCAATGGCCATAAGTTGAGTAACTGCATAATTGATTCCGGGGCTTCTGATAACGTCATGCCGGCAAAAGTCACCCATGCTTTGGGCCTCACTCTTACCAAGCCTTTCGGCAGATGTTATTCATTGGAAACCAAGCAGGTTCCGTTGGTTGGCCAAATCAAAGACGCGCAATTTGCATTTGCAGCTTTCCCAGATAAAAGAGTAAAATGACAAGTCCTCTGCTTGCCGACATTCCGCAGCTCTATGGAATTTGGCTGGGAAGAAGTTTTTTGCAAGCGAAGTTGGTGGAGAAATTCATATGGACTCGGTCTAAAGCTAGAATTCCACCAAAGGCGTAATGCAGACTTTGGAGTTTAATCACAAAAGAAGTACTTGGTTACTAGTTCTGAGGACCCCAAAGCTCAAATCCTTTTTGAATCATCAGGGATGGGGAACTACTTCTTATCTACCGAGACGGATAAAACGGGTGTTCTCATTCAGGAAAAAGATCTTAATAAGATCTGGACCTTGCAGTTTGATGGCAGCTGTGCAACTAGTGGATGTGGCGCTGGGGCCGTGCTGATATCTCCCGAAGAGGAGGTAATTCCTCTCTCTTTCAAATTGCAGTTTTTCAACACAAACAATACTGCTGAGTATGAATCTCTCTTACTCGGTATGCAAGCCGCAAGGGAAAGAGGAATTAAAAATCTAAAAGTACAAGGTGATGCAGAGCTAGTTGTAAATCAGGTCAAAAGGATTTACCAAGTGAAGAATGAAAGGCTCAGGCATTACCGTAATGCGGTATGGGACAGCATTGAAGAGTTCGATGCTTTTTCAATAGAGTCCATTCCAAGGGCTCAGAATGACATGGCCGATTCATTGGCCATTTCAGCATCCCTCATGCTCCCACACCCAGGTTTGAAAACAAACAAGTACACCATTGAGGTGGTTTTCCGCCCGAGCGTGCCAGATAATTCTCAGCATTGGCAGGTGTTCAACGACGATAATCAACTCATTGCTTTTCTGGAAAAGGCAGAAAATTTTAAAGAATTGCACTTTGAAGGATCTACTTCCACTTGCCGTGAATCAGTCACCGATCAAGGCGACGAATCCGAAGGGAACGACGGCATATGTCAGCTCAAAGGAAATAAAATTCCAAAAGGCCTGGTTTCTCTGGAGCGCCTGCTCTGTGCATGACCGCTTTTAAAAAGAAAAAGTGGGATGACCCTGACTCATCCCCGAAACCGAACCGGTCAATATAGGTTCGATAGAGCACCCGCAATTTGTGAACATTGGCAAATGTTGCACGCCTGAGGAAAAGCGAAAATTTGTCAAGTTGCTAAAAAAATATATGGACGTGTTGGCGTGGTCCTATGCCGATCTAAAGTCCTTTAAGCCAAAGGACGTTCAGCATGACATTCCGTTGAAAGACGATGTCAAAGCCTTTCGCCAGAAGCAGAGGCACTATAATCCTAAGATCTCGGGTACTATCCAGGCCGAAATTCAGAAGATGCTGGATGCGAGAATCATCTTCCCGATCCATCACAGTACTTGGGTAGCAAACATTGTGCCAGTGCGCAAGAAAAACGGCGAGATACGCATATGCGTAGACTTTCGCAATTTGAACCAAGCTTCCTTGAAAGACAACTACCCTCTTCCGATAATGGATCAAGTTCTGCAAGCAGTAACTGGATCAGAGATGCTGTCCATGCTTGATGGTTTTTCGTGTTACAATCGATTGAAGTTTCACCAAGATCAGCTTTAAAACAACATTCACTACTCCTCGGGGTACATTTGCCTACAAAGCAGATGCCTTTTGGCCTAACCACGCCGGCGCACTTTTCAGCCGGGCCATGGATTTGCATTCAAAGGTATGATGGGGAAAGTCATGTGGTTTACCTAGATGATTTAACCGTCTTCTCTAAACAACGAAATGATCATTGTGATCATTTGGAGCAAGTGTTGGCCAGATGCCGAGAACATGGGATTTCCCTAAACCCAAAAAGTCTGCGTTTTTGGAGTCACTAAGGGAAGTTGCTAGGGCATGTGGTTAGCAAAGAAGGAACAAAGATAGATGCCGAAAGAGTTAAGGCTATTCAAAGCCTTACTCTGCCTACAAGCAAGACTGGTGTTCATTCTTTCTTTGGAAAGGTGAACTTTCTCAGCATTTTGTTCTCGACTTTGCACGAGAAGACCCTTCACATATTGAACATGATGAAGGGGTCACCAACTTTCGATGGAGTGAAGAGGGAAAAGGTCATTTGAAGAAATAAAAGCTTCGTTGCTCATGCACCCTCCCGGTATGTCCCGATTTCTCCAAGGACTTCATCATGTAGTTACGCATCCGAGCATACCGTGTCCGCAATCTTAATGCAAAAGAACTCTGAGGATGTCAATCTCCGATCGCGCTCATGAGTTCTCCCTCAAGCCTCACGAACTAAAAATGACTCAACTGGAAAAGCATGCCTTCGCCATTGTCAAAGCAGTGAAGAATTTCAGGTATTACATTCTAAACTCACATACGGTGGTGTTGGTCCCTGACACGGCGGTGAAATCAATTCTAACTCAGCAGGAGTTAGGAAGCTTGTGAGGAAATTGGATCGCAAAGGTCCAGGAGTATGACCTGGATATTAAACCAACCAAGCTGGTGAGGGGCAAGGGCCTGTGTCAGCTAATGGCTGAAAACAAAGATTCAGAAACCCTGATGACAGGGGTGACTACACCGACGAAACACAGGACCGGCAGGAAGAGCCTGATTCTCTGCCTCTGGTTCTATTTGTTGCAACTAGTGATGAATGGTACTCCGACATCGCTTTCTTCCTTACCTACGGCGAATGCCCAATGCACCTAACTGCAAAGGAGAAGCGCACTATAAAGCTCAGAGTGGCTAAATATGTCATCTGGGATGACGGTTTATATAAACGTGGGATAGATGGCATCTTTTTGCGATGTGTTGACAAACCCCAGCAAGTAAAACTACTGGAAAGTTTTCACAATTCAGCCTGTGGAGGGCATTTCTCTTCCTCCGTAACTGCACACAAGATCATTCGAGCCAGGTACTATTGGCCGACGCTCTTTCAAGATACAGCCATCTGGGTGGCGAAGTGTGAACCCTGCCAACAATTCGGCCGGCAAGCCCAAGTGGCTGCCTTTCCCTAAGGCCGGTCATTATCAATGAACCATTCAGCAATGGGGAATTGATTTTATTGGCGCACTCAATCCTCAATCGAGTGCCGACATAGCTATGTCCTTACAAAGAACGGATTACTTCACCAAGTGGGTGGAAGCCATACCACAAGCATGCCACTTCGAGGTGGTTTGCAATTTCATTAAAGAAAATATCATTGTCAAGTTCATGCTCCAAACAAAATCGTCATTGATAATGCTTCTAACTTCTCCTCACGAGAAGTTATTAGTTTTTGCTATGAATATGGGATAACTTTGGCTCACGCCCGACTATTACCCCTGTGGAAATGGTCAAAGGAATCCAAGAATAAGAACTTGGTGACCATCATACGGAAGTTAGTAGATGAGAATCAGCGAATGTGGCACAAGTCTTTATACGACGCTTTGTGGGCCGATCGTATTACTCCCAAGAGATCTCTCGGCATGTCACCTTTTCAAGTGTTATATGGCATTGATGCCGAGCTTCCCATTTTTGCGGAACTTCCTGCTCTACGCTTGGCACGAGCCATCGAAGATGAAACTTTCCAAAATTCTCTTGAAAAGAGAATCATGTATCCGGCAGTAACTTGAAGAAAAGAGAGTAAGGGTGGTCGACAGGATCACTGAACATCAGAATCAAGTTAAGAGGCTTTTTGATAAGAAGGCCAAGCAAAGAGATTTTCAAGTGGGAGATCTCGTCCTTTTGTGGGACAAGCGAAGAGAGCCAAAGGGCATGCACGGAAAGTTTGATTCCTCGTGGAGAGGGCCCTTCAAGATCAAGCAACTCAACGGAGAGAATAGCTTCTATCTCTCATATCCGGATGGAACCGAACTCCCGCTTCCTTATAGCGGGCAAAGCATCTCGAAGATCTTCGTGAAGTAGAGCTTGCTCTCTTCTTTGTATAGCTTTGCTTTATGTTGTGTGTTTTTTGCCGTGTGTTTGCTTTTGTTTGTTGTGTGTTTTTTGCTCCTCCCGGTCGCCCTTGTTTTTGACTCGTTACCCAATGGATAGGCACATGAGAATCGGGATTCTCTACCCCGAGTTTGCTCAGGATAGTCCCCAGAAGAGCACTGTTATCCCGTGAAATTGACAAGGCAATTTTACCGATAACCATACCAAAATTTTGTTCCGATCCCTCGTTAGGATCCTGCATTCGAAACGTTGTAAAATCCCTTCCCGGGAAATCTGGTTTTTCGAACTTAGTCTTTTGAGCCTTTTTTGGCTGGGCGCATGAAATTGCTATGTAACACCAACTTTTGGTGCGCCCCCTTTAAAACCTTTGGCGCATGATTTTCAGTGTCAACACACCTTTTGGTGCGCCAAAGTATGTTGAGCCTTCCTCACAGTGCGCCAAGCAATGCGCATGCCTTTGTGTTGGCACAACTTTTGTTGTGCCATGTTTTGGTGCGCCAAAGGGCGCACATAACTTCATGTCGACATAGCTTTTGGTGCGCCAAAGGCGCGCTTAATTTCCTGCTGGAAAACATTTTCATGCGCCAAAGGGCGCACGCTTTTCCCTGTCGACAGCAACTCTCATGCGCCCTTTAAAAAGTGGGTGGCGCATTTATGACCAGCTCACCTATATATATATGTGTTTCGCGCGCCAAAATGTCATTTTCACTATTCGCGAGCACGTGATTTTTTTTTTTCTCGAGCCTCTCGCCGCCGCCTTGTCGCTTTCAACGCCTTATGGACCCGTTGCATGATTTTTGCTATTTGTCCAGTGAGAGGTTCTTTCTCTTTCTCATGTTTTGCGTTTTTGGTTCTTTGTGCTTGGTGGTTTGGTTTTAGTTTGTGCTCAAGTTTGAAATATCAAGATCCTCCTCTCGCTTTCTTCCCATATCCTCCCCTCTTCCAGATCTCCGGGTGAGGAGGGGAACTCCGTCTAAAAGCATGGTTTTATCTCCTTTTGATGAGCCATTTCACCGCCCAATAACCCTGCTAAAAACAAATGAAGAAAGAAATGGAGAAAAGCCTGTTTTTCCCAATAGTTGCGCATCTGTCCCCCGCAACATGAACAAAACCCGCGCCAATGGCGCACCCATTTTTCCTGCTGCATCATGAACTTCTGCGCCCTCAAGGCGCGCCTCTTCCATATGCTACAAGCGCTGAGCTTGCGCCCCAAAGGCGCGCCAACCTTCCTTGCTGCATCACTTTTCCATGCGCCAATGGCGCACCCAGCATCCATGCAACACAAGCTTTATCTGCGCTAAGTACAAATCTTTCAAGGCGCAGGCGCATCCCCGATTAGAAAAACATCATGTTGTGTAAACCTTTCGTGCGCCGCGCCATGCTCCCTTTGGCGCACGAAAAGTTCTTGTTACACGAAACATCTATGCGCCAAAGGGCGCACCAAATCCCAATGCAACATGAAAACTTATGCGCCAGGGCGCATCCTTTATAAAATGCCCTTTATAAAATGCACTGCAGAAGATGCATGCGCCATGCGCCTGGGTGCCGCTTTAACCTTTGCAACACCCCTTTCCTGTGCGCCCTACCTATTTAGCCCTGTAAGCTGCAATTTTCATGCGCCCTGCGCCCGAGCCTGAAAATCTCTAACTCTTTCTTCTGCTAACATTCCAATGGAAGATCAAATGGCTAATTCAACCTTTTCGGATTGGGTCTCGCTTCTTCTTCATGCAGATCAAGCAATCGAGTTCGAAAGAACATATGTCTACATCCAGCAAGAGACCCACCAAATCGAAAGGAAAGGCTAAGCTTACAGAGGAAGAGATGAAGTATAAATATCAAAGGGTCAGAATGCCCGAGTCACAGGCCGAATGCAGCATGGACGTCAGAGACTCAGAATTGGGGCATATCGACATGGAGGAATTCTCGGGCCGTAACTCGAAAGTTACAAGGAGTCCATGGATGGACAAACTAATAGCAAAGTGCCCTCGCACTTCGCCGAGGAATCCCTCGCCGCCGCCTGGCCAACAATGAATTTATGATGGTGGTTGCCCAGTTACAACAAAGACACAAGATGTGTCGAAAACAAAGCAAGGGCGAGGTAGTCATTAACCTCACCGCCCGTCATTTTGAGATCATACTCTGCATCCTCACCACGGCACTTTGTGGCCGTTAGCCAAGCAGAGTGCATCAAGGCCTGGGAAGACAATGAAGACCAATGTATGCAGCTAATGAACGAAGTATATCTGAAAATAAGAAGGTGGTAACCCGGTGGCCCCAAATCATCCACCGCAGTGACTTCTCAGAAGAGCTCAGCGATACCATTACCTTCCTGAAAGGGTCTTGGGCTTTCTGACGCCCATTACTTCCATAAATGGATGTTGCGCTACTTGGAAACAATGAACAAGAATTTTCCTGATCAACGCTTTTGCTGGGGGGAAATTATAAGCAGCACCATCTCCGAGCAGCTACAACAATTCAGCACAACGGGAGTATTCCATATGAACTCCTACGTGGTCTACGCTGCAGTCGGAGAGGGATTATCCAGGCCTAACGAGGAGTGGAGTTTGGCCTCAGGTCAAGATATACGAGTATTATCCAGAGTTAAGGCTGGAGAATAGCATCGCCCAATTCACCAAAATCAACGATGTTTTTCTATCACATCATCTCCTCGCCGAGGCCGAATATGACTCATGGTCGTATGACAAAAACATAGTGGCAGCCATGGAGAAATGGGGGCCCTGCTCACCCAATTTCCCACATTCACCTATCTCGAGGGGCTGCCAACTTTTTGGGAGAGCCAACCAGCTACCAAGGTATGCTGGGCCTAAACCGATTCTACTAGAGCTATCAAGGGCACTGGTCACATACCACGAAAAATGCCTTAAAAGAAAGAAGGGTGGAACTCCTTTCCCCTCACAAAGGCCGATACACATGCTCTACCCACCACAAGGCGAAGGAAATGTTTGCAGAGCTGGAGTTACTTAATTTGAAACACGACTTCCCAGCCAGGCCTACCTTCGACCCAAGGGGCTGCCTGCCAAGAGCAAAGCTTGATCCAATCCATGTTCCTCAGATCGAGGATATTTATATTGACGTCCTCCATGAGGTAGAGCTCAGAAGAAAGGATCATTCTCGCCTAGCATTGGCAGAAATCATCCAATACGGGATAGCCATTGTCCCCAAAGGCTTCCAAACTACGGAAGATGAAATAGACAAGGTATATAATGATACAGATGGGGACGATTGGCCCTTTCCGGCCATTGATAGAACTAAGGCTCCTCAGACAATTGAGGAGAGGGTCAAGGAGACTTTGCGGAGGACAGAACATTGGTGCCGGATGAACGGCCTAATCTACCTCGGGGTAGATTTCACAACCTCCCCATTGGGCAACGCACCTTCACGATCCAAGAAGCAGCTTAAAGGCAAAGGTGTAGAAGGTGAATCCAGCACCACCCAAGAAGAAGCCCCTGAGAGTCCTCCTTCCGCGGCACCCGAGCAGGTAATATCTCTGGTCACACCAGAGAAAGAAGCAGAAGAGGAAGTTCCAATTGGCCCATCCACTCAGGATGTCGGCATTATTGCTACCACAACAGAGGTCCCTTCTATCCCTTCTTCTTCTCTTCCTTCCCCTCCTCGAGTGACTCAAGCGACCATCCCTTTGGTCGTGTCCTCTTCCCCTTCTTCTACTGTTCCCCTCGCCTCTTCATCTATCTTCTCCTCCCTCACTGATCTGTCCTCCTCCATTTCTTCCCTCATCTCCGAGCTCCCTTCCCTTCCTATGTCTTCCGCAGCTGCAGTTTCCCTTCCTCCCGTGGACACTTCTTTGGCTATTCTCTCAATGCCGCCGCCGCGTGTCTCCACGTTTTTCCCCTCTTCTACTGCAGCTGTCCCCTCTTCTGTTTCCGGTCCTTCTTCCATAGGACCAGCCTGGATCTCTCAGCAGCTAAGCCAACAAAAGAGGAAAGTTCCCATCGCTCCGATGGACTTTTCAGTGATCCCAGCCAAAGGGGCGAAGAAGCAGAAGCCTGTTACACGCTTCTCTAAAAGTGCTGCAGGTGAGAGAATCATGGAAATTACATACCCCGATCCCCTCAAAGAGAAAAAGGATCTGTCTCCGACAGATTTTACTGTGACCCAAGTCACAATGGGGACATCTTCTGAAAGTCTCCAGGGGGAAGCTCTTTCCGCGGTTGATGCCCTCTGTCAAAAGCTTCAAGAGACAAAAGAAGAGAAAAGGCTACTAAAAGAGCAAAACAAATATCTGCTCCAAGCCTTGCGTAAGATGGGTAGTGCGCCTCCCACAACCGCCGCCGAGACTTCGAGCTTCTCACCAGAGAAAATCAACGAATATGCCAAAATTGGTGAGCAGGTGGTATGGCCGCTTTCCGCTTGGAGGAGCCAGATCCTCAAGGACAAGTGAAAGAGTGATCACCGAGTTTGTCAATTTATATCTGAACATCGGAAAGGCAAACAAGGAACTCCAAACATTGGCGGGGCCCATATCAGAAGAGTTGGAACATGCCAGATCTGCAGCACGAGGCCTTCCAACAAATGTTCGACTGCTCACCAAGATCGGTCAAGTTCGCGTCTTCGCCATCCAAGGGCCCTCAACAAAATCATGTCCACTCTGGACTATCGGGTGGATCAGCTAGAATTTATTCTAGAAAAGATTGACAAAGTCAAGGAAGAAGCCCTGGATACAATGCATCAAATGGAGCGAATTGTTCTCAACATGTCTCCAGGGTTGCTCACTCCTTCCTTTACCTTAAGGTCAGCTGATGAAACCATCCGGATCTTCAAGGAGATCGCTTCTCAAGGAACGGGGCCCGAGGTCACATTTGACATTGAATCTATCAACAACCCATGGCTGTAGGGACTTCGTCGGGTTCCTCATTGAGGCGGAGAAGGACTTTTCCAAACTCCCAGAGAAGCTTATAGATGAGCGGGAGACTTGTGAGGAAATAAGCGATAGGCACAAGGATCCTTCTCAGGATCAACTTGGGCCAATAATTAACAAGTTTTTGGAATACCGCGCTCAGTTCCATATCTCATCACCGAGCAAAGATCAAAAGCAAAGCTACCCTCTTTCGGCCGCAGATGATGATGACGATGAGTAGCTGCTGCTCTTCCTCCTTCTTCTTCTTCTTCTTCTTCTTCTCTCTTCTCCGACTTTCTTTTTGGAATGTCTAAAGTATGTCAGACAAATGATGACATCATCCATGTTGCGTCATGGGATGATGTCATCCATCAAGTTGTCAAAAGTCAACATGACTTTTAGATATTTTGTAAATATCTTTGTAAATAAGTGGTTGGCTCCTTTTTGCCTTCTTTCCTTCTCCTCTTCTATATATATTGGAATACTTGTTGTATTCAAAGGGTGGACATTTTTTAGATGAAAATAGAAGTGAGGAGAGAAAGACTTTGAGCTTTCTTGTAACAGAAGAAAACAGTAATACAAATATTGAGACTTTGTGCTGAATACCTGTGTTATGTGTCAGAACTTTCTTATGTTAGATCTGCACGTGTTTATTCTGTTAGATTCATATCTACTTTTCTGTCATTTGCTCATCAGTATTGCTTTGTTTATTTATGCAAGTAGGTTTGGCTCGTTTACTACCAACCCAAAAACATAAATCTTCCGAATTCATTTCTTTTTCCCTTCGCTGTTCCTTCTTCCTCCTCTCTTTCATTCTTCACCATTCACCTTTGTAACCAAGCACTCGGACATCCTCATTATAGGGTCAAGGATATCCTACGATATTAAACTATTAAACTATCAAACCCTTCTTATAGTCATAGGCCTCCACAGTCTCCTTGATGGCCTCCTTATCATCCAAGTCATCATCTATGGAGTCCCCTTAAGTAAACCGGACCAATAAAATTTGATATAAGTTGAGGATTCATGTGCATTTAGCAGCCTACAAAATAGAAGTGGTCTTTGTGAATGTGTGACGTAACCACCTTTGGTATAACCACTCGGGATAACCAAAACAGTGGAAACTCATATAGTTACAGCAATCCAATTTTACCCAACTTCACCTTCACCTCATCGCTGTAGATCGACATTCCTTCTGGTGTCCTTATGTTAGCTAGACGAACTTTTTCCAAGGCCATTTCCTTCTCTGTGGTACTCGTGTGATGGTTGTAGTCACTCAAGTCCATCTTTCATACTTGTGATACCAATTATTTTCCCGAGTAATACTCCATCGGGGTACTACATCTCTGCATACCACTCCTCACTAAAACTAGTTGTGGAAGTTTGTTTCCCTTTTCCCTTCTTCTTTGGTGAAACAATTACCTTCTTTGGTGCCATTTTTACTTGTCAGGTTACTACCTAAACTATTCTTGCTTATCTTCCTTTCTCTGCTTGATCTTGTGGCTCAACTCCATGGAATAATCCTTCTCCTTTGTGCCCTAGTTGTAAAACCCAAACTTAGAGAAACTCTGAAATTCTCTTCCCTATGCCGTGTACTCCTTCCACTCTAGTTTACAGATCAACCCTAGTCATGTACTCAGATCTCTATGGTTCTCTCTTCACACAAATCTATCTTCACAGATGCCCTAGTTTTTAAGAGATCTTGATTTTGTAATTGTAAGGTAAATAATAACGTTTCCAACTTCATACTTATAGCCTTTTCCCCCTTTCCAGAGTAGTTAATGCTACACCACTAACCAACATAATTAGCATTAAATGTGGATTTTTCCCTTAAATCTGACCTTAAGTGCCCTTACCCATGCGCCCAATCCTACACAAAACCTTCTACAACCTTCTGAAGCATGTAAGAAATTCCTTACCGACCGAAGACTATTATACGTGTATCTCGTGACGCCAAGGCACTTCTTCTATTGACCCAGGTTTTGGCCCTCTCCTACCTCGTGTTGTTCTTGTGCTTCTCATCCTTTGAATGTGGTTAAGCTATCTTGACACCAAAATTATTATCCACCATTTCCATGTGCTCTCCTCCTTACGTGATTTTTATCTTTCAACTGGGCCATTTAACACATCTTCCACTGCCAACTAATTCTTCACTTCGCACTACTTCCTTCACATAACTCCACTCCACAATAAAATCAAATGCGTAGTCCTCTGCACATACAAAACCTTTTCAAAACTAATAAGTGGTTACCGATGCATAAGGTGCAAAATAGAACAAAAGAAAGGAACAAACAACGAGAAAGGGAAACACAAGGAAAGGAAATGCATAAGGGAAATCCTAAGCTATTGGCAATACTACCTTATTTACAAACACAAGGAAGACTTATTTATAGTAGGGATTCAACCTACTTCCATTGAAATGGCTAGGTAACCTTGTCCCATCCAACACTTGCAACTAGTAGGTGCCTGAGTCAAGGATGTACGAGATGATGTAAGGGCCCAACCAATGGAATTTTAACTTCCCAAGATGGCGTAGAAACTTGGAATCATATAACAACACCATCTACCCAACCTAAAACTACTTATTCTTGATATGATGATCATGCCATGCCTTTTGTCTAGCCTTTTCATTCTTTTGACTCCATCTAGCAAGTGATCATCTCTCGTCTAACTACATCAACTTATTGATCCTTTCCTTGAGTGCTTTTTCATCAACCAATCCTCCTACATGCACTATACACAAGTGATGGTAACATGAATTCAAATGGAAAAATAGCCTCTGCACCAAACACCAATTGAAATGGCATGTCCTTATTCAACCTCTTGTAGGTTTTCCTGTATGCCCATAGAATTGCCGATACCTTATCATCCCAATATTGTCTTCCAACATCACAAATTTTGGTCAGAGTGTGATTTAGTATCTTGTTAAATACTTCAATAGTTCCATTCACTTGAGGGTGATAAGGGGTAGTCTTGTGATGGGCCACCATAAATTCTGCTAATAGAATCTTGACTGTTTTATTCAGAAATGTATACCCCTATCACTTGTCAAGCTCAAAGGACATCCATACATGCTGATTATGTTTTCCCACAAGAATCTACCAACTATCACTGCAGTCCAATCCTTTGTAGTCGTTGCCTCTGCCCATCTTGTCAAGTAATAAGTGTGAGTAATGATATACCGTGAACCAATCCTTCACGTAATGGTTAAATTGTTCCTATAAAGTCAATTTCCCAATTTTCAAATGGCTCTGTGCTAGATATCGGACTTCGGCATCTCATCCCTCTTTCCAGGTTTTCCCAGGCACCGAAAATGGTCACATGCCTTACAAAACTCAATACAATCTGGTAGATGATTTCCCACCAGAGCCCGTGAGTAGAATCTTTTGCGTGGTTGTATTTTATGCATAGTGCCCTCCCGCAATCCCACCATGGGCTTCCTCCAAAATTTCTACACGCTTATGTTCTAATATGCATTGGCACAAAACCTCATCATGGCCTAACTTGTACAAATCTCCACTAATCAACATATAGGGTGTGACATGTATTGCTAATTGTTTTCTCCAAATCCTTCATCCCATCCGGTGCCATGCCTATTTTAAGGAACACCACAATATCTTCTAAGTTTGAGGGCGTGCGCGTAACCTAAATTGTTACGTGTCTAGCATGATATCTTCAATACTCTACATGTCCTCTCTGAGACAATCCTTGATAAGTGGTCGAGTCATGAATTACTTTTTCCTTGTTTTACAACCACCGCAAACTCAAACTCTTGAAATAATAGGACCTAATGGCATATGCACCCTTGAAAAACTGGCTTGTTTACCAAGTACTTCAGTGCCATGTGATCTATGTAGAATATAAACGGTGTTACTAGCGGTACATTCTTGAAATTATGCAGCACATAGATAATTGAAAGTGCCTCGAGCTCAATAGTTGTGTAATTACATTACTGCTGGTGTCATATGCCTACTTGCATGAAAGCAAAGGGATAATCAACAATCCCATTACCAAAGTTGTGCTAGTAGTGCTCTAATGGCTGTTCATGAGGCATCAACATGCACATGGAAAGGCTTATCCCAAGAAAGGAAACATAGTATGGGTGTAGTAACAAGCCTATCCTTCAAAGTGTCAAATTCCTTCTGCTATGGTTCTCCCTAGTGAAAGGAACTCTTGTGCTTAAGAAATCCCTCCAAGGGCATGGCAATCTTGGTATATCCTTTGATGAACTTCCTGTAGTACCACGTATGCCCAAGAAATCTGCACACTGTGCTCTAACTAGTAGGCTCTCCTAATCCCACAATAACAACAACTTTGGCGGGATCCAATAACAAACATTCCTTACATATAATATGTCCTAATAGGGTTCCAAATGAGTAGCAAAGACACATTTCTAAATTTAGGGATATCCTCAAGCTGTTGGCATCTCTTGAATATTAGTCTCAAATTGTCACAATGGTCTTTCACTAGCTCATACACCATCTAGTTATCCAGGTAGACTTGAAGAAACTTATAGATGAAGTCTTGAAATGCTTGTACCACGATGCGTGAGAACACAACAAGTGCATTCTTCAATCCAAATGGAATAACCATGTATGCAAAACTTCCCCACTCAGTGGAAAAAGATATTTTCTCTAGTCTTCCTTTGCAATCCTGACTTGGTGATACTTGGAGAATCCATCTTTGAAGGAATAGAACTCGCGCTTGGCTACTCCTTCTAGCATTTCTTAAGTGAAGGGGGTTGTAAAAGGGTCAATGACACATACTGTATTCAAGTCCCTGTAATCAACAAAAATCCTTATCCTCCCATCCTTCTTAATGCTTATAACCATTAGGCTTGCCCATTCGATTCTTCCACAGCCTCAATGGTACTAGATGTTATCATCTTGTCTATCTCCTCCTTGACTCTTACACGTAAGTTCAGATTCATCCGATAGGGTCTCTTCCGAATCAGGCACGCAACTTCCTTCAACTTGATCCTCATCTCCCCCAAGGAATGGTGAACACCTTTGAACTCATGGTACCCAATGCGGGAATATATCTTGAAACTTATGTGATAGATCAATGATATTTGAAACCTATTTCTCGACCAATAGTCCCCAATGATAGCTTCCTTACGTTATGTCTCTGTCCCAATGTTAACCGTGTTTATTTTCAAGGGCTCACGGTAGGCATGCACTCATTCATCAAGTCTATCTATGACTTCGCGCATACCTTTAGAATGGTTAACATCTAGGCTTTCCATTTCTTCACCATCTACTACATAGACCATCTTTCCTTTTTCCTTTTCAATACACACGCACTCAAGCTGTATCTCTTCTAATTATTCTTCATTGAAACACATCTCCAAACTAGGTTCAGCTAGAAATTCTAGTAACCTATCTTCTACCATGGCACTATCTCTAATTGTAAGGGTTTGACAACTTGTAATGCTTTATACACTTGATGGCTTGGTACTTTGATACTCAAAATATTGAATGAGATTAACCGTTAACTCCTACCAATTCCCCGCATGATGCCATATCTATGAGTGAATATACCATGTGAACATAAAACCTTGTAAGGTGGAATATAACTTATTCAACCATAACGAAGGTGGTAAATCTTCTCTGACCTCCATCCAAGCCTTCTCACATGATTAGATATGGGAAGAGGCAGGTTCTTTGCCATGGTAGTCTTAGATAATAGTGGGCGCATTGCTTCTATAGATCCTTACAAAAAATGTAACTCTTACCTCGTGCCACTCTAGGAGACTCTTGGGATGTGTTCCCCATCAATGCACTTGCAATCTCGAGTAAGTTATAACTAAGCATACTTCTCCTTTCATTCTCATTTTTCCACTGAGCCTCCATTTATTGTAAGAAGTCATTAGGGCTTGATCCTTTAGAATAACTTGGTAGCTTCTTCCTTCCCGGAAGTTTACTAAGCATGCCTTTATCACCCTTATTCTGAGATCCTCTCAATTATCGTAAAATTAACTCATAAGTCCCGTGTGCCCAATTGTCACATGCTATGCTAGTTGTATCACTTATTGTGAGCATCTTCAAATTGGATAACTCCTTTTGTAGGAAGAATTATCTAAGGGTATATGATAAAGCACACATATATTTTGTCAAGGAATTCCTCTCATAAGGGCTTAGTATAGGGCCCTGATTTACCATCTGTTAAAGGGATGATTAACCTTTCTTCATTGTTCTCGAAACTAATATTCCCCTTGTTAAACCGTAGGTTGGAATTGTTTTTATATCACCAAGGGTTCCCAAGTAATGCTTTGGAAAATTATCCATTTCGATGAGTGCCAAGAATTCAAAGTCCCCAATGAACTTGGCCCCTTGAATAGTGATAACCGCATCTTTCAAGAATCTAATGGACATTTCCTTTGTCTTGTTCACCATATAAAACACATTTGAAGATGGTTGTAATGTGGGCCTTCCCATTTGGTGCCATGCATCAAATGTGAGAACATTGACCTCAAGCTAATACGCGTATCAATGAGGATATTACTAAGAAGCCACCCATCAATAACTACATTTAATGTGATTTATTTATCATAGTCAAGGATATGAGTGGGAAGGTTGGCTTGTAGAACCTACCTTTTACTTCTCTCAGAAAAAAATGGCGTATGGTACCTTCTCCCATAACCATTATCCTAGCAGTGAGGAATGATATTCTCTTGCCTTAACATTTACACACTTCGCCTTGACCTCATCTATATCCTTCATGGAGCCTCAACATTCTCCCTTTTCTCTAACTACCTTATCTGCTCCCTTAAACAATGGATCTCTCCTTGTAATCCCCGAATCTAACCATAGTCTCTTGGTATACTTATTTTTGATGAGTAGGGTCAAGATACTTCCCATGTACCACTTCTTCCCTAACAACCAATTTCTACCTTGGCATCTCCATTGCATGCATAGCCTCTTCTCACATTGTTAACTAGTCTTGGTTCTAATCTTGACTCGTGCGCCACTCTTGGTATCCACTTTGTGGGTTGGCCTTATTTATACTTACTATCCATGTGCCTTTATTCTTTTGATGATGTTTGATCATATGTTCAAATAACTCGGGACAATCCTTATACTTATGCTTCTTTCCACACCATGAGTATTACAATAAGTCAAGGCACTCATGTTTATAATGCTCTATCGATCCCACAATTATGAGTTCCATGTGGGAACTCACTTCTTCCTCTACCATGGTTACCGTGACCATGAAATCCTTCATAGTGGAAACAATCATCCTTTTAACTACTTGGAAGGCTAGTATGGCACAAATCAAGATCAATGGCATCATGAATATGATCAATCACCTGCAATGATTTTTATCATGGGTCATTGAGGTACAAATATTACAATAACAATACACATTCTTGTGAATCGGTGCTGCAGATGGGAAACCTACCTACATCATGATACCCATGGCAATTTTTATAATCTACTATCATGGTGCATACCGCATTTCAGGGAGCAAGTGTCCTTTATATGCCCCTTCACTTCACAATATGTGCATCAAAGACCACTACAAAACTCATGTGCTAAGTTCATAGAAAATTTCTCTAATTGCTTTGCCATTACAACAATTTGAGCCTCCATGAAAGGGCTCATACTAATATTAATGCTCCCAATGACCTCAATGCACAACGTAATCCTCTAAGGCCTCACGCAGTCTGTGAAAATATTGTGTGATAGTGCCCTTCTAAATGGTGTTATCAATCCCCAATCAACCATTGAGCATCTTTGAGAGGGGTGTATGTCATAGGATAGTTTTGATAAGAGAGTTTTGAACCATGCATTGTACTCTCACACACTCTCTGCCATTCCGTGCTAGATCTCCTTCGGAGACGCCGATGCTTTTTGCTTTAACTTAGGGCTATGGAACTATGCTAGGAAGGTGATATTCAACGTAGTGTAATCCATGACCATCTGGTGGGGGTTATACTTTTAGTACCAACTATGCATGTGCCCTTGCAATGTTGTTGCAAAATGACTTACCTTTCTCGATCAGGGTAGTGATCCCCTTCGCATGCCATAGAAATTCACACTTGTGCACATGCTTTGTAGCATCCTCAATACCTCTATAGTTTGGTAGGTGTAAAGACATCTCAAAAAATACTTGCGGGGGTGGCTGAGGTTCTTGTCCACCTAACCTAAAACCTTGGTTTTCTCTTCCCTATGTTTCATCCACGACTAGATCCACTAGACCCACCAGGTCATGTCCCTCTTGATGCACAAGATCCTCTAGATCCACTAGGTCCACTTTGGGTCTCTGGCCCCTACCACCACCATATCCACCTCCTATAGCAAGAAAATGGCCTTAATTGGTTCGACTAGTGTCCCCAACATCATGTTGGTTTCTTAAATGTTTACCCACATTTCGGATCTCGGAAGGGCCGAGGTGTTTGAGATCACAATGTAGCCATCCCCAAGTTGTGGGACCTTGTGTGCTTGGTACAAATCTCTAGAGAAGGTTGGTTCCTCTATCTATTTCTACTGCTACTACTACTCTTAGTGCTAAAAGGGAAAACTAAGCTAATGATGCCAAGGGACTAGGGATAGAAGGATAACATGAAAGGAAACTACACTAAAAGGTGATAGCACCAAAAAAGAGGGATGAACACTATCTTTTCGAGAGATAATGATAGGGAATGCATGAAAAGAGGCTAAGCACGAGTAGTATAGAAAAGCACGTATTCACTAGACCGTTCTCATGGAACACAACTAAATATGGAGTTGCAAGGGACCTAAAATAGTACAACCAACACACAATGCAAAAAAGAAAGGTGAGATTAAAGAATGAAAACATTTTAGGATAGAAAATAGTCAAAAGATGATGTTTTATTACTTAGGAAACACACATAGTTGTTCTGATGATGAAGGAGGACAATATCCACATGCAAGAGCCAAATCTAGAGGTCTACAACTCAAAATACATAAAATGTTGAGTCGTTAGGAAAATGGGTAAGGATTGAGTGTCCAACATAAAATATGATCCTTTCTCTTACATTTATAGATGAATCCATGGAGAAAGAAGGGGAGAAAAATGGAAAATATGAATTTGAAACACAAACACTGACAAGAAGCATTCAATTCCTACAAATCCACTTGGAGATTTGTGAAATATGCTTCCCCATGCCTATTTAGTGTGTTAAAGAAGAAAGGAGGGTGTATCGTATTGAATTAGGTGGTTGGAGCAATCAGATCTACTTATTGATGTTCATAAAGATGTTTTCCCATTTCTCACCTACCAAATCTACCAAAATTTGAATTTGAACTTACGGCACTATAGTTGATGTCGGAAGCTTTCTAACAAGTCCAGTACGCACATGATATGAGATATGTAGAAAAAGATATGGCTGTCAGAAGATGTCAGAGTCGTCGGCACATGCAAAACATGTGGCACATACAGATTGGCTGAAATGATGAACAATTGTGTGAATACTTGTCATTTTTGCCACATGTCACTTGATGTTTTGTTGCGAGGATTTAGTGCCCTGTTGGCACAATTTTATTGGTTACACATGACATGCTCAAGCATGTAAAAAGATGAAATAGCACGAAGGGCACGATGGAAGGGTGCACAGAGAAAACAAAGGAAGGCGCAAAGGGAGCACGCGTGATGCACATGGGGAAATGAGGAAAATTGGTGAGTAGGGAACATATGGTGAAGGCATAAACTATTACAAAGTAATGGGTGTGGTGCATGAGAGGGCCAGGGACTTAGCGATTGAAGCATGTGTGAGGCACACGGGAAAGGAAGAAAATGATTAGGAAGAAGGTGAATGTGCGGAAGGTGGGTGTAAGGGAGGAGTGGAAGGAGAGAAAGGAAAGGGGTGCATAGGGAAACTATGACCAAGGGAATGTGCCAAGTGACCTTGAGCACGCGTAACATTGTAATGAATAAATTAGAGCCAAAATGTGTATGCAAGTTATCAAAATTGCTAGGAGAGATATTTAGATAACATTTTTGGTGACTTTTGGGGCCATCTGTCTAGCTAGATGAAGGAGATCAATAGCCTGGAGCATCTATTGGGCATGGAGTCTACTTATGCAATCATGAAATTTCCTTGTAACCACTTTGAGGATCATTTCTTGACTCTGTTCTAAATCTTACAACTGTTGAAAGAAGCTCTACATTCTTGAAGTAACAAAAGAGTGTGCACAGGAATCACACGAGAGGGAAGAACTATGTACAAACAAATAATGTGCGGAAGCACACTTAGAGGAATTAAAACTAATCTAATATATACAACATGATGCAACAAACTTAATGGAATGGTTTGAGATAGATCCCATTTACTAGGATTTGTAGAGTGTCTCCATTAAGATGAGTTAAATCAAAAGAGTTAGTCTATTTATAGGAACTGATGATGTATGGGAAAATCCAAAGTGCATAAAACTTTGAATGGCACCCTAGTTTAGCTCTATTAGCATCCCATTTTAGAACCAAGTCCAGAACTTTGAAAGGTTAAGGCCTAGCCTTTCTGCCGAACCATTTATTTGTTGCTTATTGATCTTTGTTATAGCTTAATCATGGCAGAGTTTTGAGTTCTTCAAGATTAACCAGCTCTGCCATTCTAATTTCTCTTTTGCACCTTCAAATTCTAGCGGCTAAGGGAAAGTGCTAAGTGTCAAAGGAAGGGTAGCTTTCCTTGCCATAGACAAGCTTGAAAGGTGAAGTCCCTCTTACCTTTTTACTATGATTCTATCTGCCCAGAGTGCACACGAGACCTTTGTATGCCACTGTCTTTGGCTAATGTTCATTATGCACTTCATGATTTTGATCAGGTTCTTGTTTGTTGATTCTACCAGACCATTTCCCTAAGGGTAATAGTTGGAAGAAGTCTTCAGGTAAATGCCTAAACTTAGAGCCCAATCAGTGATTTTAGTACAAAGAATGCCTTTGCATTATTAGAGATAATGGTTTGAGGAACGCCAAACCTTGTGACTATACCTTTGAGAAATTCAAGGATGACTACCTCAGTTGATTCCTTAAGTGTGACAGCTTCTGTCCATCTGGTGAAGTAATCTGTAGCTATCAACACCCATTTATGTCTAGTGCTTAAAGGCGGATTGATCATGCCTATGAATTTGATACCCCATTGTGTAAAAGGATTATCTGATTGGATTGGCTGGAGGGGAAGCGTTGCCAATTTTTTCTTTCCTAGAAAGAAAGTGCATTCCTTACATTTTGTGACCCACCTGTGTGCATATGCAAACATGGTAGGCCAGAAGATACCTACCATTATTATCTTGATTGCTGTAGTTCTGGCAGAGAAGTGTTCACCGGAGAATACATCACAAAATTCTGCTAACTTTTTGTATCGGTCTGCACGCCGTCGATACATCTTAACAACATGACATCAATATTTCTTTTGAAGAGAAGTCCATCAATCAACACATAAGGGATAGATTGTAACCTTAGATGTCTTCTCTGTGATTTTTTTAAACCAGGAGGGTACGTGCCCTCGGAAAGGAATGTGATCATGTCCTTCATCTAGTCACATGTGTTAGGGTCTATATTCGATCAAGCTCTACACACGTGAGAATACCTTCATCCATAAATAATGAAGCCTCGGGTTCACTTTGCGCATCCTTAGCAATCTACCTATAGAGCACACTACCTCTTACCAACTTTGTGGCCTTGATAGTCACATTGTATTCCATGATTTTGGTCACCCATCATGCTCTTTTCTCACTAATTTCTTCACTCATGATGAAGTCTCTGACTGAAGAGTGGGAGATTAACACATTGATATGATTGGTGGTGAGCATAATCTTGAATTTCTTGAGCACACCCATGATGGCAAAGACCTACTTCTTTGTGTGACTGTACTTCATTTCATAATCCTTTAGTATTTGGATGAAGAAGGGTATTGGTTGTTCCAGCCCTTGTTCATTTTCTTGTGTTAGGCAACGGCCACACTCACATCAGTACCATAAGCATAAAGGATGAAATCCTTTGAATAATCCAGATTGATAAGTGTTGGTGCACAAGCAATCTCTTGCTTGATCTTGTTGAAGCTTTCTCTTCCTTCTACTATCCATCTAAAGGCTATGTCCTTCTTGAGCATCAAGGTGATGGGCCAAACTAGTCTTGCAAAGTTAGGGATAAAACACCTAACAAAATTGATCTTGCCAAGGAAGGATTGTAGGGACTTTTTATGCACCGAAGGGAAAGAGCTAGGATGGATGAAACATGCTCAGGATCAATTACGATGCCATCCTTTGAAACCACATGGCCCAAGAGCTTGCCCTACACCACCGAAAAATTGCACTTCTTGGGGTTAAGAGACACCCCAAATTTTCTACATCTCTTAAAGAATTTCTCTAGGTGCATCATGTGATCCGTGCTCTGCTTTGAGAAGACAGTTATATCATCAAGGTAAACCAAGATGAAATCATTAATGTATCCTTTGAAGGTAACATCCATAGCGTGTTGAAATGTGGTGCCCGCATTTGATAGATCAAAGGGCATCTTCTGATATGCATATGTTCCCCACTTGGTTGTAAATGCTGTTTTGAATTGATCCTCTTCCTTGACCAAGATCTGGTTGAAACCTGAGTATCCATCTAGCATGGAGAATCTCTGTGTGCCACCATAGTCTATAGAATCTACTCCATTGAAGGCAAAGGATAATGATCCTTTAGAGATGCTTTATTCAAATCTCGACATTAACGCAAAGTCTTATTTCACCATTCTTCTTGCGTACTAGAACCAGATTTACAACCCAAGTAGAGTATTTGATAGGAAAAACAATTTTTTCCTCAAGGAGTTTGGATAATTCATTCCTCATGAGGGGCTCTATCTTTGGATCGGCCGCATTGCTTTTACCTAATGGGCTTGATACCAAGATCATGGTCAATGGAGTGTTAGGCAAGACTTGGATCAAAAAATTTGAGGTATTCATAATCCCATGAGAAGATATCACTATTTTTGAGATAGAGATTAAGGCTTGTTTCTCTTCATGCACACAAGTCTTCATTGAGCAAGAACTCTTTCTTGCATGTAATAGTGACCGAGAAGAAGTCCTCTTACATGACGTGCATGTATCTTTCTTTGCCCTTGAAATCATCATTAGGGATGTACATTTTCTCTAAGGTGACCAGCCCTTTAGGTAACTTTTTGTCTTCGGATGCATTACTTGGTCACCATAGCGATCATACAAGTCATCTTGCATGCTTGATGAGAATTTAACTTCATTCGGATAAATTTGGGTGATCTGCACTTCACATCAAACACTTACCACCTAGTGTTGTTATCTGGAATGGATGGTCGATCACTATGTTGATGTCTTTGAGTGTTTCCTTTAATAAAGTCCTCAACAAGAGAGAAATATGAACCTAGTGCGCCATCCGGTCATCTTCCTTATTCATTTTGCAGACAAAGCACCACCTATAGATTAAGAGCATAAAATCTCTCAAAGAGGTCCCAAACTCTGTATTTATAAGCTTTAAGAATCTTATTCTTTGTCTGGCACTTGTTGGTAACCTAGTGGATGATCAATTCTGTGTCCCCAAAGATTTGCAATGCCTTAATTTTCTTCTTCTCAGCAATGAGCAAGCCATGCA
The DNA here is from genome assembly GCA_018340775.1 of Taxus wallichiana var. yunnanensis. Taxonomy (NCBI): domain Eukaryota; kingdom Viridiplantae; phylum Streptophyta; class Pinopsida; order Cupressales; family Taxaceae; genus Taxus; species Taxus wallichiana. Next base: position 74,267,774 of record CM031239.1, read on the forward strand.
CCAATGCTTCATATTCTACCACATTGTTAGAGCATGCAAACTGTAGCTTGTGTGCGAAGAAGAATTTCTCATCCTTAGGGGAAATGAGAACCACTCCTACTCCTGCGTTGTTTCTACTTCTAGATCCATCAAAGTACAACTTCCATAGACTAGGTTGAACTTTGTCTTTCTTGAGCATGCGTGACAACATAATATCTTCTTCTAGAATGTAATAAGTACCAAGCCCCCTTTCATAAGCTTCCGACTTAATACTTATAGCCTTTCCCCCTTTCCAAAGTAGTAAATGCTACACCACCAACCAACTTACTTAGCATTAAATGTGGATTTTTCCCTTAAAGCTGACCTTAAATTCCCTTAACCATATGCCCAATCCTGCACAAAACCTTCTACAACCTTCGACATGTAAGAAATTCCTTACCAACCAAAGTCTATTATACGTGCATTTGTGGCACCGAAGGCACTTCTTTATCGACCCAGTTTTCACCCTCGCCTACCTTGTGTTGTTCCTTTACTTCTCATACTTTGAATGTGGATAAGCTATCTTAACACCAAAATTCTTATACACCATTTCCATGCGCTCTCCTCAGTATGTTATTTTTATCTTTCAATTGGGCCATTTAACACAACTTCCACTACCAACTAATTCTTCACTTCGCACTACTTCCTTCGCATAACTCCACCCCACACTAAAATCATATACGTATTCCTCTGTGCGTACATAACATTTTGAAATTAATAAGTGGTTACCATAAGGCATAAGGCACAAAACAGAAGAAAAATAAAGGAACAAACAATGAGAAAGGAAACACAAAGAAATGAAATGGATAAAGGAAATTCTAAGCTATTGGCAATACTACCGTATTTACAAAAACAAGGAAGACTTATTTATAGTAGGGATTCAACCTACTTCTATTGAAATGGCTAGGTAACCTCATCCCATCCAATGCTTCAGCTGGTAGGTGTCTCAGTCAAGGATGTATGAGATAATGTAAGGGCCCAACCAATGGAATTTCAACTTCCCAGGATGGTATAGAAACTTGGAATCATATAACAACACCATCTGCCCAACCTAGAACTACTTATTCTTGATATGATGATCATGCCTTGCCTTGTGTTTGGCCTTTTCATTCTTCGAATCCATCTAGCAGGTGATCATCTCTCGTCTAACTGCATCAACTTATTGATCCTTTCCTTGAGCGCTTGTTCATCATCCAATCCTCCCGCATCCGCTATACACAAAGTGATGGTAACATGAATTTAAATGGAAAAATAGCCTCTTTTCCAAACACCAATTAAAATGGCGTGGCCTTATTCAACCTTTTGTAGGTTTTCATGTATGCCCATAGAACTTTCGATACCTTTTCATCCCAATCTTGTCTTCCAACATCAAAAATTTTGGTCAGAGTGTGATTTAGTATCTTGTTAAATGCTTCAACAGTTCCATTCGCTTGAGCATGAAAAGGGGTAGTATTGTGATGGGCCACCATAAATTCTACTAACGAGTCCGACCGTTTCATTCGGGAAATGTATACCCCTATCACTTGTCAAGCTCAAAGGACATCCATACATGTTGATTATGTTTTCCCACAAGAATCTAGCAGATTGTCACTGCAGGTGTAATTCTTTGTAGGCATTGCTTCTACCCGACTTGACAAGTAATAAGTGTAAGTAATGATATACTATGAACTAGTCCTTCGTGTATGGCGGCTAAATTGGTCCTACAAAGTCAATTTCCCACTTTTCGGATTGGCTCTCTATTCAGCTATATCGGACTTAATGGCATATCATCCCTCTTTCCAAGTTTTCCTAGGTCTGTGACAATGGTCACATGCCTTGAAAAACTCAATACAATCTTGGTAGATGTTTTCCCACCGGATCCCTGTGAGTAGAATATTTTGCGTGGCTGGATTTCCTACATTGTGCCCTCCTACAATCCCACCATGCGCTTCCTCAATAATTGATACATGCACATGTTCTAATACTCATTGGCAGAGAACCTCATCATGACCTAATTTGTACAGATCTCCATTAATTGCATTCTCGCTAGTCTCATCTTCCTACTTGCAGAAACACAAGGGATGATCACAGTCCCCTCACTAGGTTGTGCTAGTAGTTCTCCTATGGATGTTCATGAGACATTTACATGCACATGGAAAGGCTTATCCCAAGAAGGGAAACATAATATGGGTGCAGTAACAAGCCTACCCTTCAATATGTCAAATGCCTTGATGCACTTATCCCCAAAGTGAAAGGAACTCTTGTGCTTAAGCAATTCCTCCAAGGGCATGATGATCTTGGTTTATCCTTTGATGAACTTATAGGACACCATATGCCCAAGAAATCCACACACTTTGTGCTCTAACTAGTAGGCTCTCCCAATCCCATAATAACAACTACTTTGGCGGGATCCACTAACAAGCCTTCCTTATGTATAATATGTCGTAATAGGGTTCTAAACGGAGTAAAGCAAAGACACATTTCTTAATGTTGAGGGATATCCTCAATCGCTAACATCTCTTGAACATTAGTATCAAATTGTCACAATGGTCTTTCACTAGCCCATACATCATCCAATTATCGAGGTATAACCAAATGGTATAACCGTGTATGAAAAAATTCCCCATTCAGTGGAAAAAGTTATTTTTCTCTGGTCTTACTTTGCAATCCTGACTTGGTGGTACCCAGAGAATCCATCTGTGAAGGAATAGACCTCACACTCGGCCTACTCCTTCCGAATTTCTTGATGAAGGGGTTGGAAAAGGGTCAATGAAACATACCGCATTTATGTCCCTATAATCAATAGAGATCCTTATCCTTTGTCCTTCTTAATGCTTATAACCATTAGGCTTACCTATTCCGATTCTTCCACAACCTCAATTATACTAGATGTTATCATCTTGTCTATCTCCTCCTTGACTCTTATGCACAAGTTGATTCATCGATAGGGTCTCTTCTGAATTAGGCACGCACCTTCCTACAACTTGATCCTCATCTCCCCCAAGGAATGGTGAACAAATTTGAACTCATGGTACCCATACAAGAATATATACTAAAACTCGTGTGATAGATCAATGATTTTGAAACCTCTTTCTCGACCAATAGTCCCCAATGATAGCTTCCCTAGGTTCTATCTCTATCCCAATGTTAACCATATTTATTTTCAAGGGCTCATGGTAGGAATGCACTCACACATCAGCACTATCTATGACTTCGTGCATACCTTCGAATGGTTAACATCTAGGCTTTCCATTTCTTCATAATCTACTACATAGACCATATTTTATTTTTCCTTTTCAATGCATGCACGCTCAAGTTGTATCTCTTCTGATTCTTCTTCATTGAAACACGTCTCCAAACTAGGTTCAACTAGAAATTCTAGTAACCTATCTTCTACCATGGCACTATCTCTAATTATAAGGTGCTTGACAACTTCCAATGCTTTATCCACTAATGGCTTAGTACTTCGATACTCAAAATATTAAATGAGATCAACCGTTAACTCCTACCAATTCCCCATTTGACAACATGTCTATGAGTGAATATACCATGTGTGCATAAAACCTTGTAATGTGGAATATAGCTTATTCACCCATAACGAAGGTGGTAAATCTTTTGTGACCTCCATCCAGGCCTTCTCATATGCTTGGATCTGGGAAGAGGTGGGTTCTTTGCCATGGTAGTCTTGGATAACAGTGGGAACATTGCTTCTGTAGAACCTTACAGAAAATGCAACTCTTACCTCATGCCACTCTAGGAGACTCTTACGATGTGTTGCCCACTAATGCACTGCAGTCCCAAGTAAGTTATAAGGGAGTATACTTCTCCTTTCATCCTCATTTTTCCACTGAGCCTCTATTTCTCATAAGAAATCATTGGGGTTTGCTCCTTTAGAGTAACTTGGTAGCTTCTTCCTTCCTAGGAACTTGACTAAGCATGCCTTCATCACCCTTGTTACAGATCCTTTCAATTGTCACAAAATTAACTCATAAGTCCCGTTCGCCCAATTTTCATGCTATGCTAGTTGTAGCACTTATTGACCGAGTATCTCCAAATTGGATAACTCCTTCTGTAGGATGAATTATCTCAGGGTATTTGATGAAGCACACATAGATTATATCAAGGAATTCCTCTCCTAAGGGCTCAATATAGGGCACTGAATTCCCATATGTTAAAGGGATGATCAAACTTTCTTCCTTGTTCTCGAAACTGATATAACCCTTGTTAAACCATAGGTCGAGAATTGTTTTTATATCACAAGGGTGCCCAAGTAATGCTAGAAAATTATCCACCTCGACAAGTGCCAATAATTCAAAGTCCCCTAGTGAACTTAGCCCCTTGAATAGTGATAACCACATCTTTCAAGAATCCAATGGAAATTTCCTTTGTCTTGTTCACCATATAAAATACATTTGAAGATGGGTAATGTGGGCCTTCCCATTTGGTGCCATGTATAAAAGGTGAGAACATTGACCTCTGCTCTTGTATCAATTAGGATATTAATAAGAAGTCACCCATTAACAACTACATTCAATGTGATTTATTTATCATAGTCAAGGCTATGAGGGGAAGGTTGGCATGTAGAACCTACCTTTTGCACTCTCTCCCAAAGTGCATGGTACCTTCTACCATAACCATTCTCCTAGCAAGGAATGATATTCTATTGCCTTAACATTTTTACACTTCCCCGACCTCATCTAGATCCTTTGCGGAGCCTCAACATTCTCCCTTTTCTCTAACTACCTTGACTACTCCCTTAGACAATGGATCTCTCCTTGTAATCCCTGAATCAAATACATAATCTCTTGGTATACTTATTTCGATGAGAAGGGTCGGGATACTTCCCATGTACCACTTCTTTCCTAACAACTAGTTTCTACCATGGCATCTCCCTTGCGTGCGTAGCCTCTTCTCACGTTGTTAACTAGTAATCTTGGTTCTAATATTGATTCATGCACCACTCTTGGCATCCACTATGGGTGAAATTATTTATACTTACTATCCATGTGCCTTTATCCTTTCGGTGATGTTGGATCATATGTTCAAATAACTCAGGACACTCCTCATACTTATGCTTCTTTCCGCACCACGAGCATTGCAACAAATTAGGACACTCACGTTTATAATGCTTTGTCGATCCACAATTATAATAGGTTCCATGCGGGAACTCACTTCTTCCTCCATCATGGTTACTACGACCACGAAATCACTATATCAGTTCCATACGTGCATTGGTATAGATTTAACATATTGTAAGGAGCTTCGGTATTTGCTAATATGTGGAAGATATTGGCTCGAGTATAAGTTTAATTTTGTGTGTAGTTGAGTAGTGCATGTTATTAATTCAATCATGAATACTGTTTAAGCCTATTCTTTCATAGATCCAAGGTAGCATGCATTGTAGAATGATGGATCAGTTATGAATCTATATGTTTCTTCCTTCATCATGTTAATATCCTATTACAACAACCCTAAAGAGGGACACGATACCTTTGCACACTTTGGGTGAGTGCTCGCCTAGGTTGAGTGATGTGCCAAAGACAACTAGGGTGTTATCTTGTAATTTCTAGGTTGTATCTTAGGTTTCATTTCTAGGACCTCTTTTCGATTGTTTTCGGGATGGTTCGTGATGAAGATGTACTGTTAACTCTAGCAAGTATTGAGGAATGGATACATGATCTAGAGGAAGAATATGCATGATGGTTCAACAGTGGATCTGAGTTTAACACACGCACTTGGGTAGAATAGAACCTGTATGACAGCTTATATGAGAGATTTTTCACTATCTTTCCAGTAGAACTATACAAGTGGCTTACTGCTTATGCATCTCAATGGAATTGGAGGTATCGCGCACTTTTCTGGACACAAGAATAATTTTAGGCCCTTTATGATGTTGATCTGATTTGGACTCGTGCGGTGGATATGTGGTTCGATGGTGTTCTAAATAGTTATATTCTAGAATATTCAATTTTGACGTACTATTGCCTAGAGGTAGCTGAATTCTAGTTTTTGTGATATCCAAGAGGAACATATTTTCAAGGTATTCCACTAGCGATGAAGAGATTAATGGTAAATTTGAACCTAGAGAGTAAACTGATGGCTAACTAAAATTTTCCACGCGTGAGGGTAGGAACAAGTTTAATTTAAGATGGTAGAATTAGCGGCAGAGAAATAAAGAGAGGAAAGGTAGCTTAAGTATAATGAGGCATGCAAGAGGGAGATAGAGAAGCAACGTTACATGTTGTAGAGAGTATGGCATGGAGGAGAGAGATGGCTTGTGAAGGATTTACATCTCACATAGAAGACATGGAGCTAGAGCATTAAGGATCCCCATCTTGGAAAGCATGATAGAGATCCCCCCTTAGCCTCACATGAAAGTGTGCTAGTAGAGATTACCTAGACCGTGGGCATGCATCTTAATCCACCTCATGACCTAGCCCTTGCTCTTGGTTTTCGGTAACTCAAGTACAACAAGTAACCAATAAACTAACTTGGGAAGTAGGAGAGTAGGAGTAATTTAGGGATCAAGTACATCAATGGTAGGAAAAATGGATTCAATGTCATTTGGAGGAGCATTCTTAGGTGCATCATCCACACAAAATGTGAGTGTGTAGAATGTTGAATTCACTTCGGAAGTGGGACTACCTCACAAAATGTAGGGGTTAAGTATAGTACTCTTGTCGAGAGAATAGAGGAGTACATCTACGAGGTCCTATTCTCAAGCTACAAGGTGGTGGATAAAAAGGTATAGGTGGTTCTAGTTCTGGTGGATTTGGTGGTTTTGGAGGTAGAGGGAACATAGGAGGTTCCAAATTAGGTGGTCAAGGTCTGCAACAACCAAAAATATTTATATAGAGATGTATCTTCATCTCCCAAAGTATAGAGGTATAGAGGATGTTGTCGAACATGTGCATATGTGTGAAATCTTGTGGCGTGCTAAAGGGATCATGAGCTTGAGTGAAAGGCAAGTCAATTCACCACTACATTATAGGGGCACGCACACAGCTGGTATAGGAAGTTTGACCCTGATCAAACTTGCGTGGATTATGCAGCATTGAGAGATGCTTTCTTGAAAGAGTTCCATATCCCTGAGTTTGAACATAACAATATAAGTACACTCAAGGATATCAAGCAAGGCACTACTGAGAGTGTATGTGAATATGATGCTCATTTTAAGACACTTTTATCTAAGTTATCTTATGATATTCATGCTATCCAACATGCACAATGGTTCATTGGAGGATTGATTACACCTTTTAGAAGGGCACTGTCACATAAGACATACACTGATCCATGTGAAGCCTTTGGGGCAACTTTATGTGCTAAGGAAGTTGGGAGCATTGACACTAGAGTCAATCCATTCCTAGAGGCATAGATTTCAGCTATGGAAAAGTAGTTAGAGAAGCTATCAGCAAATTCAGCCCATGAAATGCACTCAGGAATTTGGTGTATAGATTGTGAAGTGGAAGGTCACATTAAGGATAGTTTCCCTCACAGATCTATATGCTCACTAATGATGGACTATGAGATATGTCATTTGAATCATGATGCTAGTCATTGTCCTTTGTTATATCATGTGATAAGGAATAATTTATCTTGATTTTACAAAATTTGCAGGTCCACGACCCATGATATTGAGGATTGTTGGCTGATTGGTCAGATCCAGGATGCTATAGACCTTGGGGTATGACAAACAAGTGTAACAGATAATTCTAAGGGTAAGAATGAGCACCAGGATTGGGATTATAATAAAATGCATGAAGATAGGAATGAGGGGCGTTTTGAAGGAGGTCATGGAAGGGGACATGGATATCATGGTGGATATGGAGGATGAGGCCTGGTGTAGGAAGAGGAGAGTTCCCTTGTGGAACATGTTATACGTGCGGATCTCCTAACCACTATAGGTGCGAATTTCGTCAGAATATTACATGTTATTTTGCAGAAAGAACCATAGCTATGAAGAGTGCCTAGACTTATATGAGCATCTGAGTAAGCAACATAAGTAGGAAAACAAAGGTTACGGGTTGGTTAGAATCCAAAGGCGCGGTAGAAGATCAATGGATGCCCAAGATAATGAGAAGGACCTGAGGCATTGACAATGAAGATTACTACACATGTTGAAGCAACACGCGTGAGAGAGGCATTGCACTAGAAGCCTACGATCACCAAGGAGGAGGTTTTGCATGCGAGGTACCCAGATCTTGCTCATCAGAAGGAAGTTTACCAGGATACCATGGAAGTGCTAAGGAATCTTCAGGGTGAGATACAATACCTAAAGAAGCAAAAGAAAGCATTAGAGATAGTCCAAACTGATATTGATGATCTGTGAGAGGTGTGCAAAATGTTACGCTAGGAGAAAATTATTCCACTATTAGGAAGTTAGTTAAAAGGGAACACTCGACGCACAAGTCTTGAGATTGGATGGAAGATTATGCATGTAAATATTCCCCCGATAGCATTGACTATGACAAAGAAATTACTCTGAATGCTATTATGGATGGGTGGTTGTTGAGAAACATATTGATCGATACAGGTGTGGAAGTAAATGTGCTTACATTAGATGCATGTGTAAAAAAGGGGAGTCCTCCATCGCAGCCATCATCTAATGTGTTGTTTATGGAAAACAGACTAAGGTCACTCCTATAGGAGTTTTGAAGGATGCATCTATAACTATACAAGGGGCCAAGTTCTTTGGGGATTTTGAGGTATTAACACTTGCGAGTAAGGACAATTTTCCAACCTTGCTTAGACACCCTTGGTGTTATGGGAATAATGCTTACTTGAGATTAAATAAGGGGTATATCAGCTTTGAAAACAAGGAGGAAAGGGTTGTGATACCTTTGATAGATGGTAAGTCTACACCATATGTTGAACCTCTAAGTGAGGAGGATTTAAACAAAGGCTATGTATGCACTATTCGGGACCCTGAGGTCAATGAGCCATTAAAATAAGGCATCCTACGGTGGGAAGGCTATCATTCATTAGTTATACTACAAGTATTGCTTGTAATAATTGGGCTCATGGTATATATGAATTGGTAGGGCGCGAGGTGAATAGTGTGGTTGCACGCAAGACTAGAATTCATTCAATTTGTGAGATAGGTAGCACAAGTACCTTGGTATATAGGGACAAAGATATTCCTGCCTTTTTGAAGGCTATGGAAACACAATGGACAAATCAAGTTAAAAGGAGAGATATGTTAGTATATACACTATGCGAAACAATAGCGCATTGGTGGGTAGTCCACAGAGATAATCTTATACATTGGGAAGAGATTGGAATAGATTTTTCTACTAGGTTTATAAGGAACAATGCACCTACACAAATCTACACTTATCATGGTGATCAACCTGTTTAGCATCACATTCAACAGTGTGAGAGACTCTGGACAATAGGATAGGAAGCATTACCACCTTCACTCTGGGTGCATAGATTGTATTCTACGCTACAAGGATGTGCATGCGCTTGGTATGTATATGTAGAACTACATCGATAAACTGGAAACTGGAAAGATTTGATGTAGAAATGATCTAGACTTTTGACTACTTCTTAAATAAACCTCATGTAGTAGAGGCATTAAAATTTTTCAAGCGCTTAACTATGGGAGATAGTGTAAAAGTAGAAGAGCATATTCAGGAATTATTCGGTGAGGTCGAGTTTGGAGCATGTTTTGAAAAGGAAGAAGAAATGAACTCCTTACTACTTGAATGAGCTTGCCTTGAGAAAGAGAAAGGAAAGATTGGTTTACGTCATAGGAGACGAGGAAATTGAGAACACGGATATTGAACATTCACATAGGGTGCGTGAGGTCTTGGAGAGTGTAGACAAGGATACATGTGCCTACCATGAACCCATGAAGAAAAAGAAGGTGAGTATAGGTTTGGAGGCTGAGCCTAAGGAGGCCATAATTAGAGAGTACTGGTCGATTCGAGGTAACAAAGATCATCGAGTTACTCGGGATTATTAGGAATTATTCCCTCAAGGATATCATGAAATTATAGGTGTGCATGAATCACTTGGGGAAAAGAACATCAAACTTAAGGATGGTGCATGACCAGTTAGAAAGAGACCTTACAAAATGAATCTTAATTTGTGCAAAAAGGTAAAAGAAGAAATTGATAAAATGTTGAAATATGGAATTATCAAGCCTCTTGATGAGTCAGAATGGGTTAGCCCAATGGTGATCAGTATCAATAAGGAAAGATGGTTTAGGATATGTGTGGAATACAGGGAGATGAATGTTTCATGCATCACAGATCCATTCCCTATGCCATTCACTGAGGAAATACTAGGAGTTATAGGGCATGAAATATATTCCTTCACAGATGGATTTTCCGAGTATCATTAGGTTAGGATTGCTCAGGAGGATCAAGAAAAGACAACACTTACTACTGAATGGGGTAGTTTTGCCTATACTGTGATGCCCTTTGGATTGAAAAACATGCCTGATGTGTTCTCGTGCATAGTTGTTTAGGCATTTAAAGATTTTATTCATGAATTCTTACAGTCTACCTAGATGATTGGATAGTAAATGGGCTTGTGAAGGATCATTATGATAGTATGTGCTTAATGTTTGAATGATGTAGACATTTGAGTATCTATTTGAACATCAAGAAGTGCATATTTGCAACGCCATTTGGGATACTTATAGGACATATAATTTGCAAGGAAGGTTTGTTAGTTGATCCGGCCAAGGTTGCAGTCATTTTAGGCATGGAAGCGCCTACCAATCAAAGTGAGGTGCACATATTTTTAGGTCATATAGTATATTCTAGAAAATTCATAAAAGGGTATGCCAAAATTGTTGCACTCTGGAAGAATTATGAAGGGGAAAGGTACATTTTATTGGGGAGAACTGCAATAGTGCGTGTTTGAGATATTAAAAGAGAAACTTACTTCCATGCCCATTCTACACTTTCCCTCCTGGGATAAACCATTTCATGTGCATGTGGACACTTCTGGCATGGCCATTGGTGCTGTGTTAGCTCAACCTATCAAAGGTATTACATATCATCCAATCTATTTTGCTAGTAGGAGGCTGACTCATGCTGAACGAAATTATAAAACTACAGAGCACAAAGCTTTTTCAATGATCTATGCATTGTACAAGTTTCTACAAGATTTTTAGCAACACCGTTTGTGTTTTATATAGATCACATGGCATTGAAGTACTTGGTAAACAAGCTCAGCTTACAGGGGCACATATGTAGATGGGTGCTCCTATTTCAAGAGTTTAACTTCATAGTTATGGTGAATTCAGGGAAAAGTAATTCTGGACAAGATCATTTATCTATAATCAATTCAAGAGAGGATGTATAGACAATTGAAGAGACAATGCCAAATGCATAGTTATATAGGCTACAACGCATGCCCATGGAATTAGAAGACATTGCTATGTAACATCCTCATTTTTATACATTAGAACAAGTAATTTTTTTTTTTGATAAATGCTTCCTGGTTCTAAATACATAATTTAGAACTCACAAATCAAAACAACCATTCTTATAACAGATAACCATATGCAGCTGTAATGACTCGGAGTACCTCCGATCTATTCATTCCATGACTCGGTAATCTACCGATCTATTCATGAGTATCAAGAGTTGGCATTTTTATTTTAACACATCACTCTTACGGTTCTCTTCCCTAATCTGGGATTCAGAATGCTCTGTCCAAGGAACCTATCTGAATAATTGTTACCATTATTCATCGGCATCTCATCCCTTAGACTAGGTGACATAGGACTATGCAATCAGCAACTTGCGATACTTTGGCCAAAGATTTGAAACATAATGCTTATGTCTCGTATTCCTTGACGGCATACTCGTCAATCTGGAATACGTCCATCACCCCATTCCTTTGTTATGTAGAATGTCTTATACTGACTTCTGTCAGTCTCTCCTGCCCCAAGTTATTCACTCAGAAACGGATTAATAATATGGCAACGTTATAAGGATGCTCTTGAGAACTAGGGATACTCTGACATACTGGGTCAACCCTAGTTAACCCTGTGTGTCAAGGTACCCCGAGTCTCCAGGGGCAGCCTCATAACATGACCATGTCGGTAACCAGTCCCGAAGTCAAAACTTGTTCGAGTTTAAGGAGTAAATCTTGACGATCAATGCAAAGGGTGTCACCATAAGTCACCTGCATTGTTGTATCTTCGAGAAGATCCTAATCTTCTCGAAGGTACAACCCTGCAATCGACTTGTGCCATCAACCTTCAAATCCGCCTCGATAAGATCTACTAAACTTTAAGGTGTTACTTACGTGGAGTTTAAATTATACTCCAAGACACTCCTTTTTAGGGTAGTCTTTTCCCAACCCCTGGGTTCCTCATCTTAAAATTGCCTTTCGTATTAAGACCCATTCCACAAAGAGAAGTTTAATAAGATTGAGGTCTCAACAAGGAGATCATTGTTTCACAATAATCCTGATCTACGAAATTGGGTAGTAACCCCAAGTCTTCTCATAAGATTGCAAACTTATCCCTTTTTGGGTTTATTCCAGATCTTTAAAACTGAAATATATCTTACTTATTAGTGTTAAGATATAGTGATTTTAAAAACATTCAGTACGTTGTCTTGACTTAGATCAAGGTTAGAGAGTAACAGATTACTCTTCCCGTTCAGCTTCCTGAAAGGGTTTATTTTAACCTTAGCTTCTCAAAAATCAGTGATCTAAATTACAATTAGCTTTAATTAGATCGTAATAGAACTACTAAACAATCATAAGTATTCAGTCACATAACCTTGCAACGCTTACTTAGATAATCACAAACGTCTCCAAGTTATACAATAATAACAATGGTCTTAAAATCATTCGAACCGAAGAAGATCAAACCATCCAGATACGAATGCAAACACATAAGTAACAAATACCTCAGTTTATTCATTTCAAAGCTAATCAAATACATTTTATGCATTCAACATATTTGATACAATACTCAACAGCAAAAGAACATCTTTCTTCAAGTAGTACATTTAGAGAATCAAGCTGTAATTCATCATAAAACCAAATTAAACAATCTGAACATCATATCAGATCTATGTGCCTTTACCACTTACGGCAATCATCTGCAAAAATTGTCAACATGGGTCAGTTCGGTGAACTGAGCATGATAAGCACTAATTCTTAAAACAAATGCAATCCACCAATTGCTCTCATTGAACAACCTGTTTAAATGAAATCAGGCTAAATATCTTTCTACAATTTTAACATGACTATAATGCATAACCTCTATTATAGCTGTCAATTAGTCCTAAATATTTTTAGATGACTCAACGTACATTTTAGAGACTAAGAAGAACAAAATAATTCCAAAACATCCATCCATCTGTATCTCCAAGACAACATCAATCCATCAATTTATTCCATTCTAAAAAGAATATACTATCAACTCGTATTTCAACAAGTATGATTCAACCAAGTTCACAAGGCAGTTTAAAATAACCAGCAAGCTCACTGACATAATTCCTTTTCAATCATACACTATGTTAATGGTACAGGCAAGCATAGCCACTTATACAGCAACACACAATTTATGCCAGCTCTCCATACAGTACTACTGTCTATTCTTGTTTTACCCTTACCGTAGAGATCACATAAGGATACAAGAGAAGAAAACATTCATAGTTTCTAGACAAGGAGAGAATAACTTATTATTCATACAGTTATAGATATCAACATAACTTAACAGCAGAGGAGAAAGAAATAGAGACATTCATATTCCATTCCAATCATGTTCATGACTGTACCGTCCTCTCAAGAGTAATGCATTTACACTATACGCATATGACTAAATCAGCCGAGGCCACAAGAAGATACTACAACTTCACCAGAATTCCAATATAAAATTCACCTGTAGATTATTAAGCAATACAAGAGTTCACGTGACAAGCAATAATAAAATATCTGACCCCAAAAAGGCTCAACAAATCTTTCCATATTATTCAACAACATGCAAAATATCCAATGCCATCGCCTGTCATGGCACAACTAAGAGCTCTTTGTTTCAGTCAAACTTGAAACAAGATCACATTAAAACAATTAACGTTTCCATATGAAATACAGTGACATTCACGTAGAGTTGAAACACAATATGCACAGCTTCCTTCAACAAAGCAAATCCCTACGATTATACAGCAAGATCTTAAATCAGAAGCCGAAATCAAAAATAATAACTCAACAAGATCTTCATAAAAGTCATCATCATATCATTATTTTCAACAAAGTTTCATCCAAGCCGAGATAATATGAATACAACAAGGACTCATACAGAGTCAAGTTTTAAAAGTAAACACAGCGTGGACTAGATCAGTGGTCAAATTCATACGAAAACATTCAAGGTTTCCAACTAATTCAACACCAATAGTCTTCACAACTAAACTTCTACAGAAGTCTAAATACAAGATACATATTAAGGACTCCAACAGAGCCAATATCAATAAGTATTCGCAACCAAGCTTATACAGAAGTCGAAACACTGGTTACATATCCAGGACTCCAACTGAGTCAATAACCACAGTATTCACAACTGAGCTTTAAACAGAAGAGAAAAACATAATATACGCTTCAAGGATTCAAAAGGAGTCGAACCCATGTAGTATTCACAAATAACTTCTACTGAAGTAGAAAGATACAAGATACATATTAAATTCAAGAAATCCAACTATATCAATAACATACAGAATTCACGACTGAACTCCTACAGAAGTAGAAACGTATGTTACTTTTCAAGGACTCAAAAGGAGTCGTACCCATTTAGTATTCACAAATAAACTTCTACTGAAGTAGAAAGATACTATCTATTTCCAAGAATTCCAACTGTATCAATCTCCACAGTGTTAACAGCAAGGCTTCAACAAAAGTCTATACCAAGCAAGAAAGCATTTTTATGGACTCCAACAGAGTCGAATTCGTACATTATCCTTGCAAGCATTTCTACGAAATCTAACCGAAATGCAAAACACAGCAAGATAATTCAACCATACGAAACAAAATGTACACCCAGCAAGGGTTCGACTGAATAATCGAACCAGCATGAAGATACAACAAACTAATTCATACAATGCTACCATAAAAACCAACTGGACCAAAAATCATCTGAACAGAGTTGTTCTAATGAAATCATTTGAAGGAAAGCAAGATTTTTAAAAGTTAGGGCCTAACATGCCTGGTAATGTCGCTTAAAAATCCAAAGAAGACCTCTGAAAGAGCTCGAGCCTTCTCCTCTTTTTCCACGTTAGATTCAACAACAATAATTTGTTATTTCCATGCCTTATAAACTTTCCTCGACAGAGAAAAGAGCTAGTTATTCTCATAGTTTCCATGCAACACCAAGTAGACTGGTTCGAAGAACCAGTGATCAAACAGAGAAAACGGAGTGCATGGAAAACCAAACAAACAACCAGTTTTCCATTTTGCATGCCTTCCCGAGCGATCCGTGCTCAAATCGAGTTCCTTAATTGCATTAACTCCGAAGTTCCCGCTCAATCTCCATTGCCACCGACCACCATAGTTGGCGATGGACAAAAACAAACCAAAGACCATTTCCAGATTTGGTGACTCTGCCACGTCGGATTTCACTAGCCGTTTGAAACTTCCACCAAATCCCTCGTCCTTCATACTTATCCATCTCATTTAATGCCATAGAAACTACCGCCCATGGCTCGCACCCCTTCATAGGTCCCTTTCATCCATGATCATTAGTTAGGTTAGAAACATAGGTTAGACTTTAAGGTGATACTTAGTCTAACCTCCTTAGCGCTAGGTCACTAACCTTAGAACATTTAGCTTATAGTTTAGGGCTAGGTTAGATTATAGTTTAGGTTTAGGTTATTAACCTTAATAGAACCAGTCTAGGTCTAACAAATAGAATCATTCAGTAAAAGAACCAACAGATATACCTTCCCGAATAAACTTAAAACATCTCTTGGATCAATGCCACTGATCCAAGGATGAGTCATATAGACGGGTAAATCCACAATTCATTCCGAAATCAGATTAAACTCAGGTGCAAAAATGAAAGAAATAAAAGAGTCCAAGCATATCCTGGCTCAGTCAAAGATCTTCAAATGCAAAGAAGATACAATCTATATCAAGCATGACTTCACAATCAAAGGAACACATCCTTTTACAGAAGAAATCATATATCAACACTTGAATGCCCAGGAGGAAGTAACAATAGTTCAGGGTGTTACAACTATCTTTCTACGAAGAGGTATAACACCCGGAAGGAATGAAAGCATTTGAAAAGAAGCATCTTTCTATATGCGCTACACCATTTATGTTGATCAGTGGTGACCTCTACAAGCTAGGTAGAGATGAAGTATTACACCGTTGTGTATTAGAGCATGAGCGTAAGGATATTAAGGAAGAAGCTCATGGTGGTATTGCAGAGGCCATTATATAGGTGATATAAATTCTGGAAGATCCTACTTATTAGATTATGGTGGGAGACATTGTATAAGGACTGTAAAGAATATTGTAAGGTGTATGATCATTGTAAACACCTAGGAAAACTAGGGTAAAGAGATGATATGCCTTTGAGAACAATTACTAGTTTCGAATCTGTTTGAGAAATGGGCCATTGATTTTTAGGACCTATTTCTCCAGCCACGTGCATGACTAGATCATGCTATATTATTACTTGTATAGATTATCTCACATGGTGGGCGTAGCAGAACCTACCAAGGATGTAGACACCTAAAATTGGTTACCCAATTTAGTGTCCCCACGTTCGTTTACCTTCTCGGGTAGCTTGGGGCACCTTTATATCACCACTTTTCCTTTAGGGTATTAATTAAATATCTAATTAAACATCTATCCTAATTTTATTGTACTCCATTGTGTTTTACCCATGGATAATTAAATATTAACTATTTAATTATACTTTTTACATGTATCTTAACCGCTTATCTACCCCATATCAATGCCTAACCTCCCATATCAATTTTATCCATCTATCCCCCTATTTCTCCTCCCCCAAACCATGTAGTGGGATATTTCCCGTATTTGAGTCGGAGGGATCACTTTCATCTTTCCAAACAACGTCCTTTTTGGCCATTTTAGGAGTTTGTTCCCGATCGATCGGTCGATTGGTACTTCGTCGATGCTGATTTTTGGAGCAAGTGCCGATTATACTGGTTGGCGCCGATTACAAATACAGGGCCAGAATTTAGTTCTGGTTAGACAGAAAAGAATGACAAAGAGTTTTGAGCATCAAGTCTAAGCATTATCTATCAAGTGAAAGTGAATTCTATCCAAATCAATCCCTGAGAGGAGTACCAGTTACTCTGCTCCTACCACATCGACATCGTGAGCCTCCATTGATCTCTTGGTGACTCTGCTCTTACATCTAGCAAAGGTGGAGCTTTGTTAGTATCCCTATGGCTCCTGCAGATCCAATGGACATCGATGATCTAGCTTTCATTGTCCGTTTCTCAATCTTCCTGCAATTTTCCCTAGTCGATGCCGACCGATCCTAGTCGATGCTGATTTTCCTAATTGACGCTAATTCACTCAATTGACGCTGATTGACCTAAAAACAGGTAAAAGAACTCAGGTAAAACAAATACAGTATTGTTTTCATAGTTTCCTATTTTCTGTTGCTCTCTGTCTGCTATTTACATTCTGTCTGTCATTTTTAATCAGAAAATCTAGACATTTACTTACATCTTTTATCATGTATGCTTCTTTCCTTAATTGAAAATGTGGATTAACATCCACCGAGGGAGCTTATCGCTTCCCAGACCCACTTTTCGGGCAGTCCACCCAAATATCTTTTAACATTGTATTTTTCTGTCAAGTATCGGTGTCTTGTAGGTTTCTCGGATCTACTTTGTAGGATTTCTCGTGTGCGCCCGTCTTGTCTACATTGGCTTTCTTTTCCATCTACATCTTCGAGATCTTGTCTTATCTATCAAGGTATCGATTTCATTTGAGTTTTTCAAGGTTTTGTGTTTAGTTTGGTACATTAACTTGGACGGGAAATAAGTGCAGAAATTCTTGATTTACATTCTCAGCACACTTGGTGGGACCCAACCAAAGTCCCCTATTTGTAAGTTCATTTCTTTTCTAGTTTTGAGCTTTTGTTCTTTTTCTTCATTGATTTTCATCAGTTTTCCTTAAAGCATTTTCATTTTGGTCTTGCTTCTTTCATTTGTAATTTGCAAAGTCAAAGTTTTTTCTTTCTTACAAATCTAAATCCCAATTTCTATTTCACAAATTAGTAAATCTTGCATTTTATTTCAAAACTGCACTCTTGGATTTATCTCTTGGTGTAGAATTGTCATTTCTTTGAAAGTTTCTAGTTTCTTAAATAGAAATTTTCATTCTACTATTATCTGGATATATCTTTCTAGATTTGTTTGTGTGTTTTCTTAACCTTTTCTTGCGGAGCACTTTGCTTGTTCATGGGTTTGTTCGAGGGGAAGAGCTCAACAACACACTTTTTGAATTCCACACACCTTGGAGAGCTAAATCTACAGGTATTTTCCTTTTATAGTGTTTTCTCCTTTTTAAGAACTTAAAAAGAACTTGTTTGTTTGTTTTCTATCACATTCAAACATTTCGATTTTGGTGCTTAAAAAGAATTTAATCACATTTGGGAAAGAACTTGTTTGACTTGTCTTCATCGAAATCAAACACTTCATCTTTAGTGCTTAAAAAGAACTTTTTCTTTGTCATTTCTGCTGTATGTTCTTCATCTAGTTTTCTAAATAGGTTGGAAAATTGATCAAAATTGGTAGTGACACTATTTGATTTTTATTTTTCACCCTTGCACATAAAGCCAAAATCACTAGTTATCAAGCATTTAAACAAAAATTCCTTCCCTGGCATTACCTACTTGGAAGTGACATCCAAGAGGAAGAGCCTACGTGGTACTCGGGCCGTGCTATAAATTCACGGAAGTTCTGGTATATATTGGCAAAGCACCTAACTCCCTTATCACAACGGTGTGTGAAGTGCGGGGGTAGACCCCTATATAAAGCCACATACCGATCTTTTACTGAAGTGCCTTCGGGACTCCTCACCAAAACATTCCCCAAACCATCCTTAGTTTGGCTATCTGAGTAGTTCCTATTCTAAAAAGCCTTCCCTAATGTTTTATTTCTTAAAAGCATGAAAAATTAAAAGAGATAATCACCCATGCTGCTTGAATTGTCTATGCATTAGTTAGGACAATCTCCTTTTTTCTATATTTTTGCTTGTTTATGATGGTCATCACCCAGTTACAATCTAGAAAAATGGCTCAACTGGCCCCTTCTTCATCCAAGATCACCACTAATGTGGATGTTTTGGCACCCCTCGGGTCTTCCTTGGGACCATTGTTAGTTGGTTCCCCATCTTGGTCATATAATCCTTTCTATCATCCTAAAGTGATCCCATCATGTCTAGCTTCCCCAGTCCTTCAGAGGTATCATCTGCTTCTGATATAGAGTATGTTCCTCATGGAGATCCTGAATTTCAGGCGCTCCTTGATCGCAATCTGGTAGCCCTTATGGACTATCTAGTGCATAAGTCTATTTGAATATCTGATCAGGGACCACCAATCTAGCAAGTTTATGATTACTCTCATAAGCCATCTCAGGATTTTATAGAACAGTTAGCATACTTTTTCTCACCTTGAACCACGGAAGAGGGTGGCACATCTATGCCTCCTTTTTCTTTACCACCAACCATGTCGACTGGTTCCCAAATGGTCATGCCTATCCCTAGTGCCATGGCTACCTCAGCTACTCGCAACCTACTTTTGAGAGGTCCTCTTCTTTAGCTATGATGGGTGCATCCACACTCTCATAGATTGTTGTTAATTCTTCTATGCCATCCATTGCGTCTCAGGGTTAGTACCTCTTTATGAATCAACCCCCTTCTACGAGTCAGTTGGTTCCTTCTTCTCATCCTCCAGTTGGTCTTTCTTCTAATGCTCCAGTGACAATGACCTTTACCCATCCTCTGGCATCGGCACCCTTAATAACCAATCCGGTAGTCAAAATCCTCATTCAAACTTTGTTCCCCACCATGTCTAATCAAATCAACACCCATGTTCCTCAATCCATTCCGATTCAGTCGACAAGTGTAGGAGCCCACCAATCACAGGCTCTATCTTTCATTCAACCACCTTTTTCTCAACCACTTGTCATCTCATAGCCTATTTATACGCAGGCTCCTTCACAACAAATACCTCACCAGGTGTCACCCAGAATGCCTAGTTATTCCTCTTATCATCCTGTTAATCAATAGATGAATCCCCATTAACGCCTCAACAAAATCTACCATTCACTTCTTATGCAGGACATTCTAACATGCCCCCTCCTCAATCTCGACATCGCCTAATTTCTTTTCAAGAAAATCACAGGACCTAGAAGCCTCCACCAAAGGGGCTCGTCCTTCATACTCTTTTGAAGAGGTGTGTAATGAACCGATTCATCCATCAGTGGCTTTTAAGCCTTATCCTCCCTAATGGGAACTTCCTAAGTTCTCAAAATTTCATGGTTGGGAGGATCCTCAACAACACCTACGAGAATTCAAACATGCTTACTACCTTATAGTCCAGGATCAGGAGCTTATGCTCCATACTTTCCCTATGTCTCTAGTAGGGCCTGCTTTAGACTAGTACAATAACATTCCCCAACACTCCTGTTTTCTTTCTCTCAATTAGCTCAGATGTTTGTTGAAATTTTTTCAATAAATATCACACATAAGATCTCGATTATAGATCTTTATAACATTCTTCAATTCGATGACGAGTCTATTACGAGACTTTGCCACTCATTGGAGAGGTATAATAAATCAATTTTCTTTTTCCTCCTCAATCTCACAGATCGAGTTGTTTACTCGATCTTGTGCTAATCATATTTCTTCCACTTTAAGAATCTAAACCTTTCACACATTTGAAGAAGCCTTTATGATGGCATGCAAACTTGAGTCCCACACCATTGAACAAGGGAAGTTAAAACTTCGCTCTAAATCTAAACCAGATTTTTCTCGGTTTACAAAATCAAACCCTTCCGCTTCTAACAAAGACAAGAATCAAGGATCCACCAACACCATCATATTAAAAACACGACATTTGATAACAATTCTAATCAAACACCATGGAGAGAATTTTCATCTTCTCAAAAAGGACCCTTGTCATCTCGATCTTTTACTTCATGGGGGAATCATATGCATCCATCTTAGAAAAAATGTTGGAAGTTCACATGATCGAACTTCCCCCTATTAGAAATTTTGATGAAAGCCAAGAACGACCATTCTGGTATAGGGAAAATGACTTCTGTCATTATCATAGAACCAAAGGCCATGACATTGAATGATGTCAGACCTTCAAAAATATTGTCCAAAAATTCATTGATAAAGGCGAGCTCATTCTGGATAACCCAAATGCTCCCCCAAATTAGGCACTTGATGTCTTTAAACAACCTTTTCCCAATCATTCCCGAACAATGACGCTTTAGGGTCTCAAAAACCAAACACTCATACTATCAGCTTCATCTCTACTGAAGAATCTTCTTCTAAAACTAAGCCATCTACGAACACGTCGACCGAATCAGAACTTCCTCCCACTCCGTTAAATTCTGAAATTCTGCCATCTTCAGACAATTTGTCTTTGAATATTTCTCCATTGTTAGAGATGGATTCATCTCTCCCTACCTCTTTGTCTGATCTTCCATCCATGCCAGAGACAGTGTCATCCTCATCTATCTCATCATCAGACATTCTTTTGATGCTGGAAACATTTACATCCCTTCGAGTTTCCACAACGAATACATCTACTTCTGTTTCTCCCATTTTCACCATGACTATGCCATTGGTAAATATACCTATAGTCGTACCAACTTCTCTACCAATGGAAGCATCTTCAATTCTGACTCTTCCTGTTTCCTTTCCTACAGTAGTTACACCCACAACTACTGTACCAGAAGTATCTCCCTCACAAGGAACCACTTCTTCATCATCCACTTCTTCCATCACCGATGTTGCCTTGCCTATTAAGGAAAAATCTAAAGAAATAACACCGCACCTACACTTTCGGTTCCTAAACTTAAATCGAGACAACTAAAGTCTAATGTTGCATCATTAGTACCGCACCATCTCCTTCCCCCAAAAAGGTTACAATCACCTTATGCGGTTGAAGTTGTCACCATCCCTCGAAAAAGGAAAACCAATATTTCAGACTATTAAGACTCTTGGTGCTTTCCCTCAAAAATCTCTCTCCATGCCTCATAGAAGATTGGATTTATCCACTAGAAAGGCATCACCTCTTTTATCGGACAATCATGTTCGTCACCAAAAGCCAATGAACCCTTTGTTCCTCCTATCGACCTATTTTGGGGGCTCCTCCCTCATCTAAGTTTTTTTAATATTGGTAAATAGTTTTTTGAAAGGGACTATACCCTTGTGTACAAAAGAAGGCCTAAAAGCCGGAATAAGAGAGAGGAGCAGAGAAGCAGTAGCAAAGCACAAAAGTTACAGCAAAGAACAACGAAGCCCAGAACAGCTATACAATCGAGACTTAACAGCAAAACAACGGCAAAAAAACAGCAAGCCTACAACCAAGAAGCAGTAATAAAAACAATAAGGACCAGCAAAAGTAGTCGGGACTACTTCTTGGCCGCTTGATCAATACTCATCTTTACTCTTTTCCAAGCATGATACATGCCCAGCGTGGTCATATGAGCAGCATCCGTCTTATCAAGCTCCTCTCTGGTTCTTTTGCTCTCTTTCTCATTGCCCCAAAGTGTAGCCGGGACACCGCTAAGTTGTGAAACACTTCTTGCATGACCTTCGATGAACTCCTCGATGGCCCTGAAGGCTGCAATATTATACTCATGCCTAGTCTTCATCTTCCCTAGGCGGGAGTCTAAGGAGGTCAGTTTTTTGTATATGTCATCAATCTGGCTATTGCCAATGCTCCCTTCCCCCTCAATGCTTTGTTTGCCTTTTTGCTTAGCAAGGTTTTTAACCTCATCTAAGTTAGTCTTATCTAAATCATCATTTGTTTCAACCAAGCAGCATTCTTCATCTCTAAAGACCACAACACTTGTCACATCTTTGTCTTCTTCAAAATCTATCTTAGGAGCTCCTCCTCCACCAAAATCAATCTTGCCCCACTTACTTCCATCTCAGGCACCTAGGATGCTTCTCCCGATATCCAGAAAATCAAAATGATCCCTAAAAAGACTGTCAAACCAGACATGCAGATTCTTTTACCTCGGCAATCTGTTGAGGCAAAAGAGGTGCCTTCGTCATCTCTGTCCTCATCTTTGTCTACCAGATTCTATACTGAAATTCTTTGCCAACTTATCCAATCTTCATCCATATCTCTTCCTCCGATCAAACCCTATAATCCTAAAGGAGTAAAACCTTCCTGGTTCAACTCTGATTTGATTTGTGCTTACCACCGCACCCCAAGACATGGCACCGAGGCATGTAAAGCCCTTTAATCCATCGTTAGTAGTCTTTTGGAAGAAAGCGATCTTTTCTCGGAAGAGGAGGAGGAACAAGTATGTCCAGTCATCTCAACTACATCCGATCCCGAACGGTCTACTTAGGCCTTTAGTTCTATTAATTCCACTGGATGGTCTTCCACCTCAAATTGACACGATTCATATCGCCATTAGAGCACAACAAGATGATAATATATCATCATCTACATCTCGGCCACAGGTTGTCATTTCTACAGCCCCTAAAGGAGTTCCTCCTTCCTCATCAACCTCAAGACATGAGGTCTCTATTCATGCTTCACCTTGGGCTCAGATTCCCATATCAGTTGAGGAAAGTGTTATGAAACAACTTACCCATGCTCTGGTCAAAATGTCTCTTTTTGACCTCATTTAATCATCTCCACAAGATTGCTAGGCTCGATTGATAATCTACACTATATTGGTGAATTCAGATGAGCCCCAACCTTTTGAGATGGTTGTTGGGTTGAATAGACCATCAACCACCATTTCCTTTGAGGATTCTAAAATTCCTCCCCTTTCTTCTGAGGATCTAGAGGCTCCCCTCTTTATCACAGTTCAAATCAACAACACTACGTTAAAGCGCACTATGATCGATAGTGGTGTTGCACTCAACATCATTTCCTCTCACACATTCAAGCAACTTAAGTTACCAAAGAATGTAGTGTCACCACCGCCTTTCACCCTTTGATCATTTAACGATCAGCTGGTGGTGACTTTAGGAACTGTGGTCCTACCCATTTGGGTAGGTAAGAAACTGCTTCACGAGCTTTTTTACATTGTTGAAGGAAATTCCACTACAATATGATCCTCAGATGCTCCTGGATTCATACAATGCATTGTGTCCCATCAACCCTCCATCGATGCTTAAAATATCAGTATGAGGGAAAAATCTATACTCATCCAGGAGATCCTTTTCCTTCCACACAGTGCAACATGACCACAGGGTCTACCCCTCTAAAGGAGAATGCTTGTTCTCCTGATGAGGCTTCATCCTCTTCCATACCTACAAAAAAACTACCAGATTTACAAAATCTGGAAGAGATGTTGCAGCATTTTTCGCTAGGAGAGCTTTCTCTTCTCTCTTTTGATGCCCATCTAAAACCTAATGAGTATGGTAGACCAGACAAACAACCTGAATATCAACCAGGTCTTGGTCATATCGTCACCATTGGTCTACTCAATCAACAGACTAAATTCATTTACGGTGGTCTTGATACACCTTAGTATCATCCAAATTCTCCCCCTAGGGCCAAACCCTATTCAACAGGGTTTGATTGTTTACAGAATCCCGCATTTGCAAAAACTTATTTATATCGATGCACATGGAAGGGCTTTGGCCTGGGAAAATATGAATAGGGTGTACATGACCTCACGTCCATTCCAACTCTTAAACCACATCAAAAATTTGGTTTAGGATTCAAACCTCTCTCAAAATCCACCATCACCATTCTCGATGAGCCTCTCTCCATTGAGGAACCATCTTCTCCTACCAGGTCAAAAGCATCACTTGATGTGGATGACGCCATTTCCATCCTACCTAACTTTTTTTTAGTCAATACCATTTCCATAGGTCCATTGACCTATAAAACTAATGGTGAATCCACTTCCATACCATTAGTCTTCCCTGAAATAATTGGAGACGACTCTCCCACTGTCAACACTATCCACTATACGGATGATGATTCTGTCCTCACCTATTTGGGGGCAGAGGACTCTTATCTTCCTAAAACCATTCCTTCTAACACATCTATGCTTCTCAATGAAGCCACTGTCAACCTTAATATAGGGACTTCTGAAGACCCTCGCATCATTAAGGTCGGCCAATCTCTTAATCCACAGGAGTTAGGAGACTTTACCACATTTCTTTCCAACCATCGCCAAGATTTTGCTTGGTCATACGAAGATATGCCAGGACTAGATCCTGATATTGTGGTCCACAATATCGTTACTCTTCCAGACATCAAACCGGTTAAACAAAAATTGCGTAAAATGCACCCTCGTGTAGCCCTTCTTGTTAAAGAAGAGTTGCATAGTGCTTTCTTTCTACTAACTTCATCCAACCCATTGACTATCCACAATGGGTTTCAAATGTAGTACTAGTAACCAAAGCTACTAGGAAAATTTGAATTTGCACTAACTTCCGGGATCTTAATCTCGCTTGTCCAAAAGATGATTTTCCTCTACCTAATATCGACCAACTCGTGGATTTAACTGTAGGCCATGAGATGCTTTCTCTTATGGATGGTTTCTCTGGATATAACCAAATTCTCATCGCACCAGAGGACCAACATAATACTTCCTTCATAACTCCTTGGGGGAATTTGTGTTATCATGTTATACCTTTCGGTCTTAAGAACGCAGGAGTGACCTATCAGTGAGAAATGACCTACATCTTCTATGATCTCTTACAAAAAACTGTGGAGGATTACGTCGATGATCTCCTCGGTAAATCCAAACACCGTCAGGATCATCTTTTCATTCTTGCACCTCTCTTTGAGAGGCTCATTTGTTTTTGTCTTCGCCTAAATCCATATAAATGTGTGTTTGGCGTTCTCACTAGTAAACTCTTAATCTTTATTATTTCTATTAGGGATATTGAAGTCGATCCCGCAAAAATAAAGGCTATCCTTGAGATGCCTCCCCCTTCTAACTTAAAATAGCTCCGCGGTCTTCAAGGACGCCTTCAATCAGTGTGTCATTTTATCTCACAACTATCAGACCGTTGTCAACCTTTTCATCATCTCCTCTCGTAAGAATGTTCATTTTGAATGGGATGAGCATTGCCAAAAGGCCTTTGATGATCTCAAAGCTTATCTTCTTTCTCCACCTGTGCTTACACCTCCGCGCAAGGGGGAGCCATTCTATCTTTATATTTCTATGACTGACCATGCTCTGGGAGCCATGATCTTGCATCGGGACACTAATGGTAAAGAACAAGCCATCTATTACATCAGTCGCACTCTTCATGAGTATGAAACACACTATTCTGAAGCTGAAAAATTGTGTTGTGCTCTCTTCTTCGCAACTTCTAAGCTTCGTCACTACCTCCTTAATCACAAGACTTATATTGTTACGAGTATCAATCCACTCAAGACAATGCATGCAAAACCATATCACAATGATCGTATCACTCGTTGGCTCATGCTCATGACAGAGTTTGATCTCAAGTTCATCTCACAAAAATCTATCAAGGGTCAGGTCATTGCAGATCAATTAGCTGATACTCCTCTTCCAAACACTCAAATTCCCTTGCTCAATTCCTAGATGAGTACATCCAACAAATCGATTTTGGTCTTTCTCCATTTAAAATAAAACTCTTCTTTGATGGGTCCAAATGTCAGCAAGGGGGAGGTGTAGGTTTCGTCATGATTCCTCCTTGGGGTGCACCTATCTCGGTCGCACACAAGCTTAACTTTGAGTGTACCAATAATATGGCCGAATATGAAGCTCTTGTTTTAGGTCTTCAAAATGCCATTAATCTTGGTGCTCACCATATCGACATCTTCGGTGATTCTGAGCTTATCATTAATCAAGTCACTGGTGCCTATCAATGTAAAAATGATATCCTTCAAAAATATCACGATATTGTTCTCTTTTAACTTCAAGCTTTTGATAAATTTACTATCCAAGCTATCCCTCGCACTGTGAACCGATTCATGGATACAATGGCTTCTTTAGCCTCACTTATTCCACCTTTTACCGAAGACTCGCGACTTTATGTGGTTGTGCAGCATTTAGACCAACCCTCTCATCTCAAGCGAGTTGACTTCAATCAATGCCATCACAACCAACACTCAAGATGAGTGGTATCGGCACATTTTTGATTATCTATCCCGTTCTATGCTCCCTCCAGATATGACTTCCAATGGTAGAATATCTTTTATCTTACGTGCTAATCACTACACTATTCTAGGTGGAATCCTCTACAAACGTGGTTTTGATGGTATTTTACTTCGGTGCCTCAAAACCCCTGAATCATCTAAAGCTATCCACGAAGTCCATGACGGTATATGTGGTGGACATTTTAGTGGCTTGGCTGTAGCTAAATGCATCTTATGTTTAGGTTATTATTGGCCTTCTCTTAATCGAGACTATTGCGAATACACTAAGAAATGTGTCAAGTGTCAACAACATTCCAATCTTACACATATCCCTAGTCAGGATTTATAACCTGCAATGGATTTGTGGCCTTTTTCACAATGGGGTCTTGATCTCATCGGTCTCATCAATCCCCACTCTTCATAGCATCATCACTCTATCATTACTGCCACATAATACTTCACTAAGTGGGTGGAAGCTATTCCTCTTTCATCAACCAAAGCTAAACCCATTGTTGATTTTGTCTATCAACACATCATTTGTCACTTTGGTGTCCCACACAAACTCATCACAGACAATGGTAAATCTTTCAAAAACATCGATTTGTAGAACCTCTGTGATACTTTCAATATCAAACTTAGATTTTCTTCTCCATACTATCCCTAAGCTAATGGCTAGGCTGAGGCTTCCAATAAAACTTTGCATAATATTCTCGCAAAGGTAACAAGTCGAGCTGGTAGGGATTGGCATTTACATATCCCTTTTGCTCTCTGGGCTTATTAGACTAGCATTCATACTCCTAATGGTGCTACTCCCTTATCTCTTGTCTATGGGTCTAAGGATGTCCTTCCTTTAGAAGTCCAGATCCCATTGGTCATGTCTCTCTCAGATAATTTGTCTCTGATGAGGACTATCGTCAAAATCATCTAGTGCAGCTTGAATTGCTTGTTGAGTGGCATCTCAATGCTCTTGAGCATCATCAAGTCTACCTTGAGCATGTCCAACGTGCTTATAACAAGCACTTGTAGCACCGTGACTTCAAATTTGGTGATCTTGTTCTCAAAGAAAACCAAAATGTCACTACACTAGAACGGAGTCAGCGTGGTAAGTTTTCTCCTAACTGGATGGGTCCATACGTAGTCACTCATAAATATGGGTCTGGGACTTATCATCTATCTTCCATGGATGGTGTACCTAAAATGGAACCTCTTAATGCTTTGCATCTAAGGCCCTTCTCTTGTTAAATCTATCTTACATGATCTTGGTCGCAAAACAGATCTTTCATCCATCTACAACTAGTCATGTAATTTGTAAGTGATTTGGAACTATGTGGTTCTCCGCGTTATTTCTTTCTATACCTTAAAAATGAGTACCACGTCTCTACTCATGGAATTTTTCTTATGGATATGTTTCTCCTCATGGTAGGAACACCTTAATCACTGCTTCATCTGTCCTAAGTGTTTATCTTAATCGGATCTACTTGGGGCAAGAGTACGTGTTTGTATACATTTTCTTCCCCTCTATCTGATCTATTTAGGTCTAAACTTAGCTTCTTTCAAAAGCTCCAAAAAAAAAAAAAGAAAAGAAAAGAGATGCTATCCTAAAATCCAAAAGATAGATTGATCCCTCGAAGGATAGCTATCCATGCATTATCAAATGAATCAAAAGGTATAGACCATGCCCTTGAAGGATGGCTATCATCACATTCAAAATACAAACCGCTCCCTTGAAGGATGGTTGTTTATTTCATGGAATTTTCAAGGCTTCTCACATTGATCAACCTTTGTAGTAACAGACTTCCTCTTCGGCCAGTTTGTTCACTTTTTAGCATCATTGAAAGACTTCCTATATCAATCAGTCTTTCTATATCTAGCAAACTTCCCGCATTGATCAGTTTGCTCTTCTATCAAAAGAAATCATGAAGCTGAGATATAAGACCTTTTTGATCATATGGAGACCCTATTTTCCCAATATGAGCATGTATTCTTTCCTTCGTATATTTTGACGAGATACATACTTCTCATTCCATTTATCTCCTAGATCTAGTTTGTGACTAACTAGCATCAGGTTCATTTTATCTGTGTCTCTGGCCTTATGTGCATCATCTTTTCGGTTTCTTATCAAGGTCTCTATTTATGGTCGGTTGGGAACCTAACTTATCATTATTTTTCCTATCTAGGTGTATTTCTTTTATTTCTAATCAAGGATAATTTCATTACATCCCTTGTTGTCACAAGAGGCATTTTCCATGATTATTTGTTATTCATCCAGTTAAACTGACATTTAACATGTTAGTCAAATCTATCATCTATTTCATCTTGTCTACTTTCTCTAAAGCACATCAAAGCATGTATTAAAAACACATGTGAATCCATCTATCTATTTCATTAAAATTAAATTAACATCTTACACATATCAAATCTATCAATCACATCAAATCACATCACATCTATCTATCCTCTATCAGTATATGTATATATCCATCAAATCACATCACATCTATCTATTCTCTATCAACATATGTCTATGTCCATCAAATCACATCACATCTATCTATCCTCTATCAATATATGTCTATGTCCATCAAATCACATCACATCTATCTATCCTCTATTAGCATATGTCTATGTCCATCACAATTACACTACATCTATCCATATCTATCAAAATTAAATGCATGAGTACAATCACATAACACCAAAAAAATGATGAATATATATACATATATACATATATATATACATGTGTGTCTGTACAAAAAAGAATGGATGGATTTCAATCAAGCCATCTATATCATACATCAAAAATGCCTTCAAATCGAGGCTACATCAGTATATCGATACAAAAAATAACATATCTATATCGTAAAATCAGATAGGTGGAAGACACTATCTCCTCCACCCTCCTCTGGCCCAGGTTGTCTCTCCCAGCCACCTGCCATGAAGCCCTACCGCCACCTCGATCTCTCCCGGTGCTCCCACCCTTTGATGCACCACTAGCTAGCATTTGCAGCTTGTCGTTGATCTCCTCCTCACACCATAACGATGCACATTAGGGCATGTTGTGCCAAGGCATCCTTATAGTATGTCACCTTGGCAAGGAGAGCCTAATAGGTGCTCAGACTCACCATACCAGGGTGCTTGTAATGGCATTGCTGCTACTGCTAGTGGTGGCCCTCCTGATGCCACACCCTGTGACCTAGACTCTGAAGTGGTGCCTGTATCACCGTATTTGGCCCTGAGGGCCTCTTTGTGCTGATGGTAGTGATCCCTTTGCTGAATCGCTATATCTCGCTCCTGATGTGCTATGTCTCTCTCTAATATCAGTGCATCCCTCTCCTCCATCAGAGCTCTAATCTCCTCGAGGGTAGCCTGGTGTGCGTGTGTCAGTGCAGCATGCTCTCCCTCTAGTCTCTCCAGCACTGTAACTATGTCCTCCTCATCTACATCTATGGATGCTGGCAGGTGTCATGGTAGCTCTGTGGAATACCATGCCACATAGCCATCATCCACTCCTACATCATCATCACTATCTGTGGAAGGTGGGGCCTCCCTCAGTGGATCTACCGGGATCAAAATTGGTAGATCGGTCTCTCTGCTATCCCGCCTGTATGGCATGTAGGTGGTCGGGACTATCTGTACTAAATGAACGCCTCAGTACCCATATAAATAGGATGTGCTCCCACATATCTGGCTTGCGGCCCCTAACCACCCTACTCCGTCTCAGCTCCACCAGGTGAGCATCCTAACCGGCCCATGTCGGGTAGACCCGATATGGTCTCCAAATGACCTACTCTAGTGTCAGCGTCCTGAAGTGCTTAGTATACCAATCCACACGATATATCCTGTATCTCTTGGGGCCATGTCTACCCACCATCACCGGAATCCATAATCAAGGGACCCCTCTACTACCGCATCCATGGAAGCCCTGATGGCCTAATCACTGCTATATGCTCATATGCCTAGCAATGGAGCACACAACTAACATTGATACCTATCCGCCTCGCCCGTAGTGTACATCCATAACTCATGATATATCTGTGCTACTAGGGCATTGGTAATACAAACACCTACCGAACTCTAGGATGTCACAAACATAGTCTAGTAACAACAATGGAAATCTCCCACCTCCTGAGTTTGGTAGAGTGAAATAAGAAATCACCATTTGAATAAGCACTATCTCGTCTACTCCTAGCGTCATCCTGTCTATAATGTGAGGCTATCCTCACCGCCCCGGACACTATCTCTGAATTGTCTGCCCTATCTCCATACAATTGTCCTAGGGCCCTCTGCTGCTGCTCTCGTGGAGTGGTCTCAATTGGGTCCTCGGTGATCGGTAGCCTCAAGATCCTATATATATCCTCATGGGTGATGGTCATCTCACCCGTCCTGAACCAAAAAGTGCATGTCCTGCTATCCCATCATTGTATCAGTGCTCACATCAACTCTACATCTCGAGGCACCCGTCGGTAGTAACGGAAGCCCCCAAGCCCGGCTAGCTCTAGGTGACACCAATCTGCGTCAGTCACATCGGGAGAATGGTCTCTAGAAGCTTAGGAATAACATCCTGCATATGTAAAGCCTCTCGTGCCTACATCACATGACATCATGGATGGTGTTAGCTCCTTATTTATCCAAATCCAAACATCAAAAACACATTCTATCACTTTCTTAAGTCTAAACACTCCAATCGGCATCGATTGAGTTCAATCGACGTCGATCTAATTTAGTCAACGTCGATTGAAATTCCAATCGGCACCGATTGAATTTAATCGGTGTCAATTTTTCCAATCGACGCCGATTGAAAGGCCGAATGCCCAAAATACTCTGGCCTCTCATTTATCTAGTTTTTTTCCCTAAAAACTAGCATCCTAATATGCTATTTCATGATAAAACTATATACCAAGTTTGGGTAGATCCACTTACCCTGTGTCATGTCCACTTCCACGTAAATCAATTTTTGACTCTCTCTAAATCAATCATCGCGGAGTAAATAAATCGTTCACGTTTTCCTTTCTCCTATTTATATGGGCTCGGTACAGTCGGCACCGATTTTTATGGTCGGCGCCGATTGGTTTAGTCAACATTGACTTTGCCTATATCGACACCGATTGAGGCCCATCATTGCTGATTGGTTGTAATTTTGCCTTTCCACATCGCTTTCTTCCATCTCCTCATCTTTTTGCCAAAGTGTTGATGCTTGGCTTGTTTATCTGATCATTATTATCACTGGGTGTTTCCTTTTCGCACATATTTGTGGTATTATCTCCCATTTCAAGTCTGTTCCCTACACACGGGCCACTCACATTTGTGGTAGCTTAAAGATAGTGGGTCTGTAGGCACTAACTGCTTTCATTCGCGCAGACCATCTAGTTGTCCCTACCAATGTGTCTTTCTTTGGTTGTTGCTATTTTGCAGCCCTCCTTACACTCACGGGTCTATAGGTACTAATGTCGTCTCATACGAAGACCATCTAGTCTGCCCTACCAATGTGAGTTCCTTAGGTTGCTGCCTTTTTTAATTATTTTTGTGCGTCATCAATGATCAGATCTACTCCAGGCATCTAGCTGGGGCATCCTACATTTTCATCTACCTTTTTCAAACTTGGGATCGGTTGTTCTTTCGGGACCCATCCCATCCCTAGTTTGAGGGGGATGCATCATCATTGTTCTTCACTTCTTCCAACTCCTTGTTTTTGTCTTGCAACTTCACTTATCGTAAGTTACTCAACAAAAAGGGGCAGAATGTAGACACCTAAAATTGGTTACCCAATTTAGTGTCCCCCACATTTGTTTACCTTCTCGGGTAGCCTGGGGCACCTTTATATCACCACTTTTCCTTTAGGGTATTAATTAAATATCTAATTAAACATCTATCCTAAGTTTATTGTACCCCATTGTGTTTTACCCATGGATAATTAAATATTAACTATTTAATTATACTTTTTACATGTATCTTAACCGCTTATCTACCCCATATCAATTTTATCCATCTATCCCCCCTATTTCTCCTCCCCAAACCGCACAGTGGGATATTTCCCGTATTTGAGTTGGAGGGATCACTTTCATCTTTCCAAAAAACATCCTTTTTGGCCATTTCGGGAGTCTGTTCCCTGATCGGTGCCGACGGGTACTTGGTCAATTGATTTTTTAGAATGGCACCGATTATACCTGGTTGGCACCGATTAAAATATAGGGCCATAATTTAGTTTTGGTTAGAGAGAAAGAACGATAGAGAGTTTTGAGCATCAAGCCTGAGCATTATCTATCAAGTGAAAGCAAATTTTGTCCAAATCAATCCCTGAGAGGAGTATTGTTACTTTACTCCTACCACATCGACATCGTGAGCCTCCATTGATCTCTTGGTGACTCTGCTCCTACATCTAGCGAAGGTGGAGCTTTGTTAGTATCCCTACGGCTCCTGTAGATCCAGTGGACATTGACGATCTAGCTTTCATTGTCTCCATTTCTCAATCTTCCTACAATTTTCCCCTAGTTAACACCGACCGATCCCACTTGATGCCAATTTTCCTAATCTAGCGCCAATTCACTCAATCAACACCGATTGACCTGCAGACAGGTAAAAGAACTCAGGTAACATAAATCTAGTATTGTTTTCACAGTTTCCTATTTTTGTTGCTTTCATCTATTGTTTACACATTCTATCTGTGGTTTTTAATCAAAAATCTAGACATTTACTTACATCTTTTATCATGTATGCTTCTTTCCTTAATTGAAAATGTGGTGACATTTTCCGAGGGAGCTTATCACTTCCTAGACCCGCTTTTTAGGCAGTCCACCCAAATATCTTTTAACATTGTCTTTTTCTATCAAGTATCGGTGTCTCGTAGGTTTCTCATATCTACTTTGCAGGATTGCTCGTGTGCGCCTGTCTTGTCTACATTGGCTTTCTTTTCCATCTACATCTTTGGATCTTGTCTTATCTATCAGGTATTGATTTCATTTGAGTTTTCAGGGGTTTTGTGTTTAGTTTGGTACATTAACTTGGATAGGTAACAAGCACGGAAATTCTTGATTTACAAAGGAATGTACGATAGCTACAATAGCTAGGTTTCTATGGGAGAATTTTCTTACAAGATATGAATTTCCCTTAATCTTGAAAAGTGATAGAGGTACACACTTTTTGAATGAGACAATCAGGATCCTATTAGATGAGTTAATGGTTACACACCATAAAACTATACCTTATCATCCTCGGAAAACGGAACTACGAGGCCTTCAATAAGATTTTGAGCAGGACTTTGAAAAAAATTTGTGATGTTGGAAGAAAGGATTGGGATGATAAAGTGTCAGCTATTATTTGGGCATATAGAACAAATTATAAGAGATTGAATAAAGCCACACTTGTTTTAGTTGGTGTTTGGCGCGAAAGGTGTTCTCCTATAGAATTTATGTTACCTTATTTACGCATTGCACACATTGGAGTTCTAGGTAGATGAACATGAATTAGAAGAGTGTATCGAAAAGATGATTCAATCGATGAGTGCTGATCCATATCATGATGGAGTCGGAAGCGGGAAAAGGCCGGGCGAGAAGGCATAATATGATAGAAACATAAGGGATAAGAAGTTTGATATTGGAAAAATGGTACTTTTTATGACTCAAAGTTCTTGTGCCATCAAGGTAAGCTCAAATTACATTGGTTGGGGCCGTTTGTTAAATCCCTACTATAAATAAGTCTTCTTGGTGTTTGTAATAAGGTAATATTGCCATTTAGTTTAGGTTTTTAATTATGTATTTCCTTAATGTATTTCCTTCATCGTCACTATGATTTGTCAATTTAGTTGTTGTTCTTGTGTAATAAGCGTGCTTACGTGCTTGAAGCTAATTAATGTATGAATAATGTTTATGCATAGAGGATTGCACATACTTTTTTTGTGGGGTGGTTGTAGTTATCGAAGAAAAAGACTGTGGGAATTGAAATGTGAAAGGAATAAGCTTCTACAGTGTGCTTTAAGTCAAAAGAAGATTGCTTCTCAAAAGTGACCAAGGATGGAGATGAATGAAAGAACAATATAACACGAGGTAAGTGGAGGCCATGATAGCTACTAGGAGAAGGTACAATGATGAGGTACTTGGGTGCGGGGAGCATGTCTTTCAAGAGAAGTCTATGACTAGAGGGTAGGAAGGTGCGCTAGAAGGTTATAGCTAGGCACAAAGATGTACCGTGCGGAATGAATGGATTTGGTTAATGAATGAGGGGATATTTGGTAGGTGAAGGAGAAATAAATGCATCAAAATTTGAAAAATTTATATAAGAATGGGATGCGAGATTCATTTTTACCATTGCGACTAAGAGAATTTAAAGAAAGAGCCAAGTGTGAAGAGCTAAGTGATTGAGTTAAGGTGTAAAGGGTGTGAAACCAAGTGTGATAGCCAAATCTGTGTGACAAGAAGCTTTCATCCTCAGTGGTGAAGGGTTTGAGTGAAGCAGGGAGATAGAAAAGAGTTAGGTTACAAATTTTCCACCTAGGGCATAATTTAATCAAGCTAAGGTTTAATTTGCGAGTTGTAAAGTTGAAGAGTTGCAAGGAAAAAATGGCACCGAAGAAGGCATCTACAACAATAGAAAAAATAAAGAAGGTGGTCTTCGAAGAGGAAGAGATGGCACTTTGTTGACACTAAAATTTTCCTCCGTAATTTATATTTCATTAATGTATGTATTAGGAATAGGATGTTGTTAAGTATAATTAGTAGTAGCGTCTGATAGAAGATAACGGTGCCGTCAGTACGGTGCCACCAATAATGTGGAGTACGGTAACAATCAAAGTACAATAGGAATGTTGTAAAAAGTAAATATTTGTCGTAAGTGGTTCGGTAATGTTAAAATGTCAAAGTTTGGGTAATTAGAGAAGTAGGGTCTACATGATTAGGAATTAGAAATATTATATTGGTAATAAAGACAAGGAGTGAGGTCATAAATATTTTGTGTATTTTATTTGTAAAAAGTCTAAAAATGTGGAACCCATGTAAAATGATAAGGTTTATCTTATCTTAATGAGATAAGCTTACATGTACGAGATAAGAGTTAAGGTATGGAATATGATTCGTCAGAGTGGATTTCTTATCCTAAGAGATAAGATAGATAAGCTGGAAGTTCTATAAATAGAGAGGCCACCCTCCTCATTTAGCATAGAAGGAAGGAAGTAGTGAGAAATATTGTAGGAAGTGTGCGAAGGAAGCCATCAGTTTAAAGGTGTGTTGAAGAAGCCATTAAGAGGT
This sequence comes from Taxus wallichiana var. yunnanensis, assembly GCA_018340775.1. Lineage (NCBI taxonomy): Eukaryota > Viridiplantae > Streptophyta > Pinopsida > Cupressales > Taxaceae > Taxus > Taxus wallichiana. The sequence goes on from CM031239.1 coordinate 74,304,302, forward strand.
GTAATTGTAAAGTTTCTCCCATAGTCTTGGTGAAAGGCAAGTGAAGTCAATAACACTTGAAGTACCTCATGGGTGAGATTGTAACAGTTTCATGTTAATATTATAATTTATTTTGATATTTCAAATTTGTCATCATTCTGTCTTATCATAGTCGATGGTATTCTTGTGTTATGTTGTTGTTTTGTTTCCAGATTACATCCACCAAACTAAAGGCTGTGCATTAGTAAATAATCATAGCACGAGGAGTTCCCAGGTGAAGAATTATCATAGTGCCAGATTGGTGATGACAAAGACCAAAGCCATTTTTCGAGATGCAATATCTAGGAGTCATCATCTACCAAGAATGGGATTCACCCATTAGAAAGAGAAAAGTGAGTGAATATAATCACAGGACTTTAGAGAACAAGAAGGATCTTGATTCCTTGCTTATGGATAGAAAAAACAAGTGCATGACGGATGACATGCCAGTATGTGATGATGCGGATGAGAAGCTTTTGAAGAGAATTGGGGTCTACCAATTGTATGAGCTTCCATATTTCAGGAAGTATGAGCCCTTATATCAGTGTCTCATGAGCAGGTGCATGAAGACTTCTTCTCTTGTACAAGATGTAGAGTTAGAATTTCATCTATGCTTGTCTCATCGATTTACAAGTCGAAGGCCATAGGAGAAGACATAAAAGGTGATCTTGCAGATAAATCCATGATTGCAAACAAAAAAATAGGAGTGAAGTACGTGAAGGGTCCACGTAGAATGGACATAGAAAAATTGAAGAAGCTGTCCAGGTTGTACAAGTTGTAACCCACCTTGTTATGAAGTTGAATGATCAAGAAGGGTGGTCATAGGTATATACTATGTGGTTACATGTGGCATGTAAGATGTCGAAGGGACAATCTACAACATTACGAGCTATCTTGTAGAGTAAATAGTCGAAGAAGTTCATATAGGAGGGAAGATCAGATTTGGGGCTATTCTACTATCACCGGTATTTATGGAGATCGGAGTACCGAGATGGGCCAAAGGAGAAAGTATGGGAATATCCCATGGAGAGCAAGTCCCCAAATAAAAATTCAGAAAACACCTATCTGAGGGGACCATGACAGATGATGTAAAGCAAAGGGCAGAGAAGTGGTATGACAGGCTCCGCGCGGCATTTGGGGAAGAGTGGTGCATCCCAAAGGACCTACCAGTAGTGGTAGGGAAACAAGTTCAGTTTTTATTATATATCAGCACTTATGCATTACACGCTTCCCAATGAAATATGGATTCTAGAGCCCTTGGTGCAAATTTCCTTACGCATTCACTGCAAGGTATTTCAAGCATCTGTTCATATATTTATAGACACACGCCGACTGGTCTTCAATGTAGATAAGGTAGACTGTGACTACCATACATTGAGGAAGAAGTATGTGTATCCTAGTAGAAGTGCTTATATAGAGAGGATCATTTCAGAGGTACTGAATATCAAACCAATAAGTTTGGTTGTAGCAGATGTGGGGGCAGCATTGGTGTATCTCCAGTTAAAGCTGAAAATGGAGAATAAAAAATATGTGGAAGGTGAGTTCACACTTCCATCACCACCAAAGGGAAATCATACAGTGGAGAACATCCCAACGCCTAAGCCCATAGAGCTAATTGAAGTGCAGGATGAGGAGGAGGAGCACAAAGATAGTGTTGGTTTGGAGCATAAGGGTAGGAGACATCCTACAAGTAAGGGTGAAACTGATCACACCGTTACACCACCTCAGCCACAAGAGGGGGATGATGAGGAATTGAATTTAGTCTAAGGGGAGCACATGTTTAATTAGGTATTTAGGAGAACAAGGACCCAAGGTGCTACTCTAACCACTATGCGCAAATCACCCAGACTCTCTCCACAGAAGGAGGCGACCACACAGAGAAGGAGGAAACTGAAGTTGAATGAGGAGGCAAAAGAGTTAGAGGAAAGCACGCCTAATTCTCATACACTTCTAGAGGACACAAAAGAACAAGGTGAGGAATCAAAGGAAAAAGAAGAGGATGGGAAAATACTAGAGGAGACAAGTGCAGAGGATGTTCTAGACATGGAGACACAAGTTCCAAATTTGGAGGCTAAAGTTCCTAAGCAGAAAAGGTCTAGAAGAACAAGTAGAGAGCACATTCCATTGGCCATGGGGTATGCAAAGAATGTAGAAAATTTTTTTGCACCCGCTTCCAGAGAATGATAGCGCAAAAGGATTTATTTAGCTAGGAGTTAATGGATGAGGATATGGCAACTATGTGAACTCAAAATAAACTATCATGGTCGATGCACACCCACATGGATGAGCCTGAATTTGATGTGTGTAAAGAGTCATGCATTTTGAGATGTCGAAGAGGCACCTCAAGCTAGACACATGACAGTAAAGCCTATCTTTGTTATGTCGATAAGCAGTCGAAATGCATTGGTGAAAGTTTCTACTGAGGTGGCTAGAAGAAACATGTATAAAGTTGCCACAATCGAGTGCTACGTAAGCGATTGAAGACAAAGGAAGTAGAAATAGCACACATAACATAGGAGAGGGACTTCACACAAAAGAAGAATGAGGTGTTTATAAGCATCGCAGAGGAGATTGGGGACAATATAATCAAAGCAAGGCCACACTTAGAGGCCAAGGTGCCATATACATTTCCTTCAGCGATACACTATGTGGGAAAGTTGGTGGGCTTGGTACTTGAAGATGAAACTCTACGTAGAAAGTGCCGAACACTCGGAACAACCTTTTGATCGAGAGAAAGCATTGGTGATGAGAAAATTTACATCTTATGAAGGGTTGTTGTAAGCATTGCATGAGGTATTGAAGAAAGCGGACTAGGATTTAAATGTATACATAGCTCTAGAGGTGCTTATCAACATCAAGACCCTTGAAGAGAACAATGAGGTTTAGAAAGTGATGAAAGATGAGAAATTGGGCCATGAAGAAAGGTTGTTAATGGTTAAATAGAAGCGCAAGGCCCCGGAAGTAGCACAAGAGCCATAAAAGATTCAACTAGAAGATCTTGGAAAGCTAATTGTGTAGAATATGGAACTTTTAGAAGGAAGAATGACATTAATGTCTAGTGTTGTGTTGGTTCTACAAAATGAGAAAGGAAAAATTCGAGGGATGAGTTGGAATCCATTCCTGTGGACATCCCGAGAATAAGTAGAGCAAGCACTCACTGACTGATAAGTATTAGAGGCCGAAATAAAGGAGGAGTATCCAGAGTTGATACTACAAAGTGATACGAGAGAATTTTCCCTCATAAACTCATAAAAATTATTTATTTATCCACATTCTTTCATTCTTATTCTTTCCATTCTTCTATTCTTTCCTTCAATTTTTGGAGATACCCATTGTCGGGACGAAAATGAGATTAGTGTGGGGTAATGTTGATCAAAGAATACTTGTCAAAGATCACACAAGGATTCCGCATGGGATATAAGGCTCGAGAACTAAGGGCACGGAAGGATAAAAAGGACCCACATGAAGGTAAGTTCAGATTTCAGGACTTAGCTAATTTTGAGCATGAAGACCTATTTTTGGAGGATAGCTTGCGAAACACACCAACAATGTAGAGATGTGCGCGCCATGCATTGTCTATCTTTGGAGAAGTGGTTTGAAGTGTTTATGCATGGAGACAAGCTGAGAATAGAATTAACACTTCAGTTAACTACAAGAGGACTATAAATAGTGCACTTGCATGTGTGGCTATGATTGTAAATAGCGTGTGGCTATTAATAGCATGCGGCCTATTTCTGGAATAGATAAGAGGTGAAGGATAAGTCCCCACCATATATATATATGATGTTATGTACATAGTAGAGATATATAGAGAGCGGTATGTATGAGTGTGGTAAGAGATGTATGTATTTGTAACAAAGAATATACACATATGATTGAATAACTATATCAGTTCCATATGCGCATTGGTATAGATTGACACAACTATAAGGAGATTCTATATTTGTTAATAGATGGAAGATATTAGCTGAATCTAAGTGTCATTTTGTGTGTAGTTGAGTAGTGCATGTTATTAATTTAATCATGATTATTGTTTAAGCTTATTATTTCATAGATATGAGGGTAGCATGCATTGTAGAATGATGGATTAGTTATGAATCTATATGTTTCTTCCTTCATCATGTTAACATCCTGTTATAAAGCAACCCTAAAGAGGGACATGGTACCTTTGCATGCTTTGGGTGAGCACTCATTCTAGGCTGAGTGATGTGCCAACATGACTAGGGTGTTATCTTGTAAATTCTAGGCTGCATCAATCCCATGGCATATTTCATAGTCTCTTTGTCATGGCGCATACCACTTTAGGGGTAACTTTCCTTTGTATGCCCTTCCACTTCACAATATGTGCATCAAAGACCACTACGAAATTCCCTGGCCGAGTTCACGAGATAATTTCTCTAACTACTTTCCATTGTAACAAGTTGAGCCTTTAGGAAATAGCTCACACCAATATCAACACTCCCGAAAACCTTAGTGTGTAGGGCAACCTCCAAGGCCTTGTGCAGGTTTGTGAAATTCTTGTGTGATAGTGCCCTTATAAATGGTGTTATCAATCCCCAAACAAACCATTGAGCATCTTTGAGAGGGTGTATGTCATAGGATAGTTTTGATAAGAGAGTTTTGAACCGTGCATAATACTCTCACACACTCTCTGCCATTCCTTGTTGGATCTCCTTCAGTTGCATTGATGCTTTTTTGCTTGAACTTAGGGATATGGAACTCTGCTAGGAAGGCATTCTTCAATGTAGTGTAATCCACAACCATCTGGTGGGGGTCATACTTTTGGTACCATATATGCATGTGCACTTGCAATGTTGTTTGCAAATTGACTTACCTTTTTCTCTAGGGTAGTGATCCCCTTCGTGCACCATAGAAATTCACACTTGTGCACATGCTCTGTAGCATTCTCAATACATCTATAGTCTAGTAGGTGTAAAGAAATATCAAAAATACTTGCGGGGGTAGCTAAGGTCCTTTTCCACCTAACCCAAAACCTTGGTTTCCTCCTTAGTTTCATCTCGCCACTAGATCCACTAGACCCACCGGTCTTGTCCCTCTTGATGTAAATGATCCTCCGGATCCACTAGGTCCACTAGGTCCTCTGGCCCCTACACCACAAAATCCACCTCTTGTAGCCAAAAATGGCCTTACGTGGTCGTGACTAGTGTCCCCAACATCATGTTGGTTTCTCAAACATGTACCCATGTTTCAGATCTTGGAAGGGCCGAGGTGTTTGAGATCACAATGTAGCTGTCCCCAAGTTGTGGGACCTTGCGTGCTAGTACGAGATCTCCGAGAGAAGGTAGGTTCCTCTATCTATTTCTACTTCTACTACTACTTCTAGTGCTGGAAGGGAAAACTAAGCTAATGATACCAAGGGACAAGGGATAAAAGGATAACATGAAAGGCCCCCTATAGAGAGATCGGGAAGAATCTATATCTATATAGGGCTACCTTCTCTATAAGATCTCTCGTAGGGGCCCCGAGGCCCCTATCTAAACTATGGACATCTCGAGAATATTAGAGTCACTATCTAGATGGCCTCGACACTAAAAGGTGATAGCACCAAAAAAGAGGGATGAACACTATCTTTTCTGAGAGAGAATGATAGAGAATGCATGAAAAGAGGCTAAGCACAAGTAGTATAGAAAAGCACGTATTCACTAGACCGTTCTCATGGAACACAACTAAATATGGAATTGCAAGGGACCTAAAATAACACAACCATCACACAATGCAAAAGAAAAGGAAAGAAGAAAGAATGAAAACATGTTAGGATAGAGAATAGTCATAAAACGATGTTTCTATTACTTCCAGAAATGCACATAGTTATTCTGATGATGGAGGAAAATATCCACATGCAAGAGCCAAATCTAGAGGTCTACAACTCAAAATACAGAAAATGTGGAGTCCTTAACAAAACGTGTAAGGATCCAGAGTGTCCAACATAAAAATGATCCTTTCTCTTACATTTATAGATGAATCCATGGAGGAAAAGGGGAGAAAGAGGGAAAATATGAATTTGAAAAACACAACCACTAACAAGAAGGATTCAATGCCTACAAATCCACTTGGAGATTTGTGAAATATGCTTCCCCATGCCTATTAGGTGTGTTAAAGAAGAAACGAGGATGTATCATATTGAATCGGGTGGTTAGAGTAATTAGATCTACTTATTAATATTCGGAAAGATGTTTTCCCATTTCTCACCTACCAAATCCACCAAAATTTGAATTTGAACTTCGACACTATAGCTGATGTCAACAACTTTTTGACAAGTCTAGGTATGCGCCGATCTAAGATCGTAGAAAAAGATATGGATGTGTGAGTCGTCGGCACATGTAAAACATGTGGCACTATGCGGATTAGCTTAAATGATGGCCAACTATGTGAATACTTGTCGATTATGCCACATGTCACTTGATGTTTTGTTGCAAGGATTCGGTGCCTTGTTGGCATAATTTTATTGGTTGCACATGGCACACTCAATCATGTAAAAATATGACCTAGCATAGAAGGGCATGATGGAAGGGCACATAGAGAAAACAAAGGAAGGTGCAAAGGGACCGCGTATGATGCGTGCGGGAAATGAGGCAAATTGGTGTGAGAGAACATATGGTGAAGGCACAACTATTACAAAGTAATGGGCGCGGTGCGTGAGAGGGCCAAGGACTTAGCCGATTGAAGCAAGTGTGAGGTGCGTGGGAAGGGAAGAAACTAATTAGGAAGAAGGTGAATGCGTAGAAGGTGGGCACAAGGGAGGAGTGGAAGGAGAGAAAGGAAAGGGCGCACAGGGAAACTATGACCAAGGAATGTGCCAGTGACCTTGAGCGCGCGTAACACTGTAATGAATAACTTAGAGCTAGAATGTGTATGCAAGTTATCCAAATTGCTAGGAGAGATATTTGGATAATAGTTTTGGTGACTTTTGGGGCCATGTGCCTATTATATGAAGGAGATCAGTAGCCTGGAGCATCTATTGGGCATGGAGTTTGCTTATGCAATTGTGAAATTTCCCTTGTAACCACTTTGAGGATCATTTCTTGACTCTATTCTACATCTTACAATTTGTTGAAAGAAGCCCTACATTCTAGAAGCAACAATAGAGTGTGCACAGGAAGCACATGAGAGGAAAGAACTATGTACAAATAAAAATGTGCAGAAGCGCACTTAGAGGAATTGAAAGTACTCTAATATATACAACATGATGCGACAAACCTAATGGAGCAGGTTTGAGATAGATCCCATTTCTTGGGATTTGTAGTTTGTCTCCATCAAGATGAGTTAACTCAAAAGAGTTAGTCTCTTTGCAAGAAGCTGATAATGTATGGGTCAATCCAAAGTGCCTCAAACTTTGGATGGCACCTGGTTTAGCTCTTTCAACATCCCATTTTAGAATCAAGTCCCCAACTTTGAAATGTTGAGGCTTAGCCTTTCTGTCAAACCATTTATTTGTTACTTGGTGATGCTGTTCTAGATTAATCATGGTAGAGTTCCTGATTTCTTCAAGATTAACCAACTTTGCCATTATAATTTCTCTTTGGTTTGCACCTTCAAATTATAGCCTTTGGGAAAGTGCTAACGAATTCAGCTCTAGTGTCAAAGGAAGGGTAGCTTCCTTGCCATAGAAAAGCTTGTAAGGTGAAGTCCCTATTTCCTTTTTGACTATGATTCTATCTACGACTAGAGCATGTGTGAGACCTTTGTATGCCACTATCTTTGGCTGATGTTCATTGTGTGCTTCATGATTTTGATCAGGTTCTTGTTTGTTGATTCTACTAGACCATTTCCCTAAGGGTAATAGTTGGAAGAAGTCTTCAGGTAAATGTACGAGACTTAGATCCCAATCAGTGATTTTAGTACCAAGGAATGCCTTTGCATCATTAGAGATAATGGTTTGAGGAATGCCAAACCTTGTGACTATACATTCGAGAAATTCAAGGATGACTGCCTCGGTTGATTCCTTAAATGTGACAGCTTCTATCCATCCGGTGAAATAATCAGTAGCTGTTATTAACACCCATTTATCTCTAGTGCTTAAAGGTGGATTGATCATGCCTATGAAGTTGATACCCCATTGCATAAAAGGATTATCCGATTGGATTATTTGGAGGAAGCGTTGCCAATTTTTTATTTTCTAGAAAGAAAGTGCATTCCTTACATTTTATGACCCACCTATGTGCTTACGTAAATAGGGTAGGCTAGAATATACCTGCCATTATGATCTTGATTGCTGTATTTTTGGTAGAGAAGTGTCCACTAGAGAACCCATCACAAAATTCTGCTAACACTTTATCATCTGCGCACTCTTGATACATCTTAACAACATGCCATGAATATTTCTTTTGAAGAGAAGTCCATTAATCAACACATAAGGGATAGATTACAACCTTAGATGTCTTCTCTGTGATTTTTTTAAACTAGGAGGGTACACACCGTCGGAAAGGAATGTGATCATGTCCTTCATCCAGTCATGTGCATTAGGGTATATATTCTTCTCAAGTTCTACATGTGGAATACCTTCATCCATAAATAATGAAGCCTCAGGTTCACTTTGCACATCCTCAGCAATCTACCTATAGAGCGCACTACCTCTTACCAGCTTTGTGGCCTTGATAGTCACATTGTATTCCATGATTTTGGTCACCCATCGTGCTCTTTTCTCACTAATTTCTACTCCCATGATGAAGTCTCTGATGAAGAGTGGGAGACTAACACCTTGATATGATTGGTGGCGAGCATACTCTTGAATTTCTTGAGCACACACATGATGGTGAAGACTTGCTTCTCTGTGTGATTGTACTTTAGTTCATAATCCTTCAACATTTGGCTAAAGAAGGCTACTGGTTGTTCCAACCCTTGTTCATTTTCTTGTGTTAGGACAATAGCCACACTTGCATTAGTACCATAAGCATAAAGGATGAAATCCTTTAAATAATCTGGATTGATAAGTGTTGGTGCTCAAACAATCTCTTGCTTTCAATCTTGTTGAAGATTTCTCTTCCTTCTTCTATCCATTTGAAGGATATGTCCTTCTTGAGCATCAAGGTGATGGGCCAAACCAGTCTTGCAAAGTTAGGGATAAAATGCCTAACAAAATTTATCTTGCCAAGGAAGGACTGTAGGGCCTTTTTATGCATTGGAAGGGAAAGAGCTAGGATGGATGAAACATGCTCAAGATCAATTGTGATGCCATCCTTTGAAACCACATGGCCTAAGAGCTTTCCTGCACCACCGCAAAATTGTACTTCTTGGGGTTAAGAGACACCCCAAATTCTCTACATCTCTTAAAGACCTTCTCTAGGTGCATCATGTGATCTATGCTTTACTTTGAGAAGATAGTTATATCATCAAGGTAAACCAAGATGAAATCATTAATGTATCATTTGAAGGTAACATCCATAGCATGCTGAAATGTGGTGCCCACATTTGATAGATCAAAGGGCATCTTCTGATATGCATCTGTTCCCCACTTGGTTCAAAATGCTGTTTTGAATTAATCCTCTTCCTTGACCAAGATTTGGTTGAAACGTGAGTATCCATATAGCATGGAGAATCTCGTGTGCCAGCCACAGTCTGAGAATTTTCTCCATTGAAGGAAAAGGATAATAATCCTTTAGAGATGCATTATTCAAATCTATGAAATCAACACAAAGTCTGATTTCACCATTCTTCTTACATACTGGAACCATATTTGCGACCCAAGTAGAGTATTTGATAGGAAAAGTAATTTTTTCCTCAATGAGTTTGGATAATTCTTTCCTCATGAGGGGCTCTATCTTTTGATTGACTAGCCATTTCTTCTACCTGTCGGGATTGATACTAGGATCAAGGTCAATGGAGTGTTGGGCAAGACTTGGATCAAAAAATTTGAGGTATTCATACTCCCATGAGAAGATATCACTATATTTTTGACAGAGAGAGTTGAAGGCTTGTTTCTTTTCATGTGCACAAGTCTTGCTGAGAAGTAACTCTTTCCCGCGTGTAATGGTGACTGAGGAGAATTCCTCTTGCATGGCATGCATGTATCTTTATTTTCCCTTGAAATCATCATCAGGGATGAAAATTTTCTCTAAGGTGACCAGCCCTTTAGGTAACTTGTTTGTCTTTAGCTGTATTACTTGGTCATCATAGCTATCATGCAAGTCATCTTGCATGCTTGATGAAAATTCAACTTAAGTCTGGATAAACTGGGTGATATGCGCTTCTTTGTCAAACACTTTCCATTTGGTGTTGTTATCGGAATGGATGGTTTGATCACCATCTTCATGTCTTGAGTGTTTCCTTTAATAAAGTCCTTTGCGAGAGAGAAATATGAACCTAGTGCAACCATCTGGTCATCTTCATTTTTCATTCTTAGCAGCACCACCTACAAATTAAGAGCATCAAAGCTCTCAAAGAGGTCCCAAACTTTGTATTTATAAGCTTTAAGAAGCTTATTCTTTGTCTGGAACTTGTTGGTAACTTTTTGGATGATCAATTCTATTTCCCCAAAGATCTGCAATGCCTTAATTTTCTTCTTCTCAACAAGGAGCAAGCCATGCACCAACACTTCATATTCTACCACATTGTTAGAGCATGCAAATTGTAGTCTGTGTGTGAAGAATAATTTCTCATCCTTAGGGGAAATGATAACCACTCCTGCTCCTGCACTTTTTCTACTTCTTGATCCATCAAAGTATAAATTCCATAGACTAGGTTGAACTTTATCTTTCTTGAGCACGCGTGGAAACATAACATCTTCTTATAGAATGAAATAAGTACCAAGCCCAGTTTAATAAGCTTCCGACTTCATACTATAGCCTTTTCCGCCTTTGTAGTAGTAAATGCTACACCACCAACCAATGTACTTAGCATTAAATGTAGATTTTTCCCTTAAATGTGACCTTAAATGCCCTTACCCATGCACCGAATCTTGCACAAAACCTTCTACAACCTTATGGCACGTAAGAAATTCCTTACGACCGAAGACCAGAAGTATTATGCATGCATCTAGCCTTTGAAGGCACTTCTTCTATTGACTGGCTTTTTTCCTCGCCTACCTTTTGTTGTTCATGTGCTTATCATACTTTGAATGTGGTTAAGCTATCTTGACACCAAAATTCTTATCCACCATTTCCATGTGCTCTACTCATTACACAATTTTTATCTTTCATTGGGCCATTTAACACAACTTCCACTACCAACTAATTCTTCACTTCACACTACTTCCTTCACATAACTCCATCCCACACTAAAATCAGATGCACAGTCCTTTGCACATACACAACCTTTTTGAAAATAATAAGTGGTTATTGATGCATAAGGCGCAAAATAGAACAAAATAAAGGAACAAACAACGAGAAAGGGAAACACAAAGTAAGGAAATGCATAAAGGGAAATCCTAAGCTATTGGCAATACTAACTTATTTACAAACACAAGGAAGACTTATTTATTGCAGTTATTCAACCTATTTCTATTGAAATGGCGGAGTAACCTCATCCCATCCAATGCTTTGCAAGAATTGGTAGGTGCATGAGTCAAGGATGTATGAGATGATGTAAGGGCCCAACCAATGGAATTTCAAGTAAGCAATAAGAAGACAAGTAAGCACCCACTTTAGCGGTAAATTCTCTTGATAGACATAGGGAAAATAAAGGAGGCAGATCAATGATTGACATGTCTTGAGTAATTATTAGGCTTAGAAATGCATGGAGGGTTAACTCAAGATCCTTGATGACTCCTAAGGTAGTGACAATTGATCCATCAAGTTGTAGGACTCCTTTAGACAAAGGGATATATTTCAGACCTAAGACATCAACTATTTTCTTAGGCATAACAAAAGTACTAGTGCCTGATTCAATCATGTAATTATGCACTAGGTGTTTTCCTATGATCAAGGACATATAGAAGGATGGGGTTTAACAAATTTACTTACTTGTTTCTCTCCGTCTTGGAAGATGTTGATAGAAGCACGTGGCTTATGCATAGCTGGATCAATGTGTGAGAGTTATGCCAGAGCTTCATGCAATAGATCCCACTAAGATGGAATGGTCAGGGCATCCCACATTGTGACATTTATGTTTGTTCTCTTCATCTGGTCCATAATGATAAATGGAAGGCCCCCATCTTGTACATTTGGGGAATGCCATGCCTTTTTGGATGTTTAAGTGTGGAACCATGATATTTAGCATTTGGAGCGAGACACTTGGCCTACCAAAGGAGGTACGCGTGCTACTTTAGAAGGATATTTACGCGGGGCATCCTACATAGGGATTTGAGAACCTTTTTCGTAAAATGCCTTGTCTTATTCTTTCTTCTTTTAGGGATCTACTTGTGTTGTTGGGATTGTGACCTACACTCATGTTTCTAACATTATCTTCTTATATCTTGTGTTGTCTGCAACTTGGGCACATAGTCTATTTGTATCTTCTACAACTTGGTTGATTACATAGAAGTCCTTCTTGCTAAATAATATCAAATTTGTCTCTAGAGGAGCTCCTGGTCTTTCTGGATTATCTTCTTCAAGGGTGCTTGTTGAAGGATCACAAGGCTAAATCATTTTGGATCATGAAGGCTTGGGTGCACATGGAATTAACACAATGATATTGAAGATGAGGCATGTTGCAAGGAAACACCATTCGACTCTGTGCCAAATTATTACGAACTAGAATAAGTGCCTAAATCTCATTGGGTGTGAGAAGAGAAGGCATGAGAGGAACAACTTGCAAGGGGAGATGTGCATTAGGATGTCATCTATCATTTTACTAGTTGGGCACGTATCTTTGATTTCCATATTGATTCCGCTAAGGATGATTTCTCTAGCCATGCGCTTGATTGGAATTACCTCTATAGGATTGCACCTATTGCTTTTCTAATGATATGAGCTTTTTGATAATTTTATAATCAAGGCCTTCAATTCTTCATCTTCCTTTTTCCGCGATGGAGAGTAGGATGTTGAGGAAACTGGCTGCGCACTTTTCTTAGGTATAGGAATAGGAGTAATAGAAGGCTGGGGTGCTTGTGAAATTTATGGGAACAAGGGCATAAGGGGTCTAGGAGCCATCTTTCCGGCCCTGAATAAGACTATTTTCTACCCTTCTTGCAATACTATAAGAAAAGTGGTAGTCCTACCTCCCATGGATTAGATCATAACCGAAATGTCATTGTTGAGCGCCTTCAAGTAATATAGGAAAGAATGCTAGGTACATTGCTCTTACCACGAGAGAGATTATGTCCCAAGTATTTTGAAATTTGATGTTGAAATCAGTCATTTGCTCATTGGGCGCCCTCCTTGTTGTTGTCATTTTCTCCACCAGAGATAGGTGATATGACTTATCTTCAAAGTAATTGCAAAGATTTATTCCCAGCTCATCCTAGGTGGTAATTGATCAAGTATCAAGCCTCGGTACCATTAAAGTGCTTTACCTTTCAAAGAGGCTAGAAGCATCCCGACTGCTACATCATCATGTGTGATCGGATAGCATGAAAACATGTTTTCTATATCCTGGATATGCTCCGAGAGGTGACTTGATTCTCACCAGTAAAGTATGGAATACTCTTGAGAACGTCATTCGGCTATCATGTTGTATAACCAACAACAAGGGACTCCCTCCAAAAAAGTTTACAAAGTTCCTAAGTGGAGGAGGTGGTGATGCACCATTGCAGGGCATGTAGGTTATCTATTTTGAGGAGGAGTTGAGTGGGTGCGATGTGCTAGAGATAGAGATGTGTGCGTGGGCTTTCTAGAATGCACTCTTCTCAAGGATAACTGGAGGTACTGAAAAGAATCTTTAGCTACTACACTTCTTCTTCTATGTACTCTTCTCATGAAAGGAACTCAGGATTGTTGAAAAAGATCTTGAAAATATTGGGAGTCGCTAGATGTGTTGAAATGAACCTCCAAAGGCTGAAATACTAAGTCCACACACCAGAACTTAGAGATATGAAATTTGAGCTTTCAATGTTGGTCCCACTGGGTGTGCCAGAAACTATTGGTTGCTCAAATGTGCACTCGCGTCTTGAATCTCGAAGGGCTGAGGTTTTGAGACAAAAATGGAACCATCCCCAAGTTGTGGGACCTTGTGCACTTGGGACAAATCTCCAAAGAAGGCTAGTTCCTCTATCTATTTCTACTGCTACTACTACTCCTAGTGTTGGAAGGGAAAACTAAGCTAATGATGCCAAGGGACCAGGGATAGAAGGATAACATGAAAGTAAAATACACTAAAAGGTGATAGCACTAGAAAAGATGGATGAACACTATTTGTTTTGAGTGAGAATGACAGGGAATGCATGAAAAGAGGCTAGGCATGAGTAGTATAGCAAAGCATGTATTCACTAGACCATTCTCATGGAACACAACTAAATATGGGCGTAAGGGACCTAAAATAGCACAACCAACACACAATGTAAAAGAAAAGCAAGAAGAAATAATGAAAACACATTAGGATAGAGAATAGTCATAAACCAATGTTTCTATTACTTCCGAGAAATGCAAAGAGCTGTTATAATGATGATGGAAGCCGATATCCACATGCAAGAGACAAATATAAAGGTATGCAACTCAAAATACAAAAAATGTGGAGTCCTTAGCAAAATGCGTAAGGATCCAGAGTGTCCAACATAACAAATGAGCCTTACTCTTACATTTATAGATGAATCCATGGAGGAAGAAGGGGAGAAAGAGGGAAAATATGAATTTGAAACACAACCACCGATAAAAAGCATTTAATGCCTACAAATTCACTCGAAGATATGTGAAATACACTTCCCCATGCCTTTTTGGTGTTTTAAAGAAGAAAGGAGGGTGGATCATATCAAATCAGGTGGTTGGAAAAATTAGATCTGCTTATTGATGTTCGAAATATGTTTTCCAATTTCCACCTACTAGATCGATAAAAATTTAAATTTAAACTTCTAGCACTATAGGTGATGTGTCAGATTTACGAAAGTTCTAGGTGTGTGCCAATCGAGCTCTGTAGTAAAAGATATGGCTGTCAGAAGATGTTAGAGTCATCAGTGCATACAAAACATGTGGCATGTGCGGATTGGCTGAAATGATGGCCAATTGTGTGAATTCTCTTCATTTATGCCATGTGTAACTTTTTGATTTGTTACGAGGATTTGGTGCCTTGTTGGTGTACATTGACTAGTTACGTGCAAAGCACACTCAAGCATGTCAAAATATGACTTGGCACAGAAGGGCGTGAGGGAAGGGCACATAGAGAAAATAGAGGAAGGCATAGAGGAGCACACGATTCGCACGGGAAATGAGGCAACTAGTGAGTAGAGAACGTCGATGAACACACAACTAATACAAAGTAATGGGTGCGATGACGTGAGAGGGCCATGGAATTAGCCAATTGAATCAAGTGCGAGGTGTGCAGGAAGGGAAGAAAATAATTAGGAAGAAGGTGAATGTGCAGAAGGTGGGTGTAAGGGAGAAGTGGAAGGAGAGAAAGAAAAGGGGCACACGGGGAAATTGTAACCAAGTAAATGTGCCAAGTGACCTTGAGTGTGCGTCACATGCAATGAATAACTTATATCTAGAATGTGTATGCGAGTTATCCAAAATTCTAGGAGAGATATTTGGTTAACACACCCCATTGAACTACGTGCCTATGGTTTGTGATATTGTCCTGCTACCAGTTGTGTGTCCCGCGCCACTTCTAGACACGATACCCAAACCTTGTGTATTTACACATTGCCTAAATATTCCTCCAAACACATAAATGGTTTGTGTAGCCGTAGATGTCCCAAACAAGAAATTATATCTCCTAGATGTGGATCGGTTACTTCCACGATACCAACTAGATTAACAATACTTCTCCCTTGATTTGGAAAACCAAGTGCTAGGGGTTGGTCACCAGGTGGGTTTAGATGCACGCCAATGGCTCTCCTTTCTCCACGTGATGAATTCTCATCGTGAAGCTGAAGGGGCTTCTCTCCCATGCTTGCCATGATGGGGTAGCATAAACTTCTTAGGTTACACATAAAAATGATCCTCTGGGTTCCCTTAGGAACTCAAATTCAACAACCTCTGGACAAGAATATGTAGAAATGGTGTAATCTAGAGTATAACTAGTCAACACTCCTTTCCACCAAAGTGGTCAACAACACATGTCCAAGTCAGATCCACATCCTGCAACTCACGGTAATCATCTTGGTTCCACACGCATGATCTATAGTAACATCTTGATATGGATGCATATGCTGAAAGCTAGTCATATAATTCTACTGGAAAGCAACAAAAGCAAGTTTCATACAACTCATGGTACAGGTGCTCTTCTACCCATCTACATGCATCAAACTCAGATACAACACTGAATCTTTGAGCAAACTCATCCTCCGTGCTCCTAAACCATACTTCAACACTCTCCAAGGTTAGGTGCCTAGTCATCACACATCAATGGAACCAAGATGTAGATATATCCATTTCTCACAACAACTTCTAAAAGAGGTCTTGACAACGGAACCGATATGTAGTCATTTTATGCCCTTAGAATAACGGTCTAATCCCATGCGCGCTGACCTATCACCCAGTGGGCACTAGGCATTCACCTGAGGCATGTGCAAGTGCTTTGAGGCCCTCCTATATGTGAGTCTTGTGAGAATACATTGATCAATGACAAAAACTTAGATGCAAAAGGTAAAGAACCATGCATTCATTCTAAGAGCTTAAGATGAGGCATTATATTAAGATACCCATTAAGATAACCAGAGAAACATTATATGAATAACATATATGATCCATACTAGAAAGGAAATATACTAGGATTCACACCCATGAACAAATTATACTTAGAACATAATCTTATATTCATATTAGTCAAAGTTCAGTAACCATATTATATTCACCAAGCCATGACAGTCAATGTAGCAATGCAGATCAGACTTATGCATCAAAAATCCTAACTATTCTTCCTATATTACATAAAGATCTTCACATACCCATCCCTCTAGGAAAGCTACTACTCCTACAGTCCTCTAAATGAGAACCTCAATTCCATGTAACCTTCTTATCATTCTTGCAGAGGTCCAACTTTCATTTTCTCTATATTTGTTTTTTTTTTCTTCTACGAGCATCTCTATATATAGCATTATTTCCCACCGCCATGCCTTTCTGAAGTAACAGAGCATTTTCCAAGTGTCAAGGTGGTCCTCTAATGGAGCATGATTATTCCCATGCAAGCTCTCCACTCTCTGTAATGATGTCTTTGTGGATCCTTCCATCGCATGAAATATTCCTTTCTTGAACACCAAGTTGTTAGGTGACACCTTATCCACCTTGCATGTGTAGTTGGGTCATGATTTTCTCATGTGTTTCTAGGAACACCGAATATGGCTAAGTCCTGCAACCCTTTGCTTTACTGTGCACATACCATGGGTTTTACTAAACCCTTCTAAAACCCCTATCTTGCATGCCTTTACCCCACACACCCTTCTTCATATTGATCTCGCGTGCCCACATGCCCTTTGGCACTTAACCAATATTCCGAGGCCCAACACTAATGATAATCTTGCTCTAGGATAAAATATATGAGGGATATGCAAAGTGATGGGATTTGAACTGAAGGGGTAAGACCACCTCGAGCCATAAACTAGAGAAAGGGTGTAGCACCTGTAGGAGTACATATGCTAGTACGATAAGCCCATAGAGTGAATGGGATATGAAGGTGCCAATTTCTTCCTACTTGATCAATGGATTTCATGAGAATTTTGTTAGAATACTTGGCTTGTCCATTTTCTTGTGGATAGTATGATGATGAAAATCTTAGTTTGATGTTAAATGTGTCACATAATTTCTTGAATTCTTTGTTCTTAAAGGATTTTACATTGTCAATGACTAGCGTATGAGGGATGCGAAAGTGACATATGATGTGTTAATAGATTAAATCAATGTTTTTTAGCTTTAGTAGAGATTAAAGGAGTAGTCTCTACCCATTTAGTGAAGTATTCAATAGTTGTGATGATAGAGTGGTGTCGTTGTGATGAACTTGGGTTAATGAGACCTATGAGGTCAAGTCACCATTGTGAAAAGGGCGAGGTATTGAGAAGGTTGTAAAGATTGACCGGGAATATGTGTGAGATTTTAATGTTGTTCGTATTTAACACATTTCTTGACATAAGAACTATAATATTGATTGAGATTAGGCCAATAATAGCCCATCTGAAGGATGCATTTAACAACCGTTGTCCCGTTAAAGTGACCACCACATATATCGTCATGGACTTCTTGAATGGATTTAATAGATTCATGAGATTTGAGACATCTTAACAAGAGGCCATCAAATCCATGTTTATATAGAACACCACCTACGATGACATATTGGGTAACATGTTGGAGAAAATATCACTTAGTGTTTTTAGATAGGATAGAAGGAATTTTGGATTTGAAAGATACTCAATTTTTGAGTATACAAGAGGTTTATTAGATTGTTTTCGATGATATTGATGGAAGGGAGTTTATTTTTGTGGGATGGTTGATCAAGTTTATGCACAACAATGAACAATCTGGAGTCTTTTGTTGATAAAGGTACGAGGGATGCAATAGAATCCATGGTGTCTACAAATCTATTACGGGATCATGGTACTTTGTTTGGATAGTGTAACAATCAAAGGATTCTAAGAGGAATTCAAAAATGGCTTTATATTTTTGTAGAATCTCATTTTTACATTAATAAATTCCTTTGATTTGGTTGATGACAAGTTGTGAGTCTCCATAGATGTCAAAAATTTGAACACCAAACATGATGGTGGTTTGGAGACCCATGATTAGAGCTTCATATTCTACCATGTAGTTGGTACATTTAAACTTTAGTTTAAAATATAGAGGGATGGGAGTACCCCAGGGAGGTATGATAATGATGAACACACCTCGCCATTTTGACACTTAGATCTCACAAAGAAAAGTTTTATTTTGAGAGGGGTCACGGGTGTTTTCGTGATCCATAATGTTGATAGATTCATCAGGAAACCATTTGCGAGGTGGTTGATTGTCAGGCAGAGGGGCTTTGATGAGTTGATATGTGATATATTTTCCTTTGATAGATTTTTGTGAGATGAACTCAAGGTCAAACTCGAGTCATGCACATAAGCCACCAAGTGATGCGGTCACTATGATATGGTTTGGAGTGCATGGTTTTAAGGGGATTTAAATTAGTTATGATGTAAGTCTTGTGACTGAGTAGATAATGACAAAGTTTGGATGTTGTTAAGTATAAGTCACACATTTTTTTGGCCTCTGTATAATGAGTTTCGTAGTCATGGAGAGTGTAGTTTATATAGTAAATTACTTTTTCACGACCTTTCTCATTTCGATGAGCGAGCATGGCTTGCAAGGAATGGTTAGTAGTAGATATGTAAAGGTAGAAAGGCTCCCCCTCACATGGAGGTGTGAGCATAGGTGGCAATAGGAGGTATTTTTGAGGTCATCGAAGGCCTTTCGATAGTTGTGATCCCATTTAAAGTTTACATCCTTTCAAAGGAGGTGATGAAAAGGTGACATTGATCTCGAAAGTTTTGAGATGAAATCATGGATCGAATTAAGCTTACCCTGAAGGTTGTGAAACTATTCAAGGTTTTATGGAGGAGGCATCGATGAGCTTCATTGATACTCATACTTTAATGATATTATATCTATTAATCTAGGGCGGTGTCCATGGCTATTTGCAATAAAGGGAATAATAGGAATTAATCTCAAAGCACGTATTTAATAACAAAATTACCTAAATAATAACTGGTTGTACTTATAAAATGTAATGCATGGAAAGAAAAGGATATTAAAGACAAAATATAAATATTTTTAATACATTTTAATGTTGAAATGGTAAATGCATCAAAGATGAAAGAAAGGAAATAACAGTAAATCTCCCTTCTTGTTGGGGAGGAGTGACCCTTGC
Source organism: Taxus wallichiana var. yunnanensis (assembly GCA_018340775.1). Lineage (NCBI taxonomy): Eukaryota > Viridiplantae > Streptophyta > Pinopsida > Cupressales > Taxaceae > Taxus > Taxus wallichiana. Next base: position 74,324,204 of record CM031239.1, read on the forward strand.
CCCTTCCCTTCAATTAGGTTTAAGGCTGAAAGTCACACAAAGTTTTCCCCTAAATCTATAATATTTTTTGAATTGAAAGAGTATGATTTTATAATGAACCAACTAACTAAACCGAACCAATAAATCTAAATATATTAGCTCTTTTATACTAGAGAAATCCTAGTCCCTCTAGGAGAGAACTAGTTTATTCATAATAACTAACATCTACTTAATTGATTGTTGAATAAAACAATGAATATATATTTTAAGGAGTATAGTTGTGGAATAAGTAGTATTTGAGGTGTTTAAACTGGAATTAATCTTACTAACTACAGAGGAGGTCCGTGATTGACTCCTTTGAGAGAGTCAATCATTGGAAGATTCTTTAGTTCTTAGATTGATTGTAGAGAATCGTGGTGATAATAATTCCTTAGATGTTGGCTACATCATGTCTCCCAGCAACTAAAGTGACCAAACCTCAAAATCTACATGAATGTAGGTTGAGGTAGTGATAACTTCTCATGCTCATGTTGTTGTGTTGCCAACTATATCAATAGTAGCTGAGTTGTCTATCCTCTGTGCAAGTTCATTATTTAAAGGAATTCAAAGTTAATGACTTAGAAGAGCTTGGAATTGTACTATGAGTCCTACACTAAATAAAAATGTGAGTCCTATGCCATAAATAAAGTCCTGCGTCGGTGCACCAATTGAGTCTCGCACTAGTGCATTTTTACTCTTGTGATAACTCAACATATGATTTTCCAAATGTATTGTTAATGCTCATAAAAAGATCAATTTAAGCCATTTTTGAGGAAGCAATAACAAGATAAAAATAACAAACATATGCACAATAATTCCTTCAAAAACATAGTAAAGTATTAATTATAAACAGTCAACATTATACATCATGTAATATGATATCAAAATAATCCTTGGTTCATATGGGTTTAAAGATAAAAAAATAGGGATTCATCATTCCCCTAGAATTTAGGTTTAACATGTCTTCATGCTACCTATTCAGTCGCTCCACTATCCTTGAACAATTATATTCATTGGCAAATGTTTGCCAAGTTTCATCCAATGAAGTATTACAGAACCCAAAGTAATCAATGACATTTTTCCTCTAAGTGTTATAACTTCCCTCGACTGATCATATGTAGAATCCCACTATGGTACTAGAGAAATCACCAATGGAGGTCGATACCGCATGCCAATCCATTTCTCCTGTAACTTGAGAATAATTTTGTAGAGGTCCTTGGCCCTCTTAAGTGACCAACGAAGGTTGGTTGGTGAAATTACCTCCTTTTTCTTGTAAGGTTCTGCAAGAAGTTGATATCTTACCTGATAGGTGAGGAAGTTTACATTGAATGTTGGGAGTACTTTCTCCCTAAAATTTTTGACACAATTTTTAAGAATATATGTGTATTTTTCCACTAGATATAAACAATATACCTGTGACCAAAATCTATGAAAGAAATAAATGGGCGCAGGAAGATCATGCCCCATGAAGAGGCCAATTGTATATTCTCGCTTGAATTAATGTGACACTCGATCTCTCCATTCACCCCGGCGCCCGAGAGTAGAAATAAATGCTCTTAACTGTACCTCCCCCATGTAGAAATTTATGGGGATCTCAATTTACTTAGGGATAAGAAATTTGTGAACATAAAATTCATAAAGAAAATTCTTTTCAATGTCATTTCCAGATGTATATGCAACCACAAACTACTTATCATCATCAAATTCAATGTCCTGCATAGCACGTGCCCTGGATATTTTCCATTTGAAAAATTGTTCTTTCAAAAATAATGCATAAAAATTGGAAGGAGGCCTACATGAAATAAATTGATCATATAAACAACAAACAATAACCACATTTTCTTGAGTAATTTGTTTTCCTCCAAATTTTTATTCTCCTCAGAAACTTCCATGAGCTTATAACATTCTTCCATCCATTTGACTATTCCCTTTAAAACAACAATTTGAGGAAAGAAAAATTCAGTCTGAGTTGTATGTTCTTCCATGATCGTAGGCTCTGTTTCTTTCCTATTTTCTTGCAAAACTACAAGAGATGTTTTGAGCTCCTCTATTCTGACCTGAAGGGTGTGGATTTGTTGATCTTTCTCTTCTAGGGATTTACGGAGTTGAAGAGTTTCCTCTTTATGTTGTCCTAGGGTTTGTTACAACTATTTAATTTATTGGTTTTTAGTATTCTCTCGCTAGGAGAAGTTGGCTTCCTTGGATTCAAGAAGTATTTGGAGATGAGTGATTATTTCCTGAGCCAATTGTAGTTCAAATTGGATTTTGGACAAGGATAAAACTTATGGTAAAAATTTGTTAGGTTCAAGGGGAGAACTAGGTTCTCCCTCCACCATAGTGCTTTCCCTTTGTCTATGATAGGTGAATCAGGTGAGGATAGGGAATGCTCAATTTATTTTTCTATATTATGAACAAAAGGTGAAACTAATTTATGAGGGGACGCATGAGGGATTTTAACCGGGGTTTACATTATTTCGCTTACTTCTTATTCTTCCTTGGAAGGTTCCTTTTCTTGCTGGGGTTTCATGCAGAGATTGCGTATGTTTGGAGGTATTAAAGTGATTTTTAGGCCTCTCTGAGGTGGAGGATGATTTCTCTAGAACTAATTCAAACTCTAAGGCACATTTCTTTTGAAAATTCAACCATTTCTTAATTCCATGCTTCTTTCTAAGAAATTGGTGCTTACAAATCAAATGGATTAAACCCTGGAAATTTAAATAGGAGGCACCCCAAAGAAATTTTTTGGTGGTAGAATAGACAAAATCATACAAAAATTGAGAAAAATTGATTTTATAATGGGGTTTAACTTGACCATGGCAAAGGTGTATTAAAATTCTCAACATAGGCCCTAGAATAATTTCATATTGCCCTTCACAGGTGAAGTATTTTATCACCCATTTGGAAACTTCTACCCAAGGTTTAGGAAGGGTGATTCTTTTTATGCCTTTTGCTTTACCCTTATTGTCTATTACCAATTCCAATTTCTCCTTTCCAACTGAAAAATATTTTAATAATTTTAGCATACATATTCCTGTTACTTACTGCTAAACCTCCCGAGCTTATTCTGAAAGATGTTTGTAGTCACAAAATCAAGCACTTACTATTAGATTTATACCTCCGGGTATGATATTTTATATATGGATCTTGTGTAATAAAATTATTCACTAGTGACCTATCCCCTAGTCATGTCGTTAGTTAGTCAGTCGTCATTGTTATGTGTCCGGTACGATTGTTAATTGTCTATACGGTTTTGGGCATCTTTAAGGGAGTATTAGGTGTCATAATTTGTTTGATTTTCATATTCATTCCTACACCGAGGCGCTGTGGTAGCACTGGGCACCCGATCCGTGATTTTAGGCACCCTGGTTTCCGTAACTCTTGGTCCTAATTTATTTCTTTAAAGCAGTCTTTGTCATTACTCCTATTCATTCCCTAGGTGGTAGTCAGTGTTTTGGGTCACTAGTGTTGAAATTTGAACAAGATATCCCTATATAAACATAGCATACTCACTACATTATGGGCAGACATTTTACTATCAAGGGAAACTATCTACTGAGGTAAGGGACTACATTTTGGGCATCTTCTTCATCTCGCATCAAACAAGCATAGGGGAAAAGGGTTGTATTCATTCCATTCCGTCCACAATTTACATTTTTACATATATTTATTACCGCCTACTTTTGTGTCATTGGCACCAAGGAACCTTAGGCACAAAAATTAAACACATAATCACATAGAACTACATTGGGTTTGGAATGTAGTGTAGTGCTTAGTCGTAAGTCCACCATTGTGGTAGCTAAGGTCAGTCGAACCCCTTCATTTGCATCTTTATTGTTGTAGGAATTGATGTTTTGTATGGGGTTTTGCAGGTAGATCTTCACATCATATTATTAATGACATAAGCGAAGATGCAATGACAAATGTGTGATAGAGATGAAAATACAACAAAGACCTAGCAACACTATCAAAACTAGATCCCGAGCCCTTTTATAGATTAGAGCACCTAGAACACAGACCAGGGTGCTCCTAGGCACCCCAGTTTTCTCCCGGGTGCCCCAAGACAACCAAATATCAAAATTTTTAAGTCTTCAGAACAACATCTTCATACCTAGTCCAACCCACACATCAACCTTCCCAAGTCCAAGTACACAATAAGGTAAGTTATATTCATGTTAGTACCTCATCCCTTCTATTTCATTTACTCTACTTCATTCAAAATCAAATAAAATCATTTAACGTTAGTATTTCAATTCATATCAGTTATTCCATTGTTGTTTCTATTTAGCTTAAATATTAGGCCCATGATAATAATTAATTTTAGTTAATCATTTTGGTGAACCCATCTTTTCAAATAGTTTTCCCTACGATCCATTTAACACCTAATGGAAAATAATCCCTCATCTTTTTGTCCATCATGTGTCACTTTAGTGTTAATCCTATTTATGATGAGGCTATCATAGGTGAACTCAAGGATTTATATAGTTTTCACTTGCTACACCCACTCACATGTAACAACAATTTTTAGACAACCAACAACATGTGCCTACTAGTTTTACATAATCTCTATAGGAATTAGCATTTTCGATGATCCTATTACATTTACTCGTTGTAAACCATGCCATACAGTCACTTGTGATCCTCCTTCTGACCTTTCACAAGAAAATTTAGATGATTCCCTTATTGATTACTTTCTAGGTATTGAAAATCATTATTCTTTTATTATTCCGAGAAATTGATATAGATCCTTCTCATGGTCCCTGCATCTTGGACATTGCTTCCCCCTACATCTCATTCTAGCTCACATTATCCTTTATATTATGTTGATTATCCTATTGATAGTATTTTTAGAGACAACCTTGTTCTATATACTACGATGAGCTAGATAAGAGTCATGAGTCTCCTTATTTCCATACTTCCGAGTGTGTCTCACCTACTCCATTTTTATCTTCCCCAAGTATCACATCTAGTGCTACTCACGAGTCACCACCATCTGCTACTTCCTCTTCACCTATTATTTCATCTCCTCTTAGTACATCTTCTATATAGGTTTCCTCACCAAGTGCTTTACCTATTATGGAGGTTTTTGATGCTAGTTTGACTATTAACAAAAATATTCCACCTATATTACATGCTATACCTTCTTCGACACCTACTATTAGCATGCCTTTAGCATCAGATCCTTCTCCATCACCTTTGGATATCCCTATGATCACTCACAATGGAAAATTACAATCTTTTAACACATTATTGCCATCTTTTACCATCCCTTCACAAGATATACTTTCTCTCATGCATGCTGTAAGACAATTACAATCACAAGTTCAATCTGTCACTGTAGAAAGTAAGACCTATTATGCTTCTACTGAGAATAATTCATTGCATGGAAATTCGGTCCCTAAGAAGATTCATAACTCAGCATTTTGTCATGATTTCACGATGCCTAATTTCACATGTTTTGATGGTACAAGTGACCCTCATGCTCATATATTATATTATCGTATGACTATGGATTCCTATTCCAATAATAGATTACTACTCAAGGATTTTTGTTATAGTCTTATCGATGAGGCGTTACAATGGTAAACTCATCTCCCCTTTGGATCCATTAGTACTTTTTATGACATGGAGGACACCTTCCTCCATCGGTTTATAATAAATAATGGCCCTAAGGTTACTTATGATTGGTTACCTACTTTACATCAGGGATCCACAGAACCTATTAAGGATTATATTCTTAGATTCAATTCTTATATCTATCAACTTGTTTTCCAACCCATAGATATTGAGAAACAATGTATTTTGTGTCATGGCCTCATTCCTCCACTCAAGAAATGGTTACAGTATGATACATGTGTGTCATTCATTCTTCTATACTATAAGGTTATTGACTTAGAACATTATCTTCTCTCTACACACATCATAGATACCCCACACACCTCTATGAATAGTGCCTCCTCTAGTTCACTGCCAGAGCCTATGGTTGAACATTCTACACAGTCTCCATCTTGGCATCCTAAGCAAAGAAAAAAAAACTAAACCCTCTTCACAACAAAAATATACTCCTTTGGCTCCGTGACAAGCTACTCCTCCTACCACTCCACCCCAGTCATGCGAGCCTTTGCATTTATCTCATCACACTCGACCACATGATGTGCTAAATATTTTTCTTACTGAGTGGTTAATTCACCTACCTTCCAGCCAACATCATCCAAAACATCGGTTATAAAGTCAGCATGACCAACCTTATTGCAACTATCACCACATAAATGGCCATAGGGACAATGAATGTCTTTCCTTTAAAGATAGGTTATAACAACTAGATGATAAGGGCATAATCTCCTTTGATTCTCACCAACGTGAGTGATCCATCTCTCCTCTACCTTGATAGATATTTTCTCCTACGATTAAGTCTTCTCCTACATATGATGCTTGAATATGATGTATCCACCATGTTATCTCGTTTTTAGTGATTTCAGCTAAAATTGAGATAACCATAGAATTTTTTTGACAAAATCTCCTAAAAATGCCCTTTGAAGGAGATTTTTGGGTTTTTGGGTTTCCATTGCATGGAAACATATCCTTTGCATGCTTCATGTCAATTGTTTCCCAAAACCCGAAACCCGATTACAAGCCAGTGTATTGGGTTTTAGAACTCAGAAGCATCAGAACATACCTTACAAAATGCATGCTCCATGTCACTTGTTTCCTAAAACTTGAAACCCGAAATGATCCTTTGTGTCGGGTTTTCGGAACTTGATAACATCCAAACATCTCATGCTTCATGATAATTGTTTCCCGAAACCCGATTTGATAGTAAATCCTTTGTGTCAGGTTTTCAGACACTCGAGCATGATGACATGACATTAATGTCGAGTTGTCTGGTAGTTGGCACACATGTCAGATGAGGTGTAATTAATGCTAGGGCTTTATAAATAGTTTGATTTTACACGTCATTTTTACCTAGTATATTTTCGCTACGTGGATTTTTGTGCATGTTCCTTCGACCTCCAAACCCGACTGAACCTCTCGATCGATTTCATGATCTGTCTTCGACCATTTTTGAATTTATTGAAGGTATTTTTCTCTTCTTACCACTTTGAGGTCTTTTGAGGTTGTTTTTGAGGTGTTCATTTGGCATTTTTCCCTCTTTTATTTTTCTTCCCTCTAGGTTTAGGGTTTTGGGTTGTTTTCTTCATTTCCTATTGTATTCCCATGAAACCTCTTGTTTGGAATTCACCCTTTGGGTGTTTTCTTATTTTTCCCATGGGATATACTCTTTTGATTTTTGAGAAGAATCTAAAAATCCTAACTTGTGAACTTGGTAGGAATTTTACATGTTCTGACATCCCAGAACCCGATGCCTTTGTTTCGGTTTACAGGGTGTCTAACATCCTCCAACTTCCGTAGAGTATTGGGTTTCTCCAAGTGCTCAACATCCTCCTAGCTCCACTTGTATCAGGTTTTGTGAAGTGCTTAACATCCCTGGATCTCCGCTTGTATCGGGTTTTGTAGTGTGCCCGACATCATCCGAACTCTGCCAGTGTTGTAGGTCTTGACCGGTGTTAGACACTCTTCTGTTCCATAGTGTGTCAGAGATTATCACTTGCTCGACATCATCTGAATTCTACCAGTCCTTGAGTTTTTCAAGGTGTTTGACACATTTTGTTTCTGACACACATAATCTAGTCTATTGGGTTTCTGAGGTTGTTTTACAAGTTTCAACATCCGAATAGTAGGGCGGGTCTGCTCACTTGTTCAACAAACATCCAGACGATTGCTCTTTCAGTAATTTTCAAGACTCCTCATGTCAGACCCGAGCCCTTCTAAGTCTAGAAATATGAAGTACAAATATTAGAAGATAGATTCTTCTTCTTATATAAGTTGCAATTATGACATCCGGGACACAGAGCTCGACAATATAGACATGGAAGACTTACGAAAAGGATCGAGGATTCTTCTTAGAATTCATGGATGAAGTCAATAGCTGGAAGTGGTCTCCCACTCATAGCAGGGTTTCTAATATCAACCTAATGTCCTGAATTCATTCTGGCATGTACTTCTCACTATGACTCAGCCTCCCACTTAGTGAGAAATCAAGCAAGAGAGTCTATAGTAAAATTAGACGGAGATTACTTTGATCAACTCCTAAAGTTTCCCAACTTTACGGAATATGTTGATTTAAATATTAAGTTAGCACAGAAATCCTGGGATAAAGATCAAGAAGACTGCATCAAGCACGTGAACAAGAAATTCTTGATCAAGGCTAAGCCAACTATTTCTAGGTTTCCTAAGATGGTTCCTAGAAGTGATTTTATACTTGAAGTCAGTGATATCATCACCCTACTGAGCCGATTATTTGGGCTCCTAGAGTCAAAATAATTCCAAGGGTGGATGTATCAGTTCATGGTCATCATTAAGAAGAATGACCAAGGGATTGATTGGGGCACCTTAATAAGTGATGAGATAGACTCTCAAATGAAAATGGTCTTGTCTACTAGAAATTTCTACATGATGTCATACGTCACCTATGCAACAGTAAGTATGAGAAACTACCCAGGGTTGGATGCAAAAGGGAACCAAACAACTGATCACATATATCGGTACTTCCCTCAGTTGACAATAAAAGGATCTAAAGATTAGTTTAGGAGAGTGAATGATGCCTTATTTTATGAAAATATTTGTAGGCTGGACCCTGAGCTGAGAAAGAGAAGAGTTTCTGATGAGGCATGGGCGGAGGTGTCAAAATGGGGCTGCATCTTCTTGCAATTCAAGAAGTTTACCTATCTCCGGTGGTAAGGTTCCACGGTACTCCTTTCCATTTTCCTAGGTTTCCAGGTGACAAACTCATCCTTATGGAGTTGGTCAGACAACTATTGGATTTCCACAAGTTCCAACAAAGCTAGACACAAGGCCGCTGTCTCCTTCCCAATTTCCATTGGAAGGTACACATGTTCTACAGTGGTGAAGGCCAAGAATGTGGTGCATGAACTTCAGGATAAACTGAAGAAGCATATGAAGTTCAGAGAAGGATTTGATATTCGAGGAGTCCTTAAGTCGTATGGAACCTTGTATCTGCATGTGCCCCATGTAGAGGACATCTGGGTTGATCTTCGGGATGAGGTTTCCATCTAAAGAAAATACAATAGTAGGTTGACTCTTGAAGAAATCCAAGCATTAGATCTGGCTGATATCCCAAAAGGCACCATGGATAATGAAAGTGTCTTGGAACATACATATGAACAGTCAGATGGAGATCAACTTAGATTCCTAGCCATCGTCTGGTCCATTGCTGAAAAGGATTCTATCACCGAGAGAGTTGCTCAAACCCTTGTTCGCACTAAGGCATGGCTCATTTCTTGGGGAATGAGTTATAAAGAAAAGAGCTTTTCAAAGATAGCTACTCTAGAAGTGGGACCCTCCAAGGGAGAAAAGGAAAAGGATAAAAGCCCTACTAAGAGACAAATAAAGTTTAAATTTGTTAGAAGAGAAGAAAAGCAGGGGGCTGAATCATCTACTCCCACACAAACAGTTGAGGTATTGGATTCTCCTCCTCAACCAGAGATAGGAGGAATTCTCCCAGAAGTCAAGATTGCTCAACCTCTCATTTCTCCTTTTGATGATTTCTCATCGGAGGTAAGCCTTGCCCTTGCTTCTCAAGCTTTGGCCTTAGATTCTTTACCTCCTCTCCCCCAATCTTCCTCATCACATTTTTCAATGCCACTTTCATCAGCCATGACCAGCATTTTCTCTAATCTTTCACCTCTCTCTGCTGGGCCTACGTTGGCTATAGAAATTCCTCCTCCTTCCGCACCTTCATTCCCTCAGTCTATTCCCATAGTCACTACACTTGCGAGTCATCGGGACTCTGCAAGCAAATATTCCTCTACCAATAGATACTGACCATGACACCTCCAATAGGAGAAACTTCTTCCATTGTACCTAAATGGTTGGTCAAAAAAACTCGAGGAAGAGGAAGGTGGTAGTTCACCTACCGACCTTCAATTTTAGTTCACTCAAGGTCTCTGTACATACCCAAAATTGTAAGATCTTTGTCTGCCGAATAGGAAGTGTAACAAGTGCCCCAATGATGATACAGGTCTCCTCGCAAGGTGTTTGGGATCTAGAAAAGCCTTCGGAGTATGCGTTAACATCCCGCATGCCCCGCTTAGCCCCCACATCCTTTTTCCCCCTTTTTCCCTCTTTTCTTGGCCTTTTGCCCTTCAGTTATGAAACTGCCGCCCACTTTCGAGTGGTGGTCCTGCACGCATTTTCAGAAAGCACTTTGACGCGACTCACGTAAAATATCAACGTTTCACTAGCTTTTCTTTGCCGACTTGGGCTTGCATTTATGTTTTTGGTCCCCTGGAATAGTGTTTGGCCATTGTTTATGGTTTTTAGAGTTCAGTTTGGTTTTGATCTTTGGGTGAATGAAAGCTATAAATAAATGGTTTGTGCACAAGCAAATGGTTTGCAAGGTCTGCCCCTCATTCACTTTGATGCTCGATTTTCATAGTTCGAGTCTTTTATTTTGTTTAGAAGCCATAGTTTTAATTCCTTGCATGCTTAGTTAGCATTATTCAACTGTTGTTAAGCCACATATCCAGCTTGTGCAAACGGTGTTATTGTTTTATCTAATTCATTGGAGTAGAATAGCTTAGGAAGCCATTAAAGTTGTAGGTTTTTCTCTTCAAATAGGATAGTTTGTGTTGGTTGCTTTATGTTGCATGACCCCTTGAGTAAAATCCCGCTAGGAATTGCATAAGCCAAGCTCTGTACTCTTGCGCTATCCCTCTCCTACTCGCATTTTCAGTCTGCATTCTGAGCTGTCCTTGTCCCAATATCTATTTCTGTCGATGCTAGCATTACACGCTTTTCTGGATCCACGTGAACATGAAAGAATGAGGAGATCACACTGAGGGGACAAGATCACATACACCATCGGATTCGCCACTGTTCTGCGGAATCCAGGTTCTAGCTTTCAAAGTTTTAGTTAGAATCATATCAAATAAAGTAGTTAAAATTGCTTCATTTCAGTAGATTTTATTCTCGATATTGCCAGGGAAGCTGTGGGGATTGATAGTTTCTGAGAAACTATGATTCACTCTTCACTTCTGAGGTAGGATCGAGAATCTCGCAAATAGATCAAGAAAGTTATTGCATTATTTAGAATAAATCTACAAATTACACAGACAAATAACTACACTCGGTTATTTTGTTTGTTTTAAATTGTTATTTAGTTGTTATTTCTAGATACATTTAAATAGCTACTTTTCTTCTCATAAAGTTAAATGCAAAAATAGAAGTTATATATGTTTTAGTTTTATTCCACGTAGTTAGAATTTGCTTTATTACAGTTAGATTTATATTTTATTTTGTATGACAATCACGGGACCCCGGGAGCCCAGGGAATACATATTTGAGCCAATCCTACCTCAACCAAACCTCGTCACAGTAATAGTCGACATAGACCAAAATCTCAGAATACAAGTCTTCCAAACAACAATAGATTTACAATTGATCAGTTCTCAGTTGAGAGGGTTAAATATAGAAGACGACCAAGCATACATGTTTTGGTCAAATCAACCGAATTACAGATTACCCTAGACAAACATTCACATGACTGTAGAAGGGTTCGAAAGAGAACAAACCTTTGGTTGTGATCCTTTGGTCCCACAGCCAGGTGCAGGAGACACTCTCACAGATATAGATACTAGTCTAAGGATCCAGGTTGCACGAACGCCTGTGAGATATTCTGAGAAAATCACGCAGTTGTTGGTCCTAAACATAGAAGCTGAGAAAGCATATGATTACTGGATACTAGGAATTAGGACTTGATTTCGTATATGACCATAACAGGACCGCAACAACCAAGAGTCTACGGTTGTGACCCACAAGTCCCACAGCCTAACGAATCCATAAGTCAATCAGATATAAACACTGGCCTAAGCACACGGTAGTATTCCAATCCACTCCACTTCCACCCATCATCATCAAACAATTGTCCTTACTAGATATAGCGGCTAACGAAGCTAGAGAATTCTAGACTAGGCCAGAGAATCGTCCGTAGAGTCAATTGTTTCCACCATCCACCATATGACATTATCTGGAGACATACACGAAACTATCCCAGGTCATTTCCCATGTATTCCATAACCCATAGATCGAATCATGCCAGAGCTCGATATTGATTGGAGCCTTGAGCAGTCATCCTGCCGATCGATCTATCACACCGATCAAGTTAGAAGGGCCTTCTTTGCCTTAGATTCACAAATTCCATTAGTACGAATCGAAGACATTAGATTGGCTAACTAGTTTGTCGCATCCCACGCATATTTCATCCCACTAGCTATCTCCAAGACGACCTCGAGAGGTCGGGTATGTGGAAGAGTTGCTGTAGATTCCCATGCGCGCTTGTCACTTTTCCTAAGTACAAAATTGGTGAACCCGACGTGAACCAAAAAAATTAGTGAAGCGACGTAAACTTCCTACTTTCTCGTTCGGAGTCATAGTATCACGTGTTCTTTTACGAATCACCTTCACTCCTTCCCATTATTCTACGGGTATTCATATACCCCCCAAATATGTCGGGATTCGATGTATATGGCAGACCCCTCTTGGGTGTCGAGGCATACTATGCCCAATGCAATGATAATCATCACCCTCACTCTTAGTATGGGGGTGACAACTATTTAGCTAATCGATTGTCAACACAAACCCCAAGAAACAGATATAACTTGTCTTTTCAAACGGGGGAGTTAGATCAACCCCCTCGAACGCAACAAACAGAGCCTTCAGGTTCGAACAATATGATGTTTACCAGAGAATCTGGTTCGTCTCCTCAGATACTACTTAGACCACAAATTAGTAGACAATCTGACCCATTCTTGGTCTTAGATGATGAACAATCAATACATTATCCTAGGAGTGAACAACATTCTCGGGGTATGTACCCACCTATAGGAGGTTTACAAATACAACCCGAGATCTCTTTTCAAGAAAATACCTCTATGCCACTACATATAGGAAATACTCGAAGAAAATTGGCAAGATAACGATCAGTTTATAGTAGGATATCACATGCCTATACAACACCAAGGTATACAACAAACGCCACTCAGGCAAAGCACCATGACTTCACCAAATGAAGTCATTTCAACGTTAGTAGAAAAAGTGAGAGGGTTAGAACTTGCTCAAGCAAGTCAAAATCCTCAGTTCATGCAAGCAGGAAGTTCCAATCCTCCATATCACTCTGGCCAAGTAGATCTCCTCACAGGAGTAGGCACGTTAGGCATGCCTCCTCAGTATCCACAACAAATGCCAACAAGGCCTGTCATCTCTAACATTATTTCTCCCGGTCTAGTATCAAACAACCCATTACTAGACAATATCCCGTCATACTTAAACATGTACTCCAAATCACCACAAGGAGATATGTTCTCCTTTCCTAGCCTTTTTCTCAAAGCGGGGACTTCCCTATGCCCCTGCCAATGCATACGCTGCGCCAGACCAACAACCCATCCCACCACCACTCCCTCAGCAACCACCATCAATGGTCGAAAACTATGCGATAGGGACTTATTCAGAATATCTGAAGGAACCCTTAGACTTCACCATATGAAGCGTCATGCTTCCAAGACCTCTTCCCGATTTACCCAAGTACAAAGGCGAGGGAGATCCAAATGCGCATATCAAAGCTTACGCTACAGCCATATGTGAATTACTCCCTTGGGATGGGGTTATTGCTAAAATATTCCCCAAAACCTTGGAAGGCATTGCTCTCGACTGGTATTATAGAATACTTGAAGCCTCCATCCATTCATTTAAACAGCTTGTGTCAGAGTTCATTAAGGCATTCGACATGAATAAACTGTTGAGAATAGGAATAAGGGAATTATTGCACATGAAACAAGAACACAACGAATCTGTCGCCCATTTCATCCAGAGGTGGCGTACAGTTATTTATTCTTCAGCAAGTTATCCAAACATGGATCAGATGGAACCATGTGATTTATTCCTTCATTCTCTCAGCAAAGAGGTGAAGGAAGAAGTCCAGAAGTTCCGAATAAGAACTTACGATGAAGTACTTGAGAGCGCTCTTCGAATAGACCAAGCAGCGATAGATAGTGGTCGTAAGACATATGGAGCAAACGGGAGGTTAATCACCTCCAGCCAGAACACTACAAATTATCCCACTACCACAAATGTCAACCAAGGACCCAAAATCCTTAACAAAAATTGGGGTGTAACAATGGATGGAGTAACCGACCAGCCCAAGAAGGTAAATGTTGTCAATACTCCATCACAAACAAACAACCAACGAAACAACAACTTTACCCCGACAATCAATACAGTGGATTTTAACCATCCACAACAACAACAATGGTGAAATCCTATACAAGGGCCAAGCCAAAACTCATTTGGTTATCAAAACCAAAGCCAGAAACAACAAATGCAAAATTTTAATCCTAATAGGCAACAGTTTGATCAGAATTTTAGGCCACAATATACACCAAACCAACAAAACAAGAATTACAATCCCAATTCTTATTGTGGTTTCCAAAAATTTGGGGTCATGATACTAGAATGTGCCGTGACTACAATAAATTCATGCAACATTTACCGAGTAAGAAAAAGACAGGTTCTTCATGATTTGTTTTTGGCAGATCCCGTGTCATCACCACCAAATATGCTCGCAGGGTCGGTTTCCCCTCAGAATGCTCCTCTCAAGATCTTTAACGATCCACTCCCAAATCATGATAGCAATAGGCTGAATCCAACTGGAACAAACAAAAGTGCAATGACAGGAAACAATGATCATGAAGCCTCGACTTCACTAAATCCATCAGTTGCGCCACAGTTAGGAAGTCAACCGAGACCCAAGATAGTCAGTTTGGTAGAATTAGACGCTGAACTACCTATCGAAGCTATAACAAGAACATGAGAATATTCCTCTCAACCGAGCCCAAGTCATCTGCCAGAAACGGATAAGAGTCAACAAATAGTAGAAAAACCCGTGGGTGCCTATGATTTAATTAGTGACCTAACAAAGACCTTCTCGCACATTTCATTTTTGGATTTACTAAAGAACTCTCCTCCTCACAGAGCTATGCTCTTTTAGAAGCATCAGGTCTAGGTCATCTAATTAACATCACTCCACCTCCTGAAACACAAGTAAATCACATAGATTTTGATATCCATCCTCCGGGGCAGCTGGACAAGGATGTCGAATTCATATTCGAAATAAGTAAAATGCCCATAGATGCTGAGATCACATGCCGAGGTGATCCAGCCTTACACTTACAAGTATGGGTTTATAATAACTATGTAAAACGGGCAATGGTTGACGATGGCGCCGCAGTTAACATAGTCCCTTTATCTTTCCTCCAAAAACTAGGATATGGGGAAACAAACTGTTCCACCACTCGAAATACATTGAGAGGCTATGATAGCCTTAAAGCCACTTCGATAGGAACTATAATACTCCCGGTCACCTTAGGACCCAAAACAATCCTGACTGAGTTTTATATTATAGATCGGGAAACTAATTATAATATGATACTCGACCGACCATGGATACACCGAATGAAGGAAATCCCTTCTACGTTATTTCAAGAAGTAAGATTCTTGCATCTAGGAAAGGTATTTGTAGCCAAAGGTGATCCAAAACCTTTCGATTTGCACCTAGCTGATTTAAAGAAAAGACCAGGTGTGCACTCAGAATTTGAACTTCCAACAAACCAACTTAATAAACCCACTGACCCAAAACCAGAGGAGAAGTTGGTACCTACAACGGATCTTGAAACTATCAGCATAGCCAAAACAACCCCAACCCCTAACGATAAAGCTAAAGAAACGGTATCATTAGGGACTACTGCAAAAATCATTGAGTTAATAGAACAAGATTTACCAATGTTCTTACCATTTGATTCAGTAGGCATAGGATATTCCCTAGGTGTTGGTTCCCTTCTAGCAGAGGACCTCTGCATGGTAGAAGTAGAGTGCACAAACGCAGCAGATGCCCCAACATCTATACTCCCGGCTAAGTATTGGACTCTCCATTTTGATGGAGCTAAATGCCGTTATGGAGTGGGGGCAGGTATAATTCTTACTTCACCCGAAGAGAAAGTCCTTCCATTTGCCTTTAAGTTAAACTTTGAATGCACAAAAAAACGGCTGAGTATGAAGCCCTCCTCCTTGGCCTCACCTTAGCCAAGAGAATTGGTGTTGACAACATCAGAGTCTTAGGAGACTCGCAATTAGTGGCAAACCAAGTTTCTGAGGTATACGAAACCAAAGCCGAACACTTGCAGCTTTACAAAAATGTTGTATTAGATTTAAGCAAAGCATTTAACTTCATATCCATTGAAGCAATCCCGCGAGAGAAAAATCTTCTCGCCAATTCAATAGCAACTTCAGCATCACGTTTTACTCCAAGCAATGAGTTAGAAGATACCCATTTCACGGTGTCCATTCATGATGAACCATTGATAAAAACAATGACAAATCCCCTTGCAAGCGGAAGTGAATCTACCACCCCAGACCATGTCGATAATAATATGGCCACTTTGGAATACTTAAACGCCTATGCGGCATTACATCTCTCCTATCATATGCTAGATTTGTCCTTAATTCCACATTCGTCTTCCTATTTCGGAAATCCCATGATGGATCTCCCCTCACAAATAAAACCTAGCATATACGCAGTAGAAAATGGGGATGATTTGGATTTACCTCCAGCACCACCTGAGTTCGAAGAGGGTAACACCTCTTTGATCGAAGAAACAATCGATGTCAACATCGGGACAGATGACGAACCAAAAATCTTGAAATTAGGATCATCCTTAACCCTAGAAGAAGTGGAAATACATACGTGGATCCTCAAATAACATCAGAAGGTGTTTGCATTTAATTATAAGGAAATGACAGGAGTTGCACCCCACATTGTGGTGCACAACCTCGTCACTAAATCAGATGCAAAGCCAGTTAAGCAAAAATCAAGACCTATGAAACCCAAAGTAGCTCTCATGGTAAAGGAAGAGGTAATAAAACTCCTTCAGGTAGGATTCATCAAGCCAGTCGACTACTCCCAATGGGTATCTAACATCGTTCCTGTTCTCAAGAAGAATGGAAAGATACGCATCTGCATAGATTTTCGAGACATCAACAAAGCATGTCCTAAGGACGACTTCCCATTACCATCCATAGATGTCATTGTTGATGCAACAGCTGGATTTGAACTTTTGTCTCTCATGGATGGATTCTCGGGATACAATCAAATCAAAATATCTGAGCAAGATCAAGCTAAAACTACGTTTATAACTCCTTGGGGAACCTATTGCTACGTTGTTATGCCATTCGGTCTCAAGAACGCTGGTGCTACCTACCAGCGAGCTATGACATATATATTCCATGATTTAATTCATAAAATCGTGGAGTCCTACGTAGATGACTTATTGGCTAAGGCCAAGAAGCGTTGTGACCATCCGGAAGTACTCCGCGTCATTCTTTCACGCCTAATAGAATACGGAGTCACACTAAACCCAGAGAAATGCGTCTTTGGCATAACAGGAGGAAAAATCCTAGGTTACATCATATCGTCACGGGGGATAGATGTTGATCCAACCAAAATTCAGGCTGTCCTCGAAATGGTCCCACCTGCGAGTGAATCTGGAATCAGATCATTTCTCGGAAAACTGGGTGCAATCCGAAGATTCATCCCGGACTTAAGCTTCACCGTTCATCCAATCAACAATTTACTCAAGAAAGACTATAGCATTGATTGGACCAAAGACTGTAATGAAGCCTTTGAAGTAGTTAAGCGTTTCCTATTATCACCACCTACACTAATGCCACCTAAGTTAGATCACCCGTTAATTCTATATTCACGAGCTACCGGTGTCTCGCTGGCCTGTATGTTGGCCCAAGAGGATGATGACAAGAAGGAACGCGTGATTTATTTCATCAGCCGAACGCTGCTCGACTATGAAACACGCTATACATAGGCAGAACAAGAATGCCTTGCCATAGTCTTTGCTACTAAATGCCTAAGACATTATATGCTGAATCAAGAAATGAGGGTCATGGTAAAAACGGACCATTTACGGACTTTCCTCACACAAGGGTCATTGTCTAAAAAGGCTGGATGTTTTATAACCTTAATGGGAGAATTTGAATTAACGTTTGTAAATCAGAAGTCAGTTAAGGGACAAATCATTGTGGATTGGTTAGCTGACAACCCATTAGACGGAGGCGATTTAGTAGATTTAGACTTTCCAGATGAGTGTGTATACTACATCGAAGCCCGACCCTCTATCTCTGAGTGTCTTTGGTACACTGATATCATTAATTATATCATGGACCATACGTACCCAGAAGGAGTTACACTGCAACAAAGAAGGCGGTTACGCATAATCGTAGCTAAATACGTCATTATAGAGTAGGTGCTCTATCGAAAAGCATTCGATGGAATGCTCCTAAGATGTGTCGACACGGAAGAATCCAAGAAGATTCTCCATGAATCTCATAGTGGAATATGTGGAGGCCACTTCGGTGGCCATGCCACCGCTTGAAAAATACACCGAATGGGCTATTTATGGCCTACTCTAGAACATGATGCGATAGAGTTTGTGCGCGCAGTGTCATAAGTGCCAAGAATTCTCCAATGAAATTCATATGCCAGCACAATCTCTGCAACCAATCGATACTCCATGGCCCTTTTCTACATGGGGTCTGGACTTAATAGGGAAGTTCTCTCCCTCATCCATAGATGGCCATAATTTCATAATCACGGCCACTGAATATTTTACCAAATGGGTAGAGGCTATGCCTCTTACCACTGTACCTGGTTCTGTAATCGCCAAGTTCATTTTGAACCAAATCATTTGTAGGTACGGTATCCGTAAATCATTATCTCTGATAATGGAACTTCTTTTAAGAATGAAGAGGTTCGTGAACTATGCAATAAATTTAAGATAAGCCATCATACGGCTTCCTTGTATTATCCCCAAGCCAACGGACAGGCTGAAGCGACAAACAAGACACTGAAAGCCATTCTCCTTAAAACGGTAAAAGAAAACAAACAAGATTGGCATTTGAAGTTATATCCGGCCTTGTGGGCCCACCGAACCTCAATAAAAACACCAACGGGAGCAACTCCTTTCTCGCTGGTATTTGGGGCAGAAGCAGTTCTCCCGCTTGAGGTCGAAATACCCAGTCTCCACATTTCACTACAAGGGATTCTGGATGAAGACGCTTACAGAGAAGCATGTATTTCCCAACTAGAAAGCCTAGATGAAACTAGGTTAGATGCTGAACAGCGGCATAGAGCTTATTTGACCAAATGTGCCGGTAGTATAACAAGAAGGTCTATGAACGTGACATATATGAAGGTGATCTAGTTAAGGCTAAGGCAGACAACCGGATCGACAAGAAGACCGCGAAGGGAAGGAAATTCCAGCCCAAATGGTTGGGTCCATACCGAGTCATGAAGGACTACGGAAATGGTGCTTACCTCTTATGTACGCTAGAAGGTGAGGAATTTGGTGAAACAGTCAATTCCCTACACCTCAAGTGGTTCTACGCATAAGCAACTAGCACTACTTGTATAATTATCTACATTGCATCTTCATATAGATTAAGATCATTTTGTCCACTTGTTTCTTACATAAATTGTGATCAAGGAATCTATTCTCAAAGCAATTCATTACAAACTCATGATGTTGTTGGCATAAAACTCTTTAATCATACCTCTCCATCTTCATATATCATCAAATCATCTCGGAATCTTTTATCAAATAAAGCTAGATATGACAAAGTCTTAACGGTAACCATACCAAGATCTGCAAGTTTATTCTCGCTTTGATTTCTTCTTAGGATAGGTGTCTTGCCTATGGTCTGTTCTAGAAGCTTCATGGTGTCACATCTATCCCATATATATATCTCTTTGGAAATAAGCACATACTGACATTTTACTCAAGAAAACAAGTCAACAAGTGATTAAACAGAAAATTTTAATTTTACACATTTCCTTGCCCCACCAACCTTCGGTGATGAGCTTGCATCTCTTACTAGTGACGTAGGGTTGGGAAAGGATGGAAATGCCCTTACTCGCCTATACCTTGCCCACGGTGATAAACCCACGCTTCTTACTAGTAGCATGGGGCAAAGTATGGGGGTCCTCTTGACAAAGCAAACGTTAAAAGTCATAAACAAACAATTCAAACTTTGAGTCAAAAACGAATGAATCAGATGTTCAAAATTCCAAGAGAGTTAAAATCCTAAAAACCCAGATTTTGTCTACTATGTGGCCATCTACGGATCTAAGTCTAGATAAACCGCAAAGTAAGTTGCATTCTAAACTATGAAGTCACTCGGGTGGAGTAAGCTTGTAGTTTCCTATTTGGTTCCACCAAAGCTTTGTCTGTCTTTCATCGCTATCATTTCAGCTACACCTCATAACTTGTGCCCTTTCTAGCTCTCGGTGAAGAGCCCTCACATCTTACTAGTTGCGTGGAGTTAGGAGTGGGGCAAGTTTATCTGTTCATCATACTGGTTATATTCATCACTTTGCAAAACAAACATGAGGTATCCAAAATTGCTTACGGAAGCTAAGATTCAAAATCACATTACATCTACATATATCAGCATCATGAAATACACAAAAGGAAACAAACATTTGCATCATCTGTTCTCCATTGCATACATTCTAAAAAGCATATAAACATACATCGTAGTATATACAAAGAAACTGGAAATAGAAAGGAAACCATGAGTGCCAAGATTTTGATCCAAAACGAATGCATATATATAAATGATCAACGTTTATATACAATGCCATCATGCACTAAGCATGGTCAAAATGCTCAAAGAGCCCGTGATATACAAAGAAATATACAATACAAAATACACGAGAGCCAAGTGGCCTCTCAATCCCTACGCGACCCCTCCGAAGGTGCACGCCCACGCCTAGGACTCCGGCTACGCCGGTGCTCTGAATGTACGGAGGGCTCAGGGTCTCGAGGAGCAGCTACAGTCTCACCATGAGAATGGCTCCTCATAAGGCGCTCAGCTGTCCTATAGCCCGCTAGCTCGGTGTGAAGGGTCGACACCATCCTGGCCACGTGCCAGACAGGAGCAAAAACATTGGTATGCCTACCGGCTGCTGAAGGCTCCCAGCATCCATGACAGCTCCGCGCGGGTCCTATCCATGGGGATCATCAGGGAATCGGTACATACCCTGTGGATCAAATCCCGCCACCACTCATCAGCAGTCTCTCTCTGCAAACAAAGGAGAAAACAAATTAGAAACTAAGCAAGAAACTAAAAGATACAAAATAACAACTAAGGAGAGCCTACAAATAAACATTAAAAGGGAGAAAGGGTAACTTACTCGGATCCCCAGGCATCCAAGATGGGTCACTGGGACCGGCACCTGCCGCGGATGCCGCTGCCAACTGAGGGGCTGCTCCTGTGGCAGGGGCAACATGTCACCCTGCAACTGACTCATCCTCTCCACCATGGCCCTGAGAGAGTGGCTCCTCTGAAACTAGAGTGTCCTTCTCTATGCTCTGCTCAGCCCTCTCTACCTGCATAATATCCTGAGTGTCATGCCACTCAGGATCGCTGTCCTCGGTCTCCTCCTCTGACCCTCCCTCTGTGAACTCCTCGGACTCGGAGTCAATATCAATAGGGTCATCGCTGCTATGAGCAAGACCCGTGGCTATCTGAAGCAAAGGTGCCTGAGGTGCACCGGCTCTCCCTCTAGCACGAACTATCCTCCTGGCTGCAATAGGAATGCCAGGAGTAATCACTGTCCAACCTCGGCCTCTAGGCCCCCCTCTGGCCTCGCGAACTGATCTGTAAACTGGTGCCACTAGGGGAAGCATACCCGTGTATGGAAGACCAAACTGCTGAGGAACTCGGCCAAAGGGGTGCACCTCCACTCGTCCCACTCGATCGATAAGCTGCCCTGTGGTGGAGCAGGAAATCAAGGTAAGGGCCTCCTCGCCCCATATACCGGCCATGGTCTGGTATGGTGTCGCCTCCATATCGGTGGTAGTCAGAGAAGCAACTGGCTGATGAGGTGCTCTAAGCACCGACATGTCTGTCCATCTGGCTGCCCTAACAGCTCCAGGATCTGCTACCTCCACACCCCTGCCATAAGGGATGAAGCGCTCATAAACCCAACTCATGACTAGAGTCGGGTGGCTCAACGACTGCCCCTGTAAACGGACCACCCTGTATAGATCATGGTAGGTGGTCCCAAGAATATCTGCTCCCCAAGCATATATCTCGTGCAATAATGGGCCCCCAGTAGTATAATACCGTGTCACTTCCCTTGTCCCCAATCAATCTCGAGGCAAGGATCCCCATGATGGCCTGACGAAGTAAGGGGGTAGGCAAAGAAGGAATGGATCGAACCCTCACCCCCTTCTTCGACCCCGTGGAGATGACTCGCATCTCCATATATATGCTGCCCATTTGTGTGTCTGTGCCCGTGAGCTCTTTGTCTCTAATGTAAGTCACCTCCCGATGATCGGGACCCCCAGAATGCGGTAGACGTCCTCTAATGTAATGGTCCACTCACCACGGACCCCTGGCAATCGGAAGGTGTTCCGATCTGCATCCCAGTAAGAGAATAAGTCACAAAGGATGTGACTAGATGGTGCAACATGGGGCACGCATGATATGCGCAATATGCCGGCTCTCTGTAGTGTGTCCTCCTCATCTTGTGAGAGGGCATCTAGTACCCCTGAGAGCCAATCACACTCTCTCTCTCTGCTCCATCGATGTACTCCTCTCTCACCTGCATACACCCAAAAACACACAAAACAAACTAAGTTAGCATCCAGGAAATGCTGAGAAAGTCATAAAAACACGTAGAAAGGCTAAAAATACAAGTGCAATCTCAAATATAAGTTCTTTTTGCATTCTGTGCAAAACCGCCGCCCTGAGCAGGGAGGCGGTTTTGTAACCGCCACCTTAAAGGCGGTGGTCGTGTAACCACCACCCTGAATAGGGCGGTGGTCATGTAACCGCCGCCCTGGCCAGGGCGGCGGTCGTGGTCCGAAAACCCACGCGGGTTTTTAATCTAAAAAAGCCTAAAACATGCAAAAAACGACCATTTAACCTAAAAATGGAGCCTACCCAGTAGGCGCCCCCTAGATGGACCTTTTAACACTAGCATTTTCAAAAATGACCCCCCCATTACAACAAATTTAGCATTTCAAATTTAAGGGGGGAAAAACACAAAATTGAAGAAAACCAACCTGTGATCTAGCGGGGTGGTGTTCCGCACGTGGAGGCATGATCACTATCTCGCTGCGGATGTTTTGACTGTACTCACGCAAGAAACCATCACCGTGGGTCCCAGAGCTCAAAATCAATCAAATCGACTCATGCAAATGAATAGGAAAATGGGCCCACTTTCATATATATAGCGCCCTGATTCGTTTTAAATGACTTTTTCACAGGTTTGGAGCGCTGATGGAGGTAAGTTCCTATCCCCGCACAAATGGTACGTTCTCATTTCCCTTTTGTTCTTAGCATTTATTTTTCGAACTATTGTATCTATCTGCACTTGAGTTCTCTTTTCATTTTGCAGGTAGCGAGAATTTTGGATGGCGTCACTTCAACACACGGACATGTCAGGTATAACTTCTAACTTCCATTTTGGGACTGCCATAATCGGACCTTTGTTTTACACCTCTTCATGGCTAAAACACTTCTCCGAGGGGGAAATATGTACGTACCCAAAATTGTAAGGTATTGTACTACCGGAACAGTGTAACAAGTGCCCCAATGATGATACAGGTCTCCTCGCAAGGTGTTCGGGATCCGGAAAAGCCTTGAAGTATGCGTTAACATCCCGCATGCCCCGCTTAGCCCCCGCATCCTTTTTCCCCCTTTTCCCTCTTTTCTTGGCCTTTTGCCCTTGATTATGAAACGCGCCGCCCCGCTTGGGCGGCTAAACCTGCCCCGATCGGGCGGCGGTCTCGTCGCCACCCCGCTCGTGAGCGGCGGTCCTACACGTGTTTTCCAGAAAGCGCTTTGACGCGACTCACATAAAATATCAACGTTTCACCAACTTTTCTTTGCCGACTTGGGCTTGCATTTATGTTTTTGGTCCCCTGGAATAGTGTTTGGCCATTGTTTATGGTTTTTAGAGTTCAGTTTGGTTTTGATCTTTGGGTGAATGAAAGCTATAAATAAATGGTTTGTGCACAAGAAAATGGTTTGCCCCTCATTCACTTTGATGCTCTGATTTTCATAGTTCAGTCTTTTATTCTGTTTAGAAGCCATAGTTTTAATTCCTTGCATGCTTAGTTAGCATTATTCAACTGTTGTTAAGCCACATATCCAGCTTGTGCAAACGGTGTTATTGTTTTATCCAATTCATTAGAGTAGAATAGCTTAGGAAGCCATTAAAGTTGTAGGTTTTCTCTTCAAATAGGATAGTTTCGTGTTCGGTTGCTTTATGTTGCATGACCCTTGCAAAGAAAATTCCGCTAGGAATTACATAAGCCAAGCTCTGTACTCTTGCGCTATCCCTCTCCTACTCGCATTTTCAGTCTGCGTTCGAGCTTGTCCTTGTCCCAATATCTATTTCTGTCGATGCTAGCATTACACGCTTTTCTGGATCCACGTGAACACGAAAGAACGAGGAGATCACACTGAGGGGACAAGATCACATACACCATCGGATTCGCCACTGTTCTGCGGAATCCAGGTTCTAGCTTTCAAAGTTTTAGTTAGAATCATATCAAATAAAGTAGTTAAAATTGCTTCATTTCAGTAGATTTTATTCTTGATATTGCCAAGGAAGCTGTGGGGATTGATAGTTTCTGAGAAACTATGATTCACTCTTCACTTCTGAGGTAGGATCGAGAATCTCGCAAATAGATCAAGCAAGTTATTGCATTATTTAGAATAAATCTACAAATTGCACAGACAAATAACTACACTCGGTTATTTTGTTTGTTTTAAATTGTTATTTAGTTGTTATTTCTAGATACATTTAAATAGCTGCTTTTCTTCTCATAAAGTTAAATGCAAAAATAGAAGTTATATATGTTTTAGTTTTATTCCACGTAGTTAGAATTTGCTTTATTACAGTTAGATTTACATTTTATTTTGTATGACAATCACGGGACCCTAGGAGCCCAGGGAATACATATTTGAGCCAATCGTGCCTCAACCAAACCTCGTCATCACAAAGAATAGTCGACATAGACCAAAATCTCAGAATACAAGTCTTCCAAACAACAACAGATTTACAATTGATCAGTTCTCAGTTGAGAGGGTTAAATATAGAAGATGACCAAGCATACACGTTTTGGTCAAATCAACCGAATTACAGATTACCCTAGACAAACATTCACATGACTGTAGAAGGGTTCGAAAGAGAACAAACCTTTGGTTGTGATCCTTTGGTCCCACAGCCAGGTGCAGGAGACACTCTCACAGATATAGATACTAGTCTAAGGATCCAGGTTGCACGAACGCCTGTGAGATATTCTGAGAAAATCACGTAGTTGTTGGTCCTAAACATAGAAGCTGAGAAAGCATATGATTACTGGATACTAGGAATTAGGACTTGATTTCGTATATGACCATAACAAGACCGCAACAACCAAGAGTCTACGGTTGTGACCCACAAGTCCCACAGCCTAACGAATCCATAAGTCAATCAGATATAAACACTGGCCTACGCACACTAGTATTCCAATCCACTCCACTTCCACCCATCATCATCGAACAATTGTCCTTACTAGATATAGCGGCTAACGAAGCTAGAGAATTCTGGACTAGGCCAGAGAATCGTCCGTAGAGTCAATTGTTTCCACCATCCACCATATGACCTTATCTGGAGACATACACGAAACTATCCCAGGTCATTTCCCACGTATTCCACAACCCATAGATCGAATCACACCAGAGCTCGATATTGATTGGAGCCTTCGAGCAGTCATCCTTGCCGATCGATCTATCACACCAGTCCAAGTTAGAAGGGCCTTCTTTGCCTTAGATTCACAAATTCCATTAGTACGAATCAAAGACATTAGATTTCCTAACTAGTTTGTCTGCATCCCACACATATTCCATCCCACCGACTATCTCGGCATGACCTCGGGAGGTCGGGTATGCGGAAGAGTTGCCTTTAGATTCCCACGCTCGCTTGTCACTTTTTCAGCGTACGGTCTCTCTGTCAAATCTGCTAAGAAACCTAAAACATTTTCAAGGGTTTTGTAGATGCCTCAAGAAATAAGTGTGCAGAGATTTCCACTCCTGCCGGTGTGACAAAACCAAGGAGAACATAACAGCTTCTGATTATCAGATTACAAGAGTGGATCTGGGAAAGGTAACAACATAAGGGGCACATCAAGATGCACAAGATGCCATGAATGTGCTATGCCAAAAGTTGAAGGAAACAAAGGTGAGCAGGGATGAGCTAAAAGAGAAAGTGGAACAGTTGATAGTATTTCTTAAGCTCTCAAATCCCTCTCAGTCAACCCCATCATCTTCTACTCCCACTCCTATTAAGTTCGACTTCTCATCAGTGCCTATTATTGAGAAGATCAATGAGAAGGGGAGAACAAGTGGATGAATGGATTTAGAGGTTACTCCTTCAAGGAAGGAAGGTCATTGATGATATAGTAGAGGTGTATAAATCCTTGGAGGAAATGAAAAAGGATGGCGACAAGATGAATGATGAATTTTCACAGGAGGCTGGAAACCTCAAACTAACTTTGGAGGCCCTCAATGCACTGAAGAAAATTCCATCTCGGGTCTTAGTGGAAGAAGGAGTCATTCCACATGGGGATAAACACTTCCAGCTAACCAAGGCTATCAGGTTCAAGATAAATATTCTCAGTGAAGCTTGCAACAAGTTGAGAGAATCTAGAGATCAGTTGATTGATGCCACCAGTGATATCGAAGAAGAGTTGTTCAAGATATTTCCCAAAGTATTGGATGAAGGCTCAACCATTCTACCTACTGATGGTTTCTATAAACAAATTCAGGAATCGATCGAGTAGGAACTAGCTTCCATCTTTGATCTGAGCATCATTGATAAATTTATAAAGATCGAGAATGTTTTGGAATCTATGAGAAAACTTAATAAGAGATTGAAGAAACTTCTGGAAATGCAAGTGACACACAGGAAACTTGCGAGGTTCTAAGTGATTATTCTAGTGCACTAGATGAAGCTGAAATGCAAGAAGTTTCAAGAGTTTGAGACAAGCAGGCGTTGCTAGAAGAAGACAAGGATGAGGAAACATAATAAGCAATGATGTTACATGTCATTTCCTTCTAGAAATTTACATGTCTTTTTCATTTTCATTTCATCATGTAGGAAGTAAATTTTGACTTGGTCTCCTGTGTGAGAGTCAAGAAAAATAGGACTCTCATTAAAACACTATTTTCTAGGATTTATCCTATTTTCTCTCAACTCTTTTTATTATAAATAAGGGATACTTATGCATTCCAAAGGGTTGAGATTTTTGGAATATTGAGAACTATTGTAAAGAAGAAAAAATTTGTGTTTTCTTTTAATCATTTGAGGAATAGAAACCGATGCTATTTTACAAACTTTGTGTTGTGAGATTCATCTCTCTTAAGATATTATTCTTATGTTAGAATCTTAAGCTATTCTTTGTTTAGCACTCTCGATTATTTTAATTGTTTCAAACATTACATTTGTTATCTAAAACTTGTATGATTATTTCGTGATCTGTGTTTTCTCGAAAGAAAATACGTTCCTCTCATTTCCTTTCCATTGTGTTTCTTCCATAATAATAATTTCCTTTCCAATCCATTCTATTTCTAAAACTGCAACATCTTCACCTAGTGTGGATATGGATTTCAGGATTCTTTCCCAACCCCAATGGTTAGAATAGTGTGAATATTGTATATATTATTTCTGCTTTGTGTTTTAGATTAGTAATAAACAGGAAGCCTCACCTATCTTTGAGGAGGGATTTAATCCCATGTACTATGGTTGAACCTCATATTTTGGCTTGAAAAAATATCCAACCAACAATTTTTGGCAACTCCGCTAGGGATATATGGATTGATAAGACTAAGCTTATCCTGTTGGTGTCTGGCGACTCCGTATTTGCCTTATTTTTCAGAAGATCTATTTTCCAGTTCAAGATGGCTAGAAATATCTTCACTCAGTCAAGCCGAGCCATGGGTGAAACTGATCCATTCTTTGATTTACTTTAGCAACACAATTTCAGACTTTCACCCAATAGTGTTACATCTAGCTGAGTGATAATTTCTTCACCTATCCGAAGAACTTGGGTTCTTCCAAAACTAGAAGTTTTTGCAACCTGCTCGCACATTATTCTTGTCTGATACTCAGATTCCTGTATGCACTTCATTTAAAAGAATGGAAGCATAACCCGTGCCTTGGGGTGTGGCTATTAGTCCTCTTTCCCTAACTCCACCATTGCACAATCTACCACATGGATCACATAAGAATATTCCTAAGTTCAATGGTGATGGGAAGTAGCACCCTAATGAACACATCACTTCATTCTTTGTCGCATGTGGTATTATTAGAGTTTCTCATGAAGATGTCTTTGTTTGAATCTTCATTGAGACATTGCATGGCATAACAACAAGAATGGTTCTACCATCTTCCGAATGCATGCATTACCAACTAGACTACCATGCGGTCTTGTATTGAAGCAAGGTTCAAACCGGCTGAAGACTCTCACACCTTGTTAGCACAACTTACACACATGAAGAAGGAGTCTTACGAACCCATGTGGGATTTCATAGCCAAATTCAACAAGCTGATTCATAAGATCCTAGAGTTAGCCGTTCCCACTCTTGAAAATCAAAAGTGTTTCTTCATCAATGCTCAGCCCCCTGATGTGAGCTTCTTGTTGAGAAGATCTGTTATCCCCGATTTGGCCACCGCTCAAGCTATAACCACTAAAATAGAAGATGATCTTTTTACGCCAGAAAGATTAGAAGAGAATCATCTAAGCCTAAAAATTAGAGTTCTTCTTAGAGTACTACTGATCCTATGATTCAGAAGATGGCCAATGACTTGATTTCTTTAAAGAAGAAAATGTCTCAACAAGCAACCAACATTCCTTATCGGGATATTCCTAGATGGAATTTCAACAATGCCAATAGTGCTCCCTGTAAGAGATAGGAATCGGTTGATTACTACTCCCACCAGGCTGGCCATTGAAGCTCCTCCTATCAACATAGCAGTTGAAATAGTTGAGGAGGGTGAAGAACCTAGAAGATCAAGATTCTCATGAAGCTTTCGAAGCTTTAGGATATGTTGATGAGTCTTTTGATGATTCAGCTGGCGACTCCAACATTGGGTACTTGGAGTACGAGGAAGATGAAGGTGAGCATGATGGCCAATCATTTGTAGTCTTCACTCGATCCCAATCTTAGAACCCTAGAAATCTGGTTGAAGGCTCTAAGGAGAAAAGTAAAGAAGCTCCGTGGTTATGGCTAAAAGAGGCTCTCCCATCTCAACGCAAACTGAAAAGGAGATAACTAAAAAGGTAACTTCATCTTCTAACTCTTTTTCTCCTTCCCTTAAGGCTAGTACCTTGGCTTAGACTAGTGTAACCAAAATTGAGCCCTCCATCATTCCTTCATATACCACTTTCAACATCATTGATCATGCAAAGAAAACCAAAATCCAAATGTCGGAAGTTGAGTACCTGCAGTCCAACCCTGAGCAATTTGAGAAACTTGCCAAATTCATTAGAAGCAAGGCTACTATTCCTTCATCTTTAAAAGACATTTTCCTAGCCCCACTCAGCCTTTACCTCAGAGTAATATGACCTTTGCTACTTCTTCAGGAAAGATTGAACCATTTTATTTGTCCTTACTTATAAACAGGTTTTAAACTCAACAATTGCATAATTGACTCAGGAGCCTCTGATAACGTAATGCCCGCAAAAGTAGCTCATGCCCTTGGACTCACCTTGACTAAATCTTATGGGCAATGTTATTCCATGGAAACCAAACAAGTCCCCTTGATTGGCCAAATCAAGGATGCACAATTTGCATTTGTTGCCTTCCCTGAAAAGAGAGTGAAAATGACCATCCTGGTTGCTGATATCCTAGTTGCTTATGGTATTCTCTTAGGAAGAGGTTTTTGTAAAGATGTTGGAGGAGAAATCAACATGGATTGGACCAAAGCTAAAATTCTAGTGAATGGAGTTTCTCATGTCCTTCACCCCGAAGCACAAGCAAAGTACCTGGTTACTAAATCAAATGATCCTAAGGCTCAAATTATCTTTGAAGATGCAGGCTTGGGTAATTATTTCATGACATCTGAGGTGCCCTCTGTAGAATTCAAAGAAGAAGATCCTAACACTGTTTGGACCCTTGAGTTCGACAGGAGCTATTCAACTACTAGTTCAGGTGTTGGTGTGGTTCTTATATCTCCATATTTCAAGATTTTTCCTTTTGCTTTCAAGTTATAGTTTGATAATACTAATAACATAGCCGAATACGAAGCTTTTTTATTAGGATTAGAAATGGCAAGACAAAAAGGAATCCAAAATCTTAAAGTGCAGGGAGATGCCGAGTTGATTGTGAATCAAGTAAGGGGGACCTATCAGGTAAAAAATGATCACCTAAGACATTATAGGAATAAGGTTTGGGACAACATAGAATGCTTTGATGCTTTTTCCATTAAGGCGAGTCTTAAGAGACTACAATGATAAAGTGATTCTTTAGCCATATCTGCATCTCTTCTCCTTCCTCACCCAAAGTTCAAACAAGACATGTATACCATTGAGATCATGTATCATCCAAGTGTTCCAGATAATTTAGCACATTGGCAAGTGTTTAATGATGATCAACAGGTATTATCTTTTCTTGAGAAAGCTGAAAATTTTAGTGAGCTTTATTTTGAAGGATCAGAATCAGCTTTCCATGAGTCCATCTCAAATTCATATCAAGAAATTGATGGTGAATTCATCCAACTTAAAGGCAATAAGATTCCGAAGGGATTAGTTTCTATGGAAGGACTGTTCGATAAGCATGACTATTTCATTCAGGATAAAAGGCAAACTGAAGGTGCTTCCTCATCAGAGGTAGATCAAGTTAACCTGGGCTCTGCTGATCAACCACGGATGGTAAACATTGGGAAATGCTATTCTCCGGAGGAAAGAGAAAGATTCATTTCACTCCTGAAGAGATATATAGATGTCTTGGCATGGTCCTATGTGGACCTGAAATCTTTCAAGCCCAAGGATGTGCAACATAACATTCCTTTAAATCCTAAAGTTAAACCCTATAGGCAGAAGAAAAGGCATTATAACCCAAAGATCTCAGGGACTATCCTTGTAGAAATTTAGAAGATGTTAGACGCAAGGATTATCTTTCCAATCCATCATTCCACCTAGGTTGCTAATATTGTCCCTGTCAGAAAGAAGAACGGTGAAATCCAGATTTGTGTTGATTTCCAAAACCTCAATCAGTCTTCATTGAAAGACAATTATCCATTATCCCATTATGGACCAAGTATTATAGACTGTCATTGGATAAAAAATGTTATCCATGCTTGATGGATTTTCGGGGTATAATTAGGTTGAGGTAGCTGTGAAGATCAACATAAAATGGCATTCACCACCCCATGGGGAACCTTTGCTTACAGGAGGATGCCTTTTGGTTTGATTAATGCTGGAGCCATGTTTCAAAGAGATATGGATTTATCTTTCAGATATTTGATGGGAAAGGTCATAGTTGTGTATTTGGATGACTTGACAGTCTTCTCTAAAAAGCAAAGTGATCATTATGATCATCTAGAATAGGTACTCTTAAGGTGTAGGTGTCATGGGATTTCATTAAATCCTAAAAATTCCATGTTCGGAGTAACAAAAGGAAAGTTGTTGGGTCATATCGTGACTAAAGAAGGAACCAAGATCGACCCAGAGAGGGTGAAGGCCATCCAAAGCCTTACCCTACCCACAAGCAAAATTGGGGTGCACTCCTTTTTCGGGAAGGTCAATTTCCTAAGAAGATTTGTACCTGAATTTACCGATAAAACCAAGGATATCCTTGGGATGATGAAAGGTAAAACTCCATTTCGATGGAGCACTAAAGGGAAGCTTACATTTGAAGAATTCAAAAGGGAAATTGCTCACGCTCCCATCCTGGTGTGCCTGGATTTCAAAAAAGATTTCATCATGTATAGCTATGCTTCCGCACATATAGTATCACCATCTTGATGTAGGAGAATGAAGAAGGAATTGAAGCTCCCATCGCTTTCATGAGCTTCCCATTAAAGGAACATGAATTGAATATGTCACAAATTGAAAAACATGCTTATGTAGTGGTGAGAGCAGTGAAGCATTTCAGGTATTATGTGTTGAGTTCTCACACTCTCGTTCTTGTTCCTGATACCATAGTTAAATCCATCTTGACTCAACAGGGGTAACTAGATAGCCAAAGTCTAGGAGTATGACTTAGACATCAGACCTACCAAGTTAGTACGAGGAAGAGGCCTATGCCAATTGATTGTGGAAAACAATGTTGAGACAAAATGCAAAGAAACTGAAGGTACTTCTTCATAATTTCCCATGGCACTTTTTATAAGCACAACAGATGAATGGTACACGAGATATTGCTTTCTTTTTAACTTATGGTGAATTCCCTCCACATTTAAGCCAAAAGGAGAAGAGGACAGTTAGGTTAAGGTCTGCAAGATACATTCTGTGGGATAATGGTATATACAAGAAGGGTATTGATGGTGTATTCTTGTCGCTGTGTTGATAAGCCTCAACATGTAAGGTTGCTAGAGTCCTTCCACAATATAGCATGCGGAGGAAATTTCTCTTCCTCTCGTAATGAATTACAAGATCTTATAGGCCATGTACTATTGGCCTACTCTCTTTGAGACTTAGCTGAATGGGTAGCCAAGTGTGAAGCTTGTCAACATTTCGTTGGTCGTCCTAAGCTGGTAGCTCTTCCCTTGAAACCTGTGGTGATTGAAGAACCTTTTCGCCAATGGGGAATTGATTTCATAGGAGTGTTGAATCCTACCTCTAGTGCCATTCATAATTATGTGCTCACCACCATAGACTATTTCACCAAGTGGGTGGAAGCCGCGCCAATCAAACAAGCCACCTCCGAAGCTGTGTGTAACTTTCTCAAGGAGAATATAATTGTTAGATTCAGTGTGCCTCACAAGATCGTTGCTAACAATGCTTCCAATTTCTCA
This sequence comes from Taxus wallichiana var. yunnanensis, assembly GCA_018340775.1. Lineage (NCBI taxonomy): Eukaryota > Viridiplantae > Streptophyta > Pinopsida > Cupressales > Taxaceae > Taxus > Taxus wallichiana. The sequence goes on from CM031239.1 coordinate 74,357,433, forward strand.
TCCCATGAGTTGAAAATTTTTATTATGAATTTGGGATCACATTGGCTCATTCATCCGATTATTACCCCCAAGGCAATGGTCAAAGTGAATCAAGCAACAAGAACACAGTGACCATAATCGAAAGTTGTTCATTGAAAATCGAGAGGACATGTCACAAAGCATTATATGATGCATTATGGGAAGATCAGATTACTCCTAAGCGAGCTATTGGAATATCCCTATTCCAAGTGTTGTATGGAATTGATGTTGAGATTCCTATCTCTATAGAATTACTAGCCTTATGGTTGGCTAAAGCAATTGAGGATGAAAATTTTCAAAGTTCCATTGAGAAAAGGATAATGTACCTAGCTAGGCTAGAAGAAGAATAGAGCAAGGTGGTAGATTGCATTGAATATCATCAGAGAAAATTCAAAAGGATATTTGAAAAGAAATCAAAGCAACGTGATTTCCAAATTGGAGATCTAGTACTTCTCTGGGACAAGAGAAGAGAGCAGAAAGGGATGCATGGCAAGTTTGACTCCTTATGGAAAGGTCCTTTCAAAATACATCAGTTGAATGGTGAAAATAGATTTTTTCTATCATATTTGGATGGAGAGTTGCTCCCTCTACCTTTCAGTGGTCAACATTTGAAGTTGTTCCATCAGTAATGTAAGACGCTCTCTTGCATTGTATCATAATTTATTTTTTGTTGTGTGTTTGCTTTCTTTTCTTTCTTTGTTTGTTTGTTTTTAGTTTTTTCTTCTTCAAACTCCGTAGCCCAATGGATAAATATTTTTGATATATGAGTTCTCTTCCTTTGATGTCTCAAAGAAAGTCCCCAACTAGAGCAGCTGTTATCTCATTTTTAGTGATTTTAGCTAAAATTGAGATAACCATAGATTTTTTTGACAAAATCTCCTAAAAATGCCCTTTGAAGGAGATTTTTAGGTTTTCGGGTTTCCATTGCATGGAAACATATCCTTTGCATGCTTCATGTCAATTGTTTCCCGAAACTTGATTACAAGCTAGTGTATCGGGTTTTGAAACTCGAAGCATCAGAACATACCTTGCAAAATGCATGCTCCATGTCACTTGTTTCCTGAAACCTAAAACCCAAAATGATCCTTTGTGTTGGGTTTTCAAAACTTGATAACATCCAAACATCTCATGCTTCATGACAGTTGTTTTCATGAAACCTGATTTGATAGTAAATCCTTTGTGTCAAGTTTTCGAGACACTCGAGCATGATGACATGGCATTAATGTCAAGTTGTCTAGTAGTTGGCACACATGTCGGATGAGGTGTAATTAATTCTAGGGCTTTATAAATAGTTCAATTTTACACGTCATTTTTACCTAGTATATTTTCACTGCGTGGATTTTTCGTGCATGTTCCTTCGACCTCCAAACCTGACTGAACCTCTCGATCAATTTCATGATCCGTCTTTGACAATTTTTCAAATTTATTGAAGGTATTTTTCTCTTCTTACCGCTATGAGGTCTTTTAAGGTTGTTTTTGAGGTGTTGATTTGGTGTTTTCCCTCTTTTCTTTTTTTCCCTCTAGGTTTAGGGTCTTGGGTTATTTTCTTCATTTCTTATTATATTCCCATGAAACCTCTTGTTTGGAATTCACCCTTTGGGTGTTTTCTTATTTTTCTAATGGGATATAATCTTTTGATTTTCAAAAAGAATCTAAAAATCCTAAGTTGTGAATTTGGTAGGAATTTTACATGTTCGACATCCTAAAACCGACGCCTTTGTTTCAGGTTTTATAGGGTGTCCGACATCCTCTCGACTTCCACAGCAGTATCGGCTTTCTCCAAGTGATAAACATCCTCTTAGATCCGCTTGTATTGGGTTTTGTGAAGTGCTTAACATCCCCAGATCTCCGCTTGTATCGGGTTTTGCGGTTGCAGCAGCCCGACATCATCGAACTCTACCAGTGTTTCGGGTCTTGACCGGTGTTAGACACTCTTCCAGTTCCATAGTGTGTCAAAGATTATCACCTGCTCGACATCATCCGAATTTTACCAGTCCTTTGAGTTTTTCAAGGTGTTCGACACATTCTGTTTCCCGACACACACAATCTAGTCTATCGGGTTTCTAGGCTACTTTGCAAGTTTCAACATCCAAATAGTAGGGTGGGTTTGTTCACTTGTTCAACAAACATCCAGACCGATTGCTCTTTCAGTCATTTTCAAGACTCCTCATGTCAGACCCGAGCCCTTCTAAGTCTGGAAAGATGAAGTACAAATATCAGAAGATAGATTCTTCTTCTTATATAAGTTGTAATTATGACATCCGGGACACAGAGCTTGGCAATATAGACATGGAAGACTTCTAGAAAAGGATAGAGGATTCTTCTTAGAATTCATGGATGAAGTCAATAGCCGGAAGTGGTCTCCCACTCACAACAGGGTTTTGTGTATCAACCCAATGTCCTAAATTCATCCTGGCATGTGCTTCTCACTATGACTCAGCCTCCCACTCAATGAGAAATCAAGCAGGAGAGTCTATAGTAAAATTAGACAGAGATTACTTTGATCAACTCCTAAAGTTTCCCAACTTTATGGAATATGTTGATTTAAATCTTAAGTTAGCATATAAATCTTGGGACAATGATCAAGAAGACTGCCTCAAGAACGTGAACAAGAAATTCTTGATCAAGGCTAAGCCAACTATTTCTAGGTTTCCTAAGACGGTCCCTAGAAGTGATTTTATACTTGAAGTCAGTGATATCATCACCCTATTGAGCCAGTTATTTGGGCTCCCAGAGTCAAAATAATTCCAAGGGTGGATGTATCAGTTCATGGAATATACGTGGGGTATGGACAAACTAATTGGGCAATCTTATGTCTTGACATGCACTAATGGAATAGAATCTGAATCTAAGGCAAGAAGGCCCTCCTAACCTAAGGCATGGTGTGATAGATCGGTCGGTGAGGATGGACTGCTCGAAGGCTCAATCAATATCGAGCCGGCGTGATTCGATCTATAGGTTGTGGAATACGTGGAAGGATCCAAAATATTGACTGGGATTATTTTCGTGTATGTCTCAGATAGGGTCATGAAGATGAATGATGGATGATATGATAGTGGATTTAGTGGATTGATGGGTGATTCTCTAGTCTAGTCTAGAAATCCTTAGCTTGATTAGTTGTTATGTCTAGTGAGGATAGTTGTGTGATAATGATTGGTGGAAGTGGAGTGGATCTAAATACTAATGTGCGTAAACCAACATCTACGTCTGATTGACCTATGGACTCGTTGGGTTGTGGGACCTGTGGATCACAACCATAGATTCGTGGTTGTTGTGGACCTCCTATGGTCATGTGCAGAATCAATCCCTAACCCCTAGTATCTAGTAGTCGTATGCCTTTTCGGCCTCTATATTTAGAACTAAGTTGTGTAATCTTCTCAGAGTATCTTATAGGCGTTCCTGCAGCAATTTGAATTCTTAAGCTAGTGTCTATGTCGGTTAGAATGTCTCCTGCATCTGGCTGTGGGACCAAAGGATCACAACCGAATGTTTTCTCTTTTCAAGCCCTTCTACAGTCATGTGGATATTTATCTAGGGTAATCTGTAGTTTGGTTGGTTTGACCAAAATGTATGCGCTTTGTCATCTTCTATGTTTAGTCCTCTTAATTGTGAGCTAATTTCTTGTAGGTCTGTTGTTGTTTGGAAGACTTGGATTCTGAGATTTTGATCTATATCAGTTATTGCTGCCACAAGATTGGGTTGAGGCACGATTGGCTCAAATACGTATTCTCTGGGCTCCCTAGGTCCCGTGATTGTCATACAAAAGAAACAATGTAAATCTAACTAAAGCAAAGTAAAACTAACTATGTAAAGTATATCTCTACACATATATAACTTCTCTATTTTTGTGTTTTTGATGAACTATTTGAATGAAATTGAAAGAGCAATTATTTAAAATATCTAGAAATTGAAAACTAAACTAATAATGAAATTTAAAACAAACAAAGCAGCCGAGTATAGCTACTTTCTTGTGCAGTTGTAATCTATTCTAAATAATGAAATAACTGATCTAATCTATTTGAAAGACTCTCGATCCTACCTCAGAAGTGAGGAATGAATCATAGTTTCTCAGAAACTATCAATCCCCGACTTCCGGCAATATCGAAAGTGAGATTAACTGAAATGAAATGCTTTTACTATTCTATTTGATATATTTTAACTAGAACTTTGAAAGCTTGAACCTGGATTTTGCAGAACAGTGGTGAATCCGATTGTGTGTGGCTTTGTCCCCTCAGTGTGATCTCCTCATTCCTTCGTGCTCACGTGAATCCAGAAAAGCATGTAATGCTAGCATCAATAGAAGTAGGTATTGGAACAATGGCAGTTTTGGATGTAGACTGAATACAATGCGAGTAGGAGAGGGATAGCGCAAGAGAACAGAGCTTGGCTTATGCAATTCCTAGCGGGATTTATTGCGAGTCATATGACACAAAACATCCAGAACCTGAAGCTATCTTTTGATGAACAAAACCTGCAACTCTAATGGCTTCAGACTGAAAATGAAACTATCCTATCTCAATTGATTGTGTGAAATAATAACAACACTAGCACAAGAAGATTATGTGGCTTCTAAACAACAAAACAACACTAACTATGCATGCAACAAATGAAAACTATGAATTCCTAAGAACTGAAAGACTAAAACTATGAAATGAGAAGATGAGAGGCAATTTTTGAGGGGCCATTTGCTTGAAGATCAACCAGCTATTTATAGAATCCCCATTTACCCAAAGGTGAAAACCAATTTGAACTCTTTAACCATAAACAATGCAAAAACACTATTCGAGGGAACCAGAATCATAAATACGAGAAAAGGCGGTGAAAAAAGTTGGTAAACGTTGAAATTTTACACGAGTCGTGTTAAAAAGAACATTTTGGAAAATGCGTGAAGGACCGCCACCCTGAGCAGGGTGGCGGTTTCTGAGGACCGCCCCCTACTTGGGGCGGCGGTCATGAGACCGCCGCCCCAGGAGGCGGGCGGTGGTTTCATAACTGAAGACCAAAACGCAAAAAAAAGAGGGGAGAAGAAAAAAAAAGCATGCAAGGGCTAAGCGGGACATGTGGGATGTTAACGCATACTTGGAGAGATTTTGGATCCCGAACACCTTGCGAGGAGACCTGTATCATCATTGGGGCACGTGTAATGTTGTTCGGTGGTGCAGTACCCTACAATTTTGGGTATGTACATATTGCCCCCCTCGGAGAAGCATTTTAGCCATGAAGAGGCGTAAAATGGTGGGTCAGTAGTATGGTGGTCCGAAATGGGAAGTTAGAAATTATACGACACGTCAGTGTGTGTGAAATGATGCCATCAAAATTCCCGCTACCTGTAAAATGAAAAGAGGACTCAAGTGCAGATAGATAAAATAAATCGAAAAATAAATACTAAAATAATATGAAATGAGGACTTACCATTGTGTGGGGATAAGAACTTACCTCCGTCGGTGCTCAAACCTGCGAAAAGGGCATTCAAAACAAGTCAAGATGTTATATATGTAAAAATGGGCCCATTTTCCTATTCATTTGCGTGTTGATTTGATTGATTTTGAGCTCTGGGACCCACGGTGACGGTTTTTGATGAGAGTATAGTCAAAATGTTCGTGATGAGATAGTGATCATGCCTCCATGAGTGGAACATCGACCCGCGAGATCACAGGTTAGTTTTCTTGATTTAACGTTTTTATCCCCAAAATGTTAAAATGATGAAATCTTTGTCATGGGGGGATTATTTTTGAAAATGTTAGTTTTAATAGGGTCACTTAGGGGGGCGCCTAATGGGTAGGCTTTGTTTTGGTCAAAATAGTTTTTTTTGTGTTTTTAGGCATTTTTAGGGCACGTGACCCGTGTGGAAATTTGGGACACGACCGCCGCCCTGAGCAGGGTGGCGGTTACACATGACCGCCGCCCTGATTAGGGCGGCGGTTACAGGACCACCGCCTTTAAGGTGGTGATTACGGAACCACCGCCTCCCTGCTCAGGGTGGCGGTCCTTACAAAATGCCAAAATAATACTTGTTTGAATTTATTTTTGCATTTCTAGCATTCTTATATGTTTTAATGATTTTTCCAATGTCATTTGAATACTAACTTACTCCTTTTGCATGTTTTTGGGTGTATGCAGGTGAAGGAGGAATATATCAGATGGGAGAGAGAGAGAGAGTGTGATTGGCTTCAGTCAGTGTTGGATGCACTTTCTCAGGATGAGCAGGACACTCTTCAGAGGGCGGCATATTGCGTATATCACGGGTCCCGCATGTTGCACCTTCTAGTCACATACTTTGTGACTTGTTTTCATATTGGGATGTTGATCGGAACACTTTCCGATTTCCAGGAGTCAGGGGTGAGTGGACTATCACCTGGAGGATGTCTACCATATCTTGGGGTCCCGATCATCGGGAGATGACTTACACTTGAGACAGCAGGGTCACGGGCTCAGATAGCACAGTGGGCTTCATACATGGGAGATGCAGTTATCTCCACTGGTTCGAAGAAGGGGGTGAGGGTCCATTCTATTCCTAGCCTACCTATCCCCTTGATTCGTCAGGCCATTATGGGGATCCTTGCCTCGAGATTGATCGGGGACAAGGGAGGAGACACTTTACTTTATTGTTGGTCCCCCATTATTGCACAGATTGAGGGACATGGCCGGATTTATGCTGGGAGCTGACATTCTTGGGACCACCTATCATGATTTGTACCGGGTGGTTCATTTACAGGGGTAGTCATTGAGCCATCCGACCCTAGTTATGAGCTGGGTCTATGAGCGTTTCATCCCTTATGGGAGAGGTGTAGAGGTGGCGGATCCCGGAGCCGTGAGGGCAGCTAGATGGATAGATATGTCGGTGCTTAGAGCACCCCACCAGCCAGTTGCCTCCTTGACTACTGATGATATGGAGGCCACACCTTATCAGGCCATGGCAGGGTTATGGGGTGAGGAGACCCTCACTTTGATCTCTTGCTCTACCAGGGCAGCTTGTGGATAGGATGGGGAAGGTGGAGACACACCCCTTTGATCGAGTGCCTCAGCAGTTTGGCCTTCCTTACGTCGGTATGCTCCCCCAGTGGTGCCAGTATTCAGATCAGTTCGGGAGGCTAGGGGAGGTCCTAGAGGCCGGGGTTGGACTGTTGTTACTCTGGTGTCCCTATTGCTAGCTAGGGTGGGTAGTACGTGCTCGAGGAGAGCCGGTGCTCCTCGGGCACCCTTACTTGATTTCCGCTGGTCCCGCCCACTGATAGCATGATGACCCCATTGATATAGACTCTGAGTCTGAGGAGTTCACAGGGGGAGAGATGGAGGAGGAGACCGAGGCTGAGGTCAGTGAGTCGGGTGGAGAGGAGGACAAGTGATCCCGAGTGGCATGACACTCAGGATATCTTACAGGGGGAGAGGGCGAGAGAGAGAGTGCGGAGAGGGTGACTCTAGTTTCAGAGGAGCCGCCTTCTCAGGACCTAGGAGGGGAGGATGAGTCCATAGTAGGATTTATGTTGCCCAGGACATGGGAGGAGGACATCAGTCGGTGGTGGCATCTGTGGTAGGTGCTGATCCTAGGGATCCCTCTTGGAGGCCCGGAGATCGAGTGAGTTATCATCCTTCTCTTAATATTTGTTTTTAGTTAGGATTGCCTTAGTTTTTATCTCTCTTTTTTTTATTTTGTTTTTATCTTTTGACTATTTCTAATTTGTTTTCTCCTTTGCTTGCAGAGACTGCTGATGAGTGGCGAGACCTGATTCATCGGGTATGCACTGATACCCTGATGATCCCCATGGAGAGGACTCACGTGCGGAGCTATCCGTGGATGCAGGGGAGCCTTCAGCAGCCGGTAGGCATACCGACATTTTTTCCCTATCTGGCATGTGGCCAAGATGGTGACTACCCTCCGTACCGAGTTGGTTGGGTATAGGACAACAGAGCGCCTGATGAGGAGTCACTCTCATAGCGAGGCCTGCAGCTGCTCCTCGGGACCGTGAGCCCTCGGTGCATTCAGAGCGCCGGCGTAGCGGAGTCCTAGACGTGGTCGTGCACCTTCAGAGGGTCTCATAGGGGTTGAGAGGCCACTTGGCTCTCTTAGATTGTTTATATGATTTATTTTGTATTTCCCGGGCTCATTGAGCATTTTGACCATGCCTAGCGCATGATGGCATTATATAGGAAACTTGATTATATATATATATATATATATATATATATATTCTTTTTGGATCAGACTCTTGGTATCTAGGTTTTTGTGATTCATTTCCACATGTATATTATAATGTTGTTTTTATATGCTTTTTAGAATGTATGCAATGGAGAACAAATGATACAAATGCTTTCTTTCTTTTTGTATTTCGTGATGCTGATATATGATAACAGACACAATGTGATGTGATTTTGAACTTTAGTTTCTATAAGCAATTTTTCGGTACTTTATATTTGTTTTTGGAAAAATGAGATGATAAACCTGGTATGATGAGCAGATGAACTTGCCCCACTCCTAACTCCACGCAACTAGTAAGATGTGAGGGCTCACCACCGAGAGCTAGAAAGGGCACAAGCTATGAAATTTGTTGAATGGTAGTGATGAGAGATAGACAAAGATTTGGTGGAACCAAATTAGGATGCTACAAACCTACTCTACTCAAGTGACTCCATAGTTTAGAATGTGACTTGCTTTGTGGTTTATCTAGACTTAGATCCGTAGATGGCCACATGGTAGACAAAATCTGGTTTTTGGGGTTTTGAGCTCTCTTGGAATTTTGGACATCTGATTCATTTGTTTTTGACTCAAGATTTCAAAGGTTTATTTGAATTGTTTGCTTATGACCTTCAACGTTTATTGTCAAGAGGACCCCCACACCTTGCCCCATGCTTCTAGTAGGAAGCATGGGCTTATCACCATGGACAAGGCATAGGTGAGTAAGGGCATTCCCATCCTTTCCCAACCCTACGTCACTAGTAAGAGATGCAAGCTCATCACCGAAGGTTGGTAGGGCAAGGAAATGTGTAAAAAAAATTTTTTTGTTTGATCTACATTTGACTTATTTATTTGAGAAAAATGTCAGTATGTTCTTATTTCCAAAGAGATATGCATATGGGATAGATGTGACACTATGAAGCTTCTAGAACAGACCATAGGCAAGACACCTATCCTAGGAAGAAACCAAAAGTGAGAACAAGCATGCAGACCTTGGTATGGTTACCATTAAGACTTTGTCATATCTAGCTTTATATGGATGAAATGATTCAGAAATAGGTGATGATGTTATGAAAATGAAGAAGTATGATTGGAAGGATTATGCCAATACCATCAGAAGTTTGTAATGAATTGCTTTGAGAATAAGTTCCTTGATCACAAAATTTTATGAAACGAGTGGACAAAATGAACCTAACTACATGAAGATGCAATGTAGATATAATTATACAAGTAGTGTTGGTTGCTTATGCATAGAATCATTTAAGATGCAAGGAATTGATTGTTTCGTTGAATTCCTCACCTTCCAGTGTACATAAGAGATATGCACCATTTCCATAGTCTTTCGTGACTCGGTATGGGCCCAACCATTTGGGCCGGAATTTCCTTCCTTCACCGGTCTTTTTATCGATCCGGTTGTCTAGTCTTAGAACTAGATCTCCTTCATATATATCTCGTTCATAGACCTTTTTATTATACTGCCGGCACATCCGGTCAGCATAGACTCTATGCCATTGTTCAGCATCATCTAGCTTGGCCTCATCTAGGCTTTCTAGTTGGGAGAGACGTGCTTCTCTATAAGCTTCTTCATCCAGAATCCCTTGTAGTGAGATACGGAGACTGGGTATTTCAACCTCAAGTGGGAGAACTGCTTCTGCTCCGAATACCAATGAGAAAGGAGTTTCTCTGTTGGTGTTCTTATTGAGGTTCGGTGGGCCCACAAGGCCGGATATAACTTTAAATGCCAATCTCATTTGTTTTCTTTTACCGTTTTAAGGAGAATAGCTTTCAATGTTTTGTTTGTTGCTTCAGCTTGTCCATTGGCTTGAGGGTATAAGGGAGTTGTATGATGGTTTATTTTAAATTTATTGCATAGCTCATGGACTTCGTCATTCTTAAAGGAAGTACCATTATCTGAGATAATGATTTGTGGGACACCGTACCTATAAATGATCTGGTTTAAAATGAACTTGGCGATCACGGAACCTAGTACAGTGGTGAGAGGCATAGCCTCTACCCATTTGGTAAAATACTCGGTGGCGTGATTATGAAGTTATGGCCATCTGTTGATGAGGGAGAGAATTTCCCTATCAAATCTAGGCCCCATGTAGAAAAGGGCCATGGAGTAGCGATTGGTTGTAGAGCTTGTGCCGGCATGTGAATCTCGTGGGAAAATTCTTGACATTTATGACACTTGCGTACAAACTCTACTGCGTCGTGTTCTAGAGTGGGCCAGAAATAGCCCATCGATGTATTTTGTGGGTAGTGGCATGACCTCCAAAATGGCCGCCACATATTCCACTGTGAGATTCGTAGAGAATCTTCTTGGATTCTTCTGTGTCAACACACCTTAGAAGCATTCCATCGAAAGCCTTACGATAGAGCACTTGTTCTATAATAACGTATTTAGCTACGATAATGCGTAACCACCTTCTTTGTTGTGGTGTAGCACCTTCTGGATATGCATGGTCCATGATATAATTAATGATATTAGTATACCAAGGACATTCAGAGATAGGAGGTTTGGTTTCGATGTAATATATGCATTCATCGGGAAAATCTAGATCTACTAGATCACCTCCATCTAATGGGTTGTCGGCTAACCAATCTGCAATGATTTGTCCCTTAATGGACTTTTGGTTTACAAAAGTTAATTCGAATTCACCCATTAAGGTTATAAAGCGTCCGACCTTTTTAGACAAGGACCCTTGTGTGAGGAAAGTTTGTAAATGGTCTTGTTTTTACAATGACCCTTGTTTCTTGATTTAGCATGTAATGTCTTAAGCGTTTGGTTGTGAAGACTATGGCAAGGCATTCTTTTACTTGCGTATAACGTGTTTCATAATCGAGTAATGTTTGGCTAATAAAATAGATCATGCGTTCTCATTTGTCATCATCTTCTTGAGCTAGCATGTAGGCTAGCGAGACATTGGTAGCTCGTGAATATAAGATTAAAGGGTGGTCTGGCTTAGGAGGCATTAGCGTAGGTGGTGACAACAAGAAATGCTTAACTGCTTTGAAAGCCTCATTGCAGTCTTCGGTCAATCGATACTATAATCTTTCTTGAGTAGATTGTTGATTGGATGGATGGAAAAGCTTAAATCTGGGATGAATCTTTGGATTGCATCGAGTTTCCCAAGAAATGATCTGATTCAGATTCATCGAAGGTGGGATCATTTCAAGAACAACCCAGATTTTGGTTGGGTCTACATCAATCCCTCGTGATGATATGATGTAACCCTAGGAGTTTCCCTCTGTCACACCAAATACGCATTTTTTTGGGTTTAGTGTGACTCCGTATTCTATCAAATGTGAAAGAATGATGCGGAGCACTTCCGGGTGATCACAACGCTTCTGGCTTTAGCTAACAAGTCATCTACATAGGATTCCATGATTTTATGAATAAGATCATGAAATATATATGTCATTTCCCATTGGTATGTAGCGCCAGCATTCTTGAGACCGAATGGCATAACAACGTAGCAATAGGTTCCCCAAGGAGTTATAAACGTGGTTTTGGCTTGGTCTTGTTTGGATATTCTGATTTGATTGTATCCGAGAATCCATCCATGAGAGACAAAAGCTCAAATCCAGTTGTTTGCATCAATGATGACGTCAATGGATGGTAATGGGAAGTCATCCTTGGGGCACGCTTTGTTAATGTCTCGAAAGTCTATGCAAATGCGTATCTTCCCATTCTTTTTTAGAATGGGAATGATATTAGATACCCACTGAGAATAATCAACTGGCTTGATGAATCCTACTTGGAGGAGTTTCATTACTTCTTCCTTCACCATGAGAGCTACCTTGGGTTTCATTGGTCTTGATTTTTGTTTAATTGGCTTTGCATCTGATTTGGTGATGAGGTTATGTACCATGTGATGTGTGGTGTAATTCCCGTCATTTCTTTATAATTAAATGCAAAAGCCTTTTGATGTTCTCTAAGGATTTGAGTGTGTATTTCTATCTCTTCTAGAGTTAATGAAGATCCTAGTTTTAAGATCTTTGGTTCTTCCTCCGTTCGATGTTAATATCAATTGTTTCTTGATTAAAGAAGTGTTACCTTCTTCAAACTCAAGCGGGGCTGGAGGTAGTTCTAGATCTTCTCCATTCTCTACCGTGTATATGTGAGTTCCTTTTGTGGGGGAAGCTCTATCATGGGATTTCCGAAGTAAGAAGATGAATGTGGGATTAAAGACAAATCTACCACGTGATGGGTGAGATGTAACGCTGCATAGGCATTTAAGTAATCAAGAGTGGCTCTATCACTATCAACGTGATCTAAGATAGTAGATTTATTCTCAGCTATGTTTGTTAAAAGAGGGTTTGACATTTTCTTCACTAATGGTTCAGTGTGAAGGGATACCATGAAACGGGTGTCTTCAACTCACTGCTTGGAGTGAAACGTGAAGCTGAGGTTGCTATCGAATCTGAGAAGATTTTGTTCTCGTGGGATTGCTTCAATTGATATGAAGTTAAATCCTTTGCTCAAATCTAATATTGTTGTTTTGTAGAGTTGTAAATGTTCAGCTCTAGTCTCATACACCTCAGAGACTTGGTTTGCTACTAATTGAGAGTCTCCTAACACCTGATGTCATTAACACCGAGCCTCTTAGCTAAGATGAGGCCAAGGAGGAGGGCTTCGTACTCAGCGCCATTGTTTGTACATTGAAATTTAGTTTAAAGGTGAATGGTAGGATCTTTCCCTCGGGAGAAGTAAAGATCACACCTGCCCCAACCCCATAATGACATCTAGCTCCATCGAAATGGAGAGTCCAATATTTACTTGGGAAGATGGATGTTGGGACATTTTTTTACGTCCACTTCTTCTACTTTGGTTACTTCTACCATGCAGAGTTCTTCTGTTGGAAGAGAACCAACACCTAGGGTATATCCCATACCTACAGAATCAAATGGTAGGAAAATTGGTAGATCCTGTTCTAGCAATTGACTATTTTGTAGTTCCTAATGATACTATTTCTACAATGTTAGCCTCATCTTTGAGGGCTGGGATATTCTTGATTAGGTTCGTAACTTCTAGCTCTGTTGTAGGTACCAACTTTTCTTCCGGTTTTGAGTCGGTTGGCTTGTTAAGTTGGTTTGTTGGGAGTTCAAACTCAGAGTGAACACTGGTCTTTTCTTAGGTCTGCTAGGTGTATATCGAATGGTTTTGGATCACCTTTTGCTATGAATACCTTTCCCAAGTGTAGGAATCTTATTTCCTGAAATAACGTAGAAGGGATTGCCTTCATACGGTGTATCCATGGTCGGTCGAGGATCATATTATAGTTGGTTTCCCGATCTATAATATAAAACTCAGTGAGGATTGTTTTGGGTCCTAAGGTGACTGGTAGTATTATAGTTCCAATCGAAGTGGCTTTAAGGCTATCATAGCCTCTTAGCGTATTCGAGTCGTGGAACAATTTGTTTCTCCATACCCTAGCTTTTGAAGGAAAGAGAAGGGAACTATGTTAATTGCTGCCCCATCATCAACCATTGCATTTAACGTAATTGTTATAAACCCACACTTGTAAATGTAAGGTCGGATCACCTCTTCGTGTAATCTCGGCGTCTATTGGCATTTTTTTATGTCAAATATAAACTCGGTATCCCTATCCGGCTGCCTGGAGGGTGAATATCGAAGTCTATATGGTTTACTTGTGTTTGGGAGGTGGAGTGATGTTAATTAAATGACCTAAACCTAATGCTTCTAAAAGAGCAGCCCTATGGGTAGGAGAGTTCTTCAATAAGTCCAAAAGGAGATATGAGAGAAGGTCTTTGTTAGGTCATTAATTAAATCATAGGCACCTACGGGTTTTACTAATGGTTGTTGAATGTTATCTATCTCTAGCGGGTAACTTGGACTTGGCTGAGAGGAATACTCTCGTGTCCTTGTTATGGCTTCCATGGGTAGCTCAGTGTCTAACTCCACTAAACTGACTATCTTGGGTCGTAGCTGATTTCCTAATTGTGGTGCGACAGGTGGATTTAGTGAAGTCGAGGCTTCATGATCATTGTTTCCTATCATTACACTCTTGTTCATCCCATTTGGATTTAATTTGTTGTTATTGTGATTTGGGAGTGGATCATTGAAGATCTTGAGGGGTGCATTTTGAGGGGAGATTGCTCCCGTGAAAGTATTTGGCGTAGGTGATGCAGGATCTGCTAAGAACATATCTATGAAAAGTTGTCTTTGTTCTCTGGCAAAGGCGTTGCATGAACTTATTGTAATCATGGCAAGTCCTAGTGTCATGGCCTCAAATTTTGTGGAAACCACAATACGAGTTGGGATTGTAATTCCTAGGTTGTTGGTTTGGCACGTATTGTGGTCCAAAACTCTGATTAAACCATTGATTATTAAAGTTTTTGCATTTGTTGTCTTTGGTTTTGGTTTTGGTTTTGATATCCAGTTGAATTTTGACTTGGACCCATGTATGTAGGTCTACCTTTTTGTTGTTGTTGTGGATGATTAAAATCCACCGAGTTGATTGTTGGGGTAAAGTTGTTGTTTCGTTGATTGTTAATCGGTGGTGGAGTATTTACAACATTTGCTTTTTTTGTTTGGTCAGTTACTCCATCTATTGTTACGTGATTTTTGTTAAGGATTTTAGGTCCTTGATTGACGTTTGTGGTAGTAGGATAAGTCGTAGTATTCTGGTTGGGGGTGATTAACCTCCCATTTGTTCCATACGTCTTGCGACCCTATCTATCTATTGTGCTTGATCTATTCGGAGGGCGCTCTCAAGTACTTCATCGTAAGTCCTTAGTGGGAACTTCTGGACTTCTTCCTTTACCTCTCTGCTGAGAGAATGAAGGAATAAATCACATAGTTCCATTTGGTCCATGTTTGGAGCACTTGCTGAAGAATAGAGGACTGTACGCCATCTTTGGATGAAATGAGCAACAGATTCATTGTGTTCTTGCTTAATGTGCAAGAATTCCCTGATTCTGTTCTCAACAGTTTGTTCATGTCAAACACCTTGATGAACTCTGAAATGAGTTGTTTAAATGAATGGATGGAAGCTTCAGGTATTTTGTAATACCAATCGAGGGTGATGCCCTCTAAAGTTTTGGGGAATATTTTGGCAACAACCCCATCCCAAGGGAGTAGTTCTCGAATGGTTGTGGCATAGGCCTTAATGTGTGCATTCGGGTCTCCTTCCCCTTTGTATTTGGGAAAATCGGGAAGAGGTCTTGGAAGCATGATGCTTCGTATGGTGAAGTCTAAGGGTTCTTTCAAATATTCTGAATAAGTTCCTATCGCATAGGTTTCGACCATCGATGGTGCTCTGAGGGGGTGGAGGTGGAATGGGTTGTTGATATGGTGTGGCGTATGCATTTGTAGGGACATAAGGAAATCCTTGTGGTTGAGTGAACATGCCAGGAGAAGAGAACATATCTCCTGTGGTGATTTGGAATACATGTTTAAGTATGGAGGAGTATTGCCCAGGAATGGATTATTTTGTACTAGACCGGGAGGTATCATATTTTCCACTGGAGCGGTGTTAGAAAACGTGGTTCTAGTTGGCGTTTGTTGTGAATATTGAGGAGGCATGCCCAACGTGCCTATTCCTGTGAGGAGGTCTACTTGGCCAGGATGATGTGGAGGATTGGAATTTCCTACCTGCATGAATTGAGAATTTTGACTTGCTTGAGCAAGTTCTAACCCTCTAACTTTTTCTACTAAAGTTGAGATGACTTCATTTGGTGAAGTCATAGTATTTTTCCTTAGTGGCATTTGTTGTATATCCTGAGGTTGTATGGGCATGTGGTACCCTGCTATGAACTGATCATTCCCTACCAAGTTTCACCGAGGGCATTTCCCATAGGTAGTGGCATGGAGGTGTTTTCTTGAAACGAGACCTCGGGTCGTGTTTGTAAACTTCCTATAGGTGGGTACATACTCGAGAGCGTTGTTCACTCTGGCATAATGCACTGAATGTTCATCATCTAAAAATAGATATGGATCGATTGTCTACTAATTTGTGGTCTAAGCAACACCTGAGGAGATGAACCAGATTCTCCGTAAACGTCATGTTGTTTGAGCCTGAAGGCTCTGGTTGTTGCGTTTGAGTGAGCTGGTCCAACTCCTCTATTTGGAAAGAAGAACTATATCTAGTCCTTGGAGGTGGAGTTTGTGTTGACAATCGGTTAGTTGAATAGTTGTCACCCCATGTTGAGAGTGAGGGTGATGGCTATCTATTCAATTGATCGTAGTATGCTTCAAGACCTAGGAGAGGTCTTGCCATATGCATCGAATCCTGACATATTCGGGGGTATATGAATACCCATCAGAATAATGGGAAAGAGCGAAGGTGGATGGAAGAAATAAAAAAAAAAGGAAAGAACTGTTTCGTTCACGTCGGGTTCACCAATTTTGTATGATGGAAAAGTGACAAGTGAGCATGGGAATCTACAAGTAACTCTTCCTCACACCCGACCTCCCGAGGTCATGCGAGACAGCCGGTGGGGATGGAATATACGTGGGGTATGGAAAACTAATTGGGCAATCTTATGTCTTTGACACGCACTAATGGAATCTATGAATCTAAGGCAAAGAAGGCCCTCCTAACCTGAAACTGGTGTGATAGATCGGTCGGTGAGGATGACTGCTCGAAGGCTCAATCAATATCGAGCTCTGGCGTGATTCGATCTATAGGTTGTGGGATACGTGGAAAATGACCTGGGATTGTTTCGTGTATGTCTCCAGATAGGGTCATAAGATGGATGATGGATATATGGTGGATTCTATGGGTGATTCTGGTCTAGTCCAGAAATCCTTTAGCTTGATTATTTCTTTATATCTAGTGAGGATAGTTTGTGATAATGGTTGGTGGAAGTGGAGTGGATCTAAATACTAATGTGCGTAAACCAGCATCTACGTCTGATTGTCCTGTGGACTCGTTGGGTTGTGGGACCTGTGGATCACAACCATAGATTGTGGTTGTTGTGGACCTCCTATGGTCATGTGCAGAATCAATCCCTAACCCCTAGTATCCAGTAGTCGTATGCCTTTTCGGCCTCTATATTTAGAATTAATAGTTGTGTAATCTTCTCAGAGTATCTTACAGGCATTCTGGCAATTTGAATTCTTAAGCTAGTGTCTATATCGGTTAGAATGTCTCCTGCATCATTTGTGGGACAAAGGATCACAACCGAATGTTTTCTCTTTTTCAAGCCCTTCTACAGTCATGTGGATATTTATCTAGGGTAATTTGTAGTTTGGCTGGTTTGACCAAAACGTATGTGCTTTGTCGTCTTCTATGTTTAGTCCTCTTAATTGTGAGCTAATTTCTTGTAGGTCTATTATTGTTCTTGGAAGACTTGATTATGAGATTTTGGTCTATATCAGTTATTGCTGCAACAAGATTGGGTTGAGGCACGATTGGCTCGAATACGTATTCTCTGGGCTCTCTAGGTCCCGTGATTGTCATGCAAAAAAACAATGTAAATCTAACTAAAGCAAAGTAAAACTAACTATGTAAAGTATATCTACAACATATATAACTTCTCTATTTTTGTGTTTTTGATGAACTATTTGAATGAAATTGAAAGAGCAATTATTTAAAATATCTAGAAATTGACAACTAAACTAATAATGAAATTAAAACAAACAAGGAAGCCGAGTATAGCTACTTTTGCTGTGCAGTTGTAAGTCTATTCTAAATAATGAAATAACTGATCTAATCTATTTGAAAGACTCTCGATCCTACCTCAGAAGTGAGGAATGAATCATAGTTTCTAGAAACTATCAATCCCCATAGCTTCCCCGGCAATATCGAAAGTGAGATTAACTGAAATGAAATGATTCACTATTCTATTTGATATATTTTAACTAGAACTTTGAAAGCTTGAACCTGGATTTTGTAGAATAGTGGTGAATCCGATTGTGTGTGGCTTTGTCCCCTCAGTGTGATCTCCTTGTTCCTTCGTGCTCACGTGAATCCAGAAAAGTGTGTAATGCTAGCATCAACAGAAGTAGGTATTGGAACAATGGCAGCTTAGGATGTAGACTGAATACAATGTGAGTAGGAGAGGGATAGCGCAAGAGAACAGAGCTTGGCTTATGTAATTCCTAGCGGGATTTATTGTGAGTCATGACATAAAACGTCAGAACCTGAAACTATCTTTTGATGAACAAAACCTGTAACTTTAATGGCTTCTAACTGAAAATGAAACTATCCTATCTCAATTGATTGTGTGAAACAATAACAACACTTGCACAAGAAGATTATGTGGCTTCTAAACAACAAAACAACACTAACTATGCATAACAAATGAAAACTATGAACTCCTAAGAACTGAAAGACTAAAACTATGAAATGAGAAGATGAGAGGCAATTTTTTTGAGGGCCATTTGCTTGAAGATCAACCAGCTATTTATAGAATCCCCATTTACCCAAAGGTGAAAACCAATTTGAACTCTTTAACCATAAACAATGCAAAAACACTATTCTAGGGAACTAGAATCATAAATACGAGAAAAAGCGGTGAAGTGAAAAAGCTGGTAAACGTTGAAATTTTACGAGTCATGTTAAAAAGAACATTATGAAAATGCGTGAAGGACCGCCCTGAGCAAGGGGTGAGGACCGGCTACACGGGAGACCGCCGCCTAGGGGGGTGGCGGTTTGTAATTGAAGACCAAAACGCAAAAAAAAGAGGGGAGAAGAGGAAAACAAAGCACACAAGGGCTCTTCCCAATTTCCATTGGAAGGTACACATGTTCTATAGTGGTGAAGGCCAAGAATGTGGTGCACAAACTTTAGGATAAACTGAAGAAGCATATGAAGTTCTAGAGAAGGATTCGATATTTGAGGAGTCCTTAAGTCATATGGAACCTTGTATCTACATGTGCCCCATGTAAAGGACATCTAGGTTGATCTTCGGGATGAGGTTGCCATCCGAAGAAAATACAATAGCAGAGTTGACTCTTGAAGAAATCAAAGCATTAGATCGGGCTGATATCTCAAAGGGCAACATGGATAATGAAAGAGTCTTGGAACATAGATATGAGCAAGGATGTAGATCAACTTGGATTCCTAGCCATCGATTGGTATGTTGTTGAAAAGGCTTCTATCACTGAGATAGCTGCTCAAACCCTTGTTCGCACTAAGGCATGGCTCATTTCTTGGGGAATGAGTTATAAAGAAAAGATCTTTTCAAAGATAGCTACTCTAGAAGAGAGACCCTCCAAGGGAGAAAAGGAAAAGGATAAAAGCCCTACTAAGAGACAAATAAAGTTTAAATTTGTTAGAAGAGAAGAAAAACAGGGGGCTGAATCATCTACTCCCACATAGACAGTTGAGGTATTAGATTCTCCTCCTCAACCAAAGATAGGAGGAATTTTCCTAGAAGTCGAGATTGCTCAACCTCTCATTTCTCCATTTGATGATTGTTCATCGGAGGTAAGCCTTGCACTTGCTTCTCAAGCTTTGGCCTTAGATTATTTACCTCCTCTCCCCCAAGCTTCCTTATCACATTTTTCAACTCCACTTTCATCAGCCATGACCAACATTTTCTGATCTTTCACCTCTCTCTGCTGGGCCTACATTGGCTATAGAAATGCCTCCTCCTTCCACACCTTCATTCCCTCAGTCTATTCCCATAGTCACTACACTTGTAGTCATCATGAATCTGCAAGAAAATCTTCCTCCACCCACGATACAACCATGACACCTCCAATAGGAGCAACTTCTTCCACTATACCTCAATGGTTGGTCGACCAAACTTTGAGGAAGAGGAAGGTGGTAGTTCCCCTACCAGCCTTCGATTTCAGTTCACTCAAGGTCTCTCCTACCAAATCTACTAAGAAACCTAAAATAGTTTCAAGGGTTTCAGTAGATGCCTTAGGACATAAGTTTGCAGAGATTGCCACTCCTGCGGCTGAAAAAACCAAGGAGAACATAACAACTTTCGATTATCAGATTACAAGGGTGGATCTAGGAAAGGTAACAATAGAAGGGGCATAACAAGATGCACAAGATGCCATGAATGTGCTATGCCAAAAGCTGAAGGAAACAAAGGTGAGCAGGGATGAGCTAAAAGAGAAAGTGGAACAGTTGACAAAAGTATTTCTTAAGCTCTCAAAGCCCTCTTAGTCAACCCCATCATCTTCTACTCCCACTCCTATCAGGTTCAAATTCTCATCAGTACCTATTATTGAGAAGATCAATGAGAAGGGGAGAATGGTGGATGAATGGATTCAGAGGTTACTCCTTCAAGGAAGGAAGGTCATTGATGATACAAGTAGAGGTGTATAAATCCTTGGAGGAAATGAAAAAGGATGGCGACAAGATGAATGATGAATTTTCACAGGAGGCTGGAAACCTCAAACTAAATTTGGAGGCCCTCAATGCACTGAAGAAAATTCCATCTCGGGTCTTAGTAGAAGAAGGAGTCATTCCACATGGGGACAAACACTTCCAGCTAACCAAGGCTATCAGGTTCAAGATAAATATTCTTAGTGAAGCTTGCAACAAGTTGAGAGAATCTAGAGATCAGTTGATTGATGCCACTAGTGATATCAAAGAAGAGCTATTCAAGATCTTTCCCAAAGTATTGGATGAAGGCTCAACCATTCTACATGCTGATGGTTTCTATAAAAAAATTCAGGAATTGATCGAGTAGGAACCAACTTCCATCTTTGATCTGAGCATCATTGATAAATTTATAAAGATCGAGAATGTTTTGGAATCTCTGAGAAAACTTAATAAAATATTTAAGAAACTTCTGGCAACGTAAGTGACACACAGGAAACTTGCAAGGTTCTAAGTGATTATTCTAGTGCACCAGATGAAGCTGAAATGTAAGACATAATCCAGAAGTTTCAAGAGTTTCGAGACAAGAAGGCATCATTTGGAAGAAGACAAGGATGAGGAAATGGAATAAGCAATGATGTTACATGTCATTTCCTTCCAGAAATTGACATGTCTTTTTCATTTTTGTTTCGTCATGTAGGAAGTAAATTTTGACTTGGTCTCCTACGTGAGAGTCAAGCAAAATAGGACTCTCATTAAAACATTATTTTCTAGGATTTATCCTATTTTCTCTCAACTCTTTTTATTATAAATAAGGGATACTTATGCATTCCAAAGGGTTGAGATTTTTGGAATATTGAGAACTATTGTAAAGAAGAAAAACTTTGTGTTTTCTTTTAATCATTTGAGGAATAGAAACCGATGCTATTTTACAAAATTTGTGTTGTGAGATTCATCTCTCTTAAGATATTGTTCTTATGTTCAGAATCTTAAGCTATTCTTTATTTAGCACTCTCGATTATTTTAATTATTTCAAACATTACATTTGTTATCTAAAACTCATATGATTATTTCATGATCTGTGTTTGCTCGAAAGAAAATACGTTCCTCTCATTTCCTTTCCATTGTGTTTCTTCCATAATAATAATTTCCTTTCCAATCCATTTCGTTTCTAAAACTGCAACATCTTCACCTAGTGTGGATATGGATTTCAAGATTCTTTCCCAACCCTAATGGTTAGAATAGTGTGAATATTGTATATATTATTTCTGTTGTGTTTTAGATTAGTAATAAATAGGCAACCTCACCTATCTTTGAGGAGGGATTTAATCCCATGTACTATGGTTGAACCTCAAATTTCTGCTTGACAAAATATCCAACCAACACACCACAATCTATTATTCATATGCATTATCCACCACATCCATCACATTCATTGCATGCACCTCACCCATCGCATTAATAATGCTACTTTGATTTGGCTACCACAACACTTTGCTTTCACACATCCGACCATAACTCCATATGATATTTAGTTTGGCACATATCACCTTACCCCGATGATGCACTTGTGTTATCAAGGTTCTTACATGATTGTTGAAGGATTTATTTTAAGAACATTTCATCACACACTCGGTTGTCTCATCTAGTGCATTGAATCATTTCTCACGATGACTCACTCTTGCTTCTGTGGCTCATACTCGACTATTGAGGGTCTTAATTACACGAGCCTCTTCATTCACACAATGGGGGCATCACCAATCCTCCCCTTTCATCATAATAACATATTACGATATCTTCATTTTACTATCATACATTCTCACCTATTCTACTAGCATCATTATATCAACTACGCGATACACATTCCACTAAATAAAAATTCATCACTCACATTCCATTTGATATTTATTCTCATTTACCATACACATTTTATCTACCATTACTAACATTATAATGTGAATTTATATTCATAAAACATGAACAATACACATACTAGGAAAATAACCATAGAATCATATAACATCCATTACATTGCACAATGACAAAACATTCCAACATAGATTTATCATATATCAAAAATAGGTGTCCATATATATATCACTAGTACAATCATCATCACAAAACATTTCTCACAACTAGGGGGAAAGGCCCCCACATCATATATAATAGTCCCAATCATACCTCATCATCGCTATCACTCTCGTACTACAAGAGATTTATAAATGGATTACTCTCCACCAATGCGACATTTTTGTTCGGGGCCCCAATACCACTCAACGTGCCTCCACAATAATATCATCTCCATAGACTACTCTACAACCTGATGCTACAAATCTACATACCATGCAAAAACGTCCTGGGGTAAGGGACCACCACCGAATGCATCTCTAGCTCGTTGAGTCTCCTCATGTACCTTTTCCCTCTCGCCTAGAAACAGTGTACATGACGAAGCTACTATGGCTACTGGCTCAAAAAGATGGCAATTATCACATGCTATATCATCCATGCACTCTAGAATACCTTTGCTTAGGACATCGGTGGGGACATTCTATGTCAATGTACAAATGGATGTGTTCATGATCAATGACTAATACACATCACTTGTAAATATAACTTACATCACATTAGACAATTATACAACACAATATATGTAATAAACAAAGTGCATAATGCTAATATGCAAATACTTATGTTCAGCTACGACTATTGTTGTAGGTCGGGAATGTTCTTCCCCCTCTCCTCATCCTCCATGTGGTAACTCTATTGGGCTTACAAATAACGTGTACAAAAATACCCACTGATGAGCTTCCCACCATGCATGATACACCTCGGTGCAACCCGCATCATCTCCATCAATAACTACTATCGTTGGATCTACCTCATCTAACCCAAGTGGTACTAGCTACTCTACTATGGGCCCTGGCCTAACATTGGCTTGCTTAGGTGCTTTGATAGCTCTCAACCATATATATGGCTGTGGGGGCACATCCTAAGCCATACCAAACTTTCATGACACCCGCTTTACTTAAAAAAGTTCGCCCACACTGGGAAGCGGTCCTCAGCCACATAGTCCTTGAAATACATCACAACTTTGTGACATCCTCTGGTCATTCCATATAGTCATGATATGGCCTCCATATAAATTCCTCGGGACCCATTCTATCTATAAGTTTCCTGAAGGTATCTATATCCATCTTACTACTATGAATGTCAACCCACCTCCTCACAAATATCTCTAGCCTATCCCACTCCCCTCATGGACCTACAACTAGTCTCAACACAACTATATGCTCATATACCCACACATGTAACAATGTGGTGGATCCTATCCCTCCACCATGCTCATCATGCGTAAATTGGTATAGATCTCTATATAGGTGGGCAAACACACACCGTGCCCATGCATATCTAGTACCCTCTTACTCGATCCACTGGCATATGTTATGCATCTTATACAATATGCCTACACCTCCTCCCTCTATAACTATACATGATGTAATCACAGCCGCTATGAAATTCTGCAAGCACAGAACACCGAGCATAGAATAATGTCTAGGATAATATGGTCCTCGGTAGGTACTTGAGTCTCCACAAAATACCATCTCACGGCTCGCATCTGCGCGCTCCATATCTATCACTGGCATGACTCGTACTCTCTTCCCCATAACTGGAAATTGTAGTATGCAATATACATCCTCCAACGTCACAGTCATGTCCCTCATAGGTAACCAGAATGTGCATCTATCCGTACACCATCTCTCGTATAAGGCAGTAAACATGGGCATATTATGGGGCACATACCCCAACCATGCTATGTTGCGTTGGCCAACATGGTCCATCACATCCCAATCCTCATCTGGTAAACCCAATCCAAGGAATGTACTCATATGTCGACCACCACGGAACTCCCTTGAGTGAATATCTCTTTGCACATCATAAAACGACAAAAAATGCAACATTAAAATACATTACAAGACCAAATACACTCAATTACCATACTAGCACCATGTTTAGAAACATTCTACATCCACTACATACATCCTGGACTAGGGTACCCAAATGCAAGACTAGGGCACCTTGGAGAAGGACACTAGTGCTTGGTTTTGGGTGCTTCTGTCCAAGAGGTCACTAGTGCCCTCACTACTTTTGTCTAAGTCTCAAACACCGAGAAAATAAAAAATATCAAATTTGTAAAAATTCAATAAAAAGACTTCTACACCATACACTTTGCAAAAAAAGATATACTTATCAAATCTGTGGTCATACGTGATGCTACAACGGTCACCACCCTGTCAAACTGACTAGGACGTGCTGATCTCGCTTGCAAAATTTTCATCCACTTCATGCTCACTCTCACAATCACATACAAAACAAATGAAGTGACTCAAGAATTATTCACTTCATTAGTTACTGACTACTTTTTCATCACTTTACTTTAGCTATTATTTCATGTATATTTCCACAAATGACTAATACACACTACACCGTTTTCGCTATATCTTGAGCGTTTGTACAGACGATTTACAACTGTTTTTGAATTATTTTTAGAATTCCACATACCACTATATTGACCATGTTTTACACATGTTACCTCTTTTATGTTGTCTTTCATTCACTTTATACACATCTTAGCGATTTTTACCATTTTCTATCTATTTTGTGCTTACTTTTAGCTTAGCGTTCGTTCTTTTCATCACCCCCTTTCAAAAAAGGGGGAATATCATTGGGGTCATCCTATAATCCCCCTTAAATTACACAAAATTAGTCAAACCTATAAAATCACCAATTTTTCAAAAAATTTACTAATTCATTGCATAAAAATTTACCATTAAACCCCCTTAATGACCTAATCGGCGGAAAAAACATACAAATTTCTCTAATGCGATATTTCATCATTCCCCCTAATGACCTAACTTGGGTTAACAAGTGATTAAAAATATTTTCACACAAAATTTCATCAATTTATATTGACTTCCCCCTAATGACATAACTTGGGGGAAACTTGTGTAAAATCTCTCCACAAGTAACCAATCAATCAATCAATCAATCAATCAACCAATTAACATGTTAAAAATTTATAACAAATCAACATCATTCAATCAATACAAGTTCAACACAATTGGCCTCCCTAATGACCTAACTTGGGAGTTACATGTGGCCTCCCAAATGACCTAACTTGGGAGATTACATTCATCACTTTTCCTAGATGACCTAACTTGGGAAGTTATTCTACATTTTGTGCTTGCTTCTAGATGACCTAACTTGGAAGACCTCTCACAAATTTTCATTTTCTTCAAGATTACATAACTTATAAGCCATAATTAATTTCACGTTTTCTTCCAGATGACCTAACTTGGAAGCCATCCTATTATGCGGTGACACCCATGGAGTGGGGGCAAGATTGTCTTCCCTATATCACTCCTATATGGGTCAACTATTTGATTGAAATCATTTGGATCCAAAACCACAAAATTTTATCTAAGTCCATCTGCAGTGGCTAGATCTTGAGGATATAGTTAAATATTGGAGAATAACACACTTTTCTCCCTAAACTCTTCCTCTAGTAGCAGGACACCCAAATCCTTGGTTATTCATTCATATACAAGCATTCGGGTTGGGAAATGATCACTCCCTACCCACCTATTCATCATTATACCATGTTCAAAAGAATCATACATCCTAATCATCACATTCATCTAGTATATCTCATCTCAAAATTTATGATTTTTCATAACGTTACATGGATCAACCCACTGATCCATGGTTTGGCATACTATTTTTAGTTCTATCGACATGCCTCTACTACAAATCTACACGTTCTTCTATAGCATGGGTTTCTCTAAATATATACTAGCTACACATCTCTATCTACTTTATGTTACCAAGATTTCCACTCACCAACATAAAGTGGGGTTAAATGTAGTCACAAAATCATGCACTTACTATTACGTTTATACCATCGGGTATGTTATTCTATATATGGATCTTGCGTAATAAAAGTATTCCCTAGTGACCTATCCCATAGTCATGTCATTAGTTAGTCATTCATCATTTTTATGTGTCTGGTACATTTTTCATTTGTCTATACAATTTTGGATGTCTTTCAGGGAGTCTTAGGTGTCATAATTTTCTTGATTTTTGTCTTTAGTCCTACGTTGGGGCACCCCAGTCCGTGATTTTAGGCACCCTGGTTTTTGTAACTCTTGGTCCTAATTTATTTCTTCGAGCTCAGTCTTTGTCATTACCCCATTCATTCCCCTAGTTGGTAGTCAGCATTTCAGGTCACTAGTGTCGAAATTTGAACAAGAGATCCCTATATAAACATAATATACTCACTACATTAGGAGAGGACATCTTAATATCAAGGGAAACTATCTACGAAGGAAAGGGACTAAATTTTGAGCATCTTCTACATATGCATCACACAAGCATAGGGGAAATGGTTGTATTCATTCCATTCCATCCACCATTTTCATTTTAACATATATTTATTACCACCTACTTCTGTGTCATTGGCACCAGGGCACCTTAGGCACAAAAATTACACACATAAGAACATATAACTACATTGGGTTTGGAATGTAGTGTAGCACTTAGTCGTATGTCCACCATTGTGGTAGCTAAGGTCAGTCTAACCCCTTCATTTTCATCTTTATTGTTTTAGGAATTAATGTTTTGTACGGGGTTTTACAGGTAGATCTTCACATCATATTATTAACGACATAAACAAAGATGCAATGACAACTGTGTGACCAAGAAAAAGATACAATGAAGACCTATGACATTGCCAAAACTAGATCCGAGCCCTTTTGCAAACCAGAGCACACGGAACATAGACCAGGTGCCCCTAGGCACCCTATTTTTCTCCTGTGCGCCTCAAGTACGGTCAAATATCCAACTTTTTAAGTCTTCAAAATAAAATCTTCATCCCTAGTCCAGCTAACATATCAGCTTGCCCAAGTCCAAATACACATAATAAGGTAAGTTATATTTAGGTTAGTACATCATCCTTTCTATTTCATTTACTTTAATTCATTCAAAATCAAATAAAAATAATTTAGTGTTAGTATTTCAATTCATATCAGTTATTCCATTGTTGTTTCTATTTAGATTAATTATTAGGCGCATAATAATAAATAATAATAATTAATTTTCCTAATTTAGTTAATCATTTTGGTGAACCCATATTTTCATTTTTTTCCCTAGGATCCACTCAATACCTAATGGAAAAAAATCCCTCATCTTTTTATCCATCATGTCTCACTTTAGTGTTAATCCTATTTATGATGAGGATGCTATAGTTGAACTCAAGGCTTTATATAGTGTTCCATTTGCTACACATGCTCACATCTAACAAATTGTTTTAGAAGGCCAACAACATGTGCATAATATTTTTGTGGATTGTCTATAGGCATTATCATTTTTGATGATCCTATTGCATTTAGTCATTATACACCATGCCATACGGTCACTTGTGAGCCTCCTTCGACCTTTCAAAAGAAACTTTAGATGATTCCCTTATTGATTACTTGCTAGGTATTGACAATGATTATTCTTCTATTATTAATCTAGGCCCCATGACTGATTTAGAACAAGTAATGATGGGTAAAGGGTACGGGACAAAAATGCAAGGTTTGCAGGGATATGGGTAAGCATAAGAGTGAATGGTAGCATAGGAGTGAGAGGGAAATTTTTTTAAAGTAACAGTGGAGTAGAAATGGTTTGAAATTAAAATAACCAAATTGGGAAAGGTGTGATGGAATCCCAAAGTGATGATGAAATTGATTGGGTGCATGTGGAGATTATTATGGAGGAGAGTTACAGATTTGGTGGGTATTTGTGAAGTGTGTGAAGTTATGGGAAATGGGAGAGATAATCAATTTACACGATTATAATAACTAACTAACTCACAAATTAAAACTTTCCAACATTCAAGAAGGGAATTAGTTGTACATACCTCATTAAATTAGCTTGTCTGTCCCATCATTGGCCATCATTTCCATGTTTATTTGATCCTCCATCCACATGTGGTCCTTTATTATTGCATACCGGATTCAGGGGGTGGTAATGACCATTTCTGGTTTTCGGTCACTTGAGTTTATTATTTTTTTTCCAATTTTTTTAGAAGCAATGGCCACCATTTATGGTTTTCAGCCAATGCTCTAGAGGATGATGACCACCATTTCTATTTTTAGTCATCTCCTCTTTATTCCTTAATAGAAGATAGCTCAATTCTAAGTTGTGTTGGACAAAGAGACTTTGTCCACACACTTCAAAGCTAAATCTTCTTGAAGTTCTTTCTGAAACTCTTCTTTTGATGTTGGTTTATGGTACAACCTCAGTTTGTGCCCATTAACCAACATTACTTTCTTCTCTCCATCAATTGGAATTAATTAGATGGTTCCATTATTAAATACTCATTCAATCTGATATGGGCCCATCCATCTTGTCTACACTTCCCTTTAAAATATTTGTACTTCAAATCAAATAACAAAGACTAATACCCTTCTTAGAATGTTCTTGAATTTATGTGTTTTTCATGCCATACTTTCCTTTGGTGTTGGATGATTTCAATTTGATGCAATGCCTGAAGTCTCATTTCATCCAGCTCATTTAGTTGTACAATTCTTGCTTGTTGTGCCTCAGATAGTTCAATTCCCACATTAGCAGTTGTTCTCAAAGTTTGAATCTCAAATTCTATAGGGAGAATGGGATTCTTTCCATAGACCAATTCATAGGGAGTAAACCTTGTGGTTGTTTTCCAAGTAGTGTTGTACACCCATAATACTTCAGGTGGTTTTGAACCTAATTCTTCCTTAAGATATCCACTATTTTTGATAATATATTTTCTAACTCTATGTTAGTAACATCTACTTCCTGTTGGACTATGGGTGGTATGGAGATGACTTTTGTGTTTCAGCTGGTATGTTTCCACAAAAGAACTGATTACCCTTATATGAATTGTGGTCCTTGATCTGACACAATGGATCTTAGTGCTCCAAATATTAGAAATATATGATCATATAAGAAATCTGCAACCTTCTCATCTCTTGCATATTGTAGTGCTTACACTTCAGCCCATTTGGTGACATAATCAAGTACAAACCAGGATGTACTCCTTCCCTTGAGAGGTTGGGTCAATTGGTCCAATAAAATCCAACCCCCACTTCTTAAATGGTTCTAAGAAAACTTGGGGTTGGAGTGGCATTTCAGATGTAAATGTTGGTTTCCCCATCCTTTGGCATTGATCACATCTCCATACATACTTTCTAACATCCTTAAATAAGGAAGGCCAATAGTAACCATCTCCTAGAAATTTTTGAATGGTCCTTTGAACTGAATAATTCCCTCCGATGGTTCATCATGGCATGCTCTAAGTATGTAAAATACTTCATTCTCAGCTACACACCTGCGTAAAACATGGTCAAGTCCACATTTGAAAAGAATTCCATTTAACCATGTATACATCACACTCTATTTAATTAATTGTTTTCTTTTCTTTTGTGTGAAAAAGGTTGGAAACTTCCTGTAGCCAAGTAATTAGCCATATCTGCATACCAAGGAGAGGTAGTAGAAATTACAAACAAATGTTCATCTGGAAAGTCATCATTGACCTACTCTTCCTCTTCTAAAGTGGTAAGTCTTGAAAAAAATCAGCTACCACGTTGGACTTCCTTAGCTTGTCAATGATTTTAATGTTAAATTCCTATAGTAACAACAACCACCTTACAATCCTGTCATGCACTAAAGGTTTGTTCATTAGATACTTGATGGAAAAGTGGTCAGTATGAACAATCACTTCATATCCTATAATATAATGGTGAAACTTGTTGATTACATATACTACTATAAGAAATTACTTCTCAGTTGTTGTGTAATTCCTTTTAGTAGGGGAAAGGTTTTTACTAATGTAGTAAATAACATACATAGGTTCTCCTTCCTCTTGCTTTCCAAGGACAACACCTACTACTTCATTGGAGGAATTTGTTTGTATATGGAAGGGAAGATTCCAATTTGGGCCTCTCAACACTAGTGTGCTTGTTAACTTACCTTTGATAGCATCAAAATCTTGTTGGCATGCTTTTGTCCATTCAAATTCAGAATATTTAGTTAGAGAGAACAAATAATGGAGAAGTAATTCTGCTAAAATATGAGATAAACCTTTGATAGTAACCAACATGACCAAGAAATATTCTTACCTCTATTTGGTTTGTGGGAGATGGGAGTTTTACCATGATATTGACCTTGTCTGGGTCTACCTTAATTCCCTCAATGAGACATGATGGCCTAAAACTATACCTTGTTCCATCATAAATAAAATTTTTTTCATGATTTAAAGGATAATTGATGTTTTTCACACTGAGAAAGGAATTTGTCTAGATTGTTAACTACCTCTTGGAATGTTGCTCCATAAACTGTGAAATCATCCATGTAAATTTCCACACAATCATGAGTGAGATCAAAAAATATTGCCAACATGGCTCTTTGAAAAGTGGCAGGAGCATTACATAACCAAAAGGTAACACCTTGTAAGAAAATGTTCCCCAGGGAAGAAAATTGATCTTTAGGTGCCATTGTTATTTGGTTGTACCCACTGAACCCATCAAGGAATGAAAAGTACCTTTTCTAGATAAATTTTCTAAGACTTGATCAATAAAAGGTAATGGAAAATAGTCTCTATGAGTTGCTTTATTTAATTCCCTATAGTCCACACAAATTCTCCATTTCCCATTATTTTTAGGAACTATGACTAATGGAGAAACCCATTGGTTGTTTGATATTGGATAAATGAATCCTACATTCAGAAGTTTTTCAATCTCAACTTTCACAATATCTCTTAAAGGGGTTTATCCTTCTTTGAGGTTTCTTGACTAGTCTAGAATCAGTAGTATAGATGTGATGTGTACAAATACTAGGATGAATACCCTTCATGTCACTATATTCCCAAGAAAAATCTTGAGGATGAGAGCATAAGAGTTCAAATAGGGTATTTTCTCCTGATCAATCAACCAACTATTAATTTTCAATGTCTTTCTGGGAGAATAGGTAATTGTTTGGTAGCTGGATGAACAAAATCTACAACAAGGTATTCTCTTAATAATGTATTTAATGGACACATGTGTGGTAGTAACATGTGAAAACAATATCAATGTTTTGAAAGATGGACTCGAGTTAGATCTATATTTTGTACAAAGGGACAGATGATGGGTTGGTTGTTTTCATCCATAAAATCATCTCTTGTTTTAATTAGTTATAGTGTAGGACTTGAATTAGATCCAACACAAGACTCGAGTGCAGGACTCAAATTGAATCTAGCACAAGAATCAGGCACATGACTTATACTATGTCCAACACAAGGCTCATGGTCACCATATTAGATTTGATCTGAGTGTTCTTGAATTATGACCATGGCTAGAGAGAGATGATGATATCATTTGAATCATTTGAATTGTCCTTACACCATTTTTTGTTGTCTGTAGAAAAAGGTTTGCGTAATAAGGTAGATTGATAATTTATTTGAATCTTGGCCATTCGTAATCACCATATTCCCTATTCTACAGTAAATGAGGGCAAAAACTGTGGCTAACAAAGGAATTCTAGGATTATGGGGTATCCAATCTTCTTATTATTCATTTTTATAATCATGAAGTCTACCGAATAGTCCCAAGATTCAATAGTAACAATGACATCTTCTATAATTCCTTTGGCTTGTTTATGAAATGATCTACCATTTGTAAGACTATGGAGGTTGATTGTGGTTCAGGAAGTGCTAGGGTGGATAGAGTATATATGGTCATAATGTTGATAAAAACTCCTAGATCAACTAGGACATTAGGAATTTGGACATCTCCTATGCAAAATGTAACAATAGGACTTCTAGGGTCTTCGTATTTAGGAGGGGTCATATTCCTTCTAAAATACTTGAATTTTCCCATCAACATGGATGGTTTTAGGTTGGTTATTTCTTCTTCCTGGAGTCTTAAAACAAAGCTCTTTGATAGTTTTGTTTAATTTAGGAATTTCCTTAAGAGCTTGCAATAGGGGAATGTTGATACTCAATTTCCTCATCCCTTGAATTAACTCTGACTCTGGTTGTTTAGGAACACAAACTATGTTTTTATGAGAGTCTGGATGGAAAGGGAATGTCAATGTTTGGTTGAGTAGTTTCTTCAACAGATTAGGTTACATTTCTTCTAGTTTTTCTATTTCTTCAGGATTTACTCTATCATAGGGGATGAAGGTTTTGAAGTAACCTTCCTGGGTGAAACAAGATATTATTATAATCCACATAATTTACTATGGGGTTCTTATCTGATTCCACCATGTAAGTTGGGTTACCTTGCCTCACATTTTTGGGATTTTTGCACAATTTGAGTAGGTATCTATGGTTGGGTAGGTTGATCAAGTTGGGAAACATTAGTAGGTCTAGTCAACAAGGCTTGTTGACCTTGGTATCTTCTTTGATTATAATACTACTACCTAGATCCTTGAGGTACATTCCACTACTATTATTATTATACCAAGGATTAAACTGTTGAAATGGTGGAATGTTTGGATGTGGAGCCCAAGGTTGTTGATAATAATTTGGTGGGGCATTCCATTGTGGGCTCCACTCCTATGGGGCTTTTTGAACCCAAGGTTGGGGATATGGCCATGGTGCATTCCATTGATTTAGGACCCATTGTGATTTTTGGGTGTAGGACTGATTTTGGTTGGACTGGAAATTTCCCCCTTGCCTCTAAGCCATATAGTTCAGCTCAGATTCATCTTGAGTGTTCTATTTTAGGTGATTTTTCAGCAAAGGAAGCAATCCACATTGATCTGTGGCATGTTTGAGTTCACAAATAAGACAAATTTTATCTTGTCTAAGGATAATCCTTCAGT
The DNA here is from genome assembly GCA_018340775.1 of Taxus wallichiana var. yunnanensis. Classification (NCBI taxonomy): domain Eukaryota; kingdom Viridiplantae; phylum Streptophyta; class Pinopsida; order Cupressales; family Taxaceae; genus Taxus; species Taxus wallichiana. The sequence goes on from CM031239.1 coordinate 74,390,763, forward strand.
CCATGTTTGTCTCTACATCTTGGGTAGTAGATGAACAAAGGCTCTGTATTCCTGGCTTTCTCCCTATCCATAGTTGTGTTGAGTTGAACCAAAAGGTCTGTTCTCAAATTTTCAATCTCTTCTCTCAATTTGGATATATTGCCATTGACCATTTTTCCTTTCTGTTTGCGAAAGTTGGGGCAAGTTCGGGAGTAATTCCTACAGAGATCAATGATTTCCATGTGAAGTCTAGTTTTTCATGTCTCCCTTTCCCATAAGATTGAAGGATTCATGTGTGTCCTCATCCAACCCCTTAAGGAATAGAGTCTTAAGTAGATTAATATCAAACTAGTACCACATCTCCTATGAAGGAAGAGGAACTGATCTAGATAATCCTCTACACTTTCATCTTCCTTTTGTTGAATTCTAAAAGTTCTTCCTTCATATCCCTAACTCTATAGTAATCCTGATACTTGTCAAGAAATTTTTTTCCATCTCCTCTCAATTATGGATGGAGTCAGGGGTTAATCTTATAAACCATCTCATAGCCGTATCTTTTAAAGTGGAGGAAATAACTTGAGCTTCTGGGAATTAGAAGTGTAGTCATAAGTTTGGCATAAAACCTTGAATTCAAAAAGGAATTGGTCAGGGTCTTCTAAAACTAATCCCTAGAAGGTTGGTAGGATGGAGGGGGATATGTTTTTCATAGGATCATGATCGTTAGGATCCAATTGTATGGGATAGGTAAATGTCATTCCAACTGGAGGATTTCCATTTTTTGCACCATTGGGGTTCTCTACTTCATCAACCATCCTTCTTTGGTCAACAAGTTGTTCCACATGCTGGTTTTGAGGGGGTTTTGAAGATTTATTCTAATGAATCTACCTCTATGGTCTCTAGGTATAAACATAAAATCCTATCATATTGAGGATAGTTCCCTAACCATCAGTGCTTAACTTGATTGTTTGTGTTCCACATACTCAAAAGCATAGAGGATTCTTGTTGTCACTACAAGGTATTCTTACTTCATAAGAAAGAGTTATGGAAATAAAATTTATGAATGGAAACTTACCAACAACAAGACAAAACTTCTAGCTAGCACTTTTAACCTTTGATAACACCTTGAATTCCCGACAATGACACCAAAAAGTGATGAACATCATTGATACTCATAATTTAATGATATTATATTTGTCAATCCAGGCGGTGTCCATGGTTGTTTGCAACAAAGGGAACAATAGGAATTTCTCTCAACACATACTTAATAACAAAATTAACTAAATAATAACTAATTGTAATTATAAAATGTAATGCATGGAAAACAAATGATATTAAAGACAAAATCTAAATATTTTTAATACAGTTTAATGCTGAAATGGTAAATGCATCAAAATGAGAAAGGAAATAATAGTAAATCTCCCTTCTCATTGGGAGGAGTGGCCCTTGCCCCTTCCCTTTGATTAGGTTTAAGGCTGAAAGTCACACAAATTTTTCCCCTGAATATACAATCTTTATTGAATTGAAAGAGTATGATTTTACAATGAATCAACTAATTGAACCAAACCGATAAATCTAAATACATTAGCTCTTTTATACTAGAGAAATCCTAGTCCCTCTAGGAGAGAACTAGTTTATTCACAATAACTAACATCTACTTAACTAACTGTTGACTAAAACAATGACTATCTATTTTAAGGAGTATAGTTGTGGAAGAAGTAGTCTTTGAGGTGTTTGAACTGGAATTAATCTTGCTAACTATAGAGGAGGTCCATGATTGACTCCTTTGAGAGATTCAATTGCTTTGGAAGATTCTTTAGTTCTTAGATTGATTGTAGAGAATCGTGGTGATAATAATTCCTTAGATGTTGGCTACATCACATCTCCCAACAACTGAAGTGACTGAACCTCAAAATATGCATGAATGTAGGTTGAGGTAGTGACAACTTCTCATGTTCATGTTGTTGTGTTTCCAGTTGCTTTAATAGTAGCCCAAGCTATCTATCCTCTATGTAAATCCTTATTTAAAGGAATTCAAGTTGATGACCTGGACGAGATCAATGTTGTACTACGATTCTTTCCTTGACTTCAAAGGTGATTCCTACACCATAAAGTGAGTCCTACACCGTGCACCAATTGAGTCTTGTGCTAGTACATTTTTAATCTTGTGATAACTCAACATATGATTTTCTAAATGTATTGTTAATGCTCATAAAAATATCAATTTAAGCCATTTTGAGGAAGCAATAACAAGATAAAAATAACAAGCATATGCACAATAATTCCTTCAAAACATAGTAAATTATTAATTATAAATAATCAACATTATACATTGTGCAATATGATATCAAAATGTGGATAAGATCATGGAAGATGTATGTCATAACGCATTGATAAGTGGCACCGACATTTTCAAGCCCAAAGGGCATTACTATATAATAAAAATTCCCCAAGGAGTGATGAAAGAATTTTTTTATTGGTCATTGGTGGTGATGAGGATTTGGCTGTAGTTGGAGAAGCCATCCATAAGGAGATCATCTCATGGTGGTGGTTAGATTGACGAGATGGTTGATGTTTAGAAGGGGAAATTCATCTTTAGGGAAAACGAGATTAATATCTCGAAGTCGGTGCAAATGTTTAACTTTCCTGAGGCCTTGGTTGTGGGAACAATATTAGAGACCCATTTTGGGTAGTCAATGGGTATGATAAAATTAGTGGAGAGAAGGTGTTGTAACTCCTCTTTGATGAGAATATATATACGAGGATGCTTCCTATGTAATTTTTGTTTGCCATGTTTAGCATTAGAATAAGTGACGATATTGTGGATGACGATGTTGGGGTTGATGCTTGGAATATCACTATACGACCATGCGAATTCTTAGATGTGTTTGTATAAGAAGGTGGTAAAGTCGTTTAATTCTTGCATATATAAAGATTCATTAACCTTAACTATGTGAGGATCACATGGATTCCCTATATTAACGTTGATAGTGGATTTGTTTAGAAGTATTGATGTGCGGTGGTAAATTTCTCTAAAGAAAATGGTCCTCTACTCCCATGTGTGAGAGGATGGCTTGGTCATCTTGGAATTGAAGGATGTCAATGGTGGATGAATCCTCTTCTATCATTTCATGCCAAACGAGAGGAAGGGTTTTAGTATCATGACTATTTTGATAAGTTAGTGGTCCTAATGTAATAGTATTGACTAAAAAAAGTTAGATGGGATGGAAACAATTTCATCTATTTCCATGGGTTTGTCATGTGTAGATGAGGAAGATGGTTCCGGTTATATGATGGGTGTGGACATGACACTAGTTGAAGTCTCAGAGTATGGCTTTTGAAACCTAACCCATATTTTTCATGTGGTTTGAGATAATAGTCAAGGATTAAGTCATTGATACCTTGTTTATAACCTCCAAGTATAAAGCCTTTCCAAGCACAACGATGGAGATAAATTTGTGTAAAGACTTGGTTATACAGAAATGCAAAGTATGATATGAATGGTTTGGCATGACATTGATTAGTAGGATGTGTAGAAGGGTGGTCAATCCCTCTGTAGATGAGATTCATTTTGAGATGTGGTGGACCATAGGAGATGACATCTCGACATTAGGTATTTACATGGGTTTCTTGTTAGGTGTCTGTATGTATTTGGCGTAGGAAGTGAATTAAGTGTAAGGAGATGATACTCACCCAAGGAAAGGTGTTACTTGATACCATTAAAGGAAGCATCATCTGGTAATTTTGAGGATGGAATGGATGAGCAAGAGGAGGATTTATTAGAGTATCCTGAGTTTGATTTGGGAATGAGTACATCATTCAAACGATAAGTCATGTTACAAACTTTGAAAGGATTTGGATATGTGGGAACCGTAAAGGTTTTACCTTCATGTTTATATTTGAGACATCAATGAAGTGTGGATGTGATACAAAGAATAATGCATATCCAGGGTCAGCCTAATAGTATGTTATATTGGAACTCTCATTTTACCAGATAGAAGAGTTTAAAGGGTTTTAATGCCAAATTTTACGGGTAAGATAAGCTGTACCCAATGTGGGGATGATAATGTTGTTGATATCTCACTATACAACTAGTGTTTGGGTGACAATGGTGTTGGGTAATTGAATTTTATTAAAGGTGTGTGATGATATGATGTTGATGTTGGTGTTGTTGTTGATCATGTCCATTTTTACAAGAGTTTCATTGATTTGGGTGGTGATAAAGAATGGGAGGTCATGGTATTTAGGTTGTAATGATGGGATTTCTAAGCTGTTAAAGGAGATGGCAGTGGAAATTTTGAATGTGCCTACTAGGTTTCTAAACGTTTGTGGATCATTTGAAGGTATTAATATGGTGGAGTGCTTCAATCATGGATTTTTTTCGATCTTGAGGAGATTTTGAACAAGCTCATAAAGAGGTATTTTTATTGGATCTTGATGAATTTGTTTAATGATAGTATTTTATAAAGAGGTAGTGTCTTGTGTAAGAGGAGCAACAAGGATGGATACCTTATCCTTAGTGGAAGGTGTCGGACTAGAAGACTCAAGAGCAAGTGAGATAGAGAATTTGGATTTATTTTGATCAAAAATGTTAGGGTAGAGGGTACATGCTCTAGTGGTGATACATACTACGTCAATTTGATGAGGAGGATTTCTTAGAAGAGTCCCCACTTTTGGTGGTTGAGTGTAGGTGATGGTTTAGATGTAGTGGTCGAGAGATGTTTGATGGGATGTTTTTATGGTTCTATATCTAGAGGGAGAAGAACCTTATTAACAAGGCTCTTGATAGCAGTATGAAGGGCTTTGCAATCCTCTGTATAATGTCTTGGTGTGTGATGATAATGATAAAAGGCTTTAGAGTCATACCAGGAGGGTTTCTATCCTTGAGATCTAGATGGCTTAAGAGGAGGTAATGTTATGATGGATTATTGAATAATCCTTTCAAGGACTAATGCGTAATGTCCTTTTGAGGAAGAGGTCGAGGAAGTGTCGATTCTTTCGGTGCTACAAACATTGAAAGAGTCATTTTTGATGTGATATCCTTATATGTCTATTGAGGGATGATTTTTGATTGGGTGACAATGACTGATAACATCGATGAGGGTGTGGCCCCAAAATGGAGGAAAGGAGTTTGGTTTTTATGTTGAGGAAGTCAAATGGTCATGTGATATGATTGTATCCTTTTTAGATAAAGGGGTGTATGGTCATGTGATGGGTTTTAAAGGTTATGTATATAATGTTGAGTGACATGGTCATCGTAAGAGCTTTTCACATATTATAAGATGGGTTTATTTTGTATAACTTGTGAATATCTCATGGATAGGTGTAAAGGGGATGTAATAGATGTAGATGAAAGTATGACCTTTTTGATAACAGGATCAAGGATGTACACGATTCGATGGGTGTTTTGTTTGTTGTTTCTGTGATAGAGTTGTTGATTGATGATTCAGATGGTGACTCTGTGATGGGAGTCTTAGATGTTATAGATCATTTTTCTTTAATTGTATTGATAGTGTGATGGGAATGGATGAGATTGGACTGTGGTTGATTGGTAGATGGGGAGTGATTTGGAAAGGGTTGTTTAAAAACATCTAGATTTTGATTTGGAGGTGCATTGGGTTATCCAACTACAACACACCTTTGTCGATGAGATCTTGAAGGGAATTTCTAAATGAATGACACCTTTTGATATCATGGCCTTTGACCCTATAATATTTATAGTAATAATTATCTCTATACCAAGAGGGTTTTGAAACAGATGTATTGATAAGATGAATGGGAGGAAGGGTGATCATATTGAAAACCATAAATTTATCAAACTTTCTTTGTGTTATAGGATTCACTAATAGGCATGTAGTTGCATTAAGGATAGGTGTTTTGAGAGGCCAAAAATTCCTTGGATGTTTCGATTTACTAGAAGTGGGATTAGGATGCACTTGTTGGATGACCGAGATCATGGATATGATTGAAAAGTTGGGAGAAGTCATATGTGGCATGGAGAAAAAGGGTTGAGGTTCGGGTGTAGAATGTTGAAGAATAATTCCTCGGGTAGCTAGGTAAGCATTAAGGAGATGGGGTTTGAATCCAAGATCTCGGTAAAGACTGGATCCCCACTATCAAAAGAAACAAGGAATGGATGGATAAGGGATTTCGGATAAGGTAGATTTACTTATTAGGAGAATGTGGGGGTTCTTGATTGTGTTGTGATGGTGATAAATAGGCTTGGTGTTGGTTGATTAGATGCATAACATCATCAATGTGGGTTTGGATATTTTCTATAGACTGTTGGAGGAATTTTGCCATGTTTTTAGAGTTTTGTTGATGGGATTTTTTTGTGTTAATACCTAAAAGAAAAAATCAATGGGATGAAAAATAAATTTATAGAGTCGATTCAAGAAAAAAGTAATTCACATAATATAATTTTTATTATCTTGATTAAATTAGAAATAGGTGAAATGTGAAAATGGTTACGGGGTACTAGGAAATGGAAATCTATGGGTGGTTTCAAGTAATGTTAAATGTATGATTCCTCGATATACTTGAAGGTACGTGACACCCAAATCTATGTTGGTGTCATCACGAAGTGTGGTATTGGGGCCTACCCCCTCACTTCATGGTCTGCCGTGATAACGTCTTGGTTTCTTAGCCAATATCGCCCACCAAATTTTTTATACTCGGCTAAAACACCGAGTTGGCTTATCCTATTGGTAATGAAATCCAAGTAGGTCCACACGGGTGGGAATGTTTTGATGCAAGTTTTTATTGAATGTGGTTTGGTTATGTGTGAGGGAAATTAAGTGAATGCAATTCATTAATTTCCTAATTATAGTAGATGATCATGTACACATGAAAGTTCACTTTAAGTCCTTACAAGAAATATTTTTTGATGAAGACAATATATAAAATGTAATGTGAAGAAAAATACTATAAAGAAAGTGTAGTTGTAATTTTTGATTTTTTAGGTTTTGATTTTTGATTTTTGATTTTTGTGAAAATAGATGCTTCAAAAGGGAAAAACCTACAAGGGTTAGCTAAAAATAGGAAAGAAAAAATAAAACACATTCCTAAAAGTATACTAGCTGCGCGCAATCAAAAGTAGACCATACAGATCATTGGTGATTTGCAATAATCATAAGAGATTCACCAAAATTGTAGGTGATTCACCAAAATTACAGGTGATTCTACATAATTGCTAGTGATTACAAAGTAGACAACCTAAAAATAACTATAAGTTAAATTTTAATAAAAAATGAAGGGGATAGGGTCCCATTGGGTGTGCCAGGAATGTATTAGGTAAATTTCAGGTCTATGCTTTATTAAATGTGGAAAGTACCTAAAAATCAAAACAAGGTAGGGTTTAATGATACCTGCACCGATAGTCGCAATGTTGGGATGGTCGGATGTCATAGTATATAAGAGCGCCTCCTTTTTCCAAGTGAATATACCTGCAATTAGAGACAACTAAACAAGAAATATTAGACACGATGGGTTGACGAGCTACTCAGAAGAGGTTGATTCCAGGAATCCAAAGGGACTTCCTTGGAGGATGTTAGCTCGTTTTTAAACAATCAAGTAAATTTATAATGATAATAAAATAATAGAAAATGATAATGATAAATATGGGGATATAACTCAAGGTGGAAGGGCATGTCCTGTTTTTTGCTTTGTAGGCAACACATGATAAGGTGGTATCTAGTGGGACGACTTCAAAATAATCATACCAGTAGTCTGCAGTTTCTTGTTGAATATTGTGGAGGAACTCGAGATGGTTCTTGATATCCTCGATGTTAGGTGTGAATATGATAACACATAGTGTGAGTTCATGGAATATCTTGAATTATTCCAAAAAAAAAAGGTTCTTTAGAGCGATTGGGAGGTCGTAAATGCTTGTGATGAGGTGTGATTGGCCTAGAATAGTAATCTAAAACAAATACATATTTGCAAAATATAAGTTAAATATAGAGATGTAGATAAAAGTTGAAAAATTCTATGACTTATTAAAAATGTCATGAGAGACAAAGATCATAGGTGATTCAAAGGAATTACTCGACGATTCTTTGCAAAAATATTGATTTTATATAAAAAGGAAGAGTTTAAGAAAACATAGATCAAAATGATTGATTTGTGGATGTTATGAGATGTAAGGGACAATAATAGATCAAAGAGACTTACCTTGTAGTGTAGATAAGCTACGAGAGAACTTGCGGGTGATGATTGAGATTGATGTTATCGACTATTGATTTCTAGGGAGGATTGTCGAGAGAAAAATGTAGAGATTGATGCGTGTAGGATATTTGAGGAGACTTGATTCTATTGTTAGACTTGAAGATTACTGAAGTGGCATATTTTTTTGGTTTAAATTGAAGATAAAGATTCATAAATGTTTGAAATATTTATGAAAATCCCTTAACAGAGTTGAAACTCCTATTTATAATCGCTTTGGTGATTTGATGGAATCACCGATGATCTGGAATTTCAAGGAAAACATTTAGAGTGGTTCCAACCACTTCCTAAATGGGATTTTGGTATGGGGATGAGGGAAAATGGTTGAAAATAGGTTAGGTGAGTTGGGGAGGTTAAGAGGTTGGGATAAAATGGGTTAGGGATGGTTTAGAAATGGTTAGGTGGTTTCATGGGGGTTAAGGTAAATTTAGATGAGTTAAATGTGGGTAAAAATTACTTTTACAGAAGCGATAAATTATTTAGGTAGTGTTTATAATGCTATGTTTTGATAAAGTAATGTGTGTATGTGGGAGTAGGCGGGCGAAAAAAATCGGTGTCTACACCTATCTGCAATTTTAAATCAAATATCAATATCAATAAATCTATACATCACATCAAATATCTATACATCACATCATCTATATCTAATCTAACATCTACATCCCATCCATCATATCTATCACATCTATCGTAATCACATCTAATCTAAATCCATCATATCTTTCTAAATATCTAAATTCATACACCATCATCATATCTAACATCAATATCTACATCATATCAAATATCTACATCATCATCTATATCTAATCATATTCAATCCATCACATCTAATCTACATCCAAATTAATATCCACATTCTAATCAAATATCACCATCCATTAAAGAATCTAAATCATCACATCCATCTAATATTCTCAACACAACACATGGAAATCATGAAAAAACCATCACATATATACCATAAAAATGTCTATACATCCGTGATAGACATCTACTTGGGATCTATTTCAAGATATATACATCAAAAAATCAATATATATATATATATATATATATATATATATATATAAAGTTATCCCACTATGTGGTGAACTTGAGATCAAACACTCTTAAGTCCCAAGCCCTATACTTCTAGTGGAGAGGCTGTCCTCCTCCTTGCCTACCATCGGGTTCACCATATGGTAGGTAATTCCACCTTGGTTTTGGTATGATATCTATTCTTCTATATGTCACCTTCCACGCTGATCATTCAAATCTTCTCTCTATGTTTAGGTAGGTTGCACATCGGGGCACATAAGGTAGTCTCACTATAACTAGTACTAATCCAATGACACCGTGTTAGGTGGTGCCATATACCTAGCTCCCTATGAGGCTCCTTGCACCTCAACCCATGTCACCCTGAGATGTGAAACCCAAGTCTCCATGTTTGGCACGATAATCCTCTCATTATCGTTGGTACCGATATTGCTATTGTATGGCCATGTCCCTCTCTGGCATGTCCTTGCTCACTCCTAGTGTGTTTGTATCCCTATCTGGTGAGTAACATCTATCTCTCTTATAATCTATATGATTCTCCAACCACACCTCCATATATAACCTCTTTACTTGTAGTTACCATTGAGTCTCCTCTTACTGAGCACCGCCACCTTTCCTCCTACTTGAGTGGCCTCTTTAGAGGTTTTCACCACCTAATATTGTGTCCACCACTCAACATATCCCTCTCAAACTCCCACATCATCAACATCATCTCATGTATCCCCCTCCTCTGCCAATGGGTCTTCCATCATAGCGTTAGGAATGTCCCTCTCCACCTCGTCTCACCTATGTATAATAGATGCTCCAGCCACCACCTATAATAATCCAACTATCTCATCACACAGGTAAATTGGACTACCTCTATCATCTTTGGCCTCCCGGACCTACACCCATCTAACCCTCCTCATCCCTACTAGCTAATCTACCCCAAGCCTTGTAGGGAAACCTCTATAAGGCCTCCATATAATGTCATCTATCTCCAAACTCCCAACCTCTTGGCATACAAATACTCACCACACTCCCCTATCCCCATGAGCCTGGTAGACTCACCATCTAAAAATCCAACTAAAAGATCAATGTGGTATCCTATGAATGAAGGAAGCCATGACAGCCTCACCACGACTATGTGCTTGTAGGCCCAATAGTGTAAAAAGAATCCTACATCCATACCCAAACGCCTCCTTGATACATACATCCATAGCTCATAGTACACCTTTACTAGGAGCATTGAACTAAAAACAAATATTGTTTTGTGCTCAACTATATCTACCATAACCTATGGTAAAGCCCATGGAAATTGGACTCCACCTGAATTTAGAAGCTTATAACATGAAATCTCCATCATAGTCAAACAAATAAACTAGCTCCCTAACATTGTGGGATGATATCGGGGCTTGATATGTAATGCCCTGATATGAATGTAATATGCGGGCGGTCACTCCAAATATATGCGTCGATGCAGCCTCGCTTTACCCCCTACTATAACTAGCACTATCGATACCTTTGTATCAACAATATCAATATACGATACATTTCCTCTAACGTGATATTCTTCTCTCTGGTCCTAAACTAGAAAATGTTGGTCCTAGGATCCAATTTGTCTATTAATGCAGTAATGAGCCTTGTATCCCTAGTTACCCTATAATAATGGAAGAATCCACCCAATATCACTTCCTCTAGGTGGTTCCACTCTACATCGGTCACATCTTCCTACATACACCCCAATAGGGTGGGACTCTATATTTAGGTATATTGTGTCTTTAGCTTACAAAAATCACCCAAACAGGCACTCATCAACATTCATATAATCGAGAATTCACCATTTTCACCTACAATTATCAATTTGACTTAAATCCTACCTGCACAGTCGACGTCAGCAAACCCATTTTGGTCAATGACAACCTACCATTAGTCGATGGTGAACCACCCAATAACCACCTATCGATGCTTGACACCCATCAAAATAAAAAAAAACCAATTAAAAATCAAAACTAACATAGGCTTTTGGACTTACTTGCTCTCCGTGACCTCGGGATCTTTCTCCTCCTCTGTTGGCCTCCATTTTCACTCAAATATTAAGTTTTTATATCACTCAGAGCTCTCGATCATCAAAATTGTGTAGTGTAAATGATCTTAGTCGAATGACTCCATCAATCTGAGAGGCACCGACCCACCACCATCAACCTACCTAGTCATCATTGACTCAAGACTAGTTGCCATTAACCCACCTAATCGCCATCAACCCAAACCTAATTTTTGATCCCCGTATTCTTTCATCCAATCCCTCTTCCAAATTATATTTTCTTTCACTTTCAAACACACCTTTATTTTTGTCTCAGGACTTATTTTGCTATCTATTGTCTCATCACACATCTTTCATCACATCTAACATCCCACTCTATGACCATCTTCGTGTCCCTCTTAGGGAACCAATCTTGTCTTAATCCCACCATTATGGCCATATTTTATCCCCATCCCACCTAGATGCATATTTTATATTCCTCCCACACTTGCACACCCATTTGAGTGAGTTCATATTGGATTCCCTCCATCTTGCCATGTTTTCACCAACTTGCGAGGTCCATAGGACATTGCCATTGTCTCCGTTGAGGCCATACTTTGTTCATACTTGATGTGATTCCAAGTTCTTTGCCATATTTTTATTTTTGGTTTTTGTTTTGGTTTTCCAGCTCTGGCTCACAATGGTGTTATCACCATTCTCCTCGGGATGTCTTTTCTATTCCATTTCATATTTTATCATATTTGCTCACCCTTTCCATCCTTTCCATCTCTCCTTCATCTATCTCTTTCAACCTAGGCATCAATTCCCCTTCGCATCATTGATCCCTAGTTTGAGGGGGAGAACTTCAACCATCATATTTTCATCACTTCTAGTTTTTGTCTCATGGTTTGATTAACATAAACCACTTAACATAAATGGGAAAATGTTGACACCAATTTTGTACGTTTGTCCCTCACCTCGCGTTCACTCCCATTCATCATCATCTCACACATTCGTACTTATCACCCTATTTAAATTTCTATTTCCTTCCTACATCCCATTTTCCTCTAATCCCTATCCTAATCCCATCTTAATACTATCATTATTTATCCAACCTTATATATATTTAGTTACCCCTAAAAACCTATTGATTATCCTAATCTTACCCATAAACACCCCCATTTATCGTCCCTAAGATTCCACTTCCCTTCATTCAATACCATTTTATCCTCCCACTACCATTTATTCTCCCCATGCAACATTAACTCACCTAAAATGGCTAAAACCCTAACTTTAGCCTCTTTAAGACCCCCATTTTTGAGATAAACATCACCTCCACCACCGAAGTGGATGATTTTTCTGCGATCGCGGTGACCCATCTGAGTCACTTTGTCGACCCTATTAATATACCTATTCCTCTCCTCTCCTTAGGATGAAATTTTTGAGTATTTTGATATCTTGCAAGCTTGATCTACTTTATCCTCTCCTGGTGATCAACAATCTTCAACTTGGAGCTGCCTTAGGACCCTTGTATACCATCCATGAAGAGTTAGAGCTTGCTTGGGATCCTTCTATTGTTTCATCACCTCTTTCTTGTAGGTCTCACTTTGGTCATCTTGGAGCTCTACCCTTGAATCATTCTTCGTTGATCCTTCTTTATAGTTATTTTTCCCATTAATTTTGCCTCATCAAACACTAGATCCACGTATGGTCACTTTGTCAACCTAGCCTAGTCATCATCAACCCAATTTATATTACCCCTATTTTCTGTCTCCATCATCATCTACCCTCTGTCCTACAACTCCGTCATTATTTAGGACCCTCTATTTTTGCCATCCATTTGCTTGATAAAATCATATCCTTCCTTTTGGCCCCGGTCACTATCGAATGTATCAGTCGGCCTTGGGTCACCTTTGACTTGACCAAGTTTGATATCTTTTTAATCATTTATCATTATCAAATCTTGGTCTCAACATATTTAGCTTAGTTAAGATCTCTATTATGTTATATCCTTTATCTCTCAACATCTTCCAATATAATCTATCATATCTTTTTATCCGAGTGGGTTGACATCCATCCCTAAGAAGTTATTGCTTCTCGAGGTGACTTTGTTAGGTAACCCACCCTCATATCTACTAATTCTTTTTGTCTAGTTTTCTCTTTATATGCGGGGTATTGAGTTTGCCATGAAAATATCTTTGCATTCGTCATCTTCATCATTATTGCATATCAAGAGGTAGCATTAAACCCTCCCATAGATTCTAAGTTTCTTAGTTTCTTGTATCCTTTCCATTAACTTATAACAGGCAGAAATCCCATAAACTAATTTGTGGTAAACATGAGCGGTTAAAGGTGATAATTATTAACTCCTTTGAAGGAGATGATTACATTATATATGTAAACTCTCTCTATGTGAATAATAATCATCATCTCAAATTTATTGTGTGTTATCATTTAAATATTCATGTGTTTATTAAGTTATAATAAACTAAGCATCTCATTTGGTATCAAAATAGATTGAGCGAAAGAAGTCGAGAGACTCTTGTGAGTGTGGATATCCTTTGTTAATAAGTGGAGGGGTAACCTTACTTTCTGCCCCAAATAATGGTGAGCTTTGATTGAAAGAATAATTTTTATGTTTGAAAAGATTTAGTTATTTCGATTATTTTTAATGTAGATATGCTTTTATGGTATTTGAATCTTCTTGGGGTAAATTGAAAAGATTGTGACGCAACCCGATAATCATGTCCAATATCTACTATCTACTAAGGATTTATAAGATAATTCGAATTGAAGATCCATGAGGTTGCTCGATTTCAAAGTCACGGTGCTTGCTTCAATGTGCATTGATATTCGAAGTTGGTCACATTGTGTGGTGATTTTGTGGATAAATAGTTCACATAATTTTTATTTATAATCCTACATGTGTTATGTTTCTCTTCAAATTATTGATGATAAGAGTGAATACCTTCGGAGAAAACATTGAAATTTCCATAGATAGATATCACAATTAGAATTTGATTCTTTGTACGCTACATATTTTCACTCTCATGCATCATTGGAGCTTCATGTTTCCCACTATTGTTTTCATATCCTCGAGCTCGTCATTGGTGCTACATGGAGTTTATTTATTTTTTCTTCAATTATACTAGTCCAAGTGTTATGTTATGTTGTTTTACTTTGATCTATTATTCAAATCGATGTAAGGTGTCGTTTATTCCTAAGTGAATATCAATCCCTATCAAATTTAGCATATTTTTTTATTATTAAAAGTCAAGTTTAGTTGGTTTATTGTTAGTTAATATTATTGTTCATCATCACTCATAGTGAGTAAAGTTAAATAAATTTATTAAAAAAATAGTTTAGTTTTAAGTATTAAGATTTTGTTTTTCTTTAAGAGTAGCGTTCACTATGTAGACACCCCAAATCTGTCACACTAAAATAACTCCTAAAATATGTTAGGAATTTATTATTTAGTGCTCATGGTTATGTTGATAAAATGTAAATGAGTTGTTGAATAACAACTCATATTGTTATGTTTGTTTTACCCGTAATATTATAAACGGATTATTTGTTTCCTATTTTGTAGGAGGTAGTTTTCTTACCTCTATGGCTATATAATAGCCATTGTAATATGCAACATTTATGCTGAGAAATTAATATCTATTTTTTGAGTAAATGTGTGCTTGTACCATCATTTGACATTAGAGCAGGTTTCATGTGGGTGAAATATGGACTATTGAATTTTTAAGGGGCATCTCAAACTTTGTAACTGCCCCTGGTGATGCGAGAGATTATTTTTGTATAGACTTAAAAGATTCCTGCATATCCCTGGTCATTAGGTTCTCTCACACATTTATCATACTTAATAGCCATACTCAGATCTAGTCAATTAGTATCTATCTTGTGTATACGCAGTTGTTCAAAACTCAAGCCACACTACAGTATTACCAGGCACATAGCTTGTGGGATTTGCATTCAAATTGGAGCTGAGAAGATTGGTAAGAGATGTGTTTCATTAGAGTGCAGACAATCATTTGATGATAACGACATAGCTCTGAGCGATATTAATTCCATCCGGACAACCAGCAGCATTGTTCACACAAATCTGTAGGATCTGATCTCGGTGCAATTGATCGTATCGTCGCATATTTTATCAGATCTACACAAATGTTACCACTTCGTTATCAATAACGTGGAGAACTCTCATGCATCTCCCTCGCTGTCCAAGTGTCTGTGTCATCTATGAGTTAAGTTTCGTGCATTACCAATGCACTCATCACAACGTTTAGTCAGTATTGCATTGATCTACAGTCATATCTCCTCCTACGCATCTTCCATCGTCCATGTCTGCCTGATCTGTGAATTATTTCTTCAATGCACTATATTCCTGATACTTATTTCTTCACGCGGTAATTGATAGTCAAATTGGGCTCTTGCTTCCACCACCGTTTGAAAATATACCTACCATCTATTCACATCTCCAAGTCTGAGCTCGCCAAGTGGTTCCAATATACCGAGAATACTAAATACGTGTCTATGTTTGTATTCTGCTAAACACATATTACCAGGTTAATGCTTTTACTTTGTGTCATATTTAGTATTTTTCAGTCTAGTTTTCCATTTTAGGTATTAATGGAGTCGATTTTTGTTTAGAATATGGGATCCATTTAATAATTTTTTATTTTCCTTCATAGTTATTTAAGTTAGACTTAAAGTATATACGTAATAGTATAGTCGATACACGTCAAGGCGAAGAGTCTATAGTGTCAAAGTGTCATGTAAAATCATCGTTTGTTTAAAGTTGAGTCGGTGTCAATAAAAATACTATATGTTGTCAATTAAGTTTAGGAAACTTCAAAATAGTCAAATGAGTCATTGTACAAGTTTGAAAAATAAAATAATTTTTTTCTTATAGACACACTATCGGTGGAATTTGACGTCTGAGTTGTAATTGAACTCAATGATCACATCCGATTGAGCTAGTAGCATGAAATTGACGCTGGAGGATACACGAAGGATGGAGGAAAATTGGCGTCCTCTCGTCAATCACCACCAATGAGGTTGCACATACTAATTTGGTGACATGTGTGAGTGTGTGTTTATTTCATTTGATTTCAGTGTGGTGTTTTCAAAATAATGTGTTATGGAGACTTCACATTGTGGGGGAAATAACACAATGTTTCAGTTTTTATAAGTTGGATGATATGTTTTGCACTATCATGGATTCCGAAATGTTATCTCCGGAAGAGAAACTATGATGAGAGCCAAAGAATGCACTTGACACATCATGATATGGTTGTAGGTAAACCATTTGAAAACCTTCACCCCTTTGTGGTTTGTGGTCAACCACTAGAAAAACACCTCACTCTCAATTTTTGGTTAACCGATGGAAAACCAACTTTTGGTTTGTGATAATCCAAAGGAAAATCACATGATCGTGAAATCAGGTGTAGTGTAGCATGGACATTTTCCCCATGTTAGCACTAAGGGGGGGAATGTTAGGAATTTATTATTTAGAGCTCATGGTTATGTAGGTAAAATGTAAATGAGTTGTTAAATAACAACTCATATTGTTATGTTTGTTTTACCCGTAATATTATAAACGGGTTATTAGTTTCCTATTTTGTAGGAGGTAGTTTTCTACCTCCATGGCTATATAATAGCCATTGTAATATGCAACATTTATGTTGAGAAATCAATCTATTTTTGTTACGTGAATTTGTGCCTATACCATCAAAATAATCTCTTACATTTAATTAATTCCTATTAATCATCTCTTAAATGATTAATTAAATCACCTTCTTCACATTCAATTATCATGGACAAATTAATCCCGCTTAATTAATCGTAATCGCAATTAACAAGCTATTAATCCTACATTTCCATTATCCCACATTCATCAAGATCACCTAACATCCCAAATTAGAAATCTATATAGGAAACCCTAAATTAGTACCAAAACACACCTTATTCTCATGAGAGATTTCTATTCTTAGAAAACTTGCTAATTTGAGAAACCCTTGTTGATGTAAGAGGTTGCCAAAGCTAGATATTGCTTCCAATTTGGAAAGACTCCTTGCATCTTCAATCCCTCATTGTAACCTTCTTTGTCATTATCTTGCATAACGATTCATAAGCATACACCAATTGAAAGCACATCTACTCGATGAAGGGAGATTTGAAGTTTCTTTGAATTATACATGTTTAATGGTTTTATTTTCATTTGCTTCATCTTGATGTTAGTGTCGGTTGCAATTTAGATCTTTTTGGTATAAGATCTTAGTTTTATGTTGTGATATGAAACTTCCATACACACTATATAGTCAATAGATTTTTAAAGTCTACCATATTGGGTCTATAAATTAAATAGTGGTGTGGTAGTTATTGTCTTGTTAGTCTATTATCATCAATATGTGAAAATTCATACTAAAAATTGTTACAAAAACAAAATTTAGTGTTTTTCAATTATGCTTGCCCACTCCTCGTAAGTTGTGGTAATATTAGTGTGTTTCATAAATCATTATATATTCAAAACAAACTCACCGTGTCATGTCATCATCAAGTTTATCTACGCTAAAATTCATATTTGTCTAGTCAAAAACAGAATCTATTTTTGTGTCATTAAATTATTTACAAAATTGCCCCATGGATGTATTTTTGATGGAATTCGATGTCCATGTCAAAAGTTGAGGGGGTAGTATTTTCTCTTGAAAACAAGATGCATGTGAGCATCAAGATCAAAGTTGTTGAGTAAGCAACACTCTCTATTGGAGGATGAAGGAAATAGAATTTATAGGACGAAGCCACACATTTGATATAGTTGCATGTTTTTTCAATATTTTCATGTTTTGTGTGGTGTGCAGAATAAACCCCTACTACAAAAAAATTAATAGGAGACCATATGACTAAAGTAATTATTCATTACGTACTTCTACAACGATTTTCCGGTGAGAAGCCAAACACTCACTTAAAGTGAAAGTGAGAAGTGTAGAGTTATTGTATATAGGTGATCATTGGAAGTGGGGTTGGCGGTGAAAATCCTAGCATTCACCGAAAGTGAAATCATGAGCAATTGTGCTTACATATGCAAGAGATCTTGTGCAATAGATATCCTGCGTAACAAATTGCATACCTAAATCATGCATGCCATGCATTTATATTTATGATTCTTATGGTGTTATTACTCCCCATGTTCACACTAAGTGGGAATGTTAGGAATATATTCTTAGTGTTCACATGTTAATGTGTTAATATATTATGTGTTGAGTTTTAATAATAACTCATATAGATATTATGCGTTGTAATAATTGGTCAAATAAGTTGTGAGATAGATACATTACATTTTATAGTTAGAATGTGATTTTGGGTGAGTTTTAACTCACACTATTATTAAACATGAGTGGTTGAAGGTGATAGGCGTTGACTCCTTTATAAGATATAATTACACTATATATGTAATGGCTCTCTCTCTCTCTCTCTCTCTATGAATAGAAATCATCATCTCAAGTTTATCATGTGTTATCATTTGAGTATTCTTGTGCTTAGCAAATTAAATTAAACTAAACATTTCACAACATATTCGTTCTTTCCATGCTATTTGCTTAGACTATGATTATAATGACAAACTATTTATAACATGTTTTCCTACAAGTCTTAAGGGTTACACTTTGCAATGGTTATATGATCTACTTGTTCAATCCATAAGATATTTTAATCCATTGGTTAATCAATTTATTTCCCAATTCTACATTAACATTGGTGATAAGGTTTCCTATGCTCAAATGCCTAAAATAAAACTAGGCTCTAATGAACCAATTAGTGAGTGTTTCTTGTGTTATAAAAAAATGTTTACCAAAATGAGCAACATCCTTATATACAATAAGATTCGAGATCTTTTTAATTAAAGTATCTTATCCCCCTTTCAAGAATCAGTTATGTTCAATTTTTTTTGATCCTTTAATGAGTTATGTCATAATTTGAAAGAAAGAGTGATCAAGCTCCCAACATTGAACAAAATTAAGTATGGGTCTATCCAACCTAAATAAGTTGCACCTAAACTCCATGTCAAATATAATCATAAAGGAAAAGTTAATGATAAAAAGTTAAAGATAAAGAAAATATTCATGTCATATCTCAACCTACAGAGATTGAGCTACAAAATTTGCCTAGAAGGAAATTCACATGGTATCCCTCCTCTCCATATGCGATTTGAAAAATGTTGAGTGAGTGTAAAATCTCTCTCTCTCTCTCTCTCTCTCTCTCTCTCTCTCTCCCCTTGTTGAGGTTGATAAAATAAATCCTCAAGTCAAATATTTCAACTCTAATGCCTATTATGACTACCATATATGAATTGGGAACTCTACTAACAAATTATTCAAACTTAGACATGTTATACAATGCGTTGGTTTCTATTTCTACACCCCCTTGGTGCTTGGAAACATTTTTAGAGAGTGGGAATGCTTGGATATTGATAGAATATGTGGTATATGTCGTTGATATCTAGGGAGGTGTCTAACACTCTCTTTGGGACCGAGCCCTTGGGATGATTGGGAGGCACATACAAAGGGGATGTCTTTGTTCTATTACTTCTCATCCCGCCTTATACCAGTAGAGAGAAATTGTTGGGTAACTTGAATGGAGAAGGGGTAATCAGTTCTTTTTTCCTCTTGTTTTTTTAGATGGTGGATCAATTTTCTATAAGCATGACTATGAATACAACACTCACTCACAAGAGTTGTCACAAAAATGTCATATGTGCTTCTTTAGACACATGTTATTATAGACAACAAAGTTCAGTTGTTCTTGCATCACATTTTGATGGGAGAATAGGCTAGAGGAGGTATCTTCAGTGATGCTTAAAGGTAGAACAATAGGGTAGTGAATGAATATTTGGATAGTAGGTTTGATTTGTAAAAGAGGGGATTAAATGGTGATAGACTTCCTGTAACAAAGTGTCAAAAATTTATCATGGCAACATGCTATTCTAGAAAGTAAGGAACATGTGATTAGGTAGTGATAATTTCTTCAATAAAAGATTTACATTCATTGATGCTCAATAGCTGCAAATATTTAACACAATATTTAAAATACTCAACATAAAATCTTATGCAAGCATCCTAATGAAGTATTTGTTGCTTCTAACCTCATACACCCAAGATACACTCAAAGGCTAACAAAATCACTCAACTAGATGGTTGCAGTAAGGATTTTAGAATTAGATCCAATATTGCAGAGTAAATTCTCACAACACAATATTGACTCAATAACCAAAATGCAACTATCAAGGACTGATCTAGTGTATTATACATAGAAGCAATAAACACAAAATTGTAGCAAAAATATAACTCATTAATCAAAGTCCAACATACAGAACCCAGAACACAATACTAACATCATAAACAAGAATATTTCAATCAAAATTTCAATTTCTTAATGGGGGACACAAAAGCTCAAAACCCACAATTCAAATGTGTTCCATACATAGAAAAATGGAAATATCCAGAGTTACATTCTTTTATTTCAACATCTAAAATAGAAAAACTAACCCCCTTCATATGAGGAAAAATAATCATATTTATAAAAAATTGGCTATGAATTTCCCTTGATTTTTCACCCCAAAAACATCAACGAACCATCATAGAAGGCACGGTAGATGAACTCCATTTTTGGAAAATATCTTGTAATTGCAAAGATTCCATTTTTATTCCTTAACTTGATTATGATTTTTATTTCCAACACGGATGTGTGTAAGATATTTTGCTTTTGTTGTTTAATCTTTTTTGTCCTATTTACTTTGTCACAATCACTCATGCACCCATTCACAAACCGCTTGTTTCATCATGCCATTATTCTAAATGATTTGACACCTTCCTTTTTGAGGATATGTTTTGGGAAATGGATAATCATGGATATTATCTTGAATTTTATGCTTCCCTTGCATAAAACCTTGAACCAAGCAAAAAGAAATACTTTTTTATAGACATCAATATGTTTTCCCTTTGTAAATTTGTGTGAATATCCAGACTTGATCTTGCATTCAATTCTCGATATGATAATTTACACAAGATTTTCTTTTGAAGATCCATTCTTATATAAATCCTTTTGATTTCTCATGAATTCACAACTTCCTTTGAGTGTTATAAGTGAATTTTATTGTGAAATAACTCAAGTTAATCCTTCAGAGTAATGGTGGATGTGGAATTAGGAAATAGTCTAAAGGATTTTTATTCAGAAACCTTGCACATAATTTTCAACCTTTCTAGCCCGAATGAATCTTTTGTAAGGATTTTATTAGCGATTAAAGGCTAGGAAGAGCCTACAAGACTATTAGCATCCCACACTTTGTTTGAATGGTTTTGATGCAGAAGCTTGTTAAGATGAATCCTTTGTGTTTTAGATTTTGTTTCATAACTTGTTTCACCCGAGATGACCACATAGCTCCTAATTAGTTACTGAGAAACTTTGGGTCCACTATCGGCCAACTATTAATAAGAAGACTATTAATATATCCCATATATTTTTTTGAGGAATTAACAGAGAAAGATATTCCAATTGATGTCCATAGAGTGTTTGATGACAAGCTTGTAGAGGATATATCCTTAATTTCCCGCACAATAGCCGTAATAGAGAAAAGGCTTACTAATCTTGAAAAATCATCGACAAAATATTATTTTTAGAGGGTTGCTAAATTTCCACAACCTACATTACACGAGATGCGAAGGGGTTCGGTTCACCTAGCTGGTGTATCAAGCCAATTCCTACTGATCAAATTGGTGTACCTGAGCCTATTCCCAATGTGCCATCTGATATACCTAGGCCATCATCAACCTCCAAAACTATTATTTGGTGGGGTACCAAGGATTATCTCAAAGGTGGGTCTAATCTCCTTGAATGGGTATCCTCTTATAGGAAAAAATTGGATTTAATCAAGATTTTGGAAGGCCCAAAAGTTGACATTAAGGAACTCATGGACAAGGGCATGTCCCACGGTTTAATAGGAGACATCCAATATGTTTATAGGGCCTAATACTATAAAGAGTTAGATTTTAGGATGAAGAAGCTGTTAGTTCACACCTCACCTTTGTGGAGGATTTTTGTAATCATAAATTGAAAATGTATTTAATTACAAAAACATCCCTTTTTGTAAATGTATAACAAAAGTTATGTGAATTTTCGTAGTGGGGCCCCTATAGAATCCCCATTTTTTCCGAGTATATATATGCTCTTTTCATATTCTTTGTTAATTAAATTACTATTTTTTCTTAAATGAATATACTTATAGATAGTAGAGTAATTATCATTTGACCAATTTTGCATGACTTGGGTATATTGCAATGAGAGTTATCGGTGAAAATACTCTACTTACTCGTTCCACAAATTTTCCTTATATTTTTATTTTCTTCACAGTCTCTTAGTTGTATTGCACATTCCACAACATTCGGTGGATCCTCGAGTGTCCTGCGGCTTATGAAGTCTGCAGAGTGCCAACCTTCGATATACCCGTTGAGTTTTGAACTAGTGTGCGAGTGGATTTTGAAGTCCATGCAGATCACGACCTTTGATATACCCACTTTGAGTTTTAAACTAGCATGTCACAAATTTTATATATCGCACATTCCTCCATTTCATGCAAATAGTCACCCCGTGCTCTTATTTTGTACCTTAGTTGGTGAGATTGAGTCCATTTGAATGATAGCCAACTATGACAATTCATCTTGGGTTTTAATTAGATTTTTTTTTTCATAGAATGGAGCAACATGTAGAACATTACGTTCGCACTCCATGGATAAATAACTTAGTGCACCATGAAATTCTTAGAGCAGAATGGTCAATCCCATTTTTCAACTTATTCAAAATCATGATAAGGAGTGATTTGGGATAATTAGGAACCTTGGGTCTTTATGAACATATGTAAATCGAGTTCTTAAGGGTAAGGGGAAATTTTTGGAAAAATCAATTTGGTTCCAAATAAGGGCTTAAAATGATTACCAACATTGGCTCCAACTTGAGGATGGGCACCCCTATGGGTGCCATAAGGACAAAAAATAACATTTCGAAGGTACAAACCAAATGCGTAGTCCATTGGGCAACATAGTCATGGGGATAAAAACACATAGTCCTTTGAATAGATACATAACATGCCACTGAGATGATGGAAAATAATAAAACTTGATCATTTTAGATCAGATCACAAAAAGGAAAAAACAAAAATAAAATTATACACTATATAAGAAACATATCTGAATGTATGATTTAGTCTAGGAAGTGTTTGAGATGCCTGCCATTGACAGACATCTCGAGAAAGTTTCCTCGAAGTCTTTTAGGAAGAAAGTGTGCTCTCTAATCCTAATGTCGATAGAGTAAGGTCCCATCCATAGGGCATCAAAATTTCCATGTTTTCCCTTGTCTTCATGCCCACTATACCATAATAGAACCATGTCTCCCACATTGAAATTTCTTGGAGTAACTTTTTTTAAAATATTTTCTTGAGATTCTCAATTTGAAATTGACATGTATTTGATGGGATTCTCTTATTTCTTAATCCAATTCCATAAATTGATTGATTCTAGCTTCATAAGGACTTACTCCTTCCCAATCTTCTAACTACTACATGAATTGATAAGAAGATAATTGTAAGTGAAG
The DNA here is from genome assembly GCA_018340775.1 of Taxus wallichiana var. yunnanensis. Lineage (NCBI taxonomy): Eukaryota > Viridiplantae > Streptophyta > Pinopsida > Cupressales > Taxaceae > Taxus > Taxus wallichiana. Next base: position 74,414,647 of record CM031239.1, read on the forward strand.
GGGAAAAAGAGCTTGAACCCCATAAAACAATTCAAAAGGGATCTTACCAGTATCTCTCTTGGAGGTAACCCTGTCTGCTCATAATGAAAACTTGATCTATTCACCCCACTTCCTTTTGTTTGTTTTTAATGTTCTTTTGAGGATTTTATTAAATTCTTATTGCTTTATTCTACTTGGCTATTTCCTTGGGGATTGTAATTTGATGCATATGATAAGGTTATGCCATATTTATGGCACATTATTGCCAATGGTTTTACTCTGAAACTCATGGAATTATCAATAACTAACTTGGTGGGGACCCCAAACTTGTAAATGATGTGACTGAGGATGAATTCCATAACCACTTGATGAGTGGCCTTCTTGGTAGGGATATCTTCAACTTATTTGGTAAAATAATTAGTGGCTACCAAGATCCATTTGTGTCTAGTACTCAAAGAATCCAATATTTCACCAAGAAAAGTCAATCCCCATTGTATGGAATGATTTTAAATAATTATATCAAATGAAATAAAACCCTAACTATGTAAATATGTAAAAAAGGAAAGGACTTATGTGATTGCTTTAGAGGCTATCATGAGGTTATTGCAGAGTCCGAGTATATATTTTGGAAGTAGAAACGATCACTCAGGGTCACGTAGATGTCAGATTTGGAAGATATAAGAAGAATGCAACACCTAGGAAAGTATCGAGGCTCCCGGGGTGCCCTAGTTTGCGTAGAATAGGTGCCTGGTCTCTATAAAAGCTCAGAATCTAATCTTGGTAGTGTCACAAGATGCTTTGAAATATCTCTATTGCTTGTCAAAATGGATCTATCAAACTACACCGAATGTAGATGAGATAATGCAAGATGAAGGAATGACCTACAAAAGACAAAGAAGTATCAAAACCTAAAAATAAAAGATGCAAAATGAATGGGTGGATGACCTCAACTTGCCACAACAGTGGGCTTACTAATTTGAGCATTGCACTACATTTCAGACCCAAATGTAGTTGTGTGTGTGTGTGTGTGTGTGTGTGTGTGTGTGTGTGTGTGCATGTGCATGTTGTGCCCTAGGTGCTCTTGTGTCAGTCACACTTTGTGAAGTAGTGAAGCAATGAGAAATAATAACTATAGAAAATGTAATAGCATGTGTGCATGAAATAGAATAGAATCCCTCCCCTATGTTATGTGTGTGTGTTGATGTAGATCTCCTAGCCTTGATGCATGACACTATGTGGATGCAAGTGATGCAATGGATGCAACTCTAGATGGAGTGATAGTAGTATGTGACACTAGGACCCTCATTATGGTCTCATAACTTTATATTTATAGGGTTCTCTTGCTCTAATTTTGTAATTAACCTCGACATGGCCAACTAGAAAAAGATAAGGATGAAAAATGGCTAGAAGAGGCCCAAAAAGAGGGGAAAGTAGAACATGGATCGGGGCACCCCAGGTGGGACCAGGCACCCAGGCCCCAGCTGCCAGCTATAGGTGCCTTGGTTTAGGCTAAAATGATGGGACAATTATGAAATAGGTGGGCATGCATAGGAAAATACGTGGGAATGATGAAATAAAAGATAAAAATAAGATGGCCAAAAGGTGGGATTAATTAGTACTTTCTTCACTTGAGAACCCTCTAAATAGTAGTATAAGACCGGGCTAAATAATGCCTAAAGTGCATGATTTTGTGTCTACATTTCCCCCACTTTATGTTGGTGAGCGAAGAATGCTCGGTAACATAAAGTAGATAGAGATGCGTACTGATATCCATGTAGAGTGTAGTAGAAGATGTGTCGATGGACTAGACTCAAGCGTGGAATGAAAAAAAAAAATGTGGAGGAGCGTGGATTCTAAGGATGAAAAATGTGCATAAAAAGTGATGAGAGTGAACCTAGGGAGGAACACGTGTGTAGTTGTTGTGGTGTGTAGTGTACCTACATGGTTAGTAAAGGAAAGTGTCATCATGTGTGTGTGTGTTGTCATCATGTCATTGTTGTCATTATTGTTTTGCCCCAATTTGATTACTTGTTTCTCATATCGGGACGGATGCAAGGAGAAAATGATCAAGTAGTCAAATATATATGTATGTAAAAATGTTGTGTAAAATACATGTGTATAGAAATGTGTAAAGTACGTAAATGTAAAATACATAAAAAGAAAAGTGTAAATGGAACATGTGCACCTGATCCATGTCGAGAAAAAAAGGGTGTAGAAGGATATCTTGTACTATTGTGAGTTTTTTTGGGTGATCTCACGCCACCCTGGTTGAAGAAGTATAGGAGGAAATGCTCTGTGTCCTCCAACCTTTAACCACTTCTACTGAAATGTGTGAAGAGATCTCTATAATGTCCTAGTTTTTGGGTGATCGATGCCACTGGATGAAGTAGTGTAGAGAGGCACACCCATTGTAACCTCCAAGCCTTGTAACTGCTCCCAAAAATGCCAAAGGACACCATGTCTGTAGAGGCCATTGTGTATGGAGTTCGTAGATTGGTCTGAACTCACTCATTGTATGTAAACCCACAATGCCAAGGGGGAAAGTGCACTATACTGAACCGGTGTAAATACATGTTGTGTTAGTATGTAAAACCCTCAATGATGCCCCCCTCTTTGGGGGTGCATGCGATGTTGTTGAAGGAGAATGGCCCCAAAAGAGGACCTACCACACTCTAACCTATAGAACTCTTCCCCTAGGGGGAAAGGGAAAGTGCTTGGTAGAAACCAAGGTGCACACAAAAGGGGATGGCTAGCCAAAACAAGTGTTAGTCTCGAAAACACATGCATGCATGTAATAAGACAAGTGTAAAATACATAGAAAATGTAGTAACTACCAAAAAAAGTAGTGTAAACATGCAAGAAAACAAGTAGACCACAAAAGTGGGTTACAAACATGGGACATCACTCATGATGTCACAAGACACACAAGCCATCATGGATGCAAAAAAAAAACAAGTGTGCACACAAGCAAAGGGAAAAGCCCACATACAATGGAAAACAATGGTAGATAAGTAAAACAAACAAACAAGGAGTCATGGAGACATGTATAATCCTACAAAACAAGTGTTGCACATGGAACACCCATTAGCATGTTAGAGTGATAACCAATATGTCAAAAATGTGTATGAGCAAGTAATATAAGATGTTAAGTACAAAATGAAACAATAACACCTGGATAAGACAAATGTGGATGCCCCAACATGACTAATATAGGAAGGGTAGAAGGTGAGCATCCATGTCGTGTGTAGAGTCTATATCTACGATCACACTAAACAAATTCATGAATGTGCATGTGTGTATGATATAGATAATGACATATAAGAAATCAATCTAACATGTGTAGTAAAGTGATCATGCAAAACACTAGTAAACAAAAGTAAATGCCCCCAAGACAATGCAATATGTTGTGGATGGATGGAATGGAATGCAAGATGGAATGATAGGAGCAATGTGCCCCCGAGTGGATGGAAGTGTATGCAATGAGGTTCATTTTTTTCCCCCTCAGCAGTCAAGAATGAACCATAAATGAGAGTGTGTCATTGGGAAATGGTGAGAGTAGTGTTTGTTTGTGTCTAGCGTGTTGTGATGAGTGTGTATATGTAATGGTGATGAGATGCGACATGTGGAGAGATGTGTGTGAACCCTATAGCCAAAGCATATATCATGACTTGTTGAATGGATGAGTGATGATTTATCCCTAAGCGTATATCACTATATGATGAAAGGATGAGTGATGATTTATCCCTAAGTGTATATCACTATAAGATGTAAGGAGGATATGGTGATGTAATCTAAGGTGTATACCACTAGAAAATGATGGAATAGGTGATGATTTAGCCTAAGGTGTATGTCACTATGAGATGAATAATAGGGAGTGGTGATGTAACCTAAGGTGTATACCACTACAAAATGATAGAATAGGTGATGATTTAGCCTAAAGTGTATGTCACTAGGTTGGAAATGTCGCATGAGGAAATGTCACATGGTGAGTGTAAGGTCCATTTGATTGGTAAACCCTCGAAAATCGAGTATGGACCGAGGAACTAAAGTGTGCATCATAGGGTGGTGAGTGAAGTCCATAGAAAAAAATGTAGTAAAGATGACCAAGTGATGAATATGGTATGTAAATGTGTGGTGTGGGAATAATAATGATGATATGTAAATGTGTAGGATGTGTAATATGTAATGTGTAAAATGCAATGTAATATGTAGTAGATAGATAATAATGTATGTAGTGATGAAATGTAAAGCTAGACTCATATGTAATGTAACCTAGCATAGTATGTAGAATGTATGTGGAAATGTGTAGTGTATGATGTGTATATGTATAGGTTATGCATGGATAGCCTAATAATGTATGTGGTGTGTAGGGTAAGGACTAGTAAAATGTAGAATGTAGGGATGAAATGTAAAAAACTAGATCATAAGTAATGATGATAGTATATATATAGAAAATGTATGATATGAAAAATAGTGTGTAATGTATAATGTGATGAAGTGTGTAGATATATGATGTAAATGAATATAAATGCATAGGTGAGGACTAGTATAAATAGTAATAAGTGTAGAATGAATGGTGTATGACACACAATGTATGTGATGAAATGTAATGTGTAATGCCTAAGGTGTAGTGTGTGGGGTTTAGTGTAATGGTAATCCCTCAACAATCAAGTGTGAACCAAAGCACAAGAGTGTGTCATCGGGTAATGATGATGATATGATGATGATGATATGATATGCTTATAGGAAAGAAAGTGATGATGATGATGATGATGTTGATGTTAGGAATGGGGGGATGTGAGATGCCATGCCCCCAAAGTGTATGAAAATGAATTAACCAATGAGGGTGAAGGATGAGGGTCCCTCGACTGATGCCTGGGATAGTGTAAGTGGAGGGCCATGATCTAATAGTGGTAATATAGTAGATAAACATGGGTGCGGTGAATGAAATATATATGTGTGAAGAATGAATGAATGAGGAAGAGGGATGTAGGAACATGTTGTAGTGATTGAGTTGGAAGGGGGAGACAATGAACTATGTGTGAAATTTTGTTTTTGAAGAAGGTACTTGAGTAGTACTAGCTTGAGATTTATGTGATGAATGAGCCTGATGGGCTGGATGGTGAATAGAGATGGTTCACATCAAAGGAGAGAAGTCCTAGTTGTTTGAGATTTGTAATTATACATGAAAAGAGTGAAAACATTGGTATGATGTCCATGCATTTGATGATAGTGGAAATATGGATGATCGGTAGTGTACTAGTCGAGAAGGAGGATAGTGATGAGTAGGTGGTAGAGTAATCATTTGATGATTAAGAAGCTGAATGAAAACATGTTGTTGTGCTATAACATTAGAGTGAAAGATGAGAGGTGGAGGAAATGGTGTACCTAGAGGGTCAATGAGAGGGCATGTAGTGGATGTAGATGGCGTATGAGGTGGATCATGAGTACCAACATGAGATCGAGAAGTAACCTTAAGTTGCTTGACTTCAACAATGAGAGATGTAATCATGGCTTCCATGGACTGACATTGAGTTTGCAACGTGTGTATGGAATCAATAGGTGTGTATTAGATGGATGACTTGTGAAGGTGGAAGTCATCAACTAAATGGGTGGATATAGGGCATATTTGAGGTGGTGATGGATTGGTGTTACTGCAAGGAGATAAAGGAGAAGTAAGATCATCTAAAAGGTCATCAACATTATTTTCAAAATCATATGGAATGGGAAAGAAACCTGATAAGTAGTGGTATGTATGGTAGGTCATCCAAATAACCATGAGTGCGTAAGATATACATGACCATGGTGTATTGTTCATCCATAAAGGGAGGTAAAGGACATCCCTGAGCATACCAAATAGTGAAGTTGGGTGAATAGCAAAAGAAAGGAACTACTACAAATGCATGCACAGTGCCAAATGGCATGGGAAATGCTATATCAATGTGATCAGGATCTAGAGTGCCTCCGATATAATCTAACCAAGATTGGCCAAGAGTAAGAAGAGAAGTGGTATGATAACATGCAAGATGAACTACAAGATGGAAAACACATAGGTCATATGAAACAGTAAGAATAATAGAGCCATGATATAAATGTGGATCACATAAAGGAGGATGATGGAGGTCTGCAAAAGTTAAAACCAAGCCGAGAGAGACCATCATGTGAACATATAGTGGCCATGCATGAAGTATCAAGTGGTATGTGCTCCCAATAAGAATTATTCATGAAGAGGTGTAGGTGAATGGTGAAACACACTAAAGAGGGTGATGTTGGCATGTATATGATGGAACAACATCCATATGGGTGTAAAGGTTCATGATATGGAATAATAACAGTAATATCAGTAGGAAAAGAGGGAGATACCACGTCGATCACCTAAATGGAACCCTCAAGTGGTAGCTTGTCTATAAGGGGAGGTGGTGGAGAGAGTGGTAAAGAAAGAGGAGTAGTGTGGAGTAGGTTCTGTATAGAGTACCATAGCATTAGTATCATTAGGAGTAAGTGATGAATAGAAGGGACCATATCAATCATACAAAAAGTAGGAACTAAGTCATGTGGAGATTGAGAGATTGAGATTCAGTCGAAGAAGATGGAGAAGTAGGGACAACTATGGTATCAGTAGAATCATCATCTACGCATAATACCTTGGAGAAGGAAAAAGCAATGGGAATGACTTGTGGTTCACTAATGGTAGTAGGTGTGGATTATGGGATTAGGAGGAAGATCTTGTACTTCCATGCTATGAGTTGTGCTAAAATAGTAGGATCGATAGTGCATAGATAAGTAGAAAACAACAACATCGAATAGCTCTAGGATCCATATTAGAAGATGGAAGCGAATGAATGAATAAGGGCAAGGTCTATAGCCAGAAGGAGTAGTAGGAGTGTCAACAAAAGTGTGACCATGACTATCAAATTACAAAGTAATTGGAGACTTAGAAGAAGTACATTTCCTATTACGCTTACCCATGATGAGATGTCGGGTTCACCAAAATGATTAACTAAAATTAAACTAAACTATAAGAAAGTATAATAATAGTTAATCTAATATAGGAGGACTAAAATGTTGTAAAATATGCTAAAACAATATGGAATGATTTTAAATAATTATATAAATGAAATAAAACCCTAAATATGTAAAGATGTAAAAGGAAAGGACTTAGTTGATTGTTGGAAGATTTCATAGGAGTTTCATAGGTATGATGTAGATTTATGGAAGTATAGAATGATCACTCAAAGGTCCCAGTAAAAAGGTAGATCTGGAAGATATAAGGAGATTGCAAGCATGCCTAGGAAAGGTACTGGGGGCACCTCGAGGTGCCTAGTCTGCAAAATAGGTGCCTTGGTCTTTGTAAAATCTAAAAATCTAGAATATGATTTGGAAGTGTCGCAAAGATCCTGAAATAATTATTTTTCTATTCATTAGATCTACCAAACTGCGTGGATGTATGAAATAATGCAAGATGAAGGAATGACTGCAAAAGAAAAAGAAGTATCAAAACCCTAAAAATAAAAAGATGCAAAATGAATGGGTGGAGAATGACCTCAGCTACCCATAAAAGTGGGCTTACTAATGAGCAATGCACTACATTTTAGACCCAAAATGTAGTGTGTGTGTGTGTGTGTGCATGTCGTGTGTCCCTAGTGTCTCTTGTCAGTGTCATCACACTTTTGAAGTAGTGAGCAATAATAACTATAGAAAATGTAATAGCATGTGTGCATGAAATAGAATAGAATCCCTCCCCCTATGTTGTGTGTGTTGATGCAAGATCTCCTAGCCTTGATGCATGCACTATGTGGATGCAAGTGATGTAATGGATGCAACTCTAGATGGAGTGATAGTAGTATGTGATGCTAGGACCCTCATTATGGTCTCATAACTTTATATTTATAGGGTTCTCTTGCTCTAATTTTGTAATTAACCCCGACATGGCCGACTAGGAAAAAGATAAGGATGAAAAATGGCTAAAGAGGCCCAAAAAGAGGTGGGAAAGTAGAACATGGATCGGGGCACCTCAGGGGGACCCAGGTGGGACCTGGGCACCCCCTAAAGTAGAGCTTGGGTGCCCGGTTTAGGCTAAAATGATGGGAAAAATTATGAAATAGGTGGGAATGCATAGGAAAATATGTGAATGACGAAATAAAAGATAAAAATAAGATGGAAAAAAGGTGGGATTAATTAGTACTTTCTTCACTTGAGAACCCTCTAAATAGTAGTATAAGACTGGGCTAAATAATGCCTAAAGTGCATAATACAAAAGCAAATGTATTTCCTAAAGAAAAAGAAAACATATGAAACTCCTTATAATTAGCTTTGGTTAATATGGGGGCGATCTTGAGTGCCTCCTTGATTCCTTCAAATTCTTGGACAACCCCTTCTACCCACTTAATAAATTGATCCTTTTTAAACATGCTTGTGATGGGGATAGTGAGAGATAAACCTTCTTACAAAATTTATTTGTCCAAATAAGTATTGGATTCCCTTCTTAGACATAGGGTCATGGACCTTACCAATTGATTCCAACCTTTTAGGGTAAATCATGACTCCTTGCGACACTATATGTCCCAAAATTTTTTCCTTTTGTACCCCAAAATGACATTTCTTAGGATTTAATGAAATCCCATATTCTCTACATTTGAGAAACATCTTTTCAAGGTGCCCCAAATGGTCACCCATTTTTCTAGAGAAGACAATTATATCATCTTGATATCTTTGCAGTAAAATCATTAATAAAACCAAAATAGGTCACATCCATGGCTCTTTTAAAATTTTATTAAACATTCATTAATCCAAAAGGCATCCTAGCATAGACATATGTTCCCTAAGGGTAGTGAAAGTGGTTTTGAATTGTTCTGATTGTTTCACCACTACATGGTTATATCCTAGAATCCATCTAATGTATACTGTAGCTTAGATCTTGTTACATTCTGTAGCATATTGTCTATGTTAGGTAATGGGTAATTATCTTTGAGTGATGCCTTGTTCAGATTCTTGAAATCCACACAAAGCCTAATATCCCCATTCTTTTTTCTAACTGGTACCAAATTTTCCACCCATAAGGAGTACCTAGTGGGTTGGATTATCCCACCATCTTTTAAATTTTTAACTCCTCTTGCATTTTGGTTGCAAGGATGGGGTTGATAGGCCTTTGATTTTTCCTAAAGGGTTTAGTATGAGGCTCTAATGGTATCTCATGTTGAAATAAATATTCTCTATAAGCCTTCAACTCAGAATAAGACCATGAAAGAAAATCCTTATAATTCCTCAACAACTTAGTATAAGCTTGCTTTTCCTCTTTATTCATGATACCTCCTAACTAGACCTTTATTAGATTTTGAGAGGTTACCAAGTTACATTATTTAAAATCCCTAGATATATGGATGAGTTTGTTTATAACCCTATCAGTATTGTCAAAATTTGATTCAAGACTAATAATCCTCTAGGGATAGTATTTGTTTTTAACTATATTACATCCTTCCTAAAGAGGGTTTCCTTTCCTTCACATAGCACCACCATAGGTTCAAGATCAATGAGTTATCGGTAAACTCACCCCTACAATTTAAAAACCTTTAGATCTGAGCATCATCTTCAAAAACCTACCAATGTTGAATGTTATCAGGGACTGAGGGTCTAATAAGTACTTCTACTTCATAATTGCAATAAGGAGACACTATTTCATTATCATCTTGAGAGGATAGAAAAACCAACTTTTCTACCACTATATTTTGAGTTCTCTCATGATAAAGGATATTAAAGGAATAAAAAATTATATGAGATCCTAGGATGCATTATTATATTGTTTCAATATATGGTTTTAGTTATATATAATATTCTAAATTTCTTTACAACTAATTCATAATCTCCTTTAACAAAGGATTATTTAATCCCATGTCTCCATGCAACTCTTAAACCAAGAAACAATGCTTCATATTCAACTATATTATTCATACATTCAAACCTTAATTAAAAACATAAGTTAATAGAACCATGATTTAGAGAAGTCAAATCGACTCAACTCCATTTCAAACATTAGAAAATGCTTCATCAAAATTCATGGTCCATGGGACATTGACATCTTCAAGGTGTGCATTGATATCCATACAATGATCTTCAAAATCAGCACAACCTATAAAGTTACCCAAATCTGTATCAATAAATAATACTTCATAAGAAGCATTCAGAGGGTCCTCAATAAGATGTAGCATTTTATCTTCTCTATGTAACTTGACTATATTTCCTTCCAATGGTATGGAAGCAAAAGACATGTCTATTTGAACACTCCCCCTACACTGAAACCCACTTTCTTGATAATAACATGCCCCATTTAGCAGGAAAGTCAACTATAACCAAATTCATAGTCAAGTATTTTCTAGGATAAGGAGAAAGTTGTACCACTAAACCTTTGACATATCCAACAAGTACTTCTCTTGAATCCATGGTAAAAAATTTCCCAAAAGGAATCTGTTATCTTGATTTCCAATTCATTCATGACCTCTAAAGGCATGATATTACATGAGCCCCTTGAATCAAACATACAATTATGGAGAAGTATTCATTGATAATCAGAGTGGTAAAGAAAGGATCCACATCCAGTTATGATTCTACCAAGGAAGTACCCAACTATACTTCCAAGGGTTCCTCTGCATTCTCTTAGTCTTTTGTTATTTCAATTTTAGCTATAGTGGGAGGAATTGTTAGAGTAGGTATTTACCTTAGCTCATGTTCACCTAGGTACATTATTTACTTATTTATTGTATTTATCCTCACCCACTTATGTGTGTGGATATTTCTTTTATTTATTTAGATATTATCTAGTTGTTAGGTACAGTTCTTTCCTTGATCTATGGTATTGACTAGTTCTTTCCTAGATCTATGGTATTGACTAGATCTTAATGTCTAGTTCTCTCATAAATCTATGGACTTGACTAGTTCTTTCCATGATTTATGGCTTGATCTACGACCTTGTTGGTTCTTAGATTGTTATAAGCAAGGCCCATTCTCATTGTATTTCATTGAGTTCCATAATAATATATGATATTCTTTGCTCATTTGTTTGCAAAGGTTTTGTGTAAAGTTATTATGGTAAATTGCTTTCATCTTATTGATCGTGGTGTTTGATTAGCATCTGTGTTCTTGGCTTGGTACAATCTGGTTATTGTTCCTTTTATGGTATTAGAGTAGGAGATTGCTGTTGACATCTATCCATAAGTTTTGCTTTGCAAACATTTTTATTCTATATTCATATATTCAGAATTTGTCCATATTTTGTTGATGTGTGAATTTTTATGCAAAACAAAGTATTCCATTAGATCCGGAAGGTGGCAAAACCCTAAGACCATTTCTGGAGGTAGTCATTTTTTTGGTTTTTTTTCTTGTTACAGAGGAAGGCACTGTTCACCTCGGGATTCACGTCATCTAGGAAAAAAACACATATTTTTTTATGGGTTTTGTTGTTCGATTCAAGATCTACGCAGGGAATTTTTCTATTGCTACATAAACCCATAAAAATCCTTAGCCCTTGGTCATATGGTATGGTCATATGAGGGCTTAAGCTTGTGATTCCTACTAGTAGGTGCTTAACTCCAGCCCCCTTTCATTTTATTTGTGTGGTGAAAGCAAGAGCATTTTATTCTGTTTTAGTGGCAACTAAAATAAATAGTAGAGCATAATATTGAAAAGCTTGTAACTTTTGATCGGTAACTCGGTTTTGAGTGCCATTTTTTTGCAAAAGCACTTGTTTTTTTCCTCTTTCCATTGGAAATATTTATTTTGAGAATTGCACTATAATTATAAAGTGCCATATTGTAACACACACTCATTATAAAGTGCCAAAATATAGGGGGCTCTTGGTGCATTGCTTGGGGTCTTGTTGCATTGCTTGGTTCTTGCATTTATTTTGGTGATTTTTTGAGGATGGCATCTACTTCTGCATTAGATCATGTTGAGCCATTAACAACACATAATTACCACACATGGAAACCAAGAATGGAAACAATAATTAAGTGGAAAGGATTATGGGATTTAACTTCTTCAGAACAACTAGTATTCACTAGAGAATTTGTTGACAAGACATTTGTTGTGAATTGAAGGGGAGTGGAAGAGATAAGAAATATAAAGAGTGTGTTTACTTGATTCTATCCAAGTTGAGAGGACCATTTCAAATATTTTCTTCTACCTTTCTCTCTAGCATGGATGCCTTAGGTGACACATTTAAAATGCCTGACTTAGAAACATTTTGTGAAAGAATTACTAGGGAAGAATCCAAATTGTCTCACCTTGAGTCTTCCATCTCTCAAAAGGCATTAGTTGCATATAATCCTAAGGGTAAGGGAAAAATAAATAGTAAAACCAAATCCACCCCTTCTCCATCTCAAAATTCTCCTAAACCCAAAGAAAACAACTCAAAACCCAAGGAGTCTTCTAAATCCAAGAATAAGTCTAGTCGTTCATGCTCTTTTTGTGGGGGTAGTAATCATGAAGAACATAGGTGTTATAAGCGAATGCAAGCCTTAGAGGATGTAGTCAAGAAACAAAAAATTTCTATCTCTACTCCACCTCCTTCTAATCAGCATGGCAAAGCACTTAATGTTGTTGGGAGATCTCAGTCACCACTTGCAAACAGTTGGGTTATAGATTATGGTGCTTCTCATCACATGACTTCTTCTAAGGAGTCTTTTGTTTCTCTAGGTTTGAGTTCTACTTCCAAAATTGAGGTTGGAGATTCTTCCTTTCTTTTTGTTAAAGGAAAAGGTGATATACAACTTGATGGTGGTGATGCACTATATGTTCCTAACATCACTACAAATTTGCTTTATGTGTATCAAATTTTTCATTCTAGTCAAGGGAAAATAGTGACTTTTACACCACATGGGGCAGAAGTACGAACTTTTTGGAGCAAAATTCACTTGTTGCTCAGGGTATTGTTGATCATAGTTCTAGACTATATCACTTTGAGGGTTTTGATGACACTTCCTCTATAGGGACATGATTGGTTTCTCATGCAGATTCAGAGAGTAAGCTTTGGCATGAAAGATTTAGACATCTTAATTACATATATTTGAAGGAGTTGAGCACTCATGGTATGGTAGATGGTCTTCCTAGAGTTTCTAGTCTTGAGGGAGTTTGCTCTGGCTGTGCATTAGGGAAACAACACCAAGATCTATTTCCTAAGAATTTTTCTAAGAGAGTTTCTTCACCACTTGAGCTTGTGCATAGTGACTTGATGGTTTTTCCTACCCCCTCTTTCAATGGAGCTAAGTATGCACTTATGTTTATTGATAATTTCTCGAGGCGTACTTGGGTTTATTTTCTCAAGTACAAAAGTGATGTTTTTCACACTTCAAATTCTTCAAGGCTTTGGTCGAGAAACAATCTTCTAGTTGCATAAAGAGTCTTCATACTGATAATGGGGGGGATTACTTCAGCGACGAGTTTTATGAATTTTTGGCAACTCAAGACATTATTCACTAGCATTTTGTTCCTCATACTCCACAACAGAATGGCTTAGCAGAAAGGAAGAATAGAACTTTGAAGGAAATGGCTAATTGTATGATGCATTCTAGAAATTTACCTCCTATCTACTGGGCAAAAGCATTTAATTGTGCTAACTATATTTAGAATCACACACCACACAAAGTACTTGAGCATTTGACTCTAGAGGAAGCTTGGTCCAACACTAAGCCGATGTCTCATTTTTTTGAGTCTTTGGGAGCCATGATTGGGCCTTTGTGCCAAAGAAGAAAAGGAAAGCTTTGGATAAGAAGAGTAAAACCTTGATCTTTGTAGGGTATTGTGAGGACATGAGAGCTTATCATATTTTAGATCCTGATACACATGATGTTCTTTTTCAAACACATGTTTAGTTTGATGAGCATTTCACTCCTCATGATTCTTCATCTTCTTCCATTCCTTCTTCTTCATCTCATCTTGAGGATCCTTTCTTTGAGGAGATTGATGAGGAGGTTATAGATGCCATTGAGGATCTTATTCCCACTGATGTTGTCACTATGCCTAAGTGGGCTCATACTACAATTTCTAAGGTAGCACCTTTCATAGAGGATCTTCCACCCACTAGGCATCATCACGCACATTCTACTAGTTCTAGACTTTTGTGTCAGGTAGTTTATGAGGATCCATAGTATTTTTCAAAGGCTCATGGGATACCGAGTGGGATGATGTGATGGCAGTTGAGTATTCTTCTTTGATGAAGAATCATACTTAGGATTTGGTATCTCTTCCTAAAGGAAGAAAGATGGTTAGGTTTAAGTGGGTATACCGAACCAAATACGCAGCTAATGGGTCCATTGACAAGTATAAGGCTCGTCTTGTTGCAAATGGTTTTTCACAAGTCGAAGGTATTGATTATTCGAGAATTTTGAACTGTTGTCAAGATGGATTCTCAGATGTACGCCTTGTACTTACTAATACTACATCACAGGGGTGGCCCATATACCAGATGGATGTGAAGAGTGCCTTCTTACATGGAGATCTACAAGAGGAAATATATATGAAGCAACCGGCTAGATTTGTTCAAGATTCTTCTCTTGTTTGTCGGATCTGAAGGTCTCTCTACGGTCTCAAACAAGCCCCTCGGGCTTGGTATGAGAAGATGGATTCTTTTCTTCTCTCTACTAGTTTTGTTCATTGCCACTCTGATCATACAATGTATCTCCAGCATGTTGGTGAGGATATTGTGATACTTGTCTTGTATGTTGATGATCTGTTACTTACTAGTATCTCTCTTCTTCCCCATATTCGAGTATTCAGAGGATCTTTCTACACAATTTGACATGACAGATCTTGGGCTATTGCATTATTTCCTTGGTTTCTGATTTCTCGATGACAGATTTAGGGATTCATTTGAGTCAAAGCAAAAGTACACCAATGATCTTCTTAGGTGCTTTGATATGGCTAATTGCAAGCCAATTCCATCTCCTTTTCGATCACGGGGTTACTCTTACATCCACATGTACCACACCACTTTTTGATCCTACATAGTATAGGTAGTTGGTTGGGAGTCTCATGTACTTGACCCATACTTTCCCTGATATTTCATTTGCAGTAGGGCTTGTATCTCAGTTTGCACATTCTCCTCATAGTAGTCATTGGCAGGTTGTTAAAAAGATTTTGCGCTATTTACAGGGCACTTCCCACTTTGGCCTACACTACACTAGGGGTTCTACTCAGTTGGTTGGGTATATGATTCAGATTAGGTAGGTTCTATTGATGACATGCATTCTACTGCTGGCTATCTTTTCTGTGTTGGTTCTTCTCTAGTTGCTTGGGCGTGTAAAAAGCAACAGGATATTGCACTTTCACCTTCAGAGGTAGAGTACAGGGCAGCAATTATAGCGAGTCAATGATTCTTTGGATTTTCTAGTTATTGATAGAGTTTGGATTCCCACAGGATTCACCGATTGTACTTTAGTGTGATAAAAAGTGTAATTCAAATTTCTTGCAACCTTGATTGAGCACTAGTAGACCAAGCATATCGAGATACACACCCACTTCATTCGGCCACACATTCAGGATGGAGTTATTTTCTTGGAGTACCTTCGACTCAAGCGGAGTTGCGAGACATATTTACGAAGCCTTTTGCATCACCTCGCTACCTTGAGTTGCGTGGAATGCTTGGTGTTTCTGAAGTTATTCTTGGGGGTGTTTGTGAGAACATCTTCCTTCTTCTTCTTCTCTTTCCTTATTACAGAATTCTTTCCTTCTTTTGGTTTGAGATTTCTTCATGGATATATTGTACATGAGTACCTCATCACGCCTAGTTTCGGGACTCATCGTGGACATGCCACTTTTATTTTGGCCCCTAGCTTCACTTGAGGGGGTGTTAGAGTAGGTATTTACCTTATCTCATGTTCACCTAGGTACATTATTTACCTTTATTGTATTTATCCTCACCCACTTATGTGTGTGGATATTTCTTTTTATTTATTTAGATATTAGGAGATATTATCTAGTTGTTAGGTATAGTTCTTTCCTTGATCTATGGTATTGACTAGTTCTTTCCTAGATCTATGGTATTGACTAGATCCTTAATGTCTAGTTCTCTCATAAATCTATGGACTTGACTAGTTCTTTGATGACTAGTTATTTCCATGATTTATGGCTTGATCTATGACCTTGACTGGTTCTTAGATTGTTATTCCTTGCCTATATAAGTAAGGCCCATTCTCATTGTATTTCATTGAGTTCCATAATAATATATGATATTGCTTCTCATTTATTTGCAAAGGTTTTATGTAAAGTTATTTTGGCAAATTGCTTTCATCTTATTGATCGTGGTGTTTGATTAGCATCTGTGTTCTTGGCTCGCAGTGCGATCTGGTTATTGTTCCGTTTAGGAATCACCACATTACTTTCTTTCCTTTCTTTGAAAACTATATCCTTTTTCAATACCAAATATTCAAATGCCCTCTTTCTATGTTCAAGAATTCTAAGTAATTCCACAATAGGACAAGGATTTTGATTTAAATAGAAATATGGGCCATATTACACATAACATACTTGGGAAAGGTTGTATTAGGGGAAAGGTTGATTATATTTTTGATGCGATAGTATCCCTTATTGTTTGGGCGAGAGGCATAAGTTCTTGGTCTTGATGTATTGATAGGACCTTTATCCGATATGTTCTTCTTGAGGATACTAGTTAAGAGATCCATATTTGGCTTAGGGGGGGGGTTAGGTCCTTTAATTTTTCTTCTATGAAAGTTATATTCCTTCTCTTGGGAAACTACAACATTCATTAATAATTTCCTATCTTCTTGAAGGGATTCCACCATCATATTTTTAATCATTAATGCTCTTAGATATTCAAAGCATGATTTGGGAGCTCAAATGATTGAGCCATATCAATATCAACATTAACTATAGAAGGGAGGAGAGTGCCTAATTTGTGAAAGCCTAAAAGTATTCCACAATTTTAGCACATAGGAGATCAATAGAGGTGGCCCCTTGTATTGAATCCTTTGGGCATTCCATCATGCATATATCACCAAAATCAACTTCATCATTATTATCATCATCTTCAACAAGCTTCTCATAAGGAGGGTGTGGCAATAGACATAAATCACACCAATCAATAATGTGCTCCTCCTCCACTAGTGATACTCTTGCTTATCGGTAGATCTAGGATTTATGTTTTTATCTCTACGAAGGCTTGTTGCTTATTTCTTGAACCCATAGGCCCTTTTTCTTGGTCCATGACTTGATGATATCCTTTGGGATTATTCCCAAATCTATTATTTCCATGGACCTGGTGTCAAGTTTAAGGATTCGAATCCAATCCCTTCTCTACTCTAGAAATCTTATATGAAATTTCTTTAACTGCTCCAGCCAAAGTTTTAACTTCTTCTATACACGTGGATTTACTCACTTGCAATTTCAACGGATTTATTAACTTGACAACTTCTGTTTTAGGAGGCTTCCTAATGGCCTTGATGTTATTCTCTATCAGGATTTCCATAGAAAAATCACATCTTAGAGTTCACGGAGCCTTGTTTCTTAAGTAATAAGCTGCATTTTAATTAAAAGCATCGGTGTATTTAATTAAAAAGTCTCATCCTTGTGCCTTTTATTAGTTGGTAATATAGTCAAGGTATTGATGAATTTGGAGTTAAAATCCTATCCACATTCATTAGTATTATTTTTAATATTTTCAAACTCTAACGAGAAGAAACTTGGGGTTAGTTCTATCACCATATTGTAATTTGAATGCATTCTTCATTTCAGCCCAAGAATCAATTGAATTTTCCGGTAATAAATTGTACAATTCGGTAGCATATTCCTCCAATGTATGTATAAATTTTTAACATAAACATCCTCAAATTCAACTTCATAATCATCCATGAAATTTTGGAATAATTTAAGATGTTGATCCCTACTCATAACATTATTCCCTTGAAATTGAGGCAACTTGCTTCTAATCTCATTTGGAACTTCATTAGGATAGCCCACCATTCCATGGAACCTTATTGGTCTATAAGTGGTGACTACAAAAGGAGATCTTGGTTGAGGTTGTTCCATATTATTTAGTGAAGGGTTTTCAAAATGAGGATTAAAATGGCGGGGGTGGTGGTATCCAGGGAAGAGGGGTAAGATCCATACAATGGAAACCTTTTGGGGACCCAGTCTTACATTCTCACAAATCAAAAATTGGGGAGTTTCGGAATACCTTTGTTATTTTCGGGGCTAAAATCTCTTAAAAGTAGGAATGTAAATATGCTTGTGGACTACCCGAATTAGAACTTTCAGATGTACTAGAGTAGTCTTCTACCAAAGGTGAATCAAATTCATAAGGTTGAACACCCTTTTATCTTGAATATTGACCACTCATAGGTTTCCAAATTTTTTTCCCTCTCAAATTTACACTTTCTAATTGGGAGTAATCTTTTGGTAGGGCCGAGTCTAAAAAAAAGGATATTCATCCTTCCAGTTTTGCAAAGGGAGATTTAATTAGCAAGGTGGGTAGGATGAAAAATTTGCACTAGTCTAACCCATATTTTCTTTGAAATATGGAGCCACCACTAGGGCCTTGCACCATAGATATGTAGATTAACTCAAAATATTCAAAAAATATTGCTTCACAACCTGGTAGGAAAAAGATTTGTAGATCTTTATGTTTTTTTCACAAAATTCTTGCTATCCAACCTTTAGTATAATCATAGAAGCACAAGTTTTATGCAAATCCTACTTATAATTGGAAACTTATGGATAATACTAGTAGAATAACCTATATTTTTACAATCTTAGAAAGGCTCTATAAAGGTACACATTCTTAACCTTTCCTAGAGTACAAAATCCTCGTAATGGCACCAAAAGTGTGTTGGTTCCCAGTTTTACACCCCTTAGGTCTTGAAAACATTTTAAGAGAGTGGGAATGCTTGAAGATTGATAGATTGTGTGGTGTATGTCATTGATAGCTGGGGAGGTGTTTAAAAATCCCTTTGGGACTGAGCCCTTGGGATGATTAGGAGGCACATACAAAGGGTATGGCCTTATCTTGCTACTTCTAGTCCCTGCCTTGAACCAGGGTGAGATAACCCGTTTGGTAACTGGATGAAGAGGGGTAATCGGTTCTTTGTTCTTATTGATTTTTCAGATGGTTGATGAATATGATATAAACATGGCCATGAATACAACAATCACTCATAAGATTTGTCACAATAATGTCATATATGCTTAATATTTCAGAAACAGGTTACTATAGACAATAAAGTTCAGTTGTTCTTGCATCACCTTTTAATGGGAGAATAAGATAGTGGAGGTATCTTTAGTGATAGTTAAATGTATAAAAAAGGGTGGTGAACAAATATTTGGTTAGTAGGGTTGATTTGTAAAACAAGGGGATTAAATGGTGATAGACTTCTTGTGACAAAGTTTCAACAACTTATCATGACGACATATTATTCTATAAAGTAAGGAACATGTGATTAGGTAGTGATAATTTCTCCAACAAAAGATTTGCATTTGTTGATGCTCACAAACTACAAATATTTAACACAATCTTTAAACTACTCAATATAAAATCTTTTGCTCACATCCTAATGAAGTATTTGTTTCTTCTAACCTCATACGCTTCATATACACTCAAAGGCTAAAAAAATCACTTAACTAGATGGTTGCAGTAAGTATTTTAGAATTATATCCAATATTGTAGAGTAAATTCTCACAACATAATATTGACTCAATAACCAAAATGAAATTATCAAAGACTGATCTAGTGTATTATATGTAGAAGCAATAAACACAAAATTACAATAGAAAATATAACTCATTGATCAAAGTCCAACATACATAACCCAAAACACAATACTAACATCATAAACATGCATATATCATTCAAAATTTTAATTTCGTAACAGGGGACATCAATCATATGCCCTTAGTGTTTGTCAATGGCTGTATAATGTAATCACCTTGACACAAAATATTGAAAATCCAAAATTCACATGTGTTCCATACATAAAAAATTATAAATATCTAGAGTTACGTTCTTTTATTTCAACTTCTAAAATAGAAAAACTAACCCCCTTCATACGAGGATAAATATTCACCCAAAATCATCAACGAACCATCCTAGAAGGCATGGTAGATGAACTCCATTTTTGGAAAATATCTTGTAACTACAAAGATTCCATTTTTATTACTTAACTTGATTACAATTTTGGTTGCCAACACAGACACATGTAAGATATTTTTATTTTGTTGCTTAATCTATTTTTGTCCTATTTTTTTTCTGAAATTCACAAACATCTTGTTTCTTCATGCCATTATTCTAAATTATTTGACACCTTCATTTTGGAGGATATGTTTTGGGAAATGGATAATAATTGATATTATCTTGAATTTGATTCTTCCCTTGTGCAAAATCTTGAACAAAGCTAAAAGAAATAATTTTTACAGACATCAATCCATTTTCCCCTTTTCAAATTTGTGTGAATATCTAAAATTGATCTTGCATTCAATCCCGATATGATAATTCACATAGTCCTTTTCAAGATCCATTCTTATATAAATCCTTGCTGATTTCTCATGAATTTACAACTTCCTTTGAGTTTTATAAGTGAATTTTATTGTGAAATAACTCGTGTTAATCCTTCTCAAGTAATGGCGGATGTGGAATTAGGAAATAGTCTAAAGGAGCTTTCTTGAAACCTTGCACATAATTTTCAACATTTCTAGCCCAAATGAAGCTTATGTAAGGATTATATTTATGACTAAATACTAGGTAGAGCCGAAAGACCATTAACATCCCACACAATTCGAATGACATTGATGAAAAAGCTTGTTAAGATGACTCCCTTCTTCTCTGTGTTTCAAATTTTGTTTCATCACTTGCTTCGACTATATGACCACATAGCTCTTGATTAGTTAAAGAACTTTGGCTCCAATGTAGGCTAAATATTAATAAGAACACCATTCATATATCCCTAAATTTTTCCTTAGGAATTAGTAGAGAAAGATATCCCAATTGATACCCATGTAGTGTCTAGTGACGAGCTTGTAGAGGATATATCCTCAATTTCCAATAGAATAGCTATAATAGAGAAAAGGCTTACTAATATTGAAAAAAACCTGGTGAAATATTCTTTCGAGAGGGCCCCTGAAGGGACACTACCTCCATCGAAGAGATGTATAAGGGGTTTCATCAACCCAACAAGTATATCCAAGCTAATTCCTACCGATCAAATTGGTGTACACGATCTGTCCGTTGTGCTAGCTGATGTATGCGGGTAATCTTCAACCTCCAAAAATTTTATTTAGTGGGGTACCAAGGCTTATCTCAAAGGTGGGTCTAATATCCTTGAATGGGTATCCTCTTATAAGAAAAAATGTATTTAATCAAGATTTTGAGAGGCCTAAAAGTTGGCATTAATGAACTCATGTATAAGGAAATGTCCCACGGTTTAGCGAGGAACATCAATATGTTTATGGGGCTCAAGACTGTAAAGAGTTTGATTTTAGGATGAATAAGCTATTAAATTGGATCCCTGCCTTTGTGGAGGATTTTGTAATCATAAATTGACAATGTATTTAATTGTAAAAACATCCCTTTTGTATATGTATACCAAAAGTTATGTGAATTTTAAGGGATGGGGCCCCTATAGAATCTCCATTTTGTTCCTAGTATATATATGATATTTTCATATTCTTTGTTAATTCAATTAATATTATTTCATGAATGAACATACCTCTATACTGATGAGAGTAATTATCCTTTGACAAATTTTTCATGAATTGGGTACCCACAATGAGATTTATCGGTGAAAATATTCTATTTACTCATTCCATGAATTTTCCTTGCATTTCTCTTTTCTTCATGGGTCTCTTAGTTTTCTTTCACATTATGTGACATTCGGTGGATTCTTGAGTGTTTCGTGTCTTGTGAAGCCCACAGAGTGCTAACCTTCGATATACCCGCTGATTTCTAAACTATTGTGTCGTGGATTTTAAAGTCCGCATGAGTGCTAACCTTTTGATATACTTGCTGATTTTTTAAACTAGTGTGCTGTGGTTTTTCCATATAGCCACATTACTCCATTTCTCGCCAACAGTCACCCCATAGTATCATTTTGTACCTTAGTTGGTGAGACTGAGTCTATTTGAAAAATAACCAACCATGATGAGAATTCCTTAAGGTCTGAATTATATTTTTATTTTTTCACAAAATGGAGCAACCCATGAAATATTACATTCTGCACTCCACAGATAAAAAAATTAGTGCACCATGACCTTCTTAGAGAAGAATGGTCAAGCCCATTTTTCAATTTATTCAAAATCATGATAAGGAGTGATTTGGGGTAATTAGGAATCTTGGGTGTTTTATGAACACATGTAAATCAAAGTTCTTAAGGGTAAGGGGAAATTTTGGGAAAACTCAACATGGTTCTAAACAGGGGCTCATGATGAGTACCAACACAATGTCTTATTGATACCAAAGCTATTGAATTTTATTGTACTCTGAGCAACCTAAGCCTTGAGTAAATGGGAATAATAAGGCTGATATATTCAATGAACCACTTCTTAATCATCATAATTATGAATCTAAAAGTATCTCAAAGGTTCAACATGCATAGAAGGAAAAACCTCCTCCAAATACATATGATCATCCACATGATTATATCATTAGTTCAATAACTCATTTTTTCCCTCCTAGATATATTATATATTTGATGACAATGCCATAATTTATGAGGATGTTATTTGTAATTCATTTTATATTCAATTATTTATTAATAAGCAACCTATCCATAGTATCTTGTTTAACAACATTTTTAAGAACAATATATGCACTTTCTCATTGCTTAAATCTTTGGGTTATACTAAGAAAAATATCCAATTCAATGCATATCTCTGATCAATTTATGAGACATTTTTATTCCTCTTATGTTGGGATCCATTACTATGAATACACCTTTATTACTTACTAATAATATTGGGACATGTGATATGATTATAGGGTATCCTTGAATTCATAAAAATAGGGATATTCATTTTATCTTCCATCAATGTGTTAAATATACCTATTATGTAACGACCCAAAAATCCACACACACTATACAACATAGTAAAATACAATATAGCTTTTTTTTTTTTACTTGCTTGACACATAACATGACACAACATGTCATCACCAAGGTTACAACTAACTCTGAGAACAACTTGATACAAGGATGACCACAAAGGCAGCACGAAACGTTCACACCCATCAAGGACAATTCACTTTTATTTTTAACAGGTCAACATAGGAATCCAACCACATAACACACTTGCAGTTAGGGCATACCATGGTGTGAAATTCTTGAAGGTTATTTATTTTAATAAAACATCCTTTAACTCTTGACTTACATTTTCAGGGAGACTCAGGATATGATTCATACAATTCATCTTACAAAACTAAGTTTCTTTCTTATACACTGTAGAGTAATTAGCTTAAAGTCTTCTCTTTTATGACAATTATTTGTTTAATTTATTTATTTAATAAAGATGGTAATTTAATTCCACAAGGCCATCTATCCACACTTACGCTACTAAAACTCGCTCATACCCTTATTACAACATGGATTCACGTTCAACATACTTAAGAGAAAATTACAAAGCACCTTGGAAAAATTTAGAGGAAGAAGGTCAAGTTGAATTCATCTTTAAGACCTCATTAGTTATTACCAGGATTTAATTGAAGCTTGAGAATTTATCCAGAATTATTAAAGATTTTACTTAGGCTTCACTAAATGAGTTTTACAAAAGAAAACAATTTACCTTCCAAATGGCTGAGAGATAGATTGCGTGGTTTCTAAACTGTTTCCTCCTACTTATTAAATCTTATTATCTTCTAGAAACTAACCATTGATTTCCCTTAAGATCGTTTAAGAATTCACCATAAAGGATAATGTTCACTAGTCTAGCTAGGGATAACAAGTTATATAATTTTACTTTACAAGGATAGTTTCATCTTTGATCACTTATGGAATTACTTGTTCTCAAGTAGGTCACCTCTACATTAATTTATTTGAATATAAATTTTAGTTTAACTTCTATAAGGATTAACCAACCCATTTTATTTTACTTATAACACATTGTTACTAAGTCTTAGAAAGATTTAACTCAACATTTATTCTCAAGGGAAAAGTTTAACAATACTCATTTACAAAAACAAAACAAGGTTACATCAATTCTTTCTAGCACGATACACAACCCAAAGGGACATACCAACTCTAAGGAACCATGAATAGGGAACAAGAGAGTATAAACATTGACCAAGAAATGCTAAACTATTCTTAGAATTTTGATAATCCATTAAGGTCACTCAACAAAGTGGTAATCCAATTTTCTTATATTTTCCATGATAGCCAAACAATCCAAGGTTTCCAAAGTTAAGATGACATAATCCACAATACATTATACTAAGACACTGACCCTCTTCTAAAATTTCCACTAGACCTTATCAATAGTTGAACAACATAAAAAGGATTTGAGCAAAAGAACTTCTCAACTGAGGTTGATGCAAAAGTCTACAAGTCTATCCCTCATCTACTCGCATAAGCCATCTGCAACAAATTTTCCACAAGATTCAGTTCATGAGAACTGAGCAAGATAAGGCTACACAAAGCCACAATAACTAATATCTAACAATACCATGAAAGGACACACTTTATTACAAGAATTGGGTCAATTCTCTAAACACTAACAACACCTCAAGTTATAATAAAGTCTCTACCATGCCAATCAAGAAGAAAAAGGCCTTGTACTTCAGTTATGAACAAAAGCAATGAAAGTATAACAATCATACGAGAATGACTCTTGGCCCTATAAGAAGAAATAAACAATCTAGAAGAAACAGGATTCCCATCAAACAATTAAATAATTACAAGATTGAAGTTTGATATACATGCCATCCATCTAAAATTATCAAAAGATACCAAAAGCATAGGCTTTAATATTAGATTTCTAAAAGACAAGAGTTGATCAACCCAACAAGGAGGAACCACAGTGTTCAAAGATTAACATGAAAAGCCAAGCATAATAGAATTTCAAACCCTGTAATCACATAGAGTATATGACTGAAATTAAATACACGGACACGACACAACATAAGTTTGAAGTGAAGGAAAAGTATACTAGACTTGACCATTAACTCCAAGAGATTCCCCAATCATTCAAGAAGGTCAATGCCCTTATAGGCTAGCAACAACACATGAGAGAAGAAGGGAGTTCCGTCAAACAAGAGTATACAAAACATCATCAAAATTTTATATCACTAAGGATTTACAAACCTCCACAATAATTCTAAAGTTCGGTTAATTTAAAAGAAATTACCTCTTTTCCAAAACAACAATATTTTAAGGCAACCCTTGATAACATAATCAACCATTCAAACATAGGTACAAACATAAATCACTAAGTGCCATTATCAAAGCAACACCTTCTCGCTATAGATCCATAAGACTATCAATTGCAAGATTAGTTTTCCCCAAGGTTAATAGCATTCAAGGCAATTTCCATCACAAAACATTAAGGTAATTATGTGCATAGAAAACAACCAATCTTAATTAATAGCATTAACATTATAAAAGAGAAAGGACACAAGTTAGAAAAAAATAGAAAATGCCGGCAACAATCTTTCCGAGGGGAAATAGACCAAAACAATTCTAGTGTTAGCGGGGTACTAGATTTGCACAATTGAAACCTCGAGCTTAGCTGATCCAAAAACTAGTTATGGTTCAAGTTGATGGGGACGGTCAAGGTACTTCCTAAGGATGGATTTAAAATCCTAGGAACAAGACTGATGATAACACAGAGTCTAAAACACGTGAGTTCGAAACACGTTGCACACAAACTTATTCATTCTAAAAGTTTTATTATCGAATCTCCTACCCGGCTAGCCCAAGCATTGATCACTCCAATCCTAAAACCTTTCTTTCCCAATGTCAAAAAGGTTATCAAAGGGGTTTGAAAGAGAGTTAACAACATATGACAAAAGACAAAGAAAAGAAAACTCGGGTGATAGGAAGGAGCTTCATAGTTATCACAAGCTTACTTTAACGACAACAAAATACTAGTTGGAACAACATAATAACTTGAAACTCAATCGTAGAGAAGAATATATATAAACAAAAAGACAAAGGTCGATCACTCGAGAAAGAAAAACATAACACCCAGAGGAGAGGACACATGCATGCTTTCCACTAACACACTGACAATGATAAAAGCTAAAACAAGTAGAAAGGAGAGATCTCCCAACAAGGCATCCAAATGACAAACTAATTCAAGGAAATGGTGGTTCGATTTCATGATAATTTAAATTTAGCAATAGGAGCAAAGTGTAGAAATATCTTGCCTTCTCCTCCAGCTTCGACGAGGCACCCAAACACCTCAAAGTCTAGCAGCAGCAACCTTCTAGATGAATCTTCATCCTTAGCATGCAAGGCACCAACATTCCACTCAATCCTACGTTCACATAGGTAGAGAGCTACCAAAAACATGAGCTTCATCAGGTGGAAAAGAAAATGGTCTCAAGGACTGTTAAGACTACAAGTAAATACCCAAAATGGGTTTAATGGAGAAGCCCAGGAACTTTAAAAAAAAGTTTGACAGGAGGAAGTCAGACTCCACAACCTTGAAAGAGCACTCCCAACTTGCGTCAAAATGGTGCGATTAGAGTAGAACAAAATGTCCATCTCAAAGACAAGGGAAACAAATCTACCAAAAGGAGTCATAGGTGGTTCAAGGGGCCACATAAGCAGAATGTGGGAGAACAAAACGTAGGTATCATGTTTTTGAAACACCAAAAAGAGATGTGGTCTCAAGGGATGCTATCCTTGCAGGTTATTCATAGAAGGATCATCTAAAAACAACCAACAGTTGTCAAACCTGATCAACATGCCTTTACCATTCACGCAGCCAAAGCAAGAAGGGATTTTTGACAAGGTAAGGACGTCCTCCTCAGTAAGGTAACCAGAAAACAGGCAGAAGAAAAACGTCCCACACAAGGCTCCATACTAGAATTCTCCACGCGGCCAGCATTAGGAGGATTAATTACAGGCTGCAATCATGAGCCATGGAGGAAAAAGAAAACAATGATCCAAAAAAATAAAGAGGACAATGCATTAGCAAATGCGTTTCAATCTATACAAAACAAAGCACCAATAAAACAATGAAAACGACCCCCACAAACCCACGCCAAGCACATTCCTATAGCCAAGGCTAGGCATTTTTAACCACCGTGGAAACTAGAGCAAGTTTTAAATAAAACAAAATTTACAAAAAAAGAAAAGCACTCAAACTCCTTGAAAAAGCATTTCCTTCCCCAAACGTGGGCTAAAAACAAGGCATGAATAAAATATTGAAGGCAGCATGGGCCAATAAAGGTAGCATGTCAAATTTAATTGGAAGACAACTAGAAAGGAAAGACAAAAAAAAAAAAAGGTGGCCACCTCCCAACTTGAATTAAGACCAAGCAAGGGTCAACACGTCTTCTCCTTACAAAAATTAATGGAAATGTAGGTTCCCATCCTCCAATGCACTTCCACAACTAACCAGAAATTAAATAAAGCTAGAGTGTGTAGCTGGCAAGTTAGAAAAATATGGTGGGGGGGGGTGCGTGGTGCCTCCACACAAAAAACATTTTACCCAAAAAGATACATTTACAAAGCATATAGGGGCACCTAGACATACCAAGGAAAAAAACTTTGAGAACGTTAAACATGGACACTACGCCCCTTGATGATGGCACCACCCACGAACAAGCTTCTCTTGCACAAAACGAGGCTCGGGCACGAGAGCGAACAATAATGAAATAAAATAGATTACAGGTAATTAATAATATTCCTAAAAATCGACACAATAATAATAATAATAGTAATAATAATAATAATCGTTAATCGACAACTAAAGTAATTATACTATTATTATTATTTTAGAACCTTTTATTTAAAAAAAAATAATTATTATGTAGATGTTCCTTCTAGCTGGACATGCCCTAACAACATCAAGTCATCATTCAAACCACCTATAGAATTTGAGAACGAGATTTTCCTTAACAGGGTAATCGAAAAGGGCGAAGCCCACAAAATATCAACAGGAGCACAACATCATTAAACGCTTAGCAACACGGTCTTTGAAGAAGAAAAAGAACAATGATGAACATGACATTACATATTATAATCAAGTTGTTATAGTTAAGGTAATCCCTTATGAGGTTCATATTCCTACTCCTTCTACTAAGACAACAATCATTTTTAAACCCATGCCTACTCATAATACAAGCTTCATCAACCAAAATCCTTCTACTATGTCTCTTCATCCAAACAATCAATCTCATAAGCATGTGCCATATGTTTGACTTAAAGTGATACATCATATTCCTATTATGCACAATGTACCTTTGAGACCCAAACCTCCTACAGTTGTGGATCCCTCTCCTCAAATTATTCATCATATCATATGGCATAACTTATTTTATAACACTTATAAAACCAAAAATACAAAAACATCAAATATCCTAAAAATAAAAACAAACAAACATTTCAATAATACAAATTTAGGACATAAACATAGCTTGATTTATTAGCTTATTTACTTTACATATGTTGTTTGTCACATTATTTTCTAGATATAATATATTATACTCTTTATACATATACATTTCATGTTATACGAGCATGATGTAGGATACACAAGACTCTACATAGATATATGTGGTAGAATTTCCCTCATACCCAATGAAATTGCTAATATGGGGGCATTTCCTACACCATCAAGTGTTATTTTTCATTTAGTACATAATACTATTTTAAATTGTGATATATTTTATTCATCTAGATTTATGGGACTAATTTTAGACACTAGAAAATGCATCTTACGCATGGGGTCTCCTATTCAAAAATACCAAAAACATCTTAAAACATAAAAATACTAAAAAAACAAATAATCCCATAAAAGAAAAGAAAAAAAAAAATCCCACAAAAATGAGGATGAAAGACAACTCACCATTCATTTACTAATCCTCACCCACTCACATTTAATTGTGTCCCATCATACCTATTACACCCTATTATTGCACCCATATGTGTCCCACTCCCCTAAGAACTCAAAAACTATATAATACCACTCATCCCACTAATTACAACCCCGATTTTTTGTGCCCTAAGGCTATACTTGAGTTTTCTTGCTCTCTTGCTCACATATATCGGTTCTAGGTCTTGAAGAAGTGAAAGAAAAGTTCAAATGATGGAACTAACTTGTTGCAACATTGTTTTGAAGAGAATTTAAAAACACGACATAATAATCACAACTATGATTGATCTCCATGTGATTTTTGGTAAATCATAACTGCAATTGCCCTAAGATATGAGTCGGGTATAATTATCATTTTAATTTATTGTTTGGTCATTTTAATCAATAAAATGTATTTTATCTCCTTAAAATAGTAAGGGATATAACTGGGTAGGTCCCCTAACCACCAAAAATAACTAGCATTTTTCAGATTGTACTTGTGTACAAAGGTTTAGATTCAAATCTAGAAGAGTTTTACCCACTTTATTCAATAAAAGAAACTACAATTGTCCCTCTATTAAAAATGAAATCATAAGATCATTTTGTTTTAGTAGCATTGATTTGGAGATTTCATATCAACTAATCCATCTTATAGGTGATCCAAATCTAGGTGTACATTTTAGTGACCACAATGGGACCATTTTGGTTGTGGGAAATTCTTTTTAATTTTTGAATCTAACAATTGTTTTTATTAGGGTTTATTTTAGGTTTGTTTTCATATTTTTATAAAATTTGTTCATATCTAATATCTAGTTTTTGCAGGTTTGCTAAAAATCCAAAAAAATTAAAAATTAAAAATTAAGTTCTGAGGCCAATTGCAACTACGACTGGGTTGCGATTGCTGACACAAAAATATTAAAATATGGTTATAGGAAGTCAAATCGCGATTGTGTTATAAATTTGTTTCTACAAAAACTATAACACATCTGTTTTTCTTAAAGGAATGAACTACACATTTTATTGCGAGTATGGGTAAGGGTAAATACCCATCTACATAACTATGATAAGTGCAAGGGCATATTCCCATAAAATAATTATGTGGAGTACCACAGGAACCCCAAAGTAGTTCGCACCTTGAGGGAATTGATTAATGAAATAGGTATTCTAACCTACTTGAATATTACACTTGTGAGATTAGAGCTAAGGTTATCCTTAATGATGACCCTGGTTTGATTGATTGAGAAAAGTAAAATCCAACTTAGTTAATTAAGGGGGTAAAGTAAAGTTGATGACTAGAAATTTTCTAGTGTATTGCTCTTATTAGGGTAATCCTTGGTATTTAGGGAGAGAAAATTTTATAGGAATCCGATTCGACTAAGAACTTTTATTCTACCTTGAGAAAATCAAACATCATTGTTTCCGAGTCACCCTAGTGATTGTTTCATTCTTCACACACCCTTCTCAAACTTGTCATATCTATTTTTGTCAACCATTATGAGTTTTTATTTTCCTAGTCTCATTCACAACTATGATGATACTATGATTTTCACATCCCATATTTCCCAGAGCTAGTTGAAAATGTGACTAACATGTAACCTTACAACTCATTCATTTTTTTATGATTCTTGATTTATTCGAGAGCCGATCCACAACTATGACTAACCTTTAATTTTCTGGTCATACCATCTCGCTGAATTTTTCCACTCATGTTTCAAATTCCTAGTCACAGAGTGTGTTTGTCATTCCTCATGGCTCCTAGTCATTTATATGTTCATTCACACCCTTAGTTTCTTCATCAACACATTCATTACCACATTGTTAAGCTTTAATCCCAACACTTGGGGGGAATTCCTCCTGCATCAAATTATCATTCCATTTGTAATGATCCTATCCATCCGATGGTACTGAGTCATCCCTACCCACTACATTTCAAATTTCCCACAATTGAAAAAGTTGATGGAAATAAGGACCCCAAAATCATTTGCATCAAATCCACTACGCATGCCACCTCCTTCAACATGATGACACTTTCCTTCTCCGCACTTTTCTAACTTCACTCACTCACCGGTCGCGCATTTGATTGATATTCATGCCTCCCACAACATAGAATTTAAACATTCACACAACTTAAAAAAACCTTCTTATCTCACTTTTCCAAATCATATTTCATCTAAAGCAACACTATTTGACCATCATATGCTTCACCAATCCCATAACAAGTCCATTATTGAATTTGTTACACGTTAGCATGCCCTTATTCACTACCAATCATCTCCACTATGATAATATGAGATCATTGACCTATTTTCCAAAAGTTGCGCCCCCACATCTCAAACCACTTAAAAATGCACCCACTATGTAGATTTGAAGAGGTCATGCACATGATACAACACCTAGAGGATATCCATCTTGGTCATCCTCCTTCCTTGCCACATGTTTCGGTTCCTCCTCCACCTCATATGCCTTCACACTCTTATGTTCACAATGTCCTCCAATTAGATCCTCTTCACATCTTTCCACCTTCTACACCCACATATTCACATAAATTGTGTTCACTTAGAGCCCCTAACTTCATCCAATCCCTCGTAAATTCATTCCTTTGAGTGGGCCACTTTATTTTATTCTCCACAAGTTTTTGGCACCAATATCATCACTATCCATCCCAAACCACCCATTCCATTGTGGTGTGCCTCTCATAAAACATGTTACTATCACCGTATCGATGGTCATTCCACTTAATCGTGTCCTCAACTTCGCAACATCATTCAAGACCCTTTTGAAAAAGGGGACATCTCCATAGAGCCTCCATCTCCTTATTCATAACCATCTAATACATATTGACTCACTTAACACACTATTAATCTCACTTCTTCTCCATGTTTTGTGATTTCATCATCTCGAATCATCATGTCTTCCTCATGTCTCATCATCCACATCATATCTTATTCAATCTCCACCGTCATGTGCTTCCAATTATGACACAGTTTCATCATCTTCCTTTATAAAATTCCTAACATTTCCATCGTCTCTATCATCATATGATTATATCTTTCCAACCACAATTTCCCACTCATTGCTCCCTTTGGTCCCATACACTCCAATTCTCACACTTCCACTCCCACACCTACTTTTTTTCCCTTCATCACACCTCAGTTCACTCATCACTTGATATATTCCAAATAAATCTTCCATATGCATCTAAATTCCATCATCATCACTCATTTAAGCACCATTCTTGCTCACGGTTCTCTTTGTTACATTCTATACCATCTATTAGTCATTTACACTCCTCTTACATATATGCCTTATCACATGTATACACTTATTTTTCCATCTCTTCCTCGAAAGACACCTCTGTGTGCTCCCATTCCTTAACCTTTATTAGAGCATTCTTCCATATCCACCTTATTGCATTCATCACCACTCATTAAAGCATCATTTTTATTATCAACTTTTCATGTTCTCACATCATCTGCCACTCTCACATAACCATTGGTTATTACATTTGTGCCACAAGCCTCCTCCACATCCAATTATGATTTCACATTATTTAAATTTTCTCCCACATTCTTATTTGTTTGACATTCCCTCTTACGTGCCTCTTCCCATTTCATGCCATCATCCTATCATCATACCCATTGTTTAGGATACCATAATTTTAACTCTTCCACTTCCTCTAGGAATCACTATGTTCTCAACTCCCCATCCACCTAAAATAATCTCTCATACATTGCTTCATACCACTTTATCATCTTACATGGATCTATTTTCAAGTCCTCATCCACATGATGTTCTCGTACATCCACCACACTCAACACCATTCTTACGTGATTCATCCCCACACTCACGTCCTCCACACACCACCATCATATGGATTTTATTTAAAATTTTGGATTCACTTATCATCCACATCATCCCCTCCACTCTAATTATTTATCTCATTTATTGCTTGCTTTTATACATCATGTATCTCATTCACCTAGTCCCTATATGGACTAGGGGGACTTTCATTTGTCTTCAGTAACACATTTTTCATGCTCCTTACATTCTTCTTATCTTCATCTAGCTTGGATTTGAAACATGATCAGATTCTCTGTACATTATATGCTATCATCATTGACACACACACACACACACCCACACACCCACACACCCCTTCACATAACTAAACATATTTAAAAAATAAAAAAATCTATACATTCCAAAAAAATACAATAAAAATGATTTCTCATGGATGTTCTTATGCATTTCCTCCATTAATTCATATTTTATTCCAATTATAGAATCATCACTACACATTTCATTTACAGTTCATTCACATTCCACATTTTTTTGTTTCACATATTTTTGTGAACTCTTGATCATCTTGTCGTCACATTTTGTGAGTCAATATTTTTTACTATAGTTGCTTTACCTTGGTCTCTCCTTACTTGGTGATTTAAGAATGACTGTCCTATTTGAGATCCATGCATGCTTACACACTTAACCTCTTGTTGTGAAGGCCCTCATGCATTCTTTGTTGACATTTACCAATTTCATCTCCATCATCACTTCCACCTCTCGATAGAATTTGAGGATTTTATTAACTCTGATTTAATCAATTAAATCATACAACATTAATAAACTATGTAATATTAAATAAATAAAAATCACAATATATTGCATAGAAAATAAATAAATTCTTATAAAAAGTAAATAACAAATGACACAATATTTATAGTGGAAAACTCAAATGTAAAAATGATTGTGAAAAGTAACCTTTATTGTAGAGAACCCTTTTACATACAAAAGTAAATTACCTCCTCCTTTAGAAATCCTAATCACAAGGGTAAAAGCACCTTTGATATATATTTTTCAATAAATAAAATGAGGACTGAAGTCCTATTTATACGAGGTGATCGGTATGTCTCTCAACCCACCTTTTCAACCTAAATGGTTGACACACATATCAAGGTTTAAAATATTTAATAATAGAAATATAACTATTTATTATTATTAAATATTTAATCTAAAGTATATCCCTAGGTTTGAATATTTAATAATATAAATATAAATATTTATTATTAAAAATATTTAACCTATAGTATAATGTTGGACCCATATTTAATTAAGGGTGGCCAATCCACTTAACCATTATGTTCTAACACTCCCCCTTAATGTTAAGTGGGATAACATATGCCAATATATTACCTCGCCATGGTATATTACATGATTTACAATCCTTAAACCATAAAGGTTTTAGGATAGCATATAGGTTGAAGGAATTATAACACCTTCATTATACTAAAGTTACCTTTTAGTACAAAAGGATTTGGAATCCCAAATATCATCCCATGATCGAGTGCTAAGTATGATTTGTGAGTTTTACATATTCTCACAAGTTCTCATAAAAGGTTACTTGAAACAAAGCATATATGAGCCTTTTATAACAAAGGTCCTCCTTAACAATATATTTACACTTTGGATGTTTACTAGTAAACTCAATAGCACTAAAGAGTTTACTCAAGACCTCCTTTAAGGTATTTATACACTTCTTTATAAAAAAGAAGCCGAGGAGGTATACACATGCCCAAAGGTATTTTTACAATGTTTTTTTAATTTTACAAATACCAAGATCCATTAGGAGGCGACATTTTCATGCACACTCCCCCTCAATGGCAACTCGACAATCTAATTTTTTCATGAAAGTGAGAAAAAATTGCAACACTTAGGGGCTTTGTGAAGATGTCGAAACCTGCTCTTGATCAGCAAAAACTTGAGATCTATCTCACCACTTAGCACCTTTTCATGGATGAAGTGTATATGTGTCTTAATGTACTTCGTCATTTGATGTTGTAATGGATTATGTGTAAGAGCTTTGGTGCTCTGGTTATCACAGAACAAAGGAATACTACCTTAATCCTTCATCTTTATCTTGGAAAACAACCTCTTTACCCATAATGCTTCTTTTACGACTTCCATTAAACTTCTATACTCAACTTTAGTTGAAGAGATAGAAACAGATTGGTTATTTTTTTGCACCAAATAACTGCACTGCACCAAATTTAAACACATAACCAGAAGTAGATTTTCTATTTAATACATCACCAAAATGATCAAAATAAAAAATACATATAAGTTAGCATTTTTATCCTTAGTATAATGCAAACCATAGTTGATTGTACCTTTAATATATCTAAGAATTTTTTTGCAAGATTCCAATGATCTCTATAAGGTTCCTACATAAACCTAGAAGCAATTCCTACCGCATAGGAAATATCTGGTCTAGTTATAGTTAGATAAATCAAACTACTAAGTAACTACCTATATATATATTAGGATCAAATTTTTCGCATTCGGGTTTAGGATCAAGTTTTATTCCAGCTTTCATAGGTGTAAAAATTGGTTTATAATCAATCATATTAATTTTTTTAGTACATTGGTTGCATATTGTGCTAGAGAAAAAATAATATAATGCTTATCTTTAAAGAAAGCCATGCCGAGAAAATGATGTAAGAGACCTAAATCAGTAATTTCAAAGTATTGTTTCAATTTTTCTTTAATCCTATGAATTAAAGCATGACTATCACCAAATCATAAGTAGATCATCCACATATAGGAATGAAATGATAATGTGAGAAGTTAGAACCTTCTTGCTTAATGAATAAATCATTCATCGGAAGAATAATTAACAAAACCTAATTATTTAAATAAAGCATTAATTTTTGCATACCAAACTCTAGGAGCTTGCTTTAAACCATAATTTTTTAAACTTACAAATATAGTTTTCTTTACCAATTTCTTCAAAACCTTTAGGTTGAGACATGTAAAGTTCTTATTTTAAATCACCATTCAAAAAAATATTTTTCACATCCATTTGGTGGATTTCCCACCCAAACTAAGCAACAATAGCAAACAAGGTCCTAACAGTGCTCATTTTAGCTATAAGGGCAAAGGTCTCAACATAATCTATCCTAGGTTTTTGAGTGAAACCTCTAGCAATAAGTATAGCTTTATATTTGTCAATACTACCATTAACATTATATTTTACTTTTTAGAACCATCTAGACCCTATAACGCTACTTTTCTTGAGAGGTGGAACCAACTCTCGGTTTGATTTTGAATTAGGGAATTATATTCACTGCGCATAACATTAATCCACTTATCATCTCAAGACACTTCTTCAAAATTTTATGGCCGAGTTCATACAAGGTCATTAATGCATAGTATGTAAGATGGATTTTGGTCACTTTCCTAAAGTTAATAGGATTAGAAATTTCTAACATAGTTTAATTCC
This sequence comes from Taxus wallichiana var. yunnanensis, assembly GCA_018340775.1. NCBI lineage: Eukaryota > Viridiplantae > Streptophyta > Pinopsida > Cupressales > Taxaceae > Taxus > Taxus wallichiana. The sequence continues at coordinate 74,450,906 of CM031239.1, forward strand.
ATTTTGGTTTCTTGGCTAGGGAGATAATAGATTCAGAAACATCCATAACATTAACACAAGAAACATCATCATGATATTTTACCATATTTTCATTATCGAAAGAACCATCATTAAGAATATTAACACAATTAAGAATATCATTACTATTTAAATATGAACAGAAACATTTTTCTAAAACAATAACATTGTGATTTTCAGTTACTTCCCTTTTCACGGGGTCATAAATCCTTAAACCTACAAAGTGTTAATACCAATACAATGAAAATACAAGAAAAATAAGTCATATAGATTTTCTTTCTTTTATTTTTAGGGATATATAAGGAGGCAAACCATTAACTAGATTATATCTAGATATTTCATATAAGTTTCGATAATTGACATGTCCTAACCTTTCATGCCATAGTTTTGAATTATTCAAACTTTGAAATACAAAACAAGATGTAGAAGAAAAATCATCAAAAATATGCATTCCATTTCTTTGAATTCCTTCAGTAATTATATTATCATTACTATCTTTGATGTACCAAGTATCCTTTAAAATTTGAATAGAAAAACCATCATGAGTTAGTTGTGAACATGATAAAATATTCTTTTTAAGATTAAGAACAAATAAAACATTATTCAAAATACCATTTACAAATTTTACTTTTTCTTTCTCTATTGTTTCTAAAGATGAGTTATCATCAAGATACACACGTTCATTGATTTTTGTAGCATCAAATAAAGAATTGGAAATACCAGTCATATGATTTGAAGTACTGAATCTAGAATTCATTCAGAAATAGAGGAAGAGTATAAAACAACATATAATTCAATAGTTTTATGATCATCATTAAAAATAATTTTTTTCCTTAACTTATATTTAGATGAGACAATCTCTTTCTAATTTTAATGGATAGGTTTCTTAGATTTACATTCTTCCTTTTTATGCCCAAATTCTCAAAATTTATGACATTTACCATTAAAGATTACACAAAAATGTTCAAAAGTAAAATTTTTCTTATCAACAAATGAAGATTTAGATCTAAACTTCTGATCAGAGAAGGGCTTACGTGGTTTGAGATTTAAATCCTAAGCAAGAAGTTCCTGTGAGGCATTCTCCTTAGAGTCAAATTTCATCATCACTTGCTCTTCCTGTATCAAAAGAGAAATCAAAATATTTAAATAAGGTAATTCATCCTCATTATGATATTTAGAGTTTAAGATAGAAATAAAATTCCTAAATCTTTCATGTATATTCAACTGAACAATAAAGTAGATTATTTTTCACCAATTAAGTCACAATTGCACCCATCTAATTGTTCTTTGATATTTTTAACTTTGTCTAAGAAATTGACTATTATTTAATCTCTTTTCATAGAGTCAAAAGTAATTCTAAAACAAGTTTAATAATCTTAGATAAGTGTGTACCTTCATGCATAGATTCTAATTGTATCCATACCTCTTTAAGATGTTAGATATTAAGAATGTGTAGAATATATTCATCGTTCACATTGCATAGGATCATGGAAAGGGCCTCCTACGTACTATATGAGAATGCATTCATATTTTCCGCATTTTCTTGAATACCGATGGGCGTAAGTTTGAGTTCTGAAACAATCATCCAAAGTTTCCTCGTCATTTGTTCGATTTGACCATGATATTCCAAATATTATAATTTGCTCCATTTAGGATATGGGATTTATCGAGGCAAAAGAAACTGGATGCCATTGTCTTTCAAATTTCTGAAACACATACCCCATTATGATATAATGTGCCACTGAGTTAGAAACATATTAATCGAAAAAATGACAATACCCATATTTTATGATTAAAAACTTGTATTATTTCATTAAAAAATCAAGTATTATATATATTTTTAAAAAGAAATAACTAATTTTTTAAAAATCGATCATAAAATATTAATAGAACCAGATCTAAATTTATAGATCTAAAGAAACTATTTGACCATAACTAATTATGTCATTAAAAGTATACTAATTAAATTTCCATAAAATAATAACTCACATTATAAAGGGCTCTGACATTATACCCTAGACCTATCATAAATTTTTTTGACGATATAGAAGTGAAGATGAAACCCCTAAGAATGCACAACTTTAAATTTCTGAAAAGTGTTAATGAAGATAAAGATATGGCCAACTTAAATTTGATGTCTAAATGACCATCATTTTACCTTATTTTTGGTCTATTGTGATAGTCATTTGACCGTCAATTTTAACACAATGAAAATTTCCTAGATATGGCTAGCTTAAATTTGACGTCTAAATGACTATCATTCTACCTTATTTTTGGTTTGTCGTGATGATCATTTGATTATCAAATTTAACACAGTAAAAATTACATGTGTATTTCCGAATATGAAATTTCAGAATTTCTTCTTCTATACAATTTTAGACAGATCTTGTTTATTATAATAAGATATAAACAACTATATAATTTTTTTGAGAATAGTTTATATAATATAAACTATAATGATCTTTATTCTATAGTAAATTTTTATTTAAAGAATATAGTTATAAAAACTATAAACTTATATATTTTAAATCAAGCCCTATTAGAGGGGGGTCCAAAGGACATGGGCATATTATTTTGAAAAAAGGTAAAAATAGTAAGATAATTTTTACCAGGTGCAAGGAGATTTCAAATCACATGAGAGTACAAATTAACCTGGAGATTTATAGAGGGGACAAGTAATTTCACTTGCCAATGAAATAATTTGAAATCCCTATTTTCATGAAACTTGTCTCCTCCCTTCATTTACTCTTGAATTTTACCTTTGAAAACATTTACCCTGCACACATTTAAAACTATAGAGAAATAGAAATATTTCATATATTAATTTACCCTTACCTGTATGTGATTTTTCACATGCATGTAAACCCCTTTCACCTATGCACACTCACATTAATTCCTCACAAAACATTCAAAATTTTAGATTGCAAAAAAAAAAGGGGAGAAAGGGGCCCGATGATTTTTAAATACCCTTCCGGGTTGGTTGAAAAAACCCATACAAAATTAAATAAATTAAATACAACAACATTTGATCTAATCTATTTAATTTACCTCACTTTGATACCATGATAGAATTTGAGGATTCTATTAACTACAAATTTAATCAATTAAATTATACAACATTAATAAACTATGCAATATTAAATCAATAAACATCACACTATATTACATAACAAATAAAGAAATACTTACAAAAAGTAAATAACAAATGACACAAGATTTATAGTAGAAAACCCAAAGGTAAAAACCACTGTGAAAAGTAACCTTTATTATAGAGAACCCTTTTACATCTAGTAAATTACCTCCTCTAGAAATCCTAATCACAAGGGTAAAAACATCTTTGATATATATTTTTCAATATATCAAATGCGGACCGAAGTCCTTTTTATATGAGGTGATCGTGTAGGTCTCCGACCCACCTTTTCAACCTAAATGGTTGTGAGATATACTAAGGTTTAAAATTGGTGTCACTCAGATTTTCACCTGAAATCTGCGACTACCCTATCCAAAAATTTTCATACTTTTAAAATAATGGGTCGTTTGTTGTTTTTATTGCCCGAAATTTCTTGTATTGCGTCAAGATAATCCCAAAGAGCCATATTAGCTTTTTTCGCCAAATACCTAGATGCTCAAAATTTTTTTATTCGTAAGTAAGGATTTATCTCGGGAAATTTGTATTTAATTATTTTGAGCCCGTGTATGAGGCTATTTTGCGCTCTGTTTTAACTCTATTATGAGCGAATATGTTATTATTCCTACGTGCGGAAGGATTTTAACTTATTTTAAGTTTTGGGCTTTATTTGTAACTTTTGGCAATTTTTCGTGTTTTTGTGGTGTCCGTTTTGTTTTCGTGAAATTTCTCTGGAGCAATTCCTCGCCGGTAAGCCCGATTTTGGCTTTGAGCACTGGAAAACATATACGCACATTATGCCCAGAGGAAGTCACCATCGGAGGTCTGGATCACCGGGAAAAAGTGAAGTCGTGCACGAGAAAAGCCCCTACAGGATGGGCGCATTTTGGAAAACAAAGGATTTAAGGCTGCGATGGGAAAAATAGAAGCGGCAGCAGCGGGTGGGATTTTATTCTCTCGCCGCAAGGGGTACTTTTTCCCGTGATATAAAATTCACTTAAGCTGCAGTGGGAAAGTTAGAGGCTGCAGGCAGGCGGGAATTTATTGCCTGCCTTGCAGGGTAAAAATTCCCATGGTGAAATAAAAGAAAAGTGACTTAAGTGAAATCATGAGATTTTATTACCTGCCTTGCAAGGTAAATAATCCCATTGTCAAAGTCAAATCACTTAAGTGGATCATGGGATTTCGGGGCTGCCTTGCAGGGTAAAAAATCCCATTGTCAGAAATTCTTAAAAATAGAATTCTATTATGCAAAAAAGTGCGACCCACCTTGGGTGAATAATAATGCATTAAATAAATATTTGTTAATATTTATTCACCTGCAGCTTATGGAAAAGTCAACAAAAGCAAAGGGGAATAAATCAATTGGAAATAGAATTCTAAAATTAAATAAATTTAATTTATTTAATGCAGCCCCTTTTGAGAAGGAATTAATACTTTTTAAAGTATTAAAAGATTATATTAAATTCTATTTTCAGTGGCTATGGTCAAAGCACACTGTGAAGCTTAAGTGAAGTGATGTGTGAAGGATTAAATTGGATTAATTTAATTTATTGGATGGCTGTCCTTAAACATGCTATTTTTAAAAGAGAAGAGCATGATTTTTAATTAATTAATTGTCTTTAATTGTTAGGGCAATTATTAATTATAGAATTGTGAAGGTTATATAAGCATGGGCAGCCATATGGGTGAATTATTTAATTCACAAAGTCAAGAATTGCAGCCAAGTGGAAAAGTGCGCCCCATTAAAGGAAGGATTTTACTCGGCAAAGGTGGAGACAAGGCTAAAAGCTTCCAAATTTGGCGCATGCTTTGAAGGAGGTTGATCTTTGTCTACATAATTGTTTCGCACAGTGTTATAGGAGCTAGGTGTTGTTGAAAGGATTCATGCTCTCTTTATGTGCAAATTAAACACCATTTTTGGGGCAGCAGCTTGAAAAGTACAAATTTTTACGATTAAAATTCACTATTCATGCTCTAAGGTGGCCATTTTTGTCTGAATAAATTGCAGGAATTCATTACAGGTGCTTTACAAAGAAAAAGAGTTTTTATCAATGTCCAATACATTGCATATATCCTCCAAATTTGAAGAATTGTCCAGATCTGCACCAGTATTGAAGAATTCCAGTCAAATAAGAAGAAAAAGACATTCAGACAAAGATAGACAAAGCTATGGCGAAGAAAGATGAAAAAGAAAGCACAACGGAGTCATGCATCACTTCTAAATTTGTAGATATTGGAAACACGGATCTAGGCTCGGAACCTCTTGCTAAATTGATAGACAGATCTAGAGCAGGAAAGACTTCACTCATGCGTGCAGGAGAAACTTCACTCATGCGTGTAGATTAAAAGCAGTGGAATTATTCGAGCTGTAGCTTTTCCATCCATAGCCCAGTTGCCAGAATTTGTTATGCAGGTGCAGATCCATATCTAGATGCAGATGCAGATGCAAATCCATATGTAGATCCAGATCCAGATCTTATAGTTGCAAAATCTTCTGGCACAAAGGCTTCATCCTCTTGTTTCGAATGCAGCCCATGAAGAAGACAATGCGTGGGAAATTCCTTCCAAGACCTTGTGCATGTGCTCTCATCTTCCAGTTGAAGCCTTCATTGAATTTTCATTCACCTTGAGTGCTTTCCATAATTTTTAATTGCTCATATGCAATTAAAAATAAGGATGATGAGTTATCTACGGCCAACCTTGCACTGATGCATGTACAATGAAGAACGCAAAAGCTTTAAGGATAAAAGAGAAGACAATGCGAAGGCAAAATTTCAGCTTGCTTCCAATTCCAACTGCTTGCAATTCCAGCTTGTTTCTAGATCCAGCCACTTCAAGATCCAACTAATTCCAGCTTGTTTCCAGATCCAGTTTGAATCAGCTGCATACAGACATGAAAAAATACAAAGTTAGCTTTCCTCTTCCTTCTTCTTTCCTCCGACAAAGTCAGCTTTCCTCTTCCTTCTTCTTTCCTTCGACAAAGTAATTGAGCGATCAATTCAATTATACAACTTAAGTGATTGGTTTAAAAGCCATTACTTGAAGAAGTCAATTACTTGGAGATAGGTGGCGGACGTGCAAAATAGAAGGTTCTATTTTCAGTTGCAAATCATACATGTCATGCAAAGAGGAATTCCAGGAAGGAGATTGCCAGCTGTTTCTTTTTCGACTTCCACATGTGCCAGTTCAACTAAAGCTTCCAGCTTGTAATTGCCCCTCTACATTCTATAAGTAGAGGAAGAACCTTCGGGTTAATGATCGATCAGAATTTGTAAGAAGCAATCTTGTGTTCTAGACTTTGTGCTGAACCCTTGAGAGCAACTTGAAGCAGAGAAATACAAAGGAGCAGGTTTCCGGAGAACTTTGTGTCACGGTGTACTTTGTTTCTTGTTTTGAATCTTAGATCTTTTGATAAACTTTGTGTTATTTTAGATCTGGATCTAGAGCTGGCTTTGCTTTATAATTCTGTGTGTTCATATCTATTAAGTTTCTTCTATGTGCATGCAATTAGCTCTGTTATCTACTAATTGGGATGCACATCTTCCCCATTTCTTCTCTGCATTTCCTTTACTTCTTTCATCTATAATTCTCCTTTCTTAAACAACTGCTTACTTGCTGCAAAACTTCTTAGTTATGGTTCATGAACTAAGTGGTTAAAGTAAAACCCCCTGATAGATAATAACACATTTTTATTGACAAATCGACACGGAGCCTCACCGGTTAAATGAGGGAGATTTATCTCATGACTGCCTAGGTTTGATGCTATGCAGAAAATCTAGCCAACAGTTTTTGGCGACTCCGCTGGGGAACAACTATCTTTGCAGATCAAAGCTTATCTTTTGAAGATCAGAGTGTTTTCCATACAAATCTCAACCTGGCTGAACGTCCATTCACCCGATCCGTGAAGGCGCAAGGAAGGACTGATCATTTCTTCAGATTGTAGGAGAAATTCAATTTCAATCATCCTCCTCAAGTTAGAAGCCGCAGATCTAGTCTTTCACCAGGAAGAAGAGTGCACGCTCATCCAGATCCGGATCATCTTCAGCATAATCCGGCAGCTGGAATTATTCATCAAGTCTACTCTTGGAGAGGACGTGCCCCGTTCATCATGCTGAACCGAAACCCACTTGCCCCTGCAGCGCCTGTTCCATGGGGTGCAGCCTTTGGACCTCTTGAATCTGACTCCTCCTATGCATGATCTACCTAAAGGGACGAGAAAGAATTTTCCAAAATTCTTTGGAGATGGAAAGCAAAACCCGGATGATCATTTGGCGGCTTTCTTCATATCCTGTGGAGTGCTTGCAGTCGAACATGAAGATGTATCTGTCCGACTCTTCATAGAGACTCTGCATGACTTGGCTGGAGAATGGTTCTACCGGCTAGCTCCTGGCACCATAACCAACTGGGCTACTATGCGGGATGCGTTCCTGAAAAGATTCAAGGCAGCCGAAGATTCCAGCACTTTGATAACCCAACTGACTCAGTTGAAGAAGGAGCCACATGAGCACATGCGGGATTTTATTGCAAAATTCCAAAGATTACTGTACAAAATTCCGGCTTCTGCTTCTCTGAATGACGAGAATCAAAAGGTGTTCTTCATCAATGCTTTGCTTCCTGAAGTAAGCTATCAACTGCGAAGAGCACGTCCTGCTGATTTGTTAGCAGCTCAAAACATGGCGGTTGAAATTGAAGACGACCTCATCATGGCTGGAAAGATAAAGAGCAACACTTCTAGAGCTGAAAGTTCATCCTCTGCTACTACTTTCGATTCACTACTGCAAAAGTTAGCAAATGAGATGATGTAGATGAAGAAACAAATGGCTCAAATGGCTCAGGGCAACAACACTGCCCCTGCTCGGAATTTTAACAATAACAACTGGAACCGCATTGCTGGTTCCCAAAGATTAGCAATTGAAGCTGCTCCCAGAAACAACGTGGAGATGAATGAAGAAGACCAGGAAGCTGATGCGTTGATCAGTTCGAGAATGATGATTTTGTAGCTCCTGCTGGCGACTCCAACATTAATTTCCTAAACTACAAATCTAAACATGACGATGAGAAACTTCGTGAAGATGATCATGGTCATACATATGCAGTACTTACAAAATCACAAATTCGCCAAGCTGAGGCATTAGCTGACGAACAAAAAGGGGCAGCCCTTTACCTTCTTCCTTGGCTCCTAGAGATAAGAATGCAAGTTTTTCATCTTAACCACAGAAAGTGGCTCTGTATCGAATATATTCCTTCCCTCGACATTGTTGATCATGCCAAGAAAATTAAAGTTCAAATGTCAGAAGCCGAATACCTGAGAGATTTTCCTGAGCAGTTAAATATGCTAGTCAAATATGTGCAATCACCAGACAATCCAATACATCAAAAGGCCTTTTGCCTAAGCCCAAGGATACTCCTCCCCAGAACAACACTGCAGTTGTTAAATCCTCACCATCTTCTGAAAGAGTGGAACCATTCTATGTTTCTCTATTGCTTAATGGTTTCAAGTTAAGCAATTGTGTTTTAGATTCGGGCGCTTCTGATAATATCATGCCAGCTAAAGTTACAGATGCTCTCGGGCTTACCCTGACAAAGACCATAAAAAGGTGCTACTCCATGGAGAGACAAGTTCCTTTAATCGGACAAATCAAAGATGCACAAGTTGTTCTGGCAGCTTTTCCTGACAAAAGATTAAAGATGACAATCTTAGTTGCAAATATTCCTGTCTCCTATGGGATGTTGCTGAGTAGAAACTTTTGCAAAGAGCTGGGAGGAGAAGTAAAAATGGATTGGTCATGTGCGCACATTCCTATCAAAGGGCTTAACCATAAGCTGGAGCTAGAAAAGAAGTCCATGTACACAGTTACAAAATCTGAGGATTCTAGATCTTAGATTCTTTTTCAGGAATCTGACCGTGGGGTCTATTTCTTGGAAATGAATAAAGATATTCCAGAGCCAAAAATTCAACCAGAACCAGAGCCAACAAAAGAAGAAAAAGTTTGGACTCTGGAGTTTAAAGGCACATGTTGTTCTTTTGGATCAGGTGTTGGCGCTCTACTAATATCTCCAGATCATGAGGTATTTCCATACTCCCACAAGCTGATGTTCGAGAACACCAATCATACGACGGAGTATGAAGCATTGCTTCTAGGAATGGAGCAAGCTAAAAAGAAAGGAGTAAAACTCCTCAAAGCCCAAGGAGATGTTGAACTTCTAGTAAAGCGAGTTCGAGGCGAGTCAAGTTAAAAGAGATAAGCTGGAGCATTACGGATGTAAAGTGCTTTCCGCCACATTCGATTTTGCAGCCTTCTCTATTGACTTCATTCCAATAAATCAAAACTCCAAAGCAGATTCTTTGGCAGTCACAGCTATACTATTGAATCCGGATAGACCACCGTCCATATTCAGACAAGGAAACTATAAAGTGGAGATGGTCTACCGCCCTGTGGTCCCTCGAACAAACATCCGCATGTTTGCATGTGAAGGAGCAAATCACCACCATGGCAAACAGTCACAGAAAAAGCTGATCCAGGTTATGATGACAGCAGTGGAATAGTCCAACCAAAGGGTAACAAAATACCCAAGGGTTTGGAAACTTTCAACAAGCATGATCGGTACCTGAAGAAGAAGAAGGAATATGGTGATAGTTCTTCTTTAGAAATGCAGCAAATAAGTTTGGGAACGGAGCAAGTTGATGCAGACTTACCTGTCACGAAGAGAAGAAAGGATGAGCCACCACCAGATGAAGTTGATAAGGACTTGCCCAGAGTCTTTGACAAGAAGGCCAAAGAAAGGAAGTTCAAGATCAGAGATTGGGTACTCTGGAGGGACAAGGGACATGAACCGAAGGGCATACACGACAAATTTGATCCACTCTGGAAAGAGCCCTTCGTGATCAAAAGAGTTGCAGGAATGGATACCTTCTTCCTTGCCTACCGGGATGGAATTGAGTTACCACTGCCTTTCAACGGGCAGCATCTGAAGCTGTTCATGAACTGAAGAAGCAGGGTAAAACCTGTATGTACATAAATAAAACTTTGTTTGTTTTTCCTTGTTTTGTTTTGTTTTTTGTGATGTGCTTTGTGTTGTGTTTGTTTGCCTGACCCCGTGCCCAAAGGACAAGATACGAAACCAGAGATGCTGGGATCTCATCTTTTCCCTTTGTCATTCTGACAAGAGAAAAAGATGTCCACAGACGGAGCCAACTGGTGTCACTCAGATTTCACCCTGAAATCTGCGACTACCCTATCCGAAAATTTTTCGTACTTTTAAAATAATGGGTCGTTTGTTGTTTTTATTGCCTGAAAGTTCTTGTATTGCGTCAAGATAATCCCAAAGAGCCATATTAGCCTTTTTCGCCAAATACCCAGATGCCCAAAATTGTTTTATTCTCGTCATTGCCGGGATTGTCTCATGGAAATTTGTATTTAATTATTTTGAGCCCCGTATGAGGCTATTTGCGCTCTGTTTTAACTCTATTATGAGCGAATATGTTATTATTCCTATGTGCCAGAAGGATTTTAACTTATTTTAAGTTTTGGGCTTTATTTGTAACTTTTGGCAATTTTTCGTGTTTTTGTGGTGTCCCGTTTTGTTTTTCGTGAAATTTCTCTGGAGCAATTCCTCGCCGGTAAGCCCGATTTTTGGCCCGAGCACTGGAAAACATATACGCACATTATGCCCAGAGGAAGTCACCATCGGAGGTCCGGATCACCGGGAAAAAGTGAAGTCGCACAGAAAAGCCCCTACAGGGGGATGGGCACATTTTTGGAAAACAAAGGATTTAAGCTGCGATGGGAAAATAGAAGCAAGCAGGGTGGGATTTTTACTGTGCACGTGCAGGGTACTTTTTCCCGTGATATAAAATCCACTTAAGTTGCAGTGGGAAAGTTAGATGCTGCAGGCAGGCGGGAATTTATTGCCTGCCTTGCAGGGTAAAAATTCCCATGGTGAAATAAAAGAAAAGTGACTTAAGTGAAATCATGAGATTTTATTACTTGCCTTGCAGGGTAAATAATCCCATTGTCAAAGTCAAATCACTTAAGTGGATCATGGGATTTCCGGGGCTGCCTTGTAGGGTAAAAAATCCCATTGTCAGAAATTCTTAAAAATAGAATTCTATTATGCAAAAAAGTGCGACCCACCTTGGGTGAATAATAATGCATTAAATAAATATTTGTTAATATTTATTCACTGCAGCTTATGGAAAAGTCAACAAAAGCAAAGGGGAATAAATCAATTGGAAATAGAATTCCAAAATTAAATAAATTTAATTTATTTAATGCAGCCCCTTTTGAGAAGGAATTAATACTTTTTAAAGTATTAAAAGATTATATTAAATTCTATTTTCAGTGGCTATGGTCAAAGCACACTGTGAAGCTTAAGTGAAGTGATGTGTGAAGGATTAAATTGGATTAATTTAATTTATTGGATGGCTGTCCTTAAACATGCTATTTTTAAAAGAGAAGAGCATGATTTTTAATTAATTAATTGTCTTTAATTGTTAGGGCAATTATTAATTATAGAATTGTGAAGGTTATATAAGCATGGGCAGCCATATGGGTGAATTATTTAATTCACAGGTCAAGAATTGCAGCCAAGTGGAAAAGTGCGCCCCCATTAAAGGAAGGATTTTACTCAGGCAAGGTGGAGACAAGGCTAAAAGCTTCCAAATTTGGCGCATGCTTTGAAGGAGGTTGATCTTTGTCTACATAATTGTTTGCACAGGTGTTATAGGAGCTCAGGTGTTGTTGAAAGGATTCATGCTCTCTTTATGTGCAAATTAAACACCATTTTTTGGGGCAACAGGCTTGAAAAGTACAAATTTTTACAGTTAAAATTCACTATTCATGCTCCGGTGGCCATTTTTGTCTGAATAAATTGCAGGAATTCATTACAGGTGCTTTACAAAGAAAAAAGAGTTTTTATCAATGTCCAATACATTGCATATATCCTCCAAATTTGAAGAATTGTCCAGATCTGCACCAGTATTGAAGAATTCCAGTCAAATAAGAAGAAAAAGACATTCAGACAAAGATAGACAAAGCTATGGCGAAGAAAAATGAAAAGAAAGCACAACGGAGTCATGCATCACTTCTAAATTTGCAGATATTGGAAACACGGATCTAGGCTCGGAACCTCTTGCTAAATTGATAGACAGATCTAGAGCAGGAAAGACTTCACTCATGTGTGCAGGAGAAACTTCACTCATGCGTGTAGATTAAAAGCAGTGGAATTATTCGAGTTGTAGCTTTTCCATCCATAGCCCAGTTGCCAGAATTTGTTATGCAGGTGCAGATCCATATCTAGATGCAGATGCGGATGCAAATCCATATGCAGATCCAGATCCAGATCTTATAGTTGCAAAAGCTTCTGGCACAAAGGCTTCATCCTCTTGTTTCGAATGCAGCCCATGAAGAAGACAGTGCGTGGGAAATTCCTTCCAAGACCTTGTGCATGTGCTCTCATCTTCCAGTTGAAGCCTTCATTGAATTTTCATTCACCCTGAGTGCTTTCTAGAATTTTTAATTGCTCATATGCAATTAAAAATAAGGATGATGAGTTATCTACGGCCAACCTTGCACTGATGCATGTACAACAGAAGAACTGCAAAAGCTTCAAGGATAAAAGAGAAGACAATGCGAAGGCAAAATTTCAGCTTGCTTCCAATTCCAACTGCTTGCAATTCCAGCTTGTTTCCAGATCCAGCCGCTTCAAGATCCAACTAATTCCAGCTTGTTTCCAGATCCAGTTTGAATCAGCTGCATGCAGACATGAAAAAGACAAAGTTAGCTTTCCTCTTCCTTCTTCTTTCCTCCGACAAAGTCAGCTTTCCTCTTCCTTCTTCTTTCCTCCGACAAAGTCAGCTTTCCTCTTCCTTCTTCTTTCCTTCGACAAAGTAATTGAGTGATCAATTCAATTATACAACTTAAGTGATTGGTTTAAAAGCCATTACTTGAAGAAGTCAACTACTTGGAGATAGGTGGCGGACGTGCAAAATAGAAGGTTCTATTTTCAGTTGCAAATCATACATGTCATGCAAAGAGGAATTCCAGGAAGGAGATTGCCAGTTGTTTCTTTTTCGACTTCCACATGTGCCAGTTCAACTAAAGCTTCCAGCTTGTAATTGCCCCTCTACATTCTATAAGTAGAGGAAGAACCTTCGGGTTAATGATCGATCAGAATTTGTAAGAAGCAATCTTGTGTTCTAGACTTTGTGCTGAACCCCTGAGAGCAACTTGAAGCAGAGGAATACAAAGGAGCAGTTTTAGGAGAACTTTGTGTCACGGTGTACTTTGTTTCTTGTTTTGAGTCTTAGATCTTTTGATAAACTTTGTGTTATTTTAGATCTCGGATCTAGAGTGGCTTTGCTTTATAATTCTATGTGTTCATATCTATTAAGTTTCTTCTATGTGCATGCAATTAGCTCTGTTATCTACTAATTGGGATGCACATCTTCCCCATTTCTTCTCTGCATTTCCTTTACTTCTTTCATCTATAATTCTCCTTTCTTAAACAGCTGCTTACTTGCTGCAAAACTTCTTAGTTATGGTTCATGAACTAAGTGGTTAAAGTAAAACCCCCTGATAGATAATAACACATTTATATTGACAAATCTGACACGGGAGCCTCACCGGTTAAATGAGGGAGATTTATCTCATGACTGCCTAGGTTTGATGCTATGCAGAAAATCTAGCTAGCAAAAATATTTAATAATAGAAATATAATTATTTCTTTTTATTAAATATTTAACCTAAAGTATATCCTAGGTTTTAATATTTAATAATATAGATATAAATATTTCTTATTATTAAATATTTAACCTATAGTATAATGTTGGACCCATATTTAACTAAGGGGTGTTCGGTCCACTTAACCATTATGTTCCAACAACCTCCTCCATTAAGCCACTAGTAGTTCTAAATCCCTTGTAAACCGAGAGAGTTGAATATCATGTAAAAAAAAATAAAAACAATAAAAAATAAAAGTCAAAATTCAAAAGCAATAAACAAAGAAAAGAGTAATATCAAAAACTCTCTCGGGGGTCTTTCCAAAGATATCTCTCGAGGGTTATAGATGCACATTTGGTAGTAAAGTAAGATATGGCAATAATAAAATATCTCTTTTTCTAGGCTATAAATGTTTGGCTGGAAAAAAACAATGTACGCCTTACAATTACTTTCCCTTTCATTAATCATCAACCACGTATTTCAAATCACACCTACACTTTGGCTCGTGTTTTCACTTTTTGTCTTATGAGTCTTTGCTTTAAGAAATAATTAACTTTCATAAGTACACACAAAATCTCAACAAGTCATAGGGCTAGTCCGTCACCTTGTGTGATTTATATCTTGTTAAAGCTCCCGTTTTACCTCACTTGTTGTCTTATGACTTGTGTATTCATGCTCATCATGTGTTCAAAAACACTTTTTTCAAACCATGTTTATACACTTGTTACAATTACGATCCATTGTTACAACCATGAAACTTTTATATTTACACTAAAATTTATTTGAAATGATCACTGTGGGCATCTGTTGCCCTTTCTACACCCTCTACCTTATCATCATGTTTCTTATAATTTGTATTACATCATTTCCCATTTTCATGTCCTTTGCTTTGCATTTATTCTTTGCAGACCCCACCATTCTTCATTCATCATTTTTGACCCCCTTGTATCATCATCACATCTCATTGGTAACTCATATCACACCCTTAATTTACCCCATACCTTATGATTCATCTCTAACCACCCGATACCCTACCCTAACCCTCACCCCAACCCTTCCTTACTCACCTTGATGAGTTACTCTAACGACTCACCAAACTGCTCCCCACCCATCCCGACTCACCCCATTGAGTCACATTAGTGACATGGCCGGTTATATTTTACCTCTCCCTCACTTCCTAAATCCTTGGCGAGTCACCCTCATGACTCACCGAGTTTCTTCCATTATCCCCTATAACTCCTCCCCCGCTCGCTTTCTACTTACCCAACCTGCAGAGTGAGGGCCCCACACCAAAATTCCCTCTCTAAAGATCTCTCCCACTTCCTCACATCTCTCTCACCACCCTTAACCTCATCAAGTCTTACTCACAACTCATCTCACCAACTCATAAACCCTCCCTCCCCAAGCTCACTTTTACCTCTCCCACTTCCTTACCCTCCCATCGAGCTGATCATCTAACCCAATCCCACTATTTTTGAGTTGTATTAGTGACTTGGAAATTGTGCCTAAACACGACACTCACCTTGGTGAGCTACAAGAGTGACTCACCTACACCTTGCTCCCCATAACCATGATACCCTCACTCTGAAAAATATCCCCTAATCAAGTTACGCAAACGAATCATCCATGCATGAATTCACCCTTGCATTCCCTCGGTGAGTTACTTTCCCTTCCACATTCCCTAATCACTCATGTGACACCGAGTCAACCTACCCTATAACTATAACATAAACACTAGACATCTCCCTATAACTTTTCACCCCGAGCCCCATCGAATCCTAAGCTACCCTAACCCTCTTCCTATAACTCATCCCCTCGTGGTTCCCTACTCCCACCTTGATCAACCTCCATCGAATCTCATCGATAAGCTGTTGGTGTTATTTACCACATATACTGTTGCCTTGGTAAGTCACTCACTCCCATCATCATGATCCACCTACATGTGATGTAGGAGATTTAACTCTTCATGTTCCCTTATCATCTTGCCTAACAACTCACTTTCCAGCCCTTTGTAAAAATATCCATACACCCACTCGATGAGTCACCCATGTGACTCACCATTTCACTATAATTCCTCTCACCCACTCATTAATTCATTCATGAAACTTATTAGCTCATGGGCTGTAAGTATCCCTCAACTTGTTAGCCCCAACTAGCTAGCCAACTCACCCAACTAGATCACCCACCATCTCATCCAACCAAATCACCCAACTAATTCACCTATTTATCCCACCCACCTCACCACGTATCTATAGCACACTTGCTGCATAACTTTCCTTATAACTCGCCATGCTCACCCAAATCTCTGTGCTCTCCGGTGAGTCTTTCTACTTACCTCTATCATGTCCTCTACACTTTCATTCATTCTTATGTATTTTCATCATCACGTTTTCACATGTACTTAACTAGGGCAACACTTCTCTTGTCTCTCTCTCAAGATAGCTTTTCCAAGGTTTACTTTCTCTCTTATCCAATTGCCACTTTTCATCCCACATCATGCCAGGACACCCTGTGGCTCTGAAAAACTGTCACTTGAGGGAAGAATCATACAACAACCCTTCTCTTCAATCCTTATGACATCCAATCATTACAAAATTGACTCAATACTATTTTCCTTATGAAATCAACCTATCAAACCCTTCATAGATTCCTATTGAAGTGACACATCATTCATATTTCTAGGTTATTTTTTATTGAGTTAGCCATCAAATCCACAATTGTGACAACCACCATCATAGGGTTAGATGACCCCCATTTCGCATTCATTTTTGTTACATCTTATCTATTATAACACGTAACCAAAAAGGGGAAAAATTTAGACACTAGAGAAAACAACTTACACACATGAGGTACCCTATTCAAAAATACTAAAAACATCTTAAAACTTAAAAAACCTAAAAATAAAATAATACCACAAAACCAAATAAAAATATAAAATCTAACAAAAAGATGATAAAAGATAACTCGCCATTCATTTACTAGTCCTCACCCACTCACATTTAACTATGTCCCATCATACCTCTTACACCCTATCATTGTACCCATATGTGTCCCACTCCCCTATGCACTCAAAAACTATATAATACTACTCACCCCCTTCATTCTAACCCCTGAATCTTTGTGTACTAAGGCTATACTTGAGTTTTCTTGCTATCTTGCTCACATATCTCAGTTTTATAAGTCTTGAGGAAGTGAAATTCAAGTCCAAAGGAAATACCCAATTTACGAAAACATTTTTTTAGTAGACTTTCAACATAGGTAGGAATTGTAACTGTGATTGGCTTGTTATCTCTATGTGATTTTTGGTAAATCTCAACTACGATTGTCCTTTGATTTGAGTTAGGTATACTTGTCATTTTCATTTATTGCTTTATAATTTTACATCAATAACATGTCTTTTATATACTTAAAAGGGTTAGGGATATAACTAAGGTAGGTCCCCTGACCACAATTTTTTTTAACATTTTTCAAGTGTGTTTATGTGCAGGTTTAGATTCAGATCTAGAAAAATTTTACCCACCTTATTCGATGAAAGAAACTACAGTTGTCCCTCACTTCACATTGGCATCATAAGCCCATTTTGTTTAGTAGCATTGATTTGGAGATTTCATATCAAATAATCCATCTTGTAGGTGATCCAAATCTAGGTGTACACTAACACATATGGATTGTGTAAGACTAGTACATATTTTTCCATCTTCATATTGGCTACTATATACATTTTTATCATCACATGTTGGATTGATTACTTGTCTTATGTGCATAGTATTTGGACTTCTCTATGTGTGTGTGAAACATAGGTTTCCCTTGTTTATGTCCTTATTTTCCTTTATTTATGTAGCCATGTGCCCCTTGTTTATATATGTGAAACTATTGTGTCCATTATATGTAGTGATTCAACCCTATAATAAATAAATAAGAGGGTGTTGGGTTAATGCGGTATTATTTATCTAATGGTTAAGGTTTAGAAATAGGTAGTACATTTTATTGAATTAATAAACATTAATTCTCATATTATAATGTACTATTATTAGTAATTTGTGATATAGAATAAGGAAACAACTATTAAAAAATGAAAATAGGTACACTTAGTTGATTTTAGATGCATGAAGTGATATGGCGGTGTTGTTTGATTGTATACATTAGAAGTGATATGACATAGATTTGTTTATGAGTTTGGAATGTAAAACTAATAAGGTATGGAACCATGAAGTATGTATGGAAGTGTTAGATGATATAGTACCCATTGAATGGTTTTACATGGTGATGTATTGGTTCTCTATAACGTTTTGTGTCCTTGTGAATGACTATGATGTGCTTCACCTGAAAAACCTAGGCATCATACATTTTGAAACCCAATGTGTGATGTGCAATATTTTCTAACCATAACCACAGGTAGGAGACCTTGTAAAAGGTAAGTGGTGCTGTTGAAGTGAAATTCATACACTTATCTACATTATTAATACCCAAAAGATGAATCAAATTGCATGTATTTACCCACATAACATTTGATATCTATATGGATGTAATTAGTTTTAAAACTTGACCACTTGGTAATAAGGAACGAAGGATTGGAATGTTTAGCTTGAATTAGATTTACAGGTATCTATATTGAGAAGTGTGACTCTTGAAATTAGTTGGGAGTGATTCAAACTTGTGGGAGGGGTGCTCCTAGATTGTGTTGCTATTGCGAAGGGATTTTAGAGAGCTTGGAGTGATTTTATAATGTATTTTACAAGTATGCTCTTGAAAGTTCCAGGTGATTGCTAGGTGGGTAAATAGGTGAGTTAGACTTGCTTATGTAGGTCTTCATAGGTAAAATTTCACATTAAGATCAACCTCGAGGTTATAAATCAACCCATAAAAAGATATCAAATTGAAAAAGAGACTCTGTGGGTGACTAGGAAAAAAATGTCATCCTTAGACAAAACCATTGGATGAT
Organism: Taxus wallichiana var. yunnanensis; assembly: GCA_018340775.1. Taxonomy (NCBI): domain Eukaryota; kingdom Viridiplantae; phylum Streptophyta; class Pinopsida; order Cupressales; family Taxaceae; genus Taxus; species Taxus wallichiana. The sequence continues at coordinate 74,469,717 of CM031239.1, forward strand.
TTTGTCTTAAATGAATGGTCCCATACATGCAATTTATGAGATTATGTAAATTTCTAGGAATGATTCCTATGAGGAATATATTATTATGGACTACTGCAATTAGTTATGTGAATGATGGAGAAATATTAATAGTGAAGAAATTCCTATGATAGAGATAAAGATAATTCACCTAGGCTCATAATATGTACTTAAGTAATAATCTAGGTATAAACCCAAATTTTTCATTTCCAAATGATACATTTCCAAATTTAGGTGTCTAAATTACCCCCTTTGGATATGAAATGCAAATTACATGCTTAAATTAAAAGATACCTAATACTGTAACCACAATTTGTCTTTACTTGAGGTTGTTAATTTTCTCTTACATGTTGGCACACTCTAAGTGATTTAACAAAAATAGAATAAATGCTAAACCCTAATTACGATTCATGTATGATACACAAATTCTAAAGTAAAAATTTAACACAAGTAAATAAGCTAATGAATATGAAACCCTAAGTGCAAGAGAGAGAGAAAATGAATTAGATGATTTAACACTTTTCCTGGAACTGATCTGGATTAAAAAATTGATGAATAGGAAGGGAAGACTGCCATAAATATGTACTTGTAAATTTTGGAGTTGTTGGATGGGGCTAGACTACGGTACTGGAATGAGACATGGGAACCTAGTCATTAGATAAATCTATTGGGTTCCTTGAATACGCAAGAGCTCAAAACTTGATTTTTCTGGTGTCGTATAAGGTTATTAATATTCATTTTCGGTCATCTGTATGTCACAATATGATCATTAAAGCACCTATAACTTGTAAAGAGATGTCCACCTGTGAAACCCTCAAAATACATCAAATCTCAAAAAGTAAATATGCAATATGAGGACTCGATCGACCGACCACGATGGTCACTTGATTGAGTGAACTTACAACCGAGTGCTACACTACATCTCAAAATTCATGTATTTCTTGTGCGTGTGTGATAGAATCGTTTCATAGGAATCCCTTATGCAAGTGCACTTAATAGCGAGAGATAACTATATGTACTAATATAAATATATGTGTGGATGGAAAAATGAACTTCCCCTTCCTATGAAGTTTATGTAAAAATGTAGTCCCTTATCCCTTTTATGAGTACTAGATGGATGCCTTTGATGCTTATAGATGCATTTGGATGAAACCTTTGGTGACGATAATATATTCTTAAACCTTGATACCTTATATTTATCATGTTGCTTTATATTTATATGATTCCCTTGGTTGAATTTCATAATTGACAACTAGAAGGCCGACCCATAAGAAAATAAGATGTCCAAAAGATGAAAAAGGACCAAAAAGAGTGAGTAAGATGTAAAGAGGTTAGATAAATGGAGTAGGGTGAGAAATGAGTGGGTAAAATTTACAATATTTGAATGGGTCACAATAAATAATAATGGTATATACATAGCCATCATGTAGGAATTTAACACATTGATGAATTGTAGAAGGTACTACTTGCATAGATTGAAGCCATGGCCTACCAAGTAAGAAATTGTATTGGAGTTTGATGTCAATAAAAAAGAATACCGAAGGAACAATTTTAGGACCAACTGTGAGAGGTAAGATGATAGTGCCCATGCACGGGCATGCGAGAAGAATCATAGCTATGGATAGAAATGGATGTTGGACTAACATGAGATGAGGAAAGGCCAAACTATTGAATAAATGTGATATTACAAATATTGATCTTGGATCCATTATCAACTACTACCCACCTAACCTATGTTATGTCTGAATATTTTAGAAAAAAATTATGCACTTTAAACATTATTTAGGATCGATTATCATACTACTATTTAGAGGGTTTTGAGTGAAGAAAGTATGAATTAACCCCCATCTTTTAGCCATATTGTTTTATTTCATTTTTTCATTTCGACCTTTTACATCCACATGCCCAGTCAGCTTTTGTCATCCCACATTATTTTATCCTTGACTGGGGCACCCAAACTAGTACTAGGGTGCCCATGGGAACCCCGGTCCTTTTTTAACTTTCCCACCATATTTTGGGCTATTTATAGCCGTTTTAGCTTCTTATATTTTTGGTGGTAAGCCATTTTGGGGTTAATTACAAAATCATATTAAGAGCATATTATAAATATAAATTTATGAGACCATAATGAGGGACGAAGCACTAGTCACTACTATCATCCATCTAGAGTTGCATCCACTTGGAGATAATTTGCATTCATTAGCTACATCACAAGGAAAAGTATGGTTCATCTACATCACACTTCATAGGGGGAGGGATTCTATTCTATTTCATGCACACAAGCTATTAATTTTTCTACATTTAGTTATTGCTTGTTACTTCAAAGTGCGATTGACATAAGCGAACCTAATGCACAATATGCACACACTCACCGAACTACATTTAGATTTGAAATGTAGTGTAACACTCGATTAGTAAGCCCATTATTTTGGAAACTAAGGTCATTCTGAACCACTTATTTGCATCTATATTTTTAGGGTTTTGATACTTCTTTTGATCTGTTGCAAGTCTTTTCATCATCTTGGATTATTGGCAACATCTGGCGCATGGAAACGAATTTGATGGCACATATGGTGAGGGTTTTAGACCACCTTCCAAACCTGTAAACTTGATTCGAACCTTATGTATAGAACAGGATTCCCATTCTATAGACCAGAGTGCCCATAGGCACCCTAGTCCCTCTCCAGGTGCTCCAGTCTAGTTAGATACTCCATATCCATCCTTTTCGGGTCTTCCACACAATTGTTCTCGCTTTTCTGTTCCTCTAATAACCTCTATGACATAGTCCAACAAAGTCCTCTAATCGGATGAATTCATTCCAACTCTCTCTTGCACATTAGGGTTAGCATTTCCTTTTGCATACTTTCTTGGGTCACTTACATACTTATTTCTGAATTTATTTAATGCCTTTATATGTCATTTTAGATTAGATTAACTATCCCGATATTCATATTTTAGTTAATCATTTTGGTGAACCCGATGGTTGTGAAACTACCTTTTTGATAATGTCATCTCCTTATCAATTTGTGGCTCAATCCTATTATCCTACCTTTTCACAAACTAAATTCTCAAACTAGTTACTACTGCCATTTATTTCATGTGTGTGCATACCCAACATCCTCCGCACTTTGTCACACCTCATGTTGATCCATCTATTAATGTAGTCACTACTCATTGTGCTCATCTCAATCTGCTACAGCTCCACCTACCTCAATTCCTCCACCCATTACTTTGGTACCTCTTCGTACTACTTATAAGGGCTGTGAAATTATTAAGAAACTTAAAAATATGCCTCGCTAAGATATATCTTTATGAATTATTGTGTAATGCACCAGATTTTTGTAACACACTAGAAGCTGCCCTTTTTCTATTCATATAGAAACTCATAATTTTGTGGTGGCCCACACATCTAATAAAATCCCTTCATAATTTACCACATGCTATATATTTCATTGATGAAGATCTGTCACCTTTTGCTAAAAGTAATCAGTGTGCTCCTTTTCTCATTACTTCCTTCCATGTTAGCATCACTTGCATTAAGTGAGTCCTCATTGATAATGGATCAACCTTGAATTTGTGCATTTATTCTCTTTTAAAACAACTAGGTATTAATGATAATCTAATTTATAAGAATTCTATGCTCATTTGAGGTTATGACTCTATAACTTGCACATGCCTAGGGTCTATATCATTACATATTTGATTTGGGCCTAAGATTGTCCTCACCAATTTCTATCTTATTGACACCTCCTTTCAATTTAATATTTCTTTAGGAAGGCCTTGGATTCATCGAAGCAATTTGGTACTATCTACTATTCACCAATGTGTTAAGTTCTTACATGATGGCTATGAAAATACTATCATTGATGATCCATATCCATTCATATATTTTCACATAGATCCCATTACTTCTATGAACATACCACCTTCGCAACATATTCCATATAGCAGTCTTGACACATATGAAATTGTTCAACCTAGCGCTTCACAATCTTCTCCTACCACTCTCAATGATCTAGCTATCTCTATTTATACTATGGATATTATTTCACCTATAGTATCGACTCCTACTAATGTACCTTCTCCACCCATCGTGACACCATCTACTAATCCATCTACGGTGGCACCAAAAACATATTCGATAGTGCTACACAACATGATGATGCTCACACCGATAATTCTAAGGATTTTGATGATGAATTTGATGCTATCAAACTTATGGATGATGCATTTGGACAACTTGATTTTAATCCTCTTGGTGTAAAAATTCTTATTTTAAAGAAACCTATGTGGTGATGGCCGGTGAGTATAGGTTCAAGACCCCTACATATACTAATTCTATGGTACTATACCGAGGTCCATAAATAGTGTAGATGCTATTTCCTCTTCTACTCCATAGGTTCCAACTCCGCTTCCTCCTTTCACTTGCACAATTTTCATCGACATGTCCTTTTGGCAACACATCCTGTTGATCCTACTTTCTTAGACAATATTTGTACACTTAATAGTTTGGTTAGATTTGGCATGACACTTAATGGCATATTACCACCGATTCATTCTCCACATATTTATCATGGGTATTTACACATTAGGGTAGCTTACACATTTTGTTTCTTTCATTTGACGGTGTTTTTGTGTGTTCACCTCGTGACTCTCCACTCACACTTGGACAATCTTGGCTTGACTATATTGTAAGACGATCGATGCACATCACTCTTTACTTACATTCCTATGACTTTTGGCACTATCTCTCTTCATAGTGATTCTTCTTTGACTTTTGTTCCAAATATCTCTCTTTGTAATGCTCACGGTTATCCACCGATCTCTTTTACGGATGAGGAGTATACAATGAATTTGTACACACTCCGCCTGCAATGGGCCCCCGTATGATACTTATCACTCTATAACTTATCGGGTTTACGATACTAATCTAGTAGGTTTCGATCATGAAAATGATGATCTACTTGATCATGACACATAATCATCTCCTCATTCATGCACTTGGGGGTATAACATTTAACATACCCCCTTTTATTCTAGCATACTTACCTTGACTACATTACACTCTTAACATCATCTCATCTTGCTTAGTCATACATGCGTTACAACATTGTCTTTTCTTGATGACACACTCTTGTGCTTTGGTTCACACTTGAATGTTGAAGGCTTACTACAAATGAATCCCACACACTACACTCTAGGTATTAAACATTGTGTTTCATCATCCATCATTTATCATGCATCATGCACCATACATTCTACATTTAGTCTACAATATTTCCACATTGGAACATTTACACATCACATACTATACTAGTCTTCATCACACATGTGTATAACATGACATTATCCTACATAATACATTATTAGTCTATCTACATACATTACATGATACTATAAAAATTACACTTTACAAATTATACACATGTTGCATTGTGTTCTACACATCACATCTTTACACGTTCCACTCATCACATGGTCATTTTTCATACTACATTGTCTTATACGCACTTGAATTCACTACCCAATGACGCACTTTATTTCCTTGGTACATGCTTGACTGCCAAGGGTTTACCAATCAAATGGACCTTACATTCATCATACATTTATCATTCCACCTTTCATCATGTGAAATTTCTAGGATAGTGATACACGTTATAGGATAAATCGTCACTTACTCTATCATCTTGTAGTGGTATACACTTTAGGCTACATCACCACTCCCTACTATTAAACTTATAATGATGCATGCTTTAGGACTAAATCATCACTCATACATTCATTTTTGTGTGATATACACTTAGGGTATAATGTTCACTCCCATATATTCTATATGTCGCATATCATCATCATTATACATATACACACTCATCACAATGCACTAGATACAATACACACTCTTTGACCATTTCCTGATGATGCACTCTTGTTTATGGTTCATTATTGATTTGTTGAGGGGGTAAAATAAATGAGCCTCACTTGTATAAATTTCCATTCACTTGGGGAGCATGCAACTCCTATCATCCCATCTTACATTCCATTCCATCAATCCATGCAACATTTGCATATTATGGTTACTTTTACTCGTGCATAATTTTGTTTTCCATGATCTCTTTATTACATATGCCGAGTTAGATTACTTGTATATCATTTATATTCTATATCATCCACACATGCACATTCAAATTTTTTTCTATTTGTGATCACATATACAAGTCTCTTACATGAAACATGGATGCTCACCTTCTACCCTTCCTACACTTTGGTCATTGGAGGCATCCAAATTTGTCTCTTAAAACATTTTTATGTAGAAATATTTGTTTCCATACTTGTTTGCTACATTGTCTACTCTTGTTTTCTCTTGTTTGTGGGCATTTCCCTTTGATATGTGTGAACACTTATTTTTTTGTTTATGGCCACGATGGCCATGTGTGTCTTGGGACATCGTGAGTGATGTCCCCTATTTGCATCCCACTTTGTGTGGCTTACTTGCATTCTTATGTGTTTACATTACTTCTTTTCTTGGTATATTTTACACTCGTCCACGTAGTCTATACATTATTTTATATATGCATGGTTGTTGGTACCAAAACTTGTCTTTGGCTAGCCTTCTTGTTTTTTCATACCTTGGTTTCTACCAAGCACTTTCCGAGTAACAACATACATGTAGTTGTCCTCTTTTAGATCTATATTCTCTTATTAGCGATGTTGCATGCACCCCCAAAGAGGGGGGCATCATTTGGGGTTTTATAGACTAATATAGCACATTTACACTAGTTCAGTTTAGTGCATTTTCCACCCTTGGAATTTTGGGTTACATACAGTGAGTGGGTTCATACTAGTATACAAACGCCATACACAACAAATTTTATAGGACATGGTGTCCTTAGCATTCTGGGAAGTAGTTATAGGCACGGAATTTATAGTGGGTATGCCTCCCTACACTACTTCATCCGGTGGCATCGTATCACCCAAAAACTAGGACATACAAATATCTCTTCATAAAAATTCGGGAAAAAGTTAGAGCTTAGAGGATACATAAGAATTCCTCCCTATACTTCTTCGGCCTATGGAGGTTGATCACCCAAAAAAACCCCTGACGATTATAGGATATCCTTCTACACTTTCTTTCTCAACATGGATCAGGTGCACATGTTCCATTTACACTTTTTCATTTGTGTATTTTACATTCACATAATTTTTACATTCATATACATGTGTCTTTTACATTACATTTTTATAGATACATACATACATATTTTACTACTTGATCATTTTCTCCTTGCAAGTCCATCTCGTATGAGAAAAATGCGGTCAAATGGGGAAAAAACAACAACAATAACAATAACAACATAAACAACATCAACAACAACACTTCATGAAAACACACACCATACTAACCATGCAGGTACATCACACACACTAGTAGCTACACACGCATTTCCACCCTAGGTTCACTCTCATCACTTTTTTTGCATTTTCATATTTAGTTTCCACACTCCACCATATTTTTTCATTCCACGCTTTGTCTAGTCCTTAGACACACAATCTACTACAATATTCATGGACATCGTGTATACATCTCTATCTACTTTATGTTATCAAGATTTCGCTCACCAACATAAAGAGGGGGAAAATGTAGACACAAAATTATGTACTTTAGACATTATTTTGTCCCAATATCATGCTACTATTAAGAGGGTTTTTGAGTGAAGAAAGTATTAATTAACCCCCATATTTTGGCCATCTTGTTTTATTTTATTTCATCATTCCCAACCTTTTACATCCACATGCCCAATCAAATTCTGTCATCCTACATTATTTTAGCCTTCATTGGGGCACCAAGACTAGTATTGGGGCACCCTAGTCCCACCGAGGGGCACCTCGGTCCATTTTTAACTTTCCCACCATCTTTTAGGATCTTTCTATCCATTTTAGCTTCTTATATTTTTGGTGGTCATCCATTTCGGCATTAATTAAAAAATCAAATCAAGATAACCCTATAAATATAAAGTTATGAGACCATAATGAGGGACCAAAAACTAGTCACTATTATCATCCATCTAGAATTGCATCAACTTGGAGATCATTTTCATCCATTAGCTCCATCACAAGGATAAGGTTGGTTCATCTCGTATCACACTTCATAGGGGGAGGGATTCTATTCTATTCCATGCACACATACTATTACATTTTCTACATTTAGTTATTACTCGCTACTTCACAAAGTTTGACTGACACAAGAACACCTAGGGAACATTATGCACACACTCACGTAACTACATTTGGGTCTGAAATGTAGTGCAACGCTCAATTAGTAAGCCCACTATTGTGGCAACTAAGGTCAGTTCGACCCATTCATTTGCATCTTTCTTTTTAGGGTTTTGATACTTCTTTTGATATCTTGCAGGTATTTTCATCATCTTGGATTATTGAAGACATATGGTGTAGGGTAGTGAATGTTATGTGATACACAACGAGGGTTTAAGACCACCTTCCGCATTTATGAAATTCATTTACGGACCTTTTGGATAGACTAGGGCACCCATTTTGCAGACCGAGCACCCGTAGGTGCTCTAGTCCCTCTCTAGGCACTCCAGTACAATTAGATACTCTAGATCCATCCTTTTCACGGCCTCTACATAGTTGTTCCTACTTTTTGTTCCTCCATTCACCTCTACGACATAGTCCAAAAAGTCCTCTAATCATATGAGTTCATTCTAACTCTCTCTTACAAATTAGGGCTAACATTTCCTTTTACATAGTTACTTGGGTCATTTACATACTTATTTACTAAATTTATTTAATACCTTTATATGTCGTTCTAGATTAGATTAAATATCCTGATATTCATTTTTTAGTTAACCAAATAAAAAGAGGAGGATCATTGTCATAAATAAAAAGAGTGACAGTTACATCAGATGGGAAAGTACGATGATGAGAAAACACATATGAATAACTGATATACATAATTTGAAGGAGTATTAGAAGGAATACAAGTATTAAAGAAGAGAGTTGATTTTATCCTTACATTTAGGATTAGTTTGCAAAAACACATATATGGAAATATCCATGGTGGGAGGATCTAGAGTATTCGAATGTGGGTTCACCAAATGATTTAAAAAATAGAATTTATGTTAAACCCTAATTACAGAGTCATGTATGATACAAAAATGATAAAGTATAAATTTGACACAAGAATATAAGCTAATGAATATGAAACCCTAAGTGTGTAAGAGAGAAAGAGGAATTAATTGATTTCACACTTTTCCTGGAATTGATCTGGATTAGAAAACTAATGAATAGGAAGGGAAGACCATCGTAAATGTGCATTGTACATTTTGGAGCTATTAGATGAGGTTGGACTAGGGTGCGAGACCGGGTCGGGGAACACGGGTGCTAGAGACCTCTACTTGGTGCATGTGGATGCTTGCAGAGCTCGAACTGATTTTTTTGATGTTGCACAAGTGTCATTGATATTTACTGTTGGTCTTCTTCTGTATGTCACAATATGATCATTGAATGCACATGTAACTTGTAAATATATGTCCACTTGCAAAACACTCAAACTAAATCGAATCCCAAAAATATAATATGCAATATGGGGAGTCGGATGACCTTAGTAGTCACTCAACCGAGTGAACTTACGACTGAGCATTGCATTACATCTCATACTCCATGTAGTTCTTGTGGGTCTATGATAGAATTTTGCCCTAGGAATCCCTTTTGAAATTTCACTTGATAGAAGGTGATAGCTAGATGTACCAACATAAATAAATGTGTGGGTGGAAAAATGAACTTCCCCTTCCTATGAAGTGTATATAGAAAATACATTCCTTTTTACCTTGTATGAGTACGATATGGATTCCTTTGATGCTCTTAGATGCCTTTGGATGCAACCTTAGATGATGATAATAGATGTTTAGGTCTTGGTCCTTTATTTAATTCATATAAATTTGTATTTATATGATTCCCTTGGTTGAATTTCATAATAGACAACTAGAAGGCCAACCCATAAAAAAATAAGATGCCCAAAAGATGAAAGAGGCCCAAAAAGAGTGAGTAAGATGTAAAGAGGTCGGGGGACACCTAGAGGGGACAAGGGTGCCTGGGCACTAGTGTCTAGGGTCATAAATGATAAAAAGTGAAATACCGACTAGTTTGTAGGGTGTGTAAGACCATATATGGTGTCCCCGAGATTTCACCCTAAAATTTGGGACTACACCTTTTAAATTTTTTTCATTCTTTTCAAGTAATGAGTCATGTTTTGTGTTTGTTTTTTCTATAGTTTTTTACATTGTTCCAAGGTATCCCTAGAAATCCATAAAAGCCACATTTTCCAAATACCCACATGCTAAAGCTCACTCAATTCCTTCACCAGGGTTTTTTGAAAGAATTTTATTTATTTATTTATTAAATAAATAAAGGTCTTTTAAAAATATATGATCTAAAATTGGAGGATTTGGGTTATATAAAGTACTACACCCCATCATTATTATCACATAACATTCACATGGGGGAAGAATTTTTGCGAGATCAACTAATTGGAAAAAATTTTCATGTAATTTCCCACGATTTCTTTTGGGTTTTGTTTTTATTTATTTTTGTCTTTCTCCATTTTCTGCTCAAAAATCCCCGTAGCCTATTCATTCTTCATGTCAAACCTTTTCCCTGGGAAAAGAATCTTTTTTGTTTCCGAATCGTTAGTGCAAAGCAGCACCCCCTAGATGTTTATCGATTTCTGATAATGGACATCCTACACAACATTGAATCTTTTCCCCAAGTGTGGGACTTGTGAAAATGGGAAAAGAATGTATTAGAGGCTAGCTCCTTAAATCCTCGAATTTATTGCTTGAAAGTTGCAGAGGTTTAAACTCAAAATCCTACTCTAAATTCCAAGGGGACAGAGATAAAGATGCAAAGAAATAAAACTAAGACTAATAAGGTGATACACCAAAGGAGTGGTGAACATTTACTTCTACAAATTGACACAGATTATAGAAATGCAACAAAACATCATGCACAAACTGATAAAATGTAATGAAAGATCATAAATGAAGCAAACAACACAAGAAGAGGACTGAAACTCATTCACAGAGCTTGCATTGTCATTTCAATATCAAAAATACATGCATTACAATAGTAGAGAGGTAGAAAACATGTTGCAGTCCTAAAAGAGGTCTGATATTCCACAAAATCACTTTCTAGGGTGAAAGAGGGAGCCTGCAAAACATAAAAATGTCCAACCCTTACAAAATGAGCCAAATTTGGCTTTTAATAATGAAAAATGTGAGCCAGGAAGAAGAAACATGGGAAAACATGAAAGGATGCTTCAACCACTAACCAAATTGCATTAAAATAGCATGGGTTCCTTAAAAATTCATTCCCAATGTTTTTGACCATGCTGGGAGAGAATGTGAGCCATACTTCATCAAAATGGTGGTTGAGATGTCAGTTCTGTTTCTTTTCCCCATGCAGAGGTGTTTTTCATTTTCTCTCTCAAACCTCACCAAAACACAAAATTGAACCCTCCATCATGTAGATAATTTCACCATCTTTCCAATGACACCAAGAACGTGAAAATCTGAGCTCTGGATCAAAATTTATGCCCTTATGAAGATTTAGGGAAAAACTAGGGAAAATTTGAATTGGCGGGCCGAAAATTTAAAATTTTCCCTCTTTTTGACTTTGGGAAAATTTCCCCAAAAATTTCACCTCCCACCATCTCTGATGCCACATGGCACCTTTTGATTGTGGTAGGGTTCCCTACCATTTTACCTTTTTGGTCTTTGGAAAATTTTCCAAAAAATTTTGACCGAAGCTCGATGACACGTTTTATTGGCCCTCGGGGGCATGCTTCCAAATTTTCCTTTGACTCTGACCATTTCCCCAAATGGGACATGTGGTGCCTTTTTCATTGGCATGGGCCGAACTTCTCTTTTTTTCCTTCGGACCCGCCTTAAGATTTTCACCAGCCCATGGACACGTGGCAGATTTTGATTGGTGTGGGCCATCGGGGGTGGGCTTTCATTCATTATTTTCCATATTTTGGAAAAAGGAAAATTTCCTCCACGCCCATGCCTCCACCTCCCGACACTCTGAGGACACGTGGTAGGTTTTGATTCATTGGTGGGCCTTCGGGCCAAAATATTCCATTTTGCACCAACTTTGGAAATTTTTCCAACTTCCTCCCCCGGTCCGACCTCAATGACCCCGAGGACACGTGGCCTCCTCCTATTGGCTGGCGGGCCTTCGGGCCAAAAATTCCTTTGTGTGCCCCACCAATACTTGGAAAATTTTCAAAATCTCCTCTCACCTCCTGCCATTCCGCCGCTGACGTGGCACATTCTGATTGGTTGTGCGGACCTCCCATGGGAAAATTTCCCTCCAAAACTCCATCGAGCCATAACTTGAAAAATACAAGGAGTTAGAAGGAAAATTTTACCTTTCTGGAAAGCTGAGAAGATTCTCTATCTAATGAACCATTTCTAAAAAATTTGAGTGCCTAAAAAGTAGAAAAATTCATCTGAGGCACAAGGGAGGAAGGAATGAAAGGAAGTTAGCCAAAAATGAGCAAGGGGCTTATTTTGGATAACAATTTGGTGACTCAGAGGGGTCATCTGCCTGCTAGATGAATGATCAGTAGCCTTTGAAGCATCCATTGGGCATGGAGTCATGAGTTGTAGCCTACAAACTGATCTGAACTTTGAAAACTTCCTTCTGAGCCACTTGAAGCCCACTGAACTTAGAGTTGTTCTCACCAAAATGCCACTGAAATGGACTATGCAAGAGCAAAACCAGCAGCACCAAAAACTATGTACAAAACTGAAAATCATACATGCTCCAAATGGAACATGTAGAGTGTGCACAAGCACTTCTTTTACTGAAAGAAAACCTACCTACTCTACTCTAACTGGAAGCAAAGGTGAGCTAAACAAACCCTGTAACTGGTTGTGCAAAATAGCTTCCTTTCTTCAAAATGGGCAGCCATGCAACTAATTTGGCACTGAACATGGCTGGTTGGATGAGTGGAAAATCAACAAGAAGCTGGTCTTCTACCCAAATCAGCAAGGTGTCAGCTGAAAATAAATCCAACACCTCTTTTAGTTGCTCTGCATTTGGATTGAAGAGGTATGACAGCTGATCCTTGGAACTTTGCATATCATCCTCATGCTTAGAGGCAAGCATGACTAGTTGTGGCTTCTCCTTTGGCTCCAATGAAGCCAAATACCTGATTGGGCAAGGTCTGATCCATTTGATATGCCCATAACTCTGATTTTCAACTCCAAAAATGGAGTCCTCTTGTAGACCTTCTTGGATGGATGGTGTGGAAGGGGTGATGGAATTCTTCTATTGTTTCTCTTCCCCTAATGAAGAACATGGAAGAATTAAATCTTCCAATCTTGATCCTAAAGAGCTGCTATAAGATGCAGGCTGCTCCAAATGAATGTTCTCCTCCATGACAACAAGGTTCTTGTGTTTGGAATGTGGATGATGAAAGAGAGAAAGGTGTGAAATTTCACCGGTTTCTTCTCCATCAAAACAGTCCTCCAAATCTGATAGATAAACTACCTCATTGTTGTCCTGCTGCAAATGCTCAACTTTCTCCATGGTGTCCTCTTGATCAAAAACTTGTTCACCATGGTTCTCCTCATCTTCAATCATTGAGTTTGAGAGATCAAACTCTTCTTCAGCACTAGAACTCGAGAGAGATGAAGTAGAAAGAAGAACTGAAGGTTCTTCTATAGCTTGCTTTGTGCTCAAACCCTTTGGATCTGCACTTTTCTCCTTCATAGCTGGAATGTGCTCCTCTTCTTTTGGATTTTGAGTAGCTTCTCCTTCCTCTGCTACTTGAAGACAATCTTGCTCTTGATAGAACTCTTCCTCTAGCATGAATTTTGTCAAGTCAAACTCTTCAATCTGCTGCTCTAGAGGACAAGTTGGGACTGCAAGATCTTCTTCAGAGCTTTCCTCCTCCATGGCTGATTGTGCAACTTGAATTGGATCAGCATTCTCTTTGGGAAAAGTGCCAACATGGACACTCAACTCATCACAAACAAGCTGTTGTTTTTCTTGCTTCACTGTTGTTGTAAAATCAACCTTGTTTGCCACTTGTTCTCCAACTCAACCTCTTCTGAAGGCTTAACCATCAAGGGGATCTTTGTCATCCCAAATTTGAGAGCCAAGCTTACCAAACTTATGATTTTTTCTTCTTTGTTTGGCTCTTCTTCTTGCTGTCCTTGATGACTGATTTTCTGATTTTCATTCTCCCAACATGGATTTGGGAATGCAAGAGGAGGGGTGGGTTGTAACTCAATTGATTTTACAATTTTTTGTGGTGGTGGAGGAGGTGAAACCTCTTGTTTCTTTGGAGGAGAGGGTATTTCTATTGGCTCTTGTGGAGGGGATGGCTGTTTGGAAGGAAAGAGGAAAGAAGAATTGAGATGGGGTGGAAGACTAGGGAATGGAGAAATGGATTCAACATTTGGGACAACATTCAATGGGAAGCTTGAAAATTGAAGCCCAAATTTAGATGGTGCTACTTGAGGAATGGAAAGAGAAGAACCAGTTGATGGTGTAGAACTTACCCATTGACAAGGTTGTTCAACACCAAGTTTATAGGCCTCTATCTCTGTTGTCCATTGTGCAAGTTGGGGCAGCATCTCCATCATGAAGCCCAGCTTCTCTTGAGGGCTGAAGTGTCTTGGAAAAGGGCCTCCCCATGGACAAGGAGTCCTACAACCAATTCTGAAAGCCTTCATTTGAGTGTTGCTCTTGATTGCACCATTTTGCCTCCATCTTTTGGATTTTCTCCACAAAATCAGCATCTTCCATTTGATTGTCTTCATTGCATGCATACCCTTGCTCTTGATATGCTTCACAACCAAAATGATTTTGGTATTGCTCATATGGGTGTGTATGCTGATTTTGAATTTGTTCAAAATGCTGATTTGGAGGATTTGTAAAACATGTTGGAGGTGATATATACTACTGTTGTAAATGTGAATCCCATGATGGAAATGAAGTCATGATTGCACAACTTCATGGAATGAAAGAAGATGAAAGAGATGGAAAGAAGAATGGATGAAAATGGATGGAAAAAAGGTCTGCAACTCAGAGAATGAGTTATTTACCAGATGGAGTCACTAGATGTGCTTTTGAATATGCCTCAAAGGCTGAAATCTTCACAGGAACACACCAACCTAAAAAGATGAAGTGGAAGACCTCTAAGGTCCCACCGGGCATGCCAAAACTGTTAGTGCAAATCAGCAACACCCCTGGATGTTTATCAGATTTCTAGTTTGATAATGGACATCTAGTGTGATTGCACAACATTGAATCTTTTCCCCAAGTGTGGGACTTGTGAAAATGGGAAAAGAATCTCAGATTAGAGGTTGGTTCCTCAACTCCTCTGATCAGATGTATTTCTTGAAAGTTTACAGAGGTTTAAACTCAAAATCCTACTCTAAATTCCAAGGGGACAGAGATAAAGATGCAAAGAAATAAAACTAAGACTAATAAGGTGATACACCAAAGGAGTGGTGAACATTTACTTCTACAAATTGACACAGATTATAGAAATGCAACAAAAACATCATGCACAAACTGATAAAATGTAATGAAAGATCATAAATGAATCAAACAACACAAGAAGAGGACTAAAACTCATTCACAGAGCTTGCATTGTCATTTTCAATATCAAAAATACATGCATTACAACAACAGAGAGGTAGAAAACATGTTGTAGTGCTCTGCACAAAACATCAAGAGGTCTGATATTCCACAAAATCACTTTTTAGGGTGAAAGAGGGATCTTGCAAAACATAAAAATGTCCAACCCTTTACAAAATGAGCCAAATCTAGCTTTTAACAATGAAAATTGAGCCAGAAGAGAGAAATGTGGGAAAACATGAAAGGATGCTTCAACCACCAACCAAATTGCATTAAAACAACATGGGTACCCTTAAAAAGTTCATTCCAATGATGTTTTTGACCATGCTGGGAGAGAATGCAAGCCATACTTCATCAAAATGGTGGTTGAAGATGTTAGTTCTTTCTTTTTCCCATGCAGAGGTGTTTTTTTATTTTCTCTCTCCAAACCTCACCAAAACACAAAATTGAACCCTCCATCATGTAGATAATTTCACCATCTTTCCAATGACACCAAGAACATGAAAATCTGAGCTGGATCAAAAGTTATGCCCTTCTGAAGATTTAGGCAAAACTAGGGCAAAATTGAGTTTTGGCGGGCCAAAAAGTTTAAAATTTTCCCTCTTTTTGACTTTGGGAAAATTTCCCAAAAATTCCACCCCCACCACTCCGATGCCATGTGGCATGTTTTGATTGGTTGTGGGCCTCCCTTGGTCTTTTTTGCCACCTTTTTGGGTCTTTGGAAAATTTTCCAAAATTTCCTTGGCCCGACGCTCGATGCCAAATTTTCCATTGGCCCTGGGATGCTTCCAAATTTTCCTTTGACTCTGACATTCCCCGAATGGGACACATGGTGCCTTTTTTCATTGGTGTGGGCCTGAACAAGCTCTTTTCCTCTGTGGACCTGCCTTAAGATTTTTTCACCAGCCACATGGACACGTGGCAGCTTTTGATTGGCGCGGGCCATCGGGGTGGGCTTTCATTCCATTATTTTCCATATTTTGGAAAAAGGAAAATTTCCCTCCATGCCTCCACCTCCCGATGCTCGAGGACACGTGGCAGGTTTGATTGGTCGTGGGCCTTCCTCCAAAATATTCCATTTGCGCCAACTTTGGAAATTTTTCCAACTTCTCCCCCCGGTCCGACTCCGATGACCCCATGGACACGTGGCCTCCTCCTATTGGCTGGTGGGCCTTTGGGCCAAAAAAATTCCTTTTGTACCCCGCCAATACTTGGAAAATTTTCAAAATCTCTCCCACCTCCCGCCATTCCACCACTGACGTGGCACATTCTGATTCACCGATGGACCTCCCATGGGAAAATTTCCCTCCAAAACTCCACTGAGCCATAACTTGAAAAATACAAGGAGTTAGAGGAAAATTTTACCTTTCCTGAAAATGAGAAGATTCTCTATCTAATGAAACCATTTCAAGAAAACTTTGAGTGCTTGAAAAGTAGAAAAATTCATCTGAGGCACAAGGGAGGAAGGAATGAAAGGAAGGCAAAAATAGAGGAAAACAAAGTTAAAGGGAGGAAGGAATGAAAATAAACATCTTATGCAAGAGCCTAATTGTTAAATGAGGGATATTTATCTCATGACTTCCTATGTTTTATGTTGTGCAGAAAATCTAGCCAACAAGATAGAAAATGAGAAACACGAGAAAAAGGCCAAAGATAATCTGTCAATTGCTTGTTTTCTCTCTTCGGAATCATATGAATGCAAGTATGCTTTTAAGACCTAGAAATGTACCCAAGTAAATGATTTTATGTCTAAAATAAGAGGAAACTTTCAACATAGAGTGTATTCAATGTGCATAAAAATAATTGAATCGTAACTTAGCTTTGAAAACATATTTGTAACTAGTAAAGAGAAAGAAACAAAAACATCAAATGAGTATAGCTATTTTTTTCAAAGGAGAAGCTCCTAATTTTTGTACTTGGAGATGTGGATTAAAAATAACCCATTAAAGTATTGGGGTTGATTATTCCCCAATTTTATTGAAGGAGATTTTAGAGAAAAAAGAAGGATTTAAGTTTTGCTTGAATCAACACCAAAATCACTAATGCAATACTTTCTAGTTATCCTAAGAAAAATGGAGGCTGTCATAGGATGTCTATCCATACTAAAGAACCTCTAAAAAGAGTGGGTTTTAGTGTCTAGATTCATAAAATATATGCAAGTGAAACACCGACTGGGTTGTAGGGTGTGTAAGAATAGATAGAAAATGAGAAACATTGACAAACCACCAAAGATAGATGTCAATTACTAGTTTTCTCACTTAGGAATCGTATGAATGTAAGTATGCTTTTAGGACCTAGAAATGTACCCAAGTGTATGATTTTGCATCTACACTAAGATGAAACTTGCAACATAGAGTGTATTTAATGTCCATAAAAGAATTGAACTTTAACTTAGCTTTGAAAACATATTTGTAAGTAGTAAAGAGAAAGAAACAAAAACATCAAATGAGTATAACTATTTTTTTCAAAGGAAAAAATCCTAATATTTTCCACTAAGAGATATGGATTAAAACTAATCCATTCAAGTATTGGGGTGTGATTAGTCCCCAATTTTTCTAAAAGAGATGTCGAGAAAAATAAGGATTTGATTGCTACTTGAATCAACACCAAAATAGCTATAACAATACTTTCTAGTTATCCCAAGAAAAAGGAAGGCTATCACAAGATGTTTATCCATGATAAAGAACCTCCAAAAAGATTTTGAGAAGAAGACTGTATCAAGGATTTCTAACCACTCCAAAAGTATTCTACACATAGATCACACCATTGTAGTTATATCTAGGTTCAAGTGAAAAATAACACAAAGTCAAAAGGGAATTATTTATCTCATGCCTCCACCATGTGATGTCCCATGAGTATCAGATGTGAAATATTGAATATAATAGAAGGAGAAGAATTCCCACTCCCCTATACCCTATAGTTAAATGGTGATCAAGTTGTGTGTTGTTGTAAAGGAATGAAGTACTCAAACCCCACAGTCTATACCAAAATGTAGTAGACTTTTCCCTGGACCATACCAAATGAATATGAACATGTTCAAGACATTTTTAACTATTTATGAGAATCTAAGAAATATAAAATCTAGCAAGAAGCTACCCCAAGATAAAAATTACCATCCTAGAATATAACATCTGGTAGTTTTTTCCATAAGAGATGGTTTTTTCCATGTTTGTAATTTGTTCCTATTTTATGCCGATTATGTTCCAAGTTATTTGTACCTATCCCATTTTATTCCTGAATTCTAAATTCTATTTTGGTACATGATGTGTATAAATATATAATTAATAAACCCCACTATATTCCACCCTCTTTTGAGGAAAATGTGATGTGCAAAGAGAACACTTGGCTTAAAATAAATGATGTGTATCTATATAAAATGTATATAATATTCATTGTTGGATCACATGGAGGGATTTTATAGGTGGCCACCATTAAGATATTAATTATGTAAGAGAGTTTATGGTATAAAACATGACATAAATAGAAAGAAAACAAGAAAAAAAGAATAAAATGTAGGGGCAAACGTGTATAGAAGAAAGAAAGTGTAAAATCCATCAAGCATATAACTAATCTAGAATATAAGTGCACAAACAATGTTACATATGTTAGTCACAAAGAAGGACCAAGAGGTACAAGAAAGGGACATAAGAGTATCACACATGTAAGAAACATGAAAAAATGAGACAAAATACACAAACAAGGGATACCAAAGTGTCACAAATAAAATCATAACAAATTTCATAGGCCACATTTATGAAAGCAAGCATAAAACTAGGAAAAAATTGAATACAATAGAAGACAACTGCCCTAACACACATAGATCAAGAGAAGATAAAATTGCATAAGAAACATGTGCTAGAACTATTAGTATGAAAATTAACATATAGCATAATATAAGACCTTGTTAATAATGAGGAAGTGAAAGTAATTGTAATGAAACAAAAGCACATGAATAGTGTAATATATGCCCCCATATTAATAAGGCCACTAGGAAGAGGACTAGGCCAACACTGTCATCATCTAGAATCCTATTTTTCATGCATCAAACTCAAAATAACTTAAGAAACATGTGTAAATAGCATATATAAAATATATTTTCTATCAAACTATATGACAAGCAACATATGTAAGGTAAAAAGATAGAAAATCAAGTCATATTTAGGTCATAATTTTTTATTTTCAAAATATTTGATTATTTTGTGTTTCTTTATTTATTTGAATGTATCTCTATGGATGAAAAGGACTAAGTATACTAATTCCTCAAATATATGGTGTTCATAAGATTCACGATGGGTTTTACTTCAAGTGTTGACAAATGATAGACATTTACACCTAGCCTCTTAATACGCACAAAACACCCAACCAATTGGGCTTACACATGCCTTAAAGTGCAACTTCGCATTTGTATTATTTTTAATTTCTTTGAGCACAAGGTCACCAATGTGTAAATTGTAATTTCAAATTTTTCATTGTATTCCATCTTGACCCATTCTTGATACATTCAAATATATTCAAGGGCTTTCACATGCTTAGAATCTAGCATTTTGAGATCAAATAACCTTTTTCACAATAACTGTTATCTTTGAAAATATATTTCAAGGATACTTGAAGTAAGGGGATTTCAAACTCCAAAGGGAGGAAAACCTCTGTATCATATACTAAATAAAAGGTAGTAGTATTAGTAGGTGTACCAATATTTGTATGATAAACACAAAGGGCATATATAATCTACTTGTGCCAGGTAGCTCCATGTTTATAAATAATTTTAAATAAAATCTTAACAATTGTATTATTGATAACTTTTACCTTACCATTACCCTATGGGTAGCAAGGAGTAGAAAACATGTGTTTTATTTTGAATTTAACACATAGTTTATTGACTTTCTAATTTTTGAAAGAATATTAATTGTCAATAGTGATTACAGATGGGATTCCAAAGCACATGATAACATTCATGATTAGGAAACTACAAACATCTTCACTTGTAGTTGAATCCAAGGGTATATGTTCAACCCATTTAGTAAAATATTCCATGGTAGTAATGATGAATTTATAACCATGAGAAGACTCGGGATTGTATTTTTGATGATATTAAAGCCCCATAGAGAAAAAAAGACACGATGACATGATATGATGTAGTGTATGAGACAATGAATGATTAATAATTTTATGCTTTTGAAATTGGTCCCATATTTTTGAATTTTAATGGTATCATTCCTCCATTGTGGTCCAAGTAATAACGCATACTAATTTATAAGACATGGATTTTCCACTAAAGTTTCCACCACACTCATTATCATGCCTTTTAGAACAATCTAATTGTTCCTTCCCAAACATTGGAATAGGAACCCGTTAACTAACCACTAAAATTAAAAACCCCACATGATGACATATTGAGTTGCCACATGGCATAAATGAAGTTTCTCTTGTGGTGAGGAATTTTCTAGTAATGATAACCAATAGAGAAAGTTATAAATATTGGTATAACATTTGGGATCATCAACACTTCATGTAATGGCTAAGACTTTTGGTTAGTAAATAGTATTTAAAACATTAAATGTTTACTATAACTGATGAATTATAAAGGTAGTCTAGTTTTCATTTATGTAAAAGTGTATGAAATAAGCCACACTATTCATTACATCACAATGCTTATAATATTTATAAGAGATATTAAAAATAGAGAATAAGTCAAAGATAGAAAAAATCACTTAAGAAAGTTATTGTATGGGATTAACCCTTCTTATTTGGTGTACATTATGTCATCTACTTAATTGATAACTAATTGGGAATCACTAAAAAATTGTAAGTTCCAAATTTGTAATGTTTAGGAAATATATAATCTTAGGATCAAGGCTTCATATTTGACAACGTGATTAGTACATGAGAATCCAAGAATATATGCAAAGGGTATAACTCCACCATGGGGTGTGATAAAAACAATTACAAATCCTTCACTAGCGGAACATAACCATTAAAGTACATGGTCTAAATACCTATATCAATAGTATAAGAAGTGAATTTTTCATGAAAGTTATCATTGATATATTTTTGAACTATATATTTTATATCAAACTTAAGAAACAACATTACTCATTTATATATTTGGATAGACATGTGAAGGTAAGACATTATATAATGCAAGGGATATACTTTTTAATAATATGTATCTCATTATTTAACATGTAGTGTCACAATTTATCAAGAATAAAGAACTAGATTCCAAACATATTTTTTGATGACACTAAAATTATGATCATATTCCAATAATGTGAAACTAATATAATAAATTGCATGTTCCTTGTTATTATCATCATAGTGTATGGGCAAGGATGTGAGAGCTTAGTCAATAGTAGATATATAGAGTATGAGTCTTTGGTTGGGAATTGGTGGTACAGGTATAGGATGATTGAAAAATGTTGATTGATATTGTCAAATTCTTTCTAAAAAAACTCATCCTATTATAATTTAATGTCTTTATTTAATAATCATGTGAAAGGTCGTGTTTTACTAGCTAATTAGGCCAAAAAACTTTAAATTCCCTTGATTTTTCCTTGAAGAGAATACAATTATTTCAGATTCTTAGGTGGAGTAATTTTATAAATTTCTTGAATATTTTTGATATCAACCTCAATGTCACACTAGAAAATGATAAATCTTGGTAAATTTCTTAAGGTAACATAAAAACACATTTGTTATCATCTAGTCAAATATTCTATTATTGTTATCATTAAAATATTTTTCATAAACCTATAGTGTAGTATTTTTGCCAAATAGATTTTACTAAAATTCCATCAACATATTCTTCAATGGGTATTATGATTGAAATTATAATATATATGCATCATAACATGTTGATAGGTATCCCTAACTTGTTATAAAGTGAAGGTATAACTTTATAATAGAATGTACCCCATGGATTAGTATAGGATGTATTTTTTTAGAAACAAAGTTATTTTTGATTTGATTGCATCCATAAAATAAATCCATGAAAGATAACATTTCACATCATATCTCGTAATAGAGTCAACAATCACACCATTATCAGGTAAGGGGAAACTATCCATAGGAAAAACCTTGTTTAAATATAAAAAAATGAAAACAATTAATTTTACCATTATGATTAACCACATGAGTTATTTTGAAAGCATATGTAGGATACTTGATAGAAAAAATGAACCCTCCTTCTAAGATTTTTTAATTTCCTTGTTAACCATAAGATCTAGGAGAGGATGTATCTTTCAAGTTTTTTGTTGTATCAAATTAACATTAGAATGGTGAACTACTTTATATATAGTAATAAATGTATCAATTCCAAGCATTTCACTATAAGTCCAAGAAAATAAGTTTAGGAAGACATGTGATATATATCGAGTAAGGGCCTCTTAATCATCATCGAGTGAAGATAATAATAATACGAGTTGTGGATCATTTATGGTGCCAAAATTTAATGTAGTGGTCTCTTCATTCAATAGAGTGAAGTGGTATTCAATATATGGTTGAGTAGGAATAATATAATAATCATCAATGAGGACCTAAAAGTATCACCTTAACCAAAAATATGTGTGTTTATTTATGGTGTGAGGGAACCTATTCTTATGGAATAAGTGAGGAAAATCCTCATATAATCCCAAGTACTCTAGGTTGGATTATTTGTTAGCTAACTCATCCATTGTAAGGATATCAAGTGAAGTGTTTACATTAATTAGGTGAGGATAAACAAGTTCTAGTGTAGAAATGTGTTGGACCTCATAAACATCATATAGAGGTGTTCATGAAACATGAGTGAAAATCATGGTAGAGAGAACCTTACATGATAGGAATAGGATAAGTAAATTAATCATGTAATAAGATAATGTAAATTTAACTTAATCAATTAGTTATTTATTTACCTAGTTATCTATTTGCAACAAATATTTGTTTATATTGTATTGCGAATAATATTCCCATAATTTATATTTTTATGTGTAGGTGGGTTTGTTAAACCCATATAACCATTCTTGTTATATTGGTTATTGTTGTGTAATGTATTGCAACCCTCCTTGATGATTGCATTATTAATTTTATATTAATAAAATGTAGACTCTTCTTGATTTTGTGTTCACATGATCAAAAATGGATATGAAAATACTCAATTCTATGTTTTCTCCATATTTGAAACTTGCAGTGCTTTGATTCTCAACATATTATTTCTTGAGAACATTTTATTTTCTTCAAGACGTTTTATAGTCACACAAAGGGTGATCCAGACACCTTCAAATGAAACCTATAGGTCATCATTTTTTTATTTGAGAAATTTTCTATGTGACGGTTATGCAACTACTACTCTTCACAAAGTGACAGTTGTGTAACCAATGGTAATAGAGACTGATGGTTGAATAACCACCATTCTCGTCTTCACCGATGGTCCCGTCCCTAACAATTCCAAAATTTTAGAAAATCAATAGTTGTAAATGTTTGGGCTTCTAAATGGTTCGGTACATATTTTTATCTGTCATTGGGAAGAGAAACTATAAATAATGTAGACACAAAATATATGCACTTGGGTACATTCCTAAGTCTTAAAATCATGCTAGAATTTACATGATTCCTAAGAAATAAAACTATTAGTTGACAAATCATTTTAGCCTTATTCTTTTCCTTCTACACTTTTATTGGATTCATACATATTTCACTCTTTATGGAATTGGACTATTTTATTTTTCTATGGTCTCAAACACTAGCACCAGGAACTCCTGTCCTCCTAGGTGCTCCTTCCCTCTTTACCTTTTTCTTATCCTTTTGGACCCATTTCACTTCTTAATTACGTTTTACTACTTTGGGTCAACCTTTTAGTTTTCAATTATGAAATTCAAACAAGGGAATCATATAAATACACAATTATGCTTTCAAAATAATGAAACAAGCACTAAGCATTACATACTATCACTTAATATTACATCCAAAGGCACAAAAACACTTCAAGGAATCTATCTAGTACACTCACTCAAGGTACAAGGGCTGCATGCATCCTTCTCCATACACATTAGAGGAGGGGAATTTTATTCTATTCCATCACACACATTCTACATATTTGCTACATTTTGGATTTAGCCTATTATTATCATTGTGTAACTTACACAAGGCCATCCTAGGGAATCATTACACAAACTTACATAAATAAATACATGGAGTCCGAAAATAGTACAATGCTTGGTTTTAAGTTTACTCTTTAGGTGACTATCGAGGTCAACATGACTCCACATTCTCGTATATTTTTTATTAGATTTGATGTGGTTTGTGGACATGTGCAAGTAGAAAAACTTGTTTTGCAGGTTATAGGTACATTTGGTGATCAAGGAGTAAAATTATAGTGACAAATAGAGACTAACAAAAAATCTCCTCTTCCTGAGAAGAGATTATATCCAGATCATCTACACATACACTAATTCCCAAAAACAAACACCAACATCCAGTGCTCCTATCCTTCCATGGGCACTCTGTCACAGCACATTCCGAGTTTCATAACCTTGATCGAGCACTAAAAACACTCTTCTTAATCTATTTCAGCTATTCACCATCCTAAATCACTTCCAGACTACTCAAAAATCAGCTAAGTCTCTTTATCTCCCTCTCTTGCTTAGGGTTTCACATTTATATGCTTGTTTTCTTGTGTCTTCATTGTATATTAGCATTTGTACATCATTCATTACAATAGTTACTCTGTAATCATATTTAATTCTAATTTATACTAAATCAAAAACAAAGTTTGATTCTTCACTCTAGTAAGTGATTTTGAGTGAATTCAAGTGTGATAAAAGAGGAGTTAGAGTTATTTCTTGTTTTATTCATTGAGAGTGATTTTTTCATTGTTGAGAAGTTATGAGAAAGAAAATACAATTAGAAGGAGTGTGAATCCTTCTTGAAGGCCAATTGTTGGTAGTACTTTGTATTTTTGGAGAATTACATAGTGAGAGGGAAGCAATTTTCTTACCCACTGGAGTTTTTCCCACCTTGGGTTTCTCTAGGATAAATTCTTGTCTCTTTTGCATTCTATTTCTCAATTTGTAGTATAGTTGTGATTGTTTCATGCACATTATATTGGTTAAAAGGAACTTAGTCAATTTCCATTCAATTATCACTTGAACATGATCTCACAATTATTGTAAAAGAGGTAGTTTACGGATCATCACATTTGGTTTAAGAGAAGGGAAACTCTAAACCTTGAGAGGTGTAGGAAGATTAAGGATATTCTAGGGGTGTTTGTAGAAGGTTGAGCAAGGAGTAGCCATAATTTCCCCTACCTTTTCACAACCATGTATTTGTCTCAACACCCCCTACATTGTTGCACCAAAATTATAGCAATAAATTTTAGTTTTAAATATTTTAGAATATTTACAAGTTATATGTGTAGAAATTTTAAAAAATTGAATAAGATTCATATTGGGTAAGGAGGATTCACCCATATAATGACTCCTACATTATACCTAGGGATTACATCCAATTGTTATTGATTTAAAAATAAAACAATAAAATTATTGAGAGGAGAGAACAAATTCTCTAAAATTCACACCCACAGTGCTTCTCCATCGTCTTTTTGTTTTTATGCACCTTTAAAACTAATTTTTTATTGGCATGCATATAAATTAGGGCTTATAGTTTTTTTTAATTTTATAAATAATAAACTTTAGAAATTTTAATCTTTTTCTTATAATCTACTTGAAAAGACAATTAATTTGTATCTCACAAATAAGGAGGATTTAGAAGACAAAAATTAGCTACATTTTATTTTTAGCCATCTTATTTTAACATTTATGTCTAGTACACTTTAAAGTTATGATTAATTCCATATCGGAAAAAACAAAAGGAGTTATGGCTTGAAATTTTATGATTCTTTCTAAAATCATGACATTAAAAAATTATTTTGAGGAATTTTCTACAACCCGTAATTTTTTAGATACTAAATTGTAGTTAAAAAATTAATTTTTTCCTTATAAATTCCCGAAACCAAAATTAATTGATTTTTTACAAACCGTGCATGGCCGAAGCTGAAATTTTTCCGCATTTTTGAAATTACATTAAAATCCATCTATAAGTTTTAGTTCTTTAAATCCTTGTAAAAATACATTTTAAAATGTTTGTAAATTTTCTAAGCATAAACAAGCGAAAAAGAAAAGTTCAACATATACGTATGTGTGCATTCTGCACAATCATGAGTTTTCAAAACTCATTCACAACATTAGGTATATACGGTGCCTCGGGTATATGATTATGAGTAATTTCATCATGTGGACTACTGAATCTAATGCCCAATACAACTGCAACAATAACATTTGTGGCATCGTCCCTAGAAATCGTCGAGGATATAAAAGCCTCTTCTATCACCTGTAATCTCCATTATGAGCACAAGTGATCCTAATTTTTAGTTAGATTCACAACTCCTGACATGTAAGACAACTATTTTGTATGGAAGACGAAAATCAAAACTTAGTTGGAAATTTAAGACATATGGCATGTTGTTGAAGGAATTTTTATGAGACCATATCCATATGTTCTCTACACAATGTCAATTTGATATATCCAATTAGAAGGATAAATTGAACATATTTTTGTAGTATAGATGATGTACAACCACACATTTAGGATGTGAAAATTACCAAATAAGTGTGGGAAACATTTAGCACAATCTATGAGGCCAAATACACGAATACCATTATGCACCTATAGAGTCAACTTCATTGTCTCAAATTTAAAAGTGGTAAGAAAATTGAGTCCTTTTTATGGTGTGTTTCAACTTTGTGAACATGACTCCAAGAATTAAAAGAGGAATTACAGATAAATATCTTGTACCCATAATATTGAGAGTGTTTCCCCCTCTTATTGGATCTTTATGACCAATTCGAATGTTACGAGACATATGTTGACCTTTGAAAAGTTGGTAATATGTTGTAAGAGAAAGATTCCTTACAAAAACAAAAAATAAGATGAATAAGCTCTTTCTTCACACCAAAAGGGGAAGAAACTGTTCAAATATTCTAAGTAATCCTAAAATTAGAGTAGTTAGTAGAATCAACAATGGAAAAAACAAAAAAAAAAGTATAATTTTTAGTAGTAAGGGTCGTGAATTGAAATATTATTGGTACCATGGATTCCAAAAATGATCATCTAGTGGTAAGAAGAAAAATATTCAACAATCACATTAGGGACAACAAAATAAGAAATAAGGATAGAATAAGGGGAATTGGAAAAATAATCCCCCACAACAAGGAAACATTGATGAATAATAATATCACTTTGATGATGGATACTTCATGTATTCTTCTCGGTCACATGAAAAATCATTTTCCAAAAATGCTATTTAGTATGTAGATTTGGGTGTAACCCAACACATGATTAGATCTAAGGATTAGTTATTTGCTTTAAGTGACACCCCACTATAAATCATGTCTCATTGGGTGATTATAGATCCTACAAAAACCATGGCATTGATAATATATATTTAACCATTATTACACATAATTATAAAATAATTGATATTTTATATGTCCCTAGAGTAAAAAAGAATCTACTACCATTCAGTCATCTTTGGAACCTAATATGAAGATTTAATTTGACTATAAAGGTGGTAAGAAAATGTGTTTGATCGGAGATAAATCCAAAATCTCAAATATTATTTCAAGAGCTTCCAATGTAGGTTGAATGTTCTAGCTTGATATTTTATAAAAGAAAATTAGACTTGTGAGGAAAAGGACACAACCTCAACAACATTGTGGCACAAAAGGCTTGACAACATCAATTTTGGATATCTTGACAAAATTCTTTGATATTATATGGTGAAAGAATTTACACCTCAGAAAAAGACACATATAAGTGCCAACATTGTTTGGAAAGACAACAACATAGATTAGAGTACATTTTAGGCTTCAAGTAAGCTTGATTTGATGAATAATGATCTTTGTGGATCTATAAGACAAAATCATCATGGTTTTGAATATTGTAAGATCTATGTTGATGATTCTTCTAGAAAAATGTGGATATATTGTCTTCTTAATAAAGATGAAGCTTTTAAGAATTTAAATAAGTTCAAAGCTATATTTGAAACCGAGATTGGTCATAAATTTAAAACACTCTACTTAGATCGAGGGGGAATGCACCAAAAATAAGTTCAAGGTATTCTTGTAAACTTACATTTTTTTGGAAAATGGATCATTCTCATATGCCATAAGAAAATGGTGTTGTTGAATAGAAAAATCATACTATCATGGAAATGATGTGATGTATGATTAATGTTTTTGGCTTGACAAAGGCTTATTGGAATGAAGAAACCAAATAAATGTTATATCTACTAAATAGATTTCTTACAATTGATATTAATGGGGTAACACTACATGAATCATAAGCAAGGTAAATATATCTATTGTAAATCTAAGAGTTTTTGGATGTAAATCCAACATGCACATTCCCAAGAAGACAAGAACAAACATTGATATAATAGTTGAAAAGTATATCTTCTTAGGGTATTGTGAAGAATACCTCGGTTATAAAATGATGGATCTAAAAACCATAAGAGTATACATAAGAAGAGATGTTGATTTTTATGAGAAGAAAGAAGTAAACACTCCTTTTACAAATGCATATGATGATCAAATTAGTCTTATTATGAAAATAGATGATGATATTCCCTCTGATGAACATAGTGATGACAAGTATGATGGTGATGATTTAATAAGACCAATACCCAGGGGAATGAATCATTGTATGCCTAAATGGTATACTTTGTGATACGATATGAAAAATTAGATGGTCTCCCATGCACATCAAAACACAGACTATAAAATCATAGTAAGGCTTGAGATGAGGTAAATTTTACCTTAATGAGAATTGTTGTTGAATTTTTGAGCCCTCTATATTTCAAGAATAACTACAATCCAAACCTTGGAAATATGTTAATGGATGTGGAATTTCATTTTTTGATGAAAATAACACATGGAAGATTGTTGACCTTCCACTAGAGAAAAATTCCATTGGATGCATATGGATGTTCAAGATGAAATAAAAATCATATGAAACTAATGAAAAGAACAAGGTGAGGTTGGTAGTGAATGGGTAAGCTTAGAAATAAGGCACACACTATGGGGAGACTTTTTCTCCCATAAATGAGAACAAAACTATTAGGATGATTTTTTCTCTAATTGCACAATTTGGCTGGAAAGGCCAAAAATGGACATGAAAATGACCTTTCTCAATTGATATTTACATGAATAAGTTTACATGACTAAACCAAAAGTATTTTTCATACTAATAAAATAAGAAAAGGTTTGTAAACTCATAAATCTATGTATGGTCTCAAACAAGCTCCTCGGGTTAAGTACGTTAAGATAGATGAACATATTATCCATCATGGATTATAGAGGATTCCTTATGTGCCCAATATCTACCTCAAAAGTAAGGGGGAATATTAATGATCTATCCATCACTGTAAGTTTATTTAAGATAACTAATGCTACCAAGAAATATCTTAATCAATTGTTCAACATGACCGATCTCGAATTGTTGCACTATTGTCTTAGCTTGAAAGTATGACAAAAATAGAAATATGTTTTTATATATTAGATGAAATATTACAATACCATGCTTGAGAATTTTCAAATGATGGACTATAATCTAATTGCCACACCTATGGAGATATGAATTCAATTATCTCGTACAAATCCATCACCACAAGTGAATTTAAATCTCTATTGGTTGTTGATCAGGAGTCTCATTTACTTAACTTACACTAGGAAAAACATAAATATGATTTAAACTATATTTCATGCTTCATGCATGAATCAAGGAAATGTCACTGGAAGGAAACAAATTAAATTTTGAGGTACATTAGTGGAACCATAGGCTTTAGCCTAGAAGATAAGAAGAATGACTAGTTATTGTTAATAGTATATTCATACTTAGATCATACATGTAATATTGATGACATAAAATCCATTTATGGATATGTATTCTTTTGGGATTTGGTCCAATATCATGGGGGAACTTTATTTCTCAATATTCCATAGAAGTTGAGTATCATGGTATATGAGGAACTCTTTATGGAGTGATATGACTATGTTGCATACTTGAGGGAATAAGAATACCACATAAGAAAACTACTATCTTGTATGTTGAAATTGAAGGTGTTTTAATACTTGTTCATAATCTAGTGTTTCATGAGATAACAAAGCACATTGAGGTAGAGGTAAATTTCATAAGCAACCATGTTCTACGACACAACATCCAACACCAATTTTTTTTGACACAAGGATAACATATAAATATCTTCACAAAGTCACTTGTTATCAATAAATCACTATACCTTTCGAATGAACAAGTGATGGATAGAACATTTGGTGTGATTGGGTAACATGAGATCACCTCAAAAGCTGTGGGACTTGCGGCTTGAGGTGAACCTCTGGAAAAGGCCAACTTCCTCTTCCTAAACTAAACACAAAACTACTTCTAATGTAATAAAACAACTAACTAGACCTATACTAATATTTTCATGGGATTTAGGGAGAGATATTTGTAAGAAGTAAAACCTATACTAGAAGTGGTGATGCACCAAGAAAGGGTGTTACTAGACAATTTTTTGGTCTTCAAGTGAAGAAGGATGAAACTAAGAAGGATGAAAAAGTAACACAACCCAACCATATACAAATATTCACTCCCAAATAAGCACAAAAATTTTAAAATCTGCAACGGAAACTTGAAATTGGATAGTATAACCACAAACTTGAGAAAGACACAAAGACGTAGCAAAAATATAAAAGGACTAATAATTAGTCACAGAACACAATTTTTATTACTTCAATAAGATGCAAAATGCATCATTACATAGGAAGAGGCAATGTTTTCCATTATAATCTTAGAGAAAAGGATTGAAAGTTCCCAAAATCCACAATAGATTAACTTGTGAAAAGAGAGAGGAATTGGAAAAAATTATAACTCCTTAAAAGGGGGTTCTCATTTACATTTATAGAGAATCCAGCTAGAGAAAAGGATGAGGACTCCTAAATCTTGGGCCAAAATGTAGCACATGATGACTTACATGTTTAATTAAATTATTAATTGCATTACTTAAGAAAATTCCTCCTCATGCCCTCATAAATTCAAAAATTCAAATTTATCTTTCATTGAATTAAAAATATATTAGATATTTTTAATGGGAACCATTAGTGATTTTTGATGGGACCCACGAGGTTATTTGTGCTTGAGAGGGGGTTTTAATATTTATTGGCCAAATAGCTCGCTAGCCAACACGGTGAGATGGTTAGCAAGTTACATTCTCCATGTGAGTTAATCATTATTTATATGCTCAAGACTTGGTTTTATCTCGAAAATGATCTTCATCTAACACTTAATGACCACCACTTATCACATTGGTTTCAACATCCCCGAGTGACTCAGATCAGCCCTCTTTAAAATATACACCCCCTTCATTCAACTCTACGATACCTCAACACTAAGCTCCACGTCTCATGTTGATTGGGTATCTACCGCCTTATGATCTCATTAACTTGGTGAATGACTCGCTTTGAGCCCAAACACCCCAGATCTTAACCCAAACTTAACTCCCGGGTGTATTACCTTATCTCGACGAAACATTATCAGAATTGAATAAACCAATAAGCTTAGTGAATAACTCGAGCCATCATACCACGTGCACCCACTGAACATGTTGGATTAAAATTTAGCCAACTCAGAGATTAACTCCATGTTTTCCTTGACAATTTCCCATGAATGGATATTCCACTTGGGAGCCCAGACATCATTTTCCCTACTTGCCAAATTACTCACCATGGCTTTCATGATGCAACAACCCGCAAGTCCGTAGTGGTGGATTTTTTTGACTTTGGAGGCCAAGTTTCTCATACACCAACTAGGTGAGTTGGTTCCAACTTCCGATTTTCCACCCACTTGTAGAACGACCATGAGCCTTTGCCTCGGCTTGACGTTTTACCTTATCGAGTCTATTTTTGTGAGCTCCAAAATTGGTTCCCTATGAGCCAATTTTTTTTTTCCCACAAACTTGGTATTGATATCAAGATTTGTAATTAAACCATATATTTCACACCTTGGGTAAACTCTTCCTCATAAGATTGATCCAATCAATGAGCCTTACTTCCTATTTTTCAACCACAGCTCAACTTTCATTTCCTATAGTAGAGTTCTTCCTTAGTTTACCCAAAATATGAGTTCAAATAGCTCTTAAGGTAACTCATCCTCCCTAATAAATAATATTTTGAACTCGATCCATTATTGAAACCATTGAGTCCTTCATGTCTATGAGCTCAAATGGGATTTGGAATGATATTGCTAAGTTGATCTCTTGACAAGCTATCCTGAGCCGCCTTTGATGACACTACACTCGTGATCCATTTGAGTTTGCTACACCATTCATTCCAAAATGTCTAACTATTGAGCTAACATCCCAAGCTCTTTGTGATACTCATCCAATTTCAAGAAAAATTGGTTTGAGCTCAAATGAGTTGTTTTCGATGTCGTATCAATGTTCGACGCTCGATACCATTACAAAAAATACTTCCATTGAGCCATACATCGGTGGATAACAAGTGGAATACCTTGGATTTATCAATGACATGCTATGCATTCTAACATTTGAAAACCCCGAGATACTTTGCCAATGTTCCAAAACATGACCCGACTCGTATATTTGAGTTGCATTCACCAATGCGACCCGATCGCGGCACACTTCAATTTTTTAGCCCAACCAAGCTCAACTATTTGATGTAATCGTGACCTTAGAGTCATTCCATGAGATTAAAAACTGATGCTACCTATGCATCCTTAACCTCCTATGTGAATTTTGTCACACGAGATCATGCACCCATTAAATTTCTAAAAGATCCTATGCAACGTTGGAACATCCCCAAGGTGTGGGACCTTGTCACCTTGAGATGAACCTCCGAAGGAGGCCAACTACCTTTGGAACTTGGGTCACCTAATTTAAGATCAATGTGAAAGGCTAAAACACTTCAAATTTAATCTAATCTATTCAATTCATGGGGTTCATGGTTAGAAATAACAAATAAGGAAAATGCGGTGATGTACCAAGAGTATAACTAGATCATTGTATGATCCTCACACTTTGGAAAAATATTAATTCAGAAAGGATAAATCAACCATCAAAATCCAATTCTCCTTATACTATTTGGGTATGGAAAATAATAAACCACAGACAAAATAACATACATTCCCTTGTAAGACCCCAAGCATACCTAACAGATAGATCAAATATGATTGAATACACAATCAACAACCATGACAACATAAAACATGCACATGTCACAAGCCCCTTTCACTTATGACAACTAATGATCATGCAAATTTATAACAGAAGAAAATAATCTTTTCACAACTAATACTCGAGATAATCACATCACTTTCCCACAAAATGAAATAATATATTCTGAAACAAAGGTGAGTTAATCACTTACACTAAGGAATTGTGCATCCACAAAGCATACATTGATCAACTATTAACACAATAAATCATATTCTTCATGGAAAAATATTGTTCTGAATGTAATTGAAAGGCTTCAAAGTATTCAAAGCACTCTTCTAATCTTGAAGAGTAGATTCCCAATGATCTATCTATCTCTAAAAACATCATGCATTTAACTATTTATAAGTTCTTTAGGTTGAGCCATTACAGCTAGACCTTAACTAACAAGTTACTAAAAATAGAATGTAATTAAGTTCCACGGAACAAGCTCCCATAAAAATATAAAAGTAGTTCCAAAGGTTTAAATCATTCAACCTTGCAACTTGGAATGATATAGAGCTTGGAACTGTCTTTCCATGTCCGTCATGCTTGACTTGGCCCTACAACACCTTCTCTTTCTTTATTTTTCTCCGCTCTTTCTTCAGGGTAGCCATTTGATGTTTATAGTTGATGAAATGATTGATAATTCCTTGTACTTCCTCTTCCTCATGTCCACATGCATAATGATTCACTATATCTGTTGTCTCAATCTCTCTCACTACCTTGGCTAGGATCCTTTTAATTTTACTTACCACTTTCTTCAGTCGACATGTGAAATTATGGCATGACACCAACCTGTCAATGTAGTCATTGTTGAAAGTCCTAGTTACCTCATCATCCTTCTTCACCAAAATATTGAAATTTGACTTAATTCAATCTACCGTGAATAGCATAAATGTTATCATTTAAGAACTTGCATTGATATTATCTAACTCTTCTAAGATGTCATTTAGAGCATCCATTATTTCCACATGTTTTTCATCCAATTTCTTTATAAAATCCTCGTAACACCTGGGTCCTAAATTCCATGGCCTTATGAAATTTGAAAAACTTAGAAATATCATTGATTACTTATCATTGAAGAAGTAGATTTGGATCCTCCTCTCGATCTCACCCCATGTAGTCAAATTCAAATTCAAATTCAAAATATTATTATTTTCAGAGAAGGCTTCATCCATTCTATGAATGGAGGGACTTTTGTTTTGTAAATCATTATATATTTCCATAGCTTCGTGATCAATGGATTAACTTCTTGAAGTAGGTATTCCATCCATCCATTCACCGATCTTCCCTTTTGACCTATCTTATCAATCTTTTGATACGAAATATCATCCAGAGTAGAATAAATTTTCATAGCACTAGTAGTTGAAGGATTAGTGGTTAGAGTGGGTTGTGTGACGTTCCTTAATAGGGCACTGAGCTTCTCAACCTTCACTTTCAATTCATCCTAGGAAACTTTTTCCTTATCATACTTCTCCAACAAATTTCCAAGATCCGTTTACACATATTATTTAGCTCTTTTGTGTGTTGCTTTACCAAGTACAAATCTAGAAATTTGGTAGTCAGTTGCTGTGATAGTTTCTTTAGTCTTTCCCTCTACAGGAGTAGTAATTTCCATGACCCTATCTCCTAATTGATTTATAGATAAACTAGAGACGATCTTTGGCCATTTGGTATGTCTCCTTAGAGGAGGTTCCAACATAGTTAGATATATTACATATACCTGAGAGGCAGTTTCTTCTTCTATTTTGGAGTCGGTGATACAACCATTCCGGTATAGAAGATGCCGATAGAAGTGGAATGACCTGGTTCAGTTTCTAGAGCACTAGAAAAAAATATCACTAGTAACATTACTTGGAATGGAATAGAGGTGGTAATGATAGATGAGGTGGAAGTGAGAATAGCCCTGGGGTGGATACAATGAGGCTAGAAGTTGAGATGGAAAGAAATCAAATTTTTAGAGGAAGTGAAGTGGAAGCGGAGACCCAATCATTTATCATACTTAAAGAAAATGAAGAGATGAAAATACCCGGGCCATTAATGGGGATGGAAAATAAGAATGAGTGTAGAAGTGGAAGGAAATGATGGAGGAAGTGATAATAGTAGAGAAAGGGGAGATGAATTTTTTTGAAACACTTGGAGAATCAACAACTTCAACAAACTCGATACTAGTATTATTGGAGACAAAGCCTTGGAAATAGGATCCTTGGAGAGAGGGGAACTTCAAAAACAAATGAAATCTTCATATAAACTATATGGGTCCTTTGGATAGAACTTTTCCCTTTTGTAGGAATTAAAAGACTCATTTTTGGTTGAGCTTCGTTCTTATAGATTGTTCTAACCCTTTGGGTGAAATTCCCAAGGTAGCAAACTAATTATATGTTCTCTACCAAATGGGCTCAACCCTCTCCTTAGTATTGCAAATTTCTTCTTCATACAATTCAATCCATGGAAATGGTTGATTGGCGACATTGTTATCATATCCTGTAAACTTAATCCAATACTTCCTCCTCACCCTCCATCTCCTTTGGAATCTCTATGATACCAATCTGCCGAACCTCATCCAAAATCAAACTTTCATACCCACGTTTACAGATAATGAACTCATCTCGACAATGAATCTGAATATCTTCTAGTTGGGGTACATGAGAACTGGATAAACCTATTTCACTAAATTTTTCCTAGTATTCGAAATTGGTTTGGGGATGAAAGGTTCAAAAATTACTTCGACATTTCTGCATCTACACTATTTTCCTTATAAATACTTGCACAAGTATATTTTCCAATTTAAATGGGAAACTAGACTCTCATCTTGTGTCGTTTGTTTAGGAAAACCCATTTGTCATTAGGGCATCTTGGCTATTTACCTGGGAGCACCTAAAAATGAGGAATCCTGATATATGTAAATGTATGAAAATGTAGATAAATATCTCCCCACTCTCACACCTCTTTGAAATCCTCATCATAAATCCTTTAATTGTACAAATCCTTGTCAAAACGATAAATAAAAACAACAAAGAAGGCATCATTAACCCTTCAAAAATGTCTACTTCTCTCATACATTGTGATTTGAGGATAAAAAAAAAAATTTGGGATGCACTTGGACACCTTTGGTATTTAACCCATGAAATTCTCCCATGGCAGCTGTAACATAGACTAAGAAAGAATTCATATAAAATTTCTTTGAATATAGAACCTTGCTCAATTGAAAACAGATAGAGCTGCTGATGTGCTCTCCCCATCGTATGAATTATTTGTTTTTCTTGATAGTGGAAATGTACAAGAACATCCATTCCTAAAATTATCTTGTAGAGGTAAGACCTGAAACTCTACTCAACAACACGATGAGATCATTCACTTCTTGGATGAAATTTGATCGATACATTGTCTTAGGCAACTTGGTGACACTTTTAGCCAAGTAGCTCTTAATCATAACATTCGTACATAAATCAGTTTCCTTGTCCCAATGTTTAACTACTACTTCTAGTGAAATTGTGGCATACTCCTCAATGTCCGGGAGTTTAAGAAAATCTTCAAAGAAATATGAGTCCAATCGAATTACAACTTTGCCATCAACATCTTTCACCGATCTAGAATCTTCATCAAAATGGGCTGCTACAGCCAAGATGAATTCGAGGCAATGCATAGATGCAAGAAAACTGGTAACAAGAACAAGCACACTGTCATATATAGCTTACACCCAAGAATTCTTGTTAGGAGATTTCACCCTTGCCCAGAAATATGAAAAATCAACCTTCCTAAGATTGATATCTCCTATATTCCCTAAATCTAAAGAAAGACAAGAGTGAGGAGAAACTCCTGGGAATGTATATTTTATCTTTTCTTTTCCTTTTGTTGAAGAGGTTGACATCAAGTTCAGGTTTCAAAATCTAAAAGGGCCTTTGAAAATTTGTTACAAATAATGTAAAAGTTCTGAAATGCCGAAGTCTGAAAGTTTGAAAAGATTCTAACTCAAAAAATTCCAAACTCTCATATCCAAAAATACATAACTCTAATCTATGAACTTTTCGAAGGGCATGAAAGGCAAGTCAAATACTTGGGAAGATCTTGAAAAACTATAATGTAGTTTGAAGCTGGATGCTTGCACATGTTGGATTTTGCAAATGTGGAGATCAGGAAGAATTTTCAAGGAAAACATGGTGGGTAATGAGGGTTTCATTTCTAAATCATAATAAGGAAGAACAAAAGAAAATAAATAAGGAATAAAAACTGAAAAGAGCATAAAACAATAAGAAATAATCCAAAAAAATTACCTTGAAAATGACCTCTTGAAAGTACAAAGAGTGAGGTAACAATCAAATTGTCGGAGAAAAGTAAGGTAAAAATGATAGATAAAAATTGAGTTTATATAGGAAAACCCGAAATTAATTCTCAAAATCCAAAATGTGTGAAGGTAGGTGAGAATTAAATGCTCATAGAACCACAAAGTTTGGAGTTTCAGACTTTGGAACTTAAGAGACAAATATTGTGGAAATATAATGGAATGCTCTGAAACATGAAAGTCCAAAGTTCCAAAATTTTAACACTTCAGAGTTTGAGACTTGAACTCTAAAAGAGAAAATATCAAAAATTAGATGGGAGAATTTCAAACCCAAAATTTTGAAGTTACGAAATTTCATAACTTTGGAGTTTTGGATTTTAAAACTCCAAGTTGAAAAATCGAAAATTACCAAAAATACCTCTGAATTTTGAAAGTTTAAAACTATGAAATTTTAGACTTTCAGATTTGAGAGTTTGGAACTCGAAATCAAAATTTTCATTCTAGCACTTAAGACCCCGAAAAGGAAAACCTCGAAAATATGAAGCCCAAATTTTGGACTTTCGGAATTCAGAGAACCTTAAACACATTTTTAAACACTTTTTGGTGAAGGATTTTAGAAGAATTTTTTTAATTGACTTTAACATCTTCATTTCAAGGTAAGATTTAAAGGTTAACATTTTTAGCGACCTCTAGGGAATGCTTGCCTACTAAGATTTAGGGCCATTAGCCTTATATAAACCATTAGGAAATAAAGTTCTGAAAGAAAAATACACTCAGAGAACACACAAAACAAAATAAAAGGAAAAGAAAAAGAAAAAATAATGTGCGAAGCACTTGGAGGAAAAAAAAAACAAGCACTGTACAAGGGTGGAACAATCTCAAAAGCAAGCTTTGAGATGTAACCCATTCATATGAATGGGAATTTATTCTCCATTGAGCCTAGATAGATGAAATGAATTCACCTCTTTGCAAGTTGTGATGATGTATGGCCCACTCCAGAGAGCATCAAACTTGGCATGTCTTTTGGTTTGGCTCTAAATTCATCCCATTTGAGAACTAAATCTACCTCTTAAAAATTTATGTCAGAAGTTTTCTTGTCAAAGGATTTCTTATCCTGAGCTTGATGTTATTCCAAAGTTATCATATCCTTGTTTCACACTTCTTCCAACTCCATGAGTTTAACAAACCTCACCGACAAGGAATCATTCTCGTAACCTAAAGTTGATGAGCTAAGTCCAAAGAAGGTAAATCTAAGGAGAGTGGAAGCTTTTTCTCCCTTCCATATACTAGTATGAAAAGAGAATTTCTTATGGCTCTTTTAAGTGTGATAAGATCTACCCATAAGGTAGTCTTAAGCTATGTATGCCAAGTCCTCATGTTAGTCTCCATTGTACATTTGATAATTCTTATGAGGTTCTTTTTACTAGACTCAACCAATCCATTTCCTTGTGGATATTAATTGGATGAAGTCTTGAGGTATGCCCCATTCTTAACAACCCATTCACTCAATTTCAGGCTAAGAAAAGCCATTGCATTGTCAGAAATAATTGCAAATGGAACACCGAACCTTGTCATTATATTTTCTAAGAAATTAAGGACTACTCTCTCATTGTTTTCTTTCAATGTTATTTACTCTTTCCATCGAGTGAAGTAATCCTTTGCAGTGATGTTTTCCTCTCAAAATTTCCCCTCTTTTGAAAGTTAGAATTTTGAAAATTTTGAGTTGGCACCCTTTAGTAATATTATAGTGAAGGGAAAACTTGAAGAGATGGTGAAATTCACATTTATTCGAGTCATTTTGGTGATTTGCGAGTCTTTCAGACATTTTTGTCCCTCATGTCCCAAGTACCTCTGGGCCTTCTATTCACCGATCAACCGACTTCCCCACAAATCCTTGTCTTTCGGCTTTATTGAAACTTTTTGGCCCATTTTTCCCAAGTTCACCTGGACTTCCTTTTCCCTAATCACCTGCATTGGGTTCTTCGTGTAATTTTATCTCATCTATCCCAAATGTGTTTGGGATTTCTATTCACTAATTCCTCGCATCGCCCACGTCGCTAGATCACGTCTTCATGTTGTTAAAGTCCCAAGGGCCTTTTGAGCCGTTTTTACGCTTTTCCCATGTCTCATCTTTTTGAGTTAGTGTAAGGTGTATTTAATGCTCATTAATGACCTTATCTCTCCGAAATGGATATTTAAAGGACTACTACCTATGCATTTGTTACATTTCTCACTTGATTTTCTTTCCCAAATCCTTGCAATTGAAGTCATTTGTTTGTTTCCCTGTGTCCCTTTGCATTTTCATCACGAATTTGATCTTGGAAGGTCATTCCTCTATGTGTTGCAAAGAAGAAGATCAAATTTCATGGTAAGAAGCTTCGTAACCTCTCAAAACCTCTGTACTGAAATTGGGGATAGTGAGGTTCGACACTTAGATTTTGGAGATTTTTTGGGGCCAAATAGCATACGCCAACCCCTCTCCCATGGCCCAAATTATTAGTGACAGTAGAATTACATACACAGCTGGTTTTCCCATCTCTGTGTAGTTTGTCGACACCGTGCTTTCCTGCGGAGCCCATTTTAACTTAGATACCAAGGAACTTACTAATGTGCATGGGGAATTAATTACTAAACATGATGGTGCCATAATTGCTACTACCCTACACATTCTAGATACTGAAGACTCCATCATTCTCACTCGTGCTCAACATCGACCCTGTTTGACCAAGACAGTGAAAAACAAAAGGCATGAATAACAAAATCATGGTTAAAGAACCTAAGAAGGGAGCATCCTGACTCTCCAAAGCATTATTCAGGGATGATTTCAATGAGGAGCTATCTAATTTTATAATTTTTCTTGCCTGTATCATGGGATTTCCATCCACCAATGAATTTCATTTATGGATGTGCCCCTTTATAAACATCATCTGTGAGGGCATGCAAAACATAAACTGGGCTGAAAATGTTTGTATGAATTTGATTGAGCAATTATCAAGTGTTTAACAGACTAAGAAGTTTTATATGACTTCTTATCTCATGTATACCCTAGTTGTGTCCCAGAGTGGTTCGGGTTTCACCTACATGGAAGGCAAGAAGGATGAACCTATCTACACATACTGCCCTTAGTTTACCCTTGAAGCTAGAAATCAAAATTTCAGAAGGGTCAATGACACTTTCACCATGTATATTATCGACTCTTAGAGGGTGATAGTGCTAGGAGATTTTATGTTGAAGCTATGACTCTAATAGATAAGTATGGGGATTTCTTCATCCAATTAGGAAGGTTCTCATACATCAAAGTTGGTGGCTATGAAAATACGCCCTCAAGCTCACCATGTTTTGCAATGATAAAATGGCTCACGGTTAAAGTATGCGAGATAACTTGATAAACTACATAGAACCTACAGAGACAAGAAGATCAATGGTCTTCATTTCCCTATCTCCTTGGGAAATTATACATGCAAAACAACTCTAGATGCCCAAAACATAGAAAGGGCTATTGCTCCTCTCACTTTCCGTTTCTTCACACACAGGACTTGTTTTTATCTAAAGAATTTTATTGATCGAACGTCAAGATAATTTATCATCATAAGCCGTAAACCGAGGATTCTTGGGCTGATTTTTGTAATGATTTTGAAGCTAGAAGGAGACAATATGGTAGACTCTCTGTGTAAAAAATTTCTGATCTCAATCTTTACCAAGTTCTGAAGGGCTTAAGGATGATGATGATGACTTGCAGTCCTTTTAGTATGAAACATCAATCAATCACACTCCTTTAGAAAACCTAGATTGGTACAAGAAAGAGAGAGATGATTTGGTTGAGATTATTGCCCCTATTCTCGTAAGGACTAAGGTTTGGTTTGACAGGAAAGTTTGTGAGCTCAAGAAGAATCGGGGTAGATCTTCTTCCGGAGATACTTCCACACCAGGGAAGGAAGTACATAATACCGAACCTAGGTACCTAAGCAAACCCCTCCTTATTCAAGAAAAGAACCTGAATAATCTACTCCTTCCACTCAAGTTTATCAAAAGAAGATTAAAGAGGTTAAGAAAGAACCAATTGATGAAGAATTTATTATGTAGCAGTCTAAATTGCCTTGAGCCGAAGAATGTTATTTTTCTTAGTGAAAGTGATGATGGTGAAGTGCCAAATCCTACAGGAGCTCCTAAATTCATTGTTGAAGAAGGAAAAGAAGTTCCAAGTACTAAACCTCCTAGTATAGTAGATTCCTTTACAAAGGAAGTTCCTGAGGTCTCAAGTAATTCTCTACTGAAGGCAACAGTGGTTAATACTTTGAGTGCCATGAGTTCACTTTCTCTTTTACTCTTGTTCCTTCCTCTTCTTCTTCTACCTTTGCTTGGGTGCAACCCTTGGTTGATAAAGAAGAAGAGAAAAATCTTCTCATCTAACGGGACCATATTTTGATGTTGTGGTAGCTCGTTGGGTAATTCCCCTCTCCATCTAGTAAAGAGAGCCAAGACCACTTCAAGGTTTGTAATCGATGCTTAGGGGCCACAGTTCCTAGAGGTTGTAAAGCCCAAGGTGGATAAGGTAGAGTAGGATCTTTTGGTCTCGATTTAGAGCTTTCAGAATCCAAATGGGAGAATCCACTTCTAAAATTGAGGTTCATAACCTTCAGGAAATAGTAACAAAGGTTATTGAACGAGTGGAGAAAGGAATATAGACCATAGAGTAGTTAGAAGAACAGTATAAAATTCTTTCCAACTTTATCTAGATCATTGTTATCCAAGGATAAAGTTTTGGATCCAGCCCCACTGGCTGCTCTCCCAACCCCCATGATTCTAAGCCAAGATGAATTTTAGAGCATCAAGGACATACATAAGTATTCTACTTATGGGAATGTTGTTGAGGCCATGGTGGATGGCATGATTATAATAGGCTTGAATTTCATTGAGTAAGTCTTCAAGACCAATGAGAAGATGGTTAATCTATAACAAAGACTCACTTCCTCAATCAAAGCTATGGATAAAGAGTTAATGCTCGGAGTAGTTGTATTAAAAATCTTAACCTAATGGCCAAACTAATGAGAAGAACTGTTGGTCAACAATGTATTTGATGATGCAAGAATAAATTATCAAGGGCATGGATTTTCGGTGTCGAGTGGAAGATGAAGGTTTTGGAAGAAGCACCTTTGGGAGAATTAAAGAACATATTGCAGAAAGGAGAGTCTTCTAAAACTCGTGTTTCATCTACCTTTAAAAATATCCACTTCCAACTTCAGGATGAAATTTGGTGTTCCCTGCTCTCTTCAAGAAATCAAATCCCGATTCAGAACATTTTTCAAGGTTGACTTGTTCAAAGAGGATTCAATTACCAAAGAGAAGATAAAGAACATTTACTCTCTTCAATATGCGATTCTTTGAGGCAAATAAATAATACCGGAGCATACCAAATTTGATAAAGATATGGATAAATGTCTAGGCACTTGGAATCATGCCACCGCCAACACAACAATTCCAAGAGGCATGGAAATAGCGAAGCATTAAAAAATTTAGATATCAGATTCTCAAATCAATGGGCCCTCCTCACCATAATCGAATGTCTCTTCTTCTAGCTTCTCTCTCTCTTCTTCTATTTTTAGTGTTGAGCTCCTTATAAATTAATTAAGGATATTGTATTGTGCATTTCCTTAATTAATATTTTAGTTAAAAGAAATGGTTACCAAATGTAACTAATTTGTAAGCTATATAATGAGCTCTCCATGCCATTCTAAGGGGTTGGAACTATAATTATTTTTGAAAGTGTAAAAGTGTCAAAAGCTATCAAGTACAAGAAGATTTTCCTTTCTGTTTCTATCTATGCTCATTCATTCCTTCTTATATAT
Source organism: Taxus wallichiana var. yunnanensis (assembly GCA_018340775.1). NCBI lineage: Eukaryota > Viridiplantae > Streptophyta > Pinopsida > Cupressales > Taxaceae > Taxus > Taxus wallichiana. The sequence goes on from CM031239.1 coordinate 74,513,836, forward strand.
TAAAAAATATTGAATCATTAATCTATTTTGTGTTAAGAAGATTTGTATTTTTGTGGATGTCATCTCTAGAACTTTTTGTCAATGAAATAACATCTTATGGTTTTAATGTGAATGATTCTATTCTATACTATCCTAGTTTAACATTTATAAGAAATTATTTTACTATCTATATTTCCTAAGAATGCTATTCTACCTTTTCCCATTCCTTAGTTCTTCTCATCCATGTATTGATAATTTGTCATTAAAAACACTTTCATGATATCGAGTTCCTCTTTGAAATTAAACATTGTACATTTTTGAATAGTTTTTCTTTCAATAAGGGAACCTATCCCATTAAAGAGGAGAGACTTTATGTCCCCAGTGATGCTTTCATTAAAGTCCTAATTTGACAACCAACAAGTAAGAACCCATTTATGTCCATCATTGGAGGGAGGATTAATCATCTGATGAAATCTAACCCCATTGAACAAAAGGTTGATCCACTTGAATTGGGTGCGAGTGGAAGAGCCTGTCACCGCCGCTTGGCTGGTAAAAAGGGCACATTCATTACATTTCCTCACCCAGAGATGGGAATATTTGAACAAATCTAACCAATAGTATCTGGCTCACATAATCTTGGTAGCATTTTTTTGCGTAGAGTAATGTCCTCTAGATAGGCCATTGTGGAACTCTTCTAATATCTTTCTTAATTATTCTGGTCTCATGCAACGAAGAAGAACATTGTTCAAATCCTTTCAAATAAGAACATTACTCACCAAAACATATGGAATATACTAAAGATGGAAGGTACGTCTTTGAATTTTATCCATGTTTAAAGGATAAAATCCCAAGAAAAGGAAATTTTACTTCTTAGATAACCAATCAATTTGATCATCATCTTCATTAGTATAAAAGAGTGCACCATATTCATCACCTTTAGTTTCCATGTCTCTACAAAGTATTGTTAACACAAACCTTTACCTTTAAAAATTTTAGTAGCTTTGATGTGTACATCATTCTCCATCACCTTCGTGATCCATCCAACACACTTCTCGTTCATCTCTCTGTTCATAAAAAAATTCCTTGACACTAGGATGAGAAACCATCAGGTGATTTTTTTATTGGACAACATGTGCTTAAATTTCTTAAGATCTCAAATAACTGCAAAGACTTGTTTCTCAACAAATGAATATTTGAGCTCATAGTATTTAAGGTATTGTCTAAAAAAAAGCAATTGGCTACTCCATCAAATTGTCATGCTGCTGAGTAAGGATGCTTAAAATGCTTTCTTGACCTATAAAATCATAGAGGAAAAAATATTTATCAAACCTAGGATTCACCAGTGTTGGAGCCTAGGAAAGGTGTTGGAGCATATATTTCTTCAGCATAGATGTCATTTTTAAGCTAATTAAGCTGTGAATTGGGGAATGAATCTCTGCATTAAATTTATGGTGCCTAGAAAACTTTGGAGTCTCTTTTTGTGACTTGGAAGGGAGAGGGATAAAATTGAGAGAATTTTGGCTAGATCAATAGATAGTCATTCCATTGAAATAACATGTCCTAACAACTTTCCCTTGTGTATTAAAAAAATAGATTTTTAGGGTTGGGTGAAACTCAGCCCTAATCTTTGTGCTTTGATTCTTGCTAGTGTTTGATTTCCTCTTCAAGGAGTTTTTCCAAGGATGACAGTTCCATTACCTTGGGGCCACTATGTTGGGCCTCTTTCCCTTCCTCAAGCTTTGCATGAGTCACCCAAGGGTAACAGGAAGAACTTCCCCAAGTTCAGAGGTGATGAAAAGGTGCATCTGATGAACATATTGCAGCCTTCATAGTTGCATGTGGAGTCCTCAGAGTTGAGCATGAAGATGTCTCAGTGAGGCTTTTTGTAGAGACTTTGTAAGATAATGTGGAAGATTTGTTCTATTATCTTCTTTGGGGCCATTACCAATTGGACCACGATGAGAACAATAATTGAGAACCATTTCAAACCTGTAGAAGATGTGCATGCTTTGCTAGCCTCAGATTTCTCAAATCAAAAAAGAACCACAAGAGCCCATGAGAGAATTTGTGGCTAAGTTCAATAAGATTATTAACTATATCTCACAAGACACCCGACTATGGATCAAATTCAATTTATTTTTTTCTTAAACACTCAATTTCTTTAAGTAAGCTATGCGTTGAGGAGAGCCAATCTTGTAACTTTGGATGAGGACCAAGAGGTTAGCCATTAGTGTTGAAGATGACTTGATCATGTCTGGTAAGTTGAAAAGAGATTCTTCCATATCTAAAGTCTCTCCTCTCTCTCCCTCAAGTTTGAGAGCTAATGCAGATCCATTAGTGCAAAAGCTTACCAATGACCTCATTGCCATCAATAAATAATTGGCTCGATATGCTCCTTATCAAGACGTTCTAAGGAGGAATTTTCAACCTAGGAACCGTTTACCTTCTTCTCAAATAAGATTGGTAATCGAGGGGCCACCCATCAAGGCCCCTATCAATGCAACTTGTGAGGTTGAAGAACCTGATGAAGAGGTTAATGAATAATTTGAAGAATCTAGAGAAGAAGATGAGGAAGAATTGGAAGAACTTGATGGCTCTCAAGTTAATTTCCTTACTACGGAGGGCATTGATTAAGAGGATGATTATGATGAAGTAGTGGCGGAGATGAATAATGAGTCATACGTTGTTATGACCCGAGAGTAGACCAATAAGAAAGAGAAAGTGATGCAGCTTGCTAAACAATCCAAAGAATATCCCACAACTATACTAGTGGTGGAAAGAAGAGGATCTCTTGTTCCCACTACATCCATGCAAAAGGTCAGTTCTGCTAATTCTTCTTCTTCTACTCCTGCTTCTAAAACTTCTTTTTCTCCAGCCTCAAAACCTGATAAGCCTAAGATTCCTAGTGATGATTCCCCATCCACCTCTGGATCTTTTGATATCATCGACCATCTTAAAAAGAAAAAAATCCAAATTTAGAGAGCTGATTATTATCAAACCCACCCAAAATCCTTTACCAAAATGGTCCACTTTGTCAATTCCCATTCCAAGACTTCATCTAATACTTCTAAAGGTCTTTTTCCTACTCCATCTTCTACACCACAACCAAACCTTGTGGCTGTAGTTACCTCACCTAATGAGAAAATCAAACCATTTTATGTGACCCTCCTTATAGCAGGCCATAGACTTAGCAACTGTGTCATAGACTCAGGAGCATCAGACAATGTAATGCCTGCCAAAGTGGCTCATGCTCTGGGTCTTACCCTCACATGCACTATTGGTTCTTGTTATTCTATGGAGAGTAGGGAGGTGCCCTTGGTTGGAAGAATTAAATATGCACAGGTAGCTTTTGCTACCTTACCTGAGAAAAAGGTTTTAACTACTATTCTAGTAGCTAATATCCCTCCTTCATACAACATGTTGTTGAGTAGGAACTTCTGTAAGGACGTGGGAGGAGAAATTCAAATGGATTGGTCACATGCCCTTATACCAGTCAATGAGAAGATGAAGAATCTATTGCATGCAAAGCAATATGAGTATATTGTGTAAAAGACAGATGATCCCAAAGAACAAATACTTTATGAAGATATTGGGAATGGTAACTATATGATTATGTCTCAGGATGAAACGGAACGTCCCAAAGAAGTAATTCATGATCCTAATGGTGTTTGGAATTTAGAATTTGATGGAAGTTTCTCCTCATCTAGTTCTAGGGCTGGTGTGGCATTGATATCTCGGGAAGGAAAGATTCATCCTTTCTCATTCAAACTATAGTTTGAGAACACCAATAATACACAAAGAATATGAAGCTCTCATCCTTGGACTTAATGTGGAAAAAGAGAAAGGTGTGAAGAATATTCTAGTGCATGGAGATGCAGAACTAGTTAAACAAGTCAAATACCTTTTTCAAGTAAAGAATAGAATATTGAAGCATTATAGGAATCTGGTTTGGGATTCTATTGAATTTCTTGATGCCTTCTCCATTGAAGTAGTGCCAAGGGAAAAGAACACAGGGATGATTCCCTAGCCGTTTTAGGGTCTTTGCTTATACCTCATCTGATTTCTCTCAGGATAAATTCACCATTGAAATGATCCATAGACCAAGTGTACCGGATAATGCAAGCAACTGGAAAGTTTTCAATGATGATCAACATTTTCTCTCTTTCCTGGAGCTCAGGGATAACTTTGAACAATTGTATTTTGAAGGAAGTGACAATTTACCTTGAGAGAGTGTATCTTCTAATGAGGAAGGTGTCAAAGAGGAGACGGATCAAGATGGGTGCATCAAACTAAAAGGTAACAAGATTCCTAAAGGGCTAGTGAGTCTAGAGGAATTGCTTGATAAACATAATAAGTATGTTAATTCTAAAGATTCTAAAGGAGCCCAACAATCTATTAAATATGAAAAGGTTAACATTGGGAGATCTACTAACCCCAAAATGGTGAACGTTGGGAAATGTTGCACACAAGAGGAAAAGAAGAAGGTAGTAAATCTTTTGAAGAAGTACGTTGATGTCCTTGCTTATTCTTATGATGATTTGAAAGCTTTTCAACCAAAAGAAATGTAGCATTTCATTCCTCTCAAACCTAGGATTAAAAATTTCAAAAAAAATCAAAGGAAGTACAATCCAAATATTGTTGACACTATTTTCCAAGAGATACAGAAGTTTTTAAGGCAAAAATTATCTTCCCCATCCATCATTCAACATGGATTGCTAATATTGTGCATGTCAGGAAGAAAAATGGTGAGATTCGGATCTGTGTTGATTTTAGGAATCTGAATCAGGCTTCTCTGAAGGACAACTACCCCCTACCCATGATGGACCAGGTGTTGCAAGCTGTTACAAGGAGCTGAGATGTTGTCCATGCTTGACGGTTTCTCAAGATATAACCAAGTAGAATTCAACACTGTCAGATCAACACAAGACTGCCTTTACCACTCCTTGGGGTACTTTTTCCTACAAGAGGATGCCCTTTGGTCTCATTAATGCTAGTGCCACTTTTCAGAGAGAAATGGATTTGGATTTTGGAAGTCTGAAAGGAAAATGTATTATTGTGTATCTAGATGATTTGACTATGTTCTCCAAATCTAGAGCAGATCACTTTCAACACCTAGAAATAGTTCTCTTGAAATGTAGAGAACATGGGGTCTCTCTGAACCCCAAGAAATATGTCTTTTGTGTCATGGAAGGAAAGTTGTTAGGACATGTTTTCTCTAAAGAAGAAATCAAGATTGATCCTAAACGAGTTCAAACTATTCAACAGATTCCTCTTCCTGTAGGTAAAAAGGGAGTGCATTCTTTCTTTGGTGAGATCAACTTCCTAAGAAGATTCATCCCTGATTTTGTAGAGATAACTTTGAATATTTCCCAAATGGTAAAAGGAAAATAGATGTTTGGTTGGTCCCTTGAGGGGAAAGAGGCATTCGAAGTCATTAAAAAATCTATTGTTAAGACTCCTATCTTAGCATGTCCAAATTTTAATAGAGATTTTATTATCTATTGCTATGCCATAGAAAGTACCATAGCCACTGTGTTGACCCAAAAAAATTCTTAAGGTCACGAGCTCCCAATTTCATTCATGAGTTATATTCTTAAAAATCACAAGTTAAAGTACACTATAATGGATAAACTTGCTTTTGCAGTGGTTAAAGCTGTTAAGTAGTTTTGATTCTACATCCTTAACTCTCACTCTATGTTGCTGGTCCTAGATACAACCATCAAGTCTATTATTACAAACAAGAATTTGGAACTAAGAGAGGAAATTAGGTAGCAAAGGTTCAAGAATATGATATTGACATCAGACCAACTAAAATAGTTCGGGGTAAAGGCCTGTGTGAACTCATTTCTGAAGAAGCATGTCATGAATTGCCTAAGGATGAGGTTGATGTTCTATTGTTCTATTTCTCAACTCAACGGATGAATGGTATGCTGACATTGATGAATTCCTCACCTATGGTGAATGCCCATCTCACTTAACTACCAAGGAGAAGAGGGCTATCAAGCTAAGATCAGCACAATTTGTGTTGTGGGAGAATGCTTTATTCAAACAAAGAGTGGATGGAAGATTTTTGAAATGTGTTGAAAAGAGCAACACAAGAACCTTTTCTCAGCCTTCCATGACCAAGCCTATGGATTTCATTTCTCATATGCTGTAAATGCCCAATAAATTTTGTGTAGGGTACTATTGGCCTACTTTGTTTAAGGATGCATCAAGGTGGGTTGATAAATGTGAAGCTTGTCAAACTTTTGTAGGAAGACCAAAGTTGGCCACTTTGCCACTTAAACCAGTTGTGATTGAAGAACCCTTTCAACAGTGGGGTTTGGATTTCATTGGAACACTCAACCCATATTCAAGTGTAGGACATACTCATGTGTTGACTGCCACAGATTATTTCACTAAGTGGGTAGAAGCTATCCCAGTTAAAAGTACCACTTTAGAGGTAGTATGTAATTTCATCAAAGAGAACATCTTGATAAGGTTTGGAGTACCAAACAAGATCGTGACTGATAATGCTTCAAATTTTTCTTCTGTTGAGATGATGGATTTTTGCTATGGATATGGGATTTCCCTTGCTCATTCTTCAGATTACTATCCTCAAGGGAATGGCCAAGTAGAATTAAAAAACAAAAATCGGTGACCATTGTAAGAAAACTTGTTAATGAATCTCGAGAGAAATTGGCACAAGAATCTTTATGATGCTCTCTGGGTAGATAGGATTACACCCAAAGGAGTAATTAGGATGTATCCTTTTCAAGTGGTGTATGGTGTGGAAGCCCAACTACCAATAAAAATGGAACTACCAGCTTTATATTTGATGAAGGCTATTGAGGACGCTAGTTTTAGTGATTCTTTGGATAAAAGGATCATGTATCTCCATAAGCTTGATGAAGACAAGCTGCAGGTTTTTGATAGAATATCTACCCATCATAAGAAGGTGAAATCTTTATTTGACAAGAAAACTAGATCTAGAGATTTCAAAGTTAGAGACATTGTTTTGCTAAGGGATAAAAGACATGAACCTCGAGGGAGCCATGGTAAATTTGATTCTCTTTGGCTTGGTCCTTTCAGAATCATGCACTTTGCTGGTGAAAATTATTTCTACCTTGATTACATGGATGGATCCTCTCTCCCACTTCCTTATAGTGGGCAATCCCTAAAATTGTTCAAGTCCTAGGTGAATAAGAGGTCCTTTGTATGTGTATAGTGTGCTTTTGCTTTTCCCTATTTTTGGTTTGTTGTTTTTTTTTTTCTTGTTTTTGTGTTGCCTTCTATATTGGTTTCCCTTGACTCTTTTTCCCAATGGATAAGGCACTAGTCCTCTTCCCCTAATTTTTTCTTGAGTTCTTGTCTTGCCTCATTCTTTGATCTAGTCAAGTCATCCCTAGAAAGAGCCAGTTGTTGTCCTCTCAAAATTTCCCCTCTTTTGAAAGTTAGAATTTTGAAAATTTTGAGTTGGCACCCTTTAGTAATGTTCTAGTGAAGTGAAAACTTGAAGAGATGGTGAAAATTTGCATTTATTGGAGTCATTTTGGTGATTTAGGGTCTGTCGGACATTTTTTCCCTCATGTCCCAAGTACCTCTGGGCCTTTTTATTCGCCGATTGGCCGATTTCCCCGCAAATCCTTGTCTTTTCGGCTTTATCAGAAATTTTTAGCCCATTTGTCCCAAGTTCACCAGACTTTTCCTTTCCCGCATCACTCCCCGGGTTCGATGTACTTTTGTCTCATCTCATCCCATGCATTTGGGCTTTCTTCACCTAATTTTATCTCATATGTCCCAAATGCATTTGGGCTTTCTTTTTGATTCCCCACACCCGTGCTCGCCCGCATTCCCCGCATCATCACGTGGATCGGATGCGTCTTCGTGTCCCTAATGTCCCAAGGACTGTTCAGGCCAGTTTTTTATGATTTTCCCACGTCTCATATTTTTGAGTCGATGTAAGGTGTATTTAATGCTCATTAATGACCTTCTCTCTCCTAAAATGGCTATTTAAAGGGACTACTACCTATGCATTTGTTACATTGCTCACCTACTTTTTCTTTCCCGAATCCTTGCAATTGAAGTCATTTGTTTGTTTCCCTGTATCCCTTTGCATTTTCATCGTGAATTTGATCTTGGAAGGTCATTCCTTATGTGCATTGCAAAAATGAAGATCAAGTTTCAAGGGCAGGAGCATCTGTCACCTCTCGAGACCTTTGTACCTAATATTGGGGATAGTGAGGTTTGACACTTAGATTTTGGAGATTTTTGGGGCGAATAACATGCACCAACCCTGCTCCCATGGCCCAAATGATTTAGTGATAGTGGAATTGTGTACGCGGATGATTTTCCCATCTTTGTGCAGTGTGCTGACACTGTGCTTTCCTGCGGAGCCCATTTTAACTCAGATACCAAGGAACTTACTAATGTGCATGGGAATTAATTGCTAAACTAGATGCTTTGCCACCATTACTACTACCCTATGCATTCTAGAGATTGAAGACTCCATCGTTCTCACTCGTGCTCAAGCTCAGACCTTATTTGACCAAGATAGTGAAAAATACAAGGCACGAATAGCAAAATCATGGTTAAAGAACCCTAAGAAGGAGCGTCCAACTCTCCAAAGCATTATTCATGGTTGATTTCAATGAGGAGATTTCTGATTTTATCATTTTGATCACTCGTATCATGGGATTCCCTCCACCAATGAATTTCATTTATGGATGTGCCCCTTTATAAACATCATCTGTGAGGGCAAGTAGAACATAAATTGGGCTGAAATTGTTTGTATGAATTTGATTGAGCAATTGTCAAGTGTTCAACAGACTAAGAAGTTTTATATGACTTCTTATCTCATGTATACCCTAGTTGCGTCCTGAGGAGTGGTTCGGTTTCACCTTCATGGAAGGAAAGAAGGATGAACCTATCTACATACTACCCTTAGTTTACCCTTGAAGCTAGCAATCACAATTTCAGAAGGGTCAATGATGCTTTCACCATGTATATTGTAAGACTCTTGGAGGGTGACACTGCTAGGAGATTTTCTGATGAAGCTATGACTCTAATAGATAAGTATGGGGCTTTCTTCATCCAATTCAGAAGGTTCTCATACATCAGGTTGGTGCTATATGAAAATACACCCCTCAAGCTCCCCATGTTTTACAATGATAAAATGGCTCTGGTTGAAGTATGTAGACAACTTGATAAACTACATAGAACCTGCAGAGACAAGAAGATCACTGGTCTTCATTTCCCTATCTCCTTGGGAAATTATACATGCAAAACAACTCTGGATGCCCAAAACATAGAAAGGGCTATTGTGCTCCTCTCACTGTCCATTTCTTCAGACCCATGACTTGTTTTGATCTGAAGAAGTTTATTGATCAGAACCTCAGGATAATTTATCATCATAAGCCAGACACATTGAGGATTATTGGGCTGATTGTGCTGATGATTTTGAAGCCAAAAGGAGGCACTATGGCAACTCTCTCTGCAAAAATTTTTTGAGATCTCAATCTCTACCAAGTTCTGAAGGGCTTAAGGATGATGATGAGGACTTGCTGAGTCCTTTGAATATGAAAGATCAATCAAACACACTCCTTTAGAAAACCTGGATTGGTACAAAAAAAGAGATAGATGATTTGGTTGAGATTATTTCCCCTGTTCTTGTAAGAACTAAGGTTTGGTTTGACAGGAAAGTTTGTGAGCTCAAGAAGAATCAAGGTAGATCTTCTTCCAGAGATACTTCCACACCAGGGAAGGAAGCACATATAACCATCCTGAGGTACCTAAGAAAACCCCTCCTTCTTCTTCAATAAAAGAGCTTGAATCATCTACTCCTTCTTCTTCCACTCAAGTGTATCAAAATAAGATTAAAGAGGTTAAGCAAGAACCAATTGATGAAGAATCTCTTTCGGAGTGGTCAGAATTTCCTTTGGGGCAGAGAACATTATTGTTCTTAGTGAAAGTGATGATGGTGAAGTGCCAGATCCTACAGGAGCTCCTGAAATCACTGTTGAAGAAGGAAAAGAAGTTCCAAGTACTGAACCTCCTAGTATAGTAGACTCCTCTGCAAAGGAAGTTCCTGAGGTCTCAAGTACTTCTCTACTGGAGGCAACAATGGTTAATACTTTGAGTGCCATGAGTTCACTTTCTCTTGGGCCTCTTTTTCCTTCCTCTTCTTCTTCTACCTTTTCCTAGGTGTAGCCCTTGGTTGATAGTAAGAAGAGAAAATATTCTTCTCGTCTAACAAGGCCAAATTTTGATGTTGTGGCAGCTTTGTTGGGTCTTTGTACCTCCCCTCCAGTAAAGAGAGCCAAGACCACTTCAAGGTTAGTAACTGATGCTCAAGGGGGCAATAGGTTCTAGAGGTTGCAAATCCCAAGGTTGATAAGGAAGAGAAAGATATTTTGGTCTCGATTTAGAGCTTTCTAGAATCCCAATGGGAGAATCCCTCCTGAAAGTGAGGTTCATAACCTTGAGAAAAATAGTAACAAAGGTTATTGAATGAGTGGAGAAAGGCAAACAAACCATAGAACAAGTTGGAAAGAATAAAACCAAGTTCTTTCCAACTTTATCAAGTCATTTTTGGCCAAGGATAAGGTTTTGGATCCAACCCCACTGGCTGCTCTCCCCCCATGATTCTTAGCTAGGATGAAGTTCAGAGCATCAAAGACATACATAAGTATTCTACTTATGGGAAGGCTATTGAGGCCATGGTGGATGGCATGATTATAAATGCTTGAATTTCATTGAGGAAGCCTTCAAGACCAATGAGAAGGTGATTAATCTATCAGAGACTCACTTCCTCAATCAAAGCTATGGATAAAGAGCTGAAGCTCTAGAGTAGTTGTATTACAGATCTTTACCTAATGGGCCAAACTGATGAGAAGATCCTGTTGGTCAACAATGTATTTGATGATGCCAAGAATAACTTGTCAAGGCATGGATTTTTAGTGTCGAGTGGAAGATGAAGGTTCTGGAAGAAGCACTGGGAGAATTAAAGAACGTATGGCAGAAAGGAGAGTCTTTTAAAACTTGTGTTTCATCTACCTTTAAAGATATCCATTGCCAACTTCAGGATGAAATTTCAGTGTTCCTTCTCTCTTCAAGAAATCAAAGCTCTTAGTTCAGAACATTTGTCAAGGATGACTTGTTCAAAGAGGAGTCAATTACCAAAGAGAAGATAAAGGACATTTGCTCTCTTCAATCTGCCATTGCCAAGGAAAATAAAGAATACCTGGAGCATACCAAATTTGATAAAGATATGGAGAAATGTCTAGGCACTTGGACTCATGCCACCACCAACACAACAATTCCAAGAGGCATGGAAATAGCAGAAGCATTGAAAAAATTCAGATATCGGATTCTCAAATCAGTGGGCCCTCCTCAACCATAATCGGATGTCTCTTCTTCCAACTCCTCTTTCTCTTCTTCTATTTTTAGTGTTGAGCTCCTTGTAAATTAATTAAGGATATTGTATTGTGCATTTCCTTAATTAATCTTTTATTTAAAAGAAATGGTTACCAAATGTAACCAATTTGTAAGCTATATAATGAGCTCTCCATGCCATTCTAAGGGGTTGGAACTCTGATTATTTTTGAAAGTGTAAAAGAGTCAAAAGCTATCAATACAAGAAGATTTCCCTTTTTATTTCTATCTGTGCTCATTCATTCCTTCTTATCTATTGAAAATTATTGAATCATTAATCTATTTTACATTAAGAAGCTTTGTATTCTTGTGGATGTCATCTCTAGAACTTTGTGTCTGTGAAATAACATCTTATGGTTTTAATGTGAATGATTCTGTTCTATACTATCCTAGTTCAACATTTATAAGGAATTATTTTGCTATCTATATTTCTTGAGAATGCTATTCTACCTTTTCCCATTCCTTAGTTCTTCTATCCTTTTGTATTGATAATATGTCATTTAAAAAACACTGAAATTAAACATGATATGTGAATAGTTTTTGCTTTCAATAAGGGAACCTCTCCCATTAAAGAGGAGGGATTTTTAATCTTGGTAGAATTTGTTTTGCGTGAGAGTAATGTCCTCCAGATAGGCCATTGTGGAACTCTTCTAATATCTTACTTACTTGTTCCGGTCTCATGCAGCGAAGAAGAACACCATTCAAATCCTTTCAAAAAAGAACATTTCTCACAGGACATATGGAATAGACTGAATATGGAAGGTACGTCTTTGAATTTTATCCATGTTTGAAGGATATACTCCCAAGAGAAGGAAATTTTCATCTTAGATAACTAATCAATTTGATCATCACCTTCATTAGTATTCAAGAGTGCAACATCTTCATCACCTTTAGTTTCCATGTCTAGCAAGCAAGTTGTTGACACAAACCTTTACCTCTAAAAATTTTAGTGACTTTGATGTGTACGTCATACTCCATCACCTTCGTGATCCATCAACACGCTTCTCATTCATCTCTTTGTTCAACAAAAATTCCTTGACACTAGGATGAGAAACCATCAAGTGAATTTTGTTGTTGGACAACATGTGCTTAAATTTCTTCAGAGCTCAAATAACTGCAAAGACTTGTTTCTCAACAAATGAATATTTGAGCTCATAGTCTTTGAGGGATTGGCTGAAAAAATCAATTGGTTACTCCATCAAATCATCATTTTTTGAGTGAGGATCCCTAAAATGCTCTCTTGACCTATAAAATCATAGAGAATAAAATATTTATCAAACCTAGGGTTCACTAGTGTGGGAGCTTGAGAAATGGCCATTTTGATGGCTTCAAAGCTCTCCTTCCTTCCTTTGTCCATGAGAATGGCATATTTTTCTTCAACATAGTTGTCAGTGGTTTAGCTAATTCTGTGAATTGGGGAATGAATCTCTCGCATGAAATTTATGGTGCCTAGAAAAATTTGGAGTCCCTTTTTGTGACTTGGAAGGGAGAGGGATAAAATTGAGTGAATTCTTGCTAGATCGATAGATAGTCCTTCCGTTGAAACAACATGTCCTAACAACTTTCCCTCATGTACTACAAAAATACATTTTTAGGGTTGAGTGAAACCCAAATTCCCTACCTTCAGAAAACCTTCCTTAGATGTGTAATGTGGTCACCAACATGCTTAGAGTACACAGTTATATCATCTAGGTAAACCAAGATAATATCATTGATTAGTCCTTTAAAATGCCATGTCCATAGCTCTTTGAAAAGTAGCCCCGACATTGGACAATCCAAATGGCATTTTTTTATAAGCATATGTGCCCCATTTGGTGGTGAAGGCCATTTTAAATTGATCAGATTCTTGAACTAGAATCTGATTATAACTTAAATACCCATCGAGAAAAGAAAACCTTTGAGCTCCTACCACTGTTTGAAGAATTTGTTCCATTGATGGAAGAGGATAATGATCTTTCAAAGAGGCACGATTTAGATCTCTAAAATCCACACATAGCTGAATTTCTCCATTTTTCTTCCATACAAGAACTAAATTGGCCACCCAAGATGAATGCTTGATAGGAAAAATTATACAGGCCTCGATGAGTTTAGTTAGCTCCTTTCTCATTAGTGGCTCGATTTTGGGATTAATTGGCCTTTGTTTTTTGATGAATGGTTTGGCATTAGGATCCAGCTTGATGGTATGTTGTGCTAGTCCGGGATCAAAACCACGCAAGTCCTTATAGCTCCATGTAAAAATGTCATGATACTCTTGACAATTTGATGAAATATTTCTTCTCTTGATAGTACATACTTTACCAATCTTTAAGAGTTTTTCACTTGCCACCTCGACTTCCTCAAAATCTTCTTCCTTGACCACCATGTTTGTGCTTTGTCTTTTGGCTCTGGTCATCTAAATTAAAGATGGATTCTAGAGTAACTAATCCTTTTGGTAGCTTATTTCCTTCAACTATATAATTTGATCGCCATATGAGTTTTGTAGTTTATCTTGGTGTTTCATAGTAAATTCCACCTCTTCTTGTAGGAAAAGAACAATTTGTTTGTCACTATCAAACACTTGCCAACTACTCAAATTATCTAGAACTATGATGAACCACCATTTTGACCATTTTCTGCCCTTCTTTCATGATGTCCATTGGTATGTCATATTGCGAGCCAATTGTAGCAAGCCTATCAACATCTTGATTTTACTTTCTAGGAACTACATGAATCCAAAAGCTTTGAAATATTCAATCAAGTCCCAAAATTGATTCTTATATGATCTTAAGAGATCATTTTTTGATGCACTACATGCCATCACTTGATGCAAACCAACTCACTATCTCCAAAAATAGTCAGAGCCTTGATTCCTCTCTTTGAGCTAGTTGAATCCCTTGTATGAGGGCCTCATATTCAATGACATTATTGGTGCAACTAAATTGCAACCGAAAAGATGAGAAGTATTTATTTCCCTCTAGAGAAATCAACATAACTCCCACACCGGATCCATTTTTACTCCTCGAGCCATCAAAGAACAATTTCCACAATCCCTCAAAATTGTTTGATGTTTTAACCAATTGAGGTATATCATCGTACCTTCTTCATGAATGTAGTATGTACCCAATCCAGTTTCCTCCAAAAATAGTAAACCAGATTCTTCTTCTACCAATAAATCAGCATAGGGATCATATTGATGATCTACACTTACCTCATCAAGCATTATATCAGGAACTTCCTCTGAGAGTAGTTGGTTCATGATCAACATCTTCCTCTTCTGGGTCACAAATGGCATAATTTCCATTTATGGGACTAGTAGTGTAAGGCTCCACATGATTATGGAAAATTGGTTATGCTCTTATAGTCACCTTCATCCATACCAAGTTCTAAGGATCATATGTGACCAATCTGATGACAGGTAACCACCCATCTTGGCAGTAAAATCTCGTGACAAGAAAATGAAAAAGAGAGGAGGAAGATCAATAACTGATATGTCTTGTGTGAACAAAAAACTGGGGCATGCATGAATAGTAAGCTGGAGTCCCTTAATGACTCGAAAATTTGAAGTCTAAACTATTTGTACCATCTAACTAGAAACTCCCCTTGAAATTGGAGTATATATGGTATTCCCAACACGTCTGCAATCTGCTTGGGCATAATGGAACTACTGGCTCCAGAATCGATCATGCAATTATGGACCAAATGATCACCAATGATCAAGGAGATATAAAATGGTGGTGGTTTTTTGGCCTTAGGAATGATTTTTCCTTCTAGTTGACATAGACTTGTTTCCATTGCTTACTCCATGACCCGATGATCCATCAGTTGTACCAAAACTATTCAAAGCCTCTCGCAACAAGTTCCTTTGAGAAGGAATTGAGAGTGTGTCCCACATAGTGATGCTCAGGTTGGTCTTCTTCATTTGTTCCACAATACTGAATGGAATTTGACCCTACTTTTCTAATACCTTTTTGGGTGTTAGAATCCTCTTTTGGAAAATTCTTGTTGGGTACTGTGATACCTGAAGACCCTTCTTTCCTTGTAGCTTGATTAATGGATGTTTCTGGTGATTTCTTCCTGCATCCTTATCAATTGCTGCTTGTGTTTGAGGTTGTGAAGTGATATGCTGATCAACTTTGGAAGGTTGAGATTCCATTTCTCTCTTTTTTAGAAATGTATTCCCTATAGAGGATGCATCAAGTATTCAAACCACAAAAATCATTGTTTTCCAATTTAGTAGTGTGGTTTCATCAGAAGGTTGATCTTGGTTCTCTTGTGCAACTGATCCGACTGATGACTCAGGTGGGGTGGATATACTTTGGACCATAAGATCTTGACTCAAAACTCCATTTGGGAAAATATTTTGGTTGTGAGGTTGAGAACAAGGATAACACCATTCATAATCTTGGATGAGATTATTCTGGACAAGTACTATGGCTCTAGATGAACTAGCAGCAAGAGGGTTTCAAAATTTCAAAGGCTTAACATTTGTAGCTTGATTCATAGCTTGGTTTTGGGACTGATTACTTCCTTGAAAAGGGGGATGAATTGTTTGGTATTGGGATTGATATGGGTGAGCATATTGAGACTTGCTTCCTTTTGATTGCTATGAGCTCATTCCTAAAAGTTTGCAACAATGATTTGACCTCAGCAGATCATTGAAGGAATGGATGTAGTCATAATTGATTGATTGGAAGTTGTTGGAACATGAGAAATGACTAGTTGTTTCCTATAATTTTAGAAAACAGAGGCATGGGAGGCCTAGGCGTGATCTTTCCCACTTGAATTAAAGAATTTTCAGCTTTTATAGAAATTTCATAGACATCAGAACTATAGTTCCCCCATGGATTGAATCATAACTGCTATATGTCACTTTTTCAATGCCCATAAATAATATAAAAATGCATTACTTGGAGATGGCCTTATGAGTGTTGGGATTTTGTTCCAAGTCTTGTTGAAATGGAAATTAAAATCACTCATATATTCATGAGGGGCTCTTTTTATGGTTGTGAGTTGTTCCATAAGTGATAAGTGATCACTTTTATCCGCAAACTACTTATAAAAATTTCTTGCCTAACTCATTCCAAGTAGTTATGGAACCAACATTCAAACTTTCAAAACCATTGAAGTGCTTTACCTTTAAAGGAAGTAGCGAGGAGTCTAACTACCACATTGTCCTCCGTAATGCTATGTACTACACAAATACTAGCTATATCCAAAATGTGCTCCAAAGGGTAACATTGTTTTCCCCAGTATAAAATGGAAATTTTTTTAGGAAGCATGGGAATAACATCTCTTTGGGCTAATAGAAAGGGGTTGTTGGCATTGAAAGGAGGAAAAGCATTGGCTGTCATGGTGACCAAGGGTTGATTGTTCCTTGGTGAGGAAACCTTCCATCAGGAGGAGTTGAATGACCTCTATGGGATGATGTTGAAATGTCACTTCTCTTTCTCCTTGGAGGAGACAAGGATAATTCAAGTATGTTGATATTTTCCTTCTTGGAAGAAGCTCGTGTCTAGATTCTTCACATAAGTAATTACATTGAGACTTGAAATCTAGAGAAATGGAGTCATCAGGTACTTTGATTCATGCAAGTGTGATGAGAAGTACCAACTCATCCCACTGGGCATGCCAAAAATTGTTGTCATGGATCGTGCACCATTGAATTGTTGAAAGATCTGTGTAATGTTGGATCATCCCCAAGGTGTGGGACCTTGTTACCTTGGGATGAACCTCTGGAGAAGGTGAATTCCTTTGGAACTTGGGGCACCCGATTTAAGATTGATGTGCAAGGCTAAAACACTTTAAATGATTCTAATCTACTCACTTCATAAGGTTCAGGGTTAGAAATAACAAATAAGAAAATACGGTGATACACCAAGAGTATAACTAGATAATCATATGATCTTTCACAAAAAAGGGTTAACTCAGAAAGGATAAAACAACCATCACAATCTAATTCACCTTGTGCTATTTGGATAGGGTAAATAATAAACCACAAAAAAAATAACATACATTCCCTTGTAAGACCCCAAGCATACCTAACAGATAGATCAAATCTGATTGAATACACAATCAACAACCATGACAACATAAAACATGCACATGTCAAACATCCCTTTCACTTATGACAACCAATGATAATGTAACTTTATAACAGAAGGAAAATAATATTTTCACAACTGATATTGAGATAATCACATCACTTTCCCACAAAATGAAATAAGATATTCTAAAATAAAGGTGAGTTAATCACTTACACTAAGGAATTGTGCATCCACAAAGCATACATTGATCAACTATTAACACAATAAATCAGATTCTTCATGGAAAAATATTATTTTGAATGTAATTGAAAGGCTTCAAAGTATTCAAAGCACTCTTCCAAGCTTGAAGAGTAACTTCCCAATGATCTATCTATATATCTAAAAACTTCATGCACTTAACTATTTATAAGTTTTTAGGTTGAGCCATTACAACTGGACCTTAACTAACAAATTACTAAAAATAGAATGTAATTAAGTTCTAGGAACAAGCTCCCATAAAAATAGCAAAGTAGTTGCAAAGGTTTGACTCAGTCAACCCTACAACTTGGACTGATCTAGCTTGGAACTGTCCTTCCATGGCTGCCTAAGCTTTAGCTTGGCCCTACAACACCTTCTCCTCTCTTATTTTTTTCTCTTGCTCTTTCTCCCAAGTAGCCATCTGATGCTTATAGTCGATGAAACACTTGATAATTCCTTGTATTTCTCTTCCTCTGGTCCACATGCATAATGGTTCACCACATCTTGTCTCAATCTCTCTTGCTACCTTGGTTGAATTCTTTTAAGTTTACTTACCACTTTCTTCAGTCGACCTGTGAAATTTTGGCATGAAACCAACCTGTCAATGGAGTCACTATTGAAAGTCCTAGTTACCTCATCATCCTTCTTCACCAAATCCTTGAAATTTGACTTAATTTGATCTTCGGAAGAGCATCAATGTTCTCATTGAAGAACTTGCAGTTGATATTATCAAACTCTTCTGAGATGTCATTTAGAGCATCCATTATTTCCACACATTTGTCATCCAATTTCTTTATCAAATCTGTAACACTAGGACCTAAATTCCATAGCCTTTTGAAATTCAAACAACTTAGAAATATCATCGATTACTTCTTCTTGAAGAAGTAGATTTGGATCCTCCTCTCTGATCTCACTCCATGTAGTCAAATTCAAATTCAAATTATTATTATCTTCAGAGAAGGCTTCATCCATTCTACGAATAGAGGCTCTTTCATTTTACAAATCATTATATATTTCAACAACCTCTTTAATCAAAGGATTAGCTTCTTGAAGTATGTGTTCTATCCATCCATTCACTGATCTTCCCTTCTAACCTATCTTCTCAATCTCATGATATGAAATATCATCCAGAGTGGAAGAAATTGTCAGAGTAGTAGTAGTTGAAATATCAGTGGATGGAGTAGGTTGTGTTACTTTTCTCAACAGGGAAGTGAGCTGCTCAACTTTTTGCTTTTAGTTCATCCTTAGAAGCTTTGTCTTTATCATAATTTTCCAAAAAATTTTTGAGAGCCATTTCTACACATCTTGTTTGGCTCCTTCGTGTGTTGCTTTTCCTAGTGAAAATATAGAAATTTGGTAGTCAATTGTTGTGATAGTTTCTTTGGTTTTTCCCTCAACATGGGAGTAGCAATTTCCATGACCCTCTCTCTAATTGGATTTATAGATAGGCTGGAGATGATCTTTGGCCACTTGTCCTATGTCTCCTGGAGTAGGTTCTAACACACTTAGATCTATAACATCCACTAGAGGCACTTTCTTCTTTATGTTTTGGAGTCTGGCGAAACAACCATTTTGGTATAGTAGATGTCGATGGAAGTGGAATGACTGATTTAGTACCTAGAGCACTAGAAAACACAATACACTAGTAACATTAGTTGGCACTGGAATGGAGGTGGTAATGATAGATGGGGTGGAAGTGAGAATAGCCCCAGGGGTGGATACAACGAGGCTAGAAGTTGAGATGGAAGGAAATGAAAGTTGTAGAGGAAGTGAAGTGGAAACTGGAGACCCAATCATCTCCCCTACTGAGAGAAAAGAAGAGATGAAAATACCTAGGCCATGGATGGGGATGGAAAAGAAGAAATGAGTGTAGAAGTGGAAGGAAATGATGGAGGAAGTGATAATGGTAGAGAAAGAGGAGATGAAAATCTTGTGATACACTTGGAGAATCAATAACTTCAACAATTTTTGAATATTGGTATTACTAGAGACACAACCTTGGAAGCAGGAGCCTTGGAGAGAGAGGAACTTCCAACAATGAATGAAATATTCTTAGGGACTATATGGGCCCTTTGGATAGACCTTTTCCCTTTTGTAGGTTGGAAGACTCATTGTTGGTTGGGCTTTTGTTCTTATAGATTGTTCTAACCCTTTGGGTGAAATTCCCAAGGTAGCCAACCAATTATATGTTCTCTACAAAATGGGCCCCACCCTCTCCTTAGTATTGCAACATTCTTCTACATACCAATCAATCCATGGAAATGGTTGATTGGTGACATTGTTATCCTTGTAAACTACATCCAATACTTCCTCCTCATCCTCCATCTCCTTTGGAATCTCTGCGATACCAAACTATCAAACCTCATCCAGAGTCAACCTTTCATATTCTTTTTTTGGATAATGAACTCATCTCGAAAATGAATCCAAATATCTTCTAGTTGGGGTACATGAGAACTGGATAAACCTGTTTCACTAAATTTTCCCCAATAATCAAAATTGGTTTAGGGATGAAAGGTTGCAAAGTCACTTCTGACATTTCTGCATCCACATTCTTTCCTTATAAATACTTGCACAAGTATATCTACCAATTGAAATGGGAAACTGGACTCCCACCTTGTGCCATTTGTTCTAGATTTTATGGTAGTCTAACAATTTTGAACCAACTCTAGCAAAACCCATTTGTCAGTAGGGCATCTTGGCAGCTTATTGGGAGCACCTACAAAACTAGGAATCTAGATGTATGTAAATGTAGGAAACTACAGAGATAAATAGCTCCCCACTCATCATACTTCTTTGAAAGCCTCATCAAAATCCTTTGATTATACAAATCCTTATCAAAATGATAAAAATAATAAAATGAAGAAGGCATCATTGACCCTAAAAAATGTCTTCTTCCCTCATCCATTGTGATTTGAGGATAAAAATAAAAAATTTGGGAAGCACTTCTAACACCTTTGGTATTCAACCCATTAAATTCTCCCATGGCAGCTGTAACATAGACCAAGAAAGAAGTCATGTAAAATTTCTTTGAAGAAAACCTTACTTAATTGAAAACAGATAGAGTTGTTGATATGCTCTCCCCATCATATGAATTTCCTTTTTTTCTTAATGGTGGAAATATATAAGAACATCCATTCCTAAAATTATTTTGCAGAAGTAAGGCCTAAAACTCTACTCAACAACATGATAATATCATTTACTTCTTGGATGAAATCTGATCGATACATGGTCTTAGGAAACTTGGTGACACTTTTGGCCAAGTAGCTCTTCATCATGACCTTTGTACATAATTTGGTTTCTTTGTCCCAATGTTCAACTACACTTCTGGTGAAATTGTGGCATAGTCCTCAACATTTAGGAGTTTGAAAATATTCAAAGAAATCATGAGTCTAATGAAATTACAACCTTTTCCATCAACATCTTTCACCGATCTAGAATCTTCATCAAAATGGGTTGTTACAGCCAAGATGAATTTTGGGAAATGCATGGATGTAGGAAAACCGACAGCAAGAACAAGCCCACTGTCATATATAGCTTGCATCTAGGATTTCTTGTTAGGAGATTTCACCCTTGCCAAAAATATGGAAAATCAACCTGCCCAAGATCGGTATCTCTATATTCCCTAAGTTTGAAGAAAGAAAAGAGTGAGGAGAAACTCCTAGGAATGTATATTTCATATTTTCTTTTCCTTTTCTGAAGAGGTTGACATCAAGTTTGGGTTTTGGAATCGAAAGGGCCTTTGAAAATTTGTAACAAATAATGTAAAAGTTTTGAAATGCCAAAGTCTAAAAGTCCGAAAAGATTCTAAGTTCAAAAGGAAGAAAAACCTCTAAAAACTCTCCGAAAATCCTCTAAAAAACTCTAAAAAAATTAAAACTCCAAAAAAAAAAAGAAACCTCGAAATCCAAAAAAGAACCTCCTGAAAAGATAGAACTTCAAAACCAAACCAAACTCCGAAAAGCCAACCTCGAACTCCAAAAAACTTCTTCAAACTCTGAAATAAGCTGAAATAAAATTCACAAACTTC
Source organism: Taxus wallichiana var. yunnanensis (assembly GCA_018340775.1). Lineage (NCBI taxonomy): Eukaryota > Viridiplantae > Streptophyta > Pinopsida > Cupressales > Taxaceae > Taxus > Taxus wallichiana. The sequence continues at coordinate 74,535,514 of CM031239.1, forward strand.
AAGGGCATGAAAAGGCAAGTCAAATACTTGTGAAGATCTTGAAAAACTATAATGAAATTTGATTGGATGCCTGCACATGTTGGATTTTGCAACTGTGGAGATTATGAACATTTTCAAGGAAAACATGGTGGGTAATGAGGGTTTCATTTTCAAATCAGAATAAGGAAGAAAAAAGAAAATAAACAAGGAAGAAAAACCCAAAAAGATCATAAACCAAGAAGAAATAACCCAAACAAAATTACCTTGAAAATGATGCCTCAAAAGTACAAAGAGTGCGGTAAAAATCAGATTGTTAGAGAAAAAAGTCAGGTGAAAATGAAAAATAAAAACTTGATTTTATATAGGAAAACCCAAAATTAATGCTCAGAATCCAACACACGTGTGCAAAGGTTGGTGAGAATTAAATGCTCATAGAACCTCAAAGTCTAAAACCCCAAAATTCCAAAGTTCTGAAATTTTGGAACTTCAGAGTTTCAAACTTCGGAACTTAAGAGATAAATATTGTGGAAAGATAATGGAAGACTCAAACCGAAAGTCCAAAGTTTAAAAAGAACTTTGGAACTTGGAACTCTAAAAGAGAAAATATCGAAAAGTAGATGGGAGACTTCGAAACCTGAAATTGAAGTTCCTAAATTTTGGAACTTCAGAGTTTTAGAATTTAGAACTTAGGAAGAAATTTCTCAAAATGGAAACATAGACTTTTGAAACCTAAAAGTCCTGAAGTTCTAAAATTTAGAACTTGAGTTTCAGATTTTGGAACTCCAAGTTGAAAAATTGAAAATTACCAAAAGAGACCTCCGAATTTCGAAAGTTCAAAACTCTAAAATTTTGGAATTTCTAGCTTTCGGAGTTTGAAACTACGGAATCAAAATTTTTATTTAGCACTTAAATCCCTGAAAAGGAAAACCTCCAAAATCCAAAGCCCAAAATTTTGGACTTTTGAATTCAGAGAACCTTAAACACATTTTAAAAACACTTTTAGGTGAAGGATTTCAGAAGAAATTTTTAAATTGACTTTAACATCTTCATTTCAAGGTAATATTTAAAGGTACTTATGCGTGCAAACAACTCGTTGGCACTATTTCATATCAATTTATCACATATGGGATTGCCTCACGAGTTTCTCATGCATCTTTGAGTTAGCTCTTGGTGAGTTTCCCTTACGGTCTAAGTTTAACATACCAATGAAAATCTTGGTTCCTCACTTTGCCTTACCTTGACAAGCCATACGAGTTTCTAAGTTATTTCTCTTTTCTATACATCGAGTTCTTGGTTCGAGCATTCGAGCCATTGAACTTTGAATTTTAGAACAACCCACCTTTGATCTTGGTAGACACCCAACCACCTTGACATGGCTCTCAAATCTTACCCCAAAGTGTATTCCAAACTCTCTATATACTTTCCCTTCCTTTTCACATTCTTTGCCAAGTGTAGTCCACCATTTGTTAACTCGACCCTTAAGCAAGTAAAATTGAACTATTAGTAACATGGTCCACTTTGAGCCGAACTCGACACACAACCTCAGATTTGCCAAAATATTTTAATCAATTTTTCAAATAGATCGATGAGCTACTTGATGAGCCATTTGAACTCAAAGCCACATTTGTGTATTTCCACACGACTCCTTAAAATTTTAAATTTCCTTGGATTCACTTGAACCATGAGGATCATGAAATGAAAAAGGATCCCTTAAATATGATTAGTCAATTTTTACCATTTTGTCCTTGTTGAATGGATGTGGGCCTCACCGGGGCTAGTTTTCTTTCTGAATAACCATTGAGCCTCTAAAACCCAAAAATGAGGGAAAATAAAACAAGATGATTCTGAACTTTCTTTTGGGAAATTGTAAATGTCCCCAAAGCTTAAAATTTACTTAAAATGGCCTAGAATGATCATGAAGAACCTTTTTGGTCCCAAGATCCAGTATCCTCCCATTGTCCAATTTTTCCCCATGGGTGAACTTGGATAACGTCACTTGTGTGAGAAAAGTTTGAGGCATTCATATAATTTCTCTTTTATTCACTTGAGACCATGTTGAATTAAAGGGGGAATGTTAGGAATAGGATAATTTAATTCATAATGTAATAAGGTAATGTGACTTTTTATTACATTACACTTAATTACTTAGTTACTTAGTTACCTAGATGGTTAATTGCAACAATTACTTGTTATATTTCCTTGAAATAGTATTCTCATAGTTTTATTTTTATGTGTAGGTAGTTTTTACACTTATATTAAAAAAATTTAATATTATTTATTGATCTTTAATGTCTATAAATATTAATAATGTCTTTAATGATTGCACTATTCATTTTATATCAATAAAATGTAGGCTCCCTAATTATGTGTTCACATTACATGGGTTAGTAAAGTTATAACAAAGACCTTGGTATGGGGCGATAAAATGTGATAAAATAGGTGCACAAATGTTTTCCCATGTAAACCAAGACATTTTCTAGTGCAACCCATTTTTTAACAAATACTTATAACCGACCCCATATTTATGGTGAGGAGAAGGAGATCCAATAGTAGGTATTTTATCTTAGGATAAGAGGAAGGCTGCATATAATCTATATATGCATCCTTCATATGCAAAACGACATAATATTTTAAGGATTTAAGATTTACATGATAGGTATATATAACTCCTTTCTAAGGATATTTGAGACAAGTATGTAGAGTGGATAGGATAATTCACATGACATGTATTCAAGTATTCCCTGAAGGATGTTGTAATTGATATCATTAGGCATAACCTAGCATAAAGAAGAAGCGATTTTTTTCTTAAGGTAATTAGTAATATGGATTTTCCAAGCACCGATGGGATACTATACGCACCCATTTTTCATAGTACAATATTGTAAATACTTAATGATGATAAAAATGACCTTTAAAATATGAAAATACATTTCAAAATTCTCAAACCAATCACTAACTTACTTATTTTTACTTGTTTGGATTAATTTATCTCTTTATAACATGTTTGTTTTGCTTGTTAGCTAGAAATATTTTTCTTTTCTCTCCCCTTTTCTAACTCTTTTAAAAAAAAAATTCAAAACTATTGTGAAAGTTATGCAACCACCATGGTGGTTTATACCCATGCCATGATGGTCACAAAATTTTGTATCACCTTCATTTACTACTTGTGGTGGTTCCATTGTCCCTTGTAGATATTTTGTTAACCACCATGATGGTTACATAATGGCCTCTTGCATACACCGATCATTTTTCCGTGTCTTGCGTGTCCTCTTCCCTTAGTTGTATGAACATAAGTTTTGGGATTAATATTTAAGACACATGATTTATTATTTATTTTAGCCTCAATTTGTTTCTCCAATCCTCCACTTCACTTGGAAAGACAACTTTTGACTTAGATTCAAGATTGAAATTGATTGAAAACTTTCTTCTCAAAAAAGTTATGCTATCACCCCCATTATTTGGATTTCAAAATAATATTTCATTCTAGAGTTACTAATTCCTACAATTTTAATCCAGAAAGATAGAGAAAGAGTCAAATCCCAAAGGATATTGAAGATAAAAAAATCTTGCCAAGGAATTTTATTGCTTGTTTTACAAATCATAGGTAGGATATAAACAATCTCGACAATTCCTTATAAGTTATTTGGACCAAACATACATTTTATTCCATATTACCTTCATTCATCATCCAAGATATTTCAAACTCTCCTTTCTTCATCACTTATGTTTTTACGGTCATTTGCACACATTGAATATTGTTCTTTTAAGGGTATAAGCAACATATTACAATCTAATCCCTTATGTCATTGAAAAGAGGTTAGATCTAAAATATTTTTCTTATTCATTGTTATAATTTAGTTTAAGGATTTTTAATTAGTTTTTAATATTCCCATTTTAGAGGTTATTGAAAACTAAAACAAAAGAATTAGCTTAGATATGCCATTTACATCTCTATTGCTCATTATTTTAGATTTAGATCCTCTTTACTGTGAGATAATCCCACATATGAGATTTATCTCATGATTTGTGTTCAATTTTTTTGCATAATTTCATTTAGTGGTTAATTAATTTTTTTAGTTGCATTCATCAATATTATTTTACAAAGAAAAATAGTAGTTTCAAGGTTTCATTTTTAAAAGACGGTTAGTTTAGAATCATTTCTCTCTAAGAATTATTTGACATCGGGGTTAATTTTCAGACCTATATGTTGGGCCCCTAATTTATTGACTAAGTACGAGAGAAGCATGTGGGTGCACAAGACCCACTTAAAGAAGGTGCGAGGGGAAAGTGCAGAAGAGTTCTATGAGGGTTTTTAGTAGAACAAGTGGTGTGCACATAAGGCAAAAGAAAAGGCTTTGGGACTTGGCCATAATTGGCATATCAGAAAAACACGAGAAAAGCATGACCCAAATATGCACGTGGAGATGATAACGTGCCATCTTGGAAACATGGTGGCCTAAGAAGGAATATACCTTGTGATGGAAGATTCTATAAGACCATCATTGCAAAGAGTGGAGAGATTGAGATTAAAGATGCATGCTCCCATGGAGGACCACCTTGGAAACTTGGCAATGGATCTATAACTCATAAAGGCTTGAAGGTATTGAGAAAGGATATAAATACAAGCACTGATAGAATAAAAAGAAGGAGAGACATAAAGATACACATATACGGGATTAGTGAGAGCGGATGAAAGGTAAAGCTCGTAGAAATACGTGAAGATATTTAAGGTTGGGATAGGATATCGTAGGAAGAAGGATGTATTAAGGGATGGGTACATGTTTTTCTTTTGCATTGTAAGGGACATAAGTTTAGTATTTCTACACGGTTCTAATCTACACTATCATTTTCATTTTGTAATGACCCGATAGATGTAATTTGATTCTGGACCTAGTCGAATATGAATATATGTGGTTCACGGTTCATACATATCTCTTTTTTTTATGTTTAGTGTGTTTCATATGAATGAATATAATCATTATACATCATCTTTCCCTCGGGGTTCAAATCTATCTTTTTCAATGTTCTTCTTATCGAATGGATACATTAGTGTAGCATTTACTCGAAGTTCTCAGCTGAATAAGAAGTTTCTTATGTCTTTCCATTTTGCATCTATGCTACATTCTTTCACAAATCACATAAAAGAGGGGCTCGGTGCTGCGCATGCCTCGGGTGAGCAATTATGCCCACCGGGTGATAGGCCGACGCCCATGGGATTTTCCTTATTTGTTAACGGGTATAAAATTGACTACACTATATGTTTTAGTTTTAATTCATCTCATTCTCATTTAGGTTTTCAAATCTATCCATTTGTTTGCTTCATTTTATAAAATCTTTTTGAAAATTGACTACACTATATGTTTTAGTTTTAATTACATATTGCCTTTGCATGCACTTAGTAAAAGTCTAAAATTGCATTTATTTTTAACAAAGTGTAGGCTTGTTTTACATCCAATATCACCTCATTTAAATAATTGAGAAGAATATTTTTTGGCCCTTTATTTTAACCCCCATGTTCATGCACCCACTTAACCATAGATGGACATAAACATTTGGCCTTTCATTGTCAAGTAGGTGCTTGACAATGAGAGGAAAAATATTTTTTCTTTAATGGTCAAGAAGAAGCTTAACTATAAAGGGCCAAAAATCTAGCCTAGTCATGGTAAAGTGGGTGCTTGATCATGGAGTAGATTGTTTTTGCTCTATAATAACTCAAATCCAATAGAAAAAATATAGAAATACATTTATAACAAACACATATGTCTAATATAACATTTTTATAAGAAATGTTTTTAATAGAGAACAACACATTTTTTACATTAACTTATTTGTTATCACCAATTAAAAAATTGATTGGAATAATATCTTGTTTAAATAAGTACTTAGATCAAGAAAAAAGTTGAAAAATTCATCACAAAAGTATTTAAGTTTCCACAACTTATACCATACACAAAAATAAATAAATCTAAGAGTGGATTCAAAGTAAAGTTTCACTATGGAAAGAAATGGTATATGGAATTAACCCAACCACATATTTTTCATCATGAAATTTATTTGAATGTTTGTATATATGATGAATATATTAGGATGGCATTGTTATTTCATGTACAAGAGGGAATCTTACATATGAATTTATATTCATATAGAATTATATTCTTATAAACCAAAAATGAAAATATTAAAAGACTTAATTGTGTATTTACAAAAAAATGTGCATTTAAAAAAATTCATGCATAATAATATGGACATATCGAGGGAAGGAGTAAAATGATCATGTAGAAGATATGTATTTTAGTTGAGTAATTGGGAGAGTTGACACTTTTTGGAGTCAAATTATGTGATGATATTATTTACATTAATTCAAAAAAATATTAATTTTAGACATAAACTTAATGATAAAAATTATCACTAATTCACTCTTGTATAAGAGGGCGTCATGGAAGATACCCTCTTGTACATTAAATAAAAATGCCCATGATTATATATTAATAATATACACACACATTTAGATAAATTTCATGATGAATAATTATTTATATATACCATTCATTTCTATAGTGAAACTTAATTTGAATCCACTCTTATTTTTTTAATTTACGTGTATGGCGTAAGTTATGGAAACTTAACTTCTTGGGTGAATCAATTTTTAACTCTTTATTTTTTATTGTTTTGATTTATTATTTTTATTTTCTTGGGGTTTTTTCCTTTTAATCATTGAAATCATTTTAAACAAGAGATTATCACAATTGATGTTTAATTGGTGATAACAAAAGAAATTAATGTACAAAATGTGTTGATCTCTATTAAAAACATTTCTTGAAAAAGGTTATGTTTATCATATGGGCTAGTTGTGAATTTCTTACCAAAGATGTGTTTTTATGGGTTTTGAGTTGCTAGAGAGAAAAAAATATTATCCCTTCATGGTCAAGTAAGCACTTGACCATGGGAGGGATAATGTTTTTTCCCTTTATGTTACCCCATTATGGTCATGTGTGTACTTGACCATAGATAACCATAAACATTTGGAGTTTCATAGTCAAATGGGTTTTTACCATGAGATAGCCAAATATTTTATATTTAATGGTCAAACAAACCCTTGATCATGAAGGGAAAAAATCTAGCCTTTCATGGTCAAATAGGTGCTTGACCATAGAGAAAAAAATATTTTTCCCTCCTTAGTCAAGTGGGTGCTTTACCGTGGAGGGATAAAAACATTTGAGCTCTAGAGTATTTTAGATCCATAATGACCATTTAAAAATTAGCATTGAAAATCATATCTGAAGTCTTTCAAATATGAAGTGACCATTTAGAAATAGCTCTAATGTATTTAAGATCTAGAGTGAGGGTTTAGAAATATTTTCAAAGTGACCATTCAAAATTAGCTCCAAATTATTTCAATACCAAAGTAAGCATTCAAAATTAACTCCAGAGTGACTATTTAGAACCCGGATATGAAGTATTTTAGCTCCAAAACACCATTTAGAATTATCGTGTAGTATTTCAGATCTAGAGTGTCTATTTAGAACTATATTTAGAGTACTTTAGGTAGCTCATGAGCATCATTGAGGTAGCTCTTAAGATGGCCATAATCATGAATTTGGATAATTTTAAAATGTGTTATAAAAAAATATTTATAGAGTGAATATGTGTTATGTTTTTATATCATATGTTAGGAAATATAACCAACTTAAGCACAACACGTGGAGAACATCCCAAGTTCCATGGATAATGAAAATCAAATGAGTTGGTAAACTACGCTTGTTTAGTATAGATAAAGAAAAAGGATTTAATATGGTCAAGGATTTAATTTTTTTCACCCTCCATAGTTAAGCAACCTCTTGACCATGAAGAGGAAAAATTTTCACCCTCTACGGTCAATTGCCTACTTTATCATGGGAATGCCATATTTTTATCCCTACATGGTCAAGCATCTGCTTGATAATGAGAGATCTAAATGTTTTAGCCCTTCCATAGTAAAGCACACGCTTGACCATGGAAGGGAAAATGTGCTTGACCATGGGAGGGCCAAATTCAAATTTTAAACCCCTAAATTTTTTTCCTTCCATAGCCAAGCACCCACTTGACCACGTGAGGAAAATAAAAATTGGCCCTCCATGGTCAAACACCTACTTGACCATAGAGGGAAAAAGGGAGTTTAACCATGGGAGGATTTTTTTGGCTCTACATACTTAAACATCCCCTTGACCTTTAGAATTGTAAATATTTTTACTTTATTTATCAAGTTACTACTTGCCCATGGGAGGGCCAACTCTAAATTTTCAACCCCGAATTTTTTTCTTCTATAGTCAAGCACACGATTAACCATATGAGGTCATTTCCCATTATTATTTAAAACTTACCTCATATGTTGAACTTAAAACTTTATTATTTCATTACATGATTATTTTTTTGTAATGTCTTGGGTTTTGTATAGCTATTTTTATTAAAATATGTCTCATTTTTAGTTCCAAATACTTGAATATTTTCAATACATGATTTTTATGAAAATTTCCCATTTTCAATAATTCTCTTATTTTTAGTGCCCAATAATGTTTTGCAATCACCATCCATTTTTATTTAATTATGCATATATATTTTAGGAGTATACTTCAATTATTTCAAAAATTATGCTTTTAGTTCCCAATAATATGTGTTTGTTGAAAAGGATGGAAATTAAAAATATATAGGCCATTTTTATGATTTTGATCATATATGACTGGTAGAAATTTGAGGAATCCATAAATAGTTATAGGATGATAATTTAATAGACCATATATTTTGTTCAATACTCTCTAATATATATATATATATATATATAGTTTCTCATCTAGTTTAACCATTCATAAGCTTGGAATTTTTTCTACCTTGGCACACTCATATGTCACTATCTCCAAGCACCAACCTATCACATTAATTTAGGAAACCTTAGCATGCTCACCCAAAGCATGAGAGATTTTTTGGTCCCATCTCTTTTAGCATGTCGTTAATGAAGTACTCAATCACACGTGATATAATTATGAGCATGTATAACAAGAAATAACTTAATTATGCATACAAATACATGTAAACAATGAATCCTATAAAAATTACTTCATATTTACTAAAAATGTTCCCATACGTTGAATCAATTCTCCAAAACATATCAAGTATCTTGTCAAATCCTTAACAAAATCTGTTTCTTTTCTCACAAATCTTATTTAGCCTTTTCTCCATTATCATATTCCTCTCTATTAAAATCCCATTAAGGGGTATTTATACTAGTGAACAATTTCCCTTCACCAGTTATAACAGTATATAATTAGCCTTGAACTAAAAATAGGACCTAACTATTACATGGGAAAATGTTCATACGCCTTTTCTTTGTCTCCTTGCTCCATGACCTATATGAAAACTTCACCGGTTTACTTTCTATTTTTCATGCTTTAATAACATCTTGGAGATGCTATTTTTATCGAACCATTTTTTTTTCTGTGCATTTCTTGCTTTTCTTATATTTATCTTGTCTATTCTTGATGCACTGAATTTATTGCCCATATAATTATTCTTTTTGTGCCTAAATATAGTTTTATGTTTCGTCCCAGGACCTCGTGTAAATATCCTTGCTAATTTTTTTGTAAGATTTATTTATTTATTTCCTAAAATTTTCGTGTGCAACTCTGTCAAATTTTGGTTCACTTCTAAAGAATGAAAATAATAAAAATAATCAATACCGAGTCCAAATTTGTAGCTTAACAAATCAAGAATAGAATAATATTGGGGTCCAACATCACCCCACACTAACTTGGTTTCCATACCTTGGGTAAAACTTTAATGGACACCACAAAAACTCGTAACCTCTTATTTTAGAAAATATTCATGCACCTACCAATCATTACAGGCCATTTGAAGGAGGGGATTAAGTTATCAAAATTACACGGAAAACTCGGTAAATGATTTGGAACCTATCACACTATCATTTTCCTTGACTTGTACATTTTTTTATATTTTTATGGCCTAGGTGGTTGCATTTTCTAGCTTAGTCTCTACTTTGGCAAAGTGATATTCCTCAGTTCACACAACCAATACTTGATCTCATATCTTTTTGTGTTGTCTTCTTCCCCTATTCACTCATATTTCTCTAGGAATTGATAGCAAGTAGCCTTGTCAACCTCACCACCCTCCATTTGTTTCTCCAGGTCATCTTTTATTTGGGTGTCTTGAAGCATGCACACGTTAATTATCTTAGTCTTCTTTAAAAAAACTTTGAGAAATTTTTCCACGTACATGACCTTCTCTCTAATATCCTTTTCTAGATCCATGCATGTTTTCAATTTTAATGCATAAAGAACCCTTATGTTATCCTTTTCATCCTTATTCTACTTTACCCTTTCTTTATCTACATCCATTTTCTTGAGAAAAAGGTTCAATAGTTGCTCAAAATATTCTATATTTGTTTTGGGGTGTCTTGGGTGGTCTCTTATTAATTTAGAATCAATGCAAAGCATCTTCTCACCTAAATATTTCACCTTTTTATCAGCACATGTATACTTCTCCTATAAGGGTCTATGTTTCTTGTTTAAATCACCTACTTTATTCTTCATTTCATTGAGCTTTTTGATTAGCTCAACCACCATTTATTTTTGCATGTAACCATCCACACTATTATTCAAATTCAACCTGAACCACCTATCCATATGTTTTCAAGATTTATTCCCTCACCTATGTATCGACATGTGGTATGTTTCTACAAGGGCCACTAGTTCCTCATCCTTATCTTCATATCTAATCTTGATTAGGATCATGAGTGGGAACTCATAGAAGGGTTCCTTTGTGCATGTATCAAAAATGAAGGACAATGCCTTCTTTTCTATAACATCCCCATGATTCATTCGAGATAGAAGACATGAACACACCCTTATATGGCCTTTCATTTTCTACTTTGGTGCAAAGATATTTCATGAGCTTACTTTATTCATACCTCAGTTCATAGTCCCCATATCATTCTTCTCCTTTGACCTCTTCTTTTGTGTGCACACATTTTCCTTTGATTTGGTGTTGTATTTAATTTTATTCATCCTCAACACCTTACTCTTCTCCATCATGGCACGAGTCCTCCTCATATTTACACTCTTATTCCCCATTTTACTCCCTCTCCTCCTAATTCTCACCTTCCACATCCTCAAAATTAACAATTTTATGCTTTTTACTTGAATGTGGGGTAGTCCTGTCTTTGAAGTCAATAGGGGTTACTTCTTCCTCTTTCTCACTTCGCATGCATAAGGGGTTTAATGTAGGGGTATAAAACCTTAGAGGAGTTATTTTCATGAGTGTGACCAAACTAGATTCTTATATTTCCTTTTATGAGGGTGCCTTTTCCCCACCAACTCTTGTATCAGTTTCTATCCAGGATCAATTTCTTCGGCCTACTAATAGGTCATGTAGTACCGAGACTCTTTCTTATCATCCCCTTTTTTAACTCACTTTCCCCAATTAGGTGAGTTTTTCTTGAGTCCAAGCCTAGTACATAAGTTCCTTACATTTTCATTATTAATTTCTTCTTGACCAAGGGCTCATGATCACCTTCTTCTTCTTCTTCCTGGTCCTCCTAAATAATTATAGGGACTTTCACTTGCCTTGGTATCCCGACTCCTTTAGCCTTGGTCCTACAGGGTGGGATAATTTATTCATTAGGAACTTCTCCTCTTATTTTCCTTCATTATTACCTTTCTTATTTGTCTTAAGGAAGTGGAACAACCAAATTTCTTTGTTGTCTACAAATATAGTCTTGACCTAGCTTAGGGCACAAATATTAGATTCACACTTTTCTATACATGCCACCCTCCCCTCATATTTATATTTCTTTCACATGGCATGTATATCCTCATCAATCCTTATCACATTGATCATGATATCTTTGGAATCCATGATATTATTAACCGATCATATAAAATAATCTGTGGTGAAGGAAAAGGGAATCTAGGAGACATATTCTTAGTATCTATCTTGAAGTTCCTAATTAGTAGCACTACATAAAAATAAAATTGGATTCTCCTTGTAACCCCTTATGCAACCGACATGGAATCTTCCAATGTTTCTTAAAGAAATCTTCCATATTCCTCAACCAATTTCTTTATCCAATTTTATACACATTATTGAGGGTAGAGTACACCAAAAATTTCTTGTATTGCTTTATGAGTGAATTATTCTCCATGGGATATGCCTAGTTAGGATTTTTGTTTCCTTTTAGGACACCTATTTCATTAAACACCAAAATTAGGAGAGTGGTTCCCCATATAAACTTAACTCCTACCTTCTCATGCATAAGTTTCACATCTTGTACAATTCCTTAAGTGATGTATTGGGATAGGTCATATTGTATCCCATATGTGATTTTGTGCACAATGTAAAAGAACTTTTTGGTGACATATGTTTGTTTCTCTACGCTGCCTGTTAGTTTGGAAGTGAGAAGGCACACCATGAACCCTATAGTTGGGCCCACTATTTGATAAATTGGAAATATGTTCCCTCCTTCTTATAGTTTAAGATATCACTGAATTCATCAATATTTTTGTTGTCATTCAAGACACGTGTCAATTATTCTCCCATGTTTACCAACCCAGTTATTTTTCTATTTAATAATTAGGTAATCCTTATGTACCAAACCATAAAATAAAAGTATCACTCATGGATGTATGAAAATAGATATTGTAAGATCTCTATAAGCTTTTTAAAGTAAGGAAACTAATTGAGATGAAGGACCCCATATTTTCAAGAACTTGCTTCACGTTGTCATTATAAAAGGAATTTCCATCTTCATTATTTTTGTTTGTGGAATGCAATAAAAAAGGAATTTCCATATTCATTATTTTTGTTTGTGGAATGCACTAAATATATATTTATTATACCTACCAACATAAATGTGTATGTGTTAACTTTTGTCTTCAAATTTTCTCGCCTTCAAAACATCTTTTGAATATCATATTTCTAAGTTAATGGGCTATGTTGATAGCATGCATTTTTCCTTCTTATCCTTTCAGTTGAATGTCATTGTTTACTTCCTTGTTCTTCTTATCTTGTATAGAAGAAGTAGATTTTTCCTCCACTACGGCCTCTTGTATGTCTAAGTATTCCTCAAATAACCATTCTACCCCTCTTCAATAATTACTTTATCAAAGTGTTGTCTCGAGCCTCAACCTAACATTAAACTTATGTAAATACTTGAAATTGGCATGCTTGAAGAACTAGACGTGCATGTGACTCCTTGGCATGCCTTTACAAGTCTATTATTATTGTTCGTCCTTGTCTATAATATTTTCTAGTCTACTCTAGGAAATTAAGTGTCCCAAATTTTATCATCCTATCTTAGAAGATTAACCTATAAGTTGATGGTGACTGAGGGAGGTTTATGGGGTATGTATACTTATCTTCCACTACTGATATTATCACCTTCCTTGCTACTTAATACATCTAAAATTTCCCAACACAACCCTCGACTCGATACCTATAAAAACTTGCTCTATTCTCTAATGGTAGAAAAGGGTTTGATTTTTTCATGCTATGATCGATTTATTCACATATGTTATCTATGAGATTTTTTTGGTTTGAATTCTTGGTAACTTGTAAATGAATTTTTACCATCCTTTTATACCTCTCCATCTTTGGTAATAACGTCATAATTAATGCACTAACATGTATAAAATATCACTTCCTCTACCAACTAAATTCAATTCCAAGTGCTTGCAATTGTTACCCGTCCATTTTGGAACCTTTTATAAAAAAATCCATAAATGTCTTCCAATTACCAATTTGTTCCATGATTTTTTTGGATTTGTGTTGGTTTTTTTTTTAAGCTCTAGCTTTGATAGCTAGCTTACATTCTTGGGCCACATTGCATTATCTCATTCACTTATTTCCTTGTGCACTTCCTTTCCCCATATCCTTCTTAAAAACACCATACCTTATCCAATCCCATTATTTCAAATGCTACCTTCCTAATCCCCTTGGCCAAGTTTGTTCATAATGGATATTTCTCCGCACCTTATTTGACCATCCTTACTTTCTTGTCGGGAATATTTTTGGTAACTTTTTTCTCATGTACATTACTTGTGAAATATTCATAGGTATAACACACTAATTTTATGTCACTTATTTTGATGATGAATGCACATAACTTTTGGAGTTATTTCCCATTGTTTAATTTTCACCATTTTCCTCCCACAACAATTATTTGTGTGGTCCTTCATGTGGAAATATTTTAGTTACCATGTAATGAGGACCTTCACATGAAATAAATAATTTTTTATTTGAAATCATGTACTAATTTTATATATGTAGATCAATCTTTTGACATACATGCACACTTATTACAAACAAGAGAAATATGCATGGAAATAAACTATCCTAAGAATAGAATTGAAACTACCCTAGAAATGGAAATAAAATCTATTATGATGGAATAAAATATTCAATTAAAAATTATTCCTTCACTTTGGAAATAGGGTTTTAGCCTACTCCTATTGAAGTGATCGGTAGAAATTTGTTATGCAAATCTTTTAGTTTACATGCCCTAGTTGGAAAAATAACATGTATCTCATATGGTCAGCCAATATGTCTTCAATTTTCCTAGGTATCATGCAAATGTTGAGTCATATTGAAAAACCTTATTGCTGATAGCCAAATTCTTGGTCTTTGTATGTCCATCATGTGATGATTTTTATCGCACCTTTTTACTCCTTGGCTCCATCAAGCATGAACCCTTCATTAATCTAACTACAAGTAATTTAGCTAGGTGCTTCATAATGGAGGATTCATAATCAAAATCATAAATTCATATGATTCTTAATGATGAGACCATAAATTAAATTGGTAGGACTATTTATTTACCAAACACTAGCTAAAAAGGTATTACTTTGTTCAAGTATTTTTATGTTGTCTTGTAAATCCCATAAGACTACTAAAATTTAATCATCTTAATCCTTTCACCCAATTTCGTATATCTTGGTTGGAGTATTAATTTGAATTTTTAACACTTGAGTTATTCCATTTGGTTGAAGATGGTAGGGTGTTTTCTTATGATGCACGACCATAAATTTTGATAAAAGTATGTGTATGGTTTTATTAAGGAAATGTGTGCCCCTATTACTTATTAGGATTAAAGTGAATTCATATTAACTAGTAATATTTTCCCATATAAAATTAGTTATTACTACCATACAATATTTTTTAGTGCGTCTTCAACCCAATGGGTCAAATAGTATTTTAATTTTATAATATAGTAGAGTGTTCATCGCGTAGCTAGATTGATTAGCTTTGCAAAGTCTATGGACCATTTTTCAAATGGTTCTTAAGAAATAATTGGTCACAGGGGAATTACACCCCTTTTCTTGGATTTATAATGAATTGAAAAACTTCACAATTGCACGTGTATTTTATTACATCATGAAATAAATTTTGATACCATAATCATGTCACAAGAATTTTCCACGTTGTTGTATCTCCAATGTAATGTCCACTGTGTATAAATCTAATTAAAATTCATTAACTATGATGACTAATAATACAAAAACTAAATAGTAAAAATGTGTGTGCAATGATTTTTTTAGATCAAATATATGTACATGTAGACATGTTAATCACTTTAAGGGATAAATGAAAGAAATCAAAAGTGAATTTAGGAAAAAGAGTCACTTAGCTAGTTTATATGATTCTTAAAGCGTGTCAATGAGTGATCTAGAATAGAAATGAAGTTTTGGAACTAGCGAATTCTTTTTTACGCACGGAGCTCCTCGGTCAAAAATTTATGGTATGTTCAAGACCGTACATCACAAACTGAACCTCTTGTATAAATTTAGACCTATACAAAATGGGGTCTATAAATCTCGGTGTCACTCTATGTCATTCTTTTTAACCTTTTGGAATCAGTAGTGTCATATCAAACCATATGTTTCATTCTTGTACCTCCAAAATAACCTTAACTACTCTACAATACACTTAAACACACATTAGATGAAAAATAAATGCAAATTATTGCACAGGATAACTTTGGTGGTAACTTTGTATATGAGTTACTAAACACTTTGCACTATATTTTAGACTCCATGTAGTTCTCTAAGTGCATTTTTTTTTTTTGTGTACATGGAACTATCCCTTTTCCTAGTATTTCCTTTGTTTTTCCACACCAATATCAGGATAGGATACTTCATCCCATTCAAACCCTTGTGTGTTGATAGAAGAAATCAAAATTATTTCCTCATATGTTGTGATATGAAAATGTGTAACAATGTTTCTTGCTCTTTCAATTTAGTATGTGGTAGATAGATAGATTATTGATAGATAGTAAATGCCCACATTAGACCTTATACATATGAGTTAATTATCTTGATTTTTAATCTTTATTGTAGGAAAATTCCAACCCAAATATATCCAAGATCATAAAAAGGAGTGAAGAAGATACTCATAAATCAAATTTAAGTGAATATCTAAAGGGTCCAAAAATGCATTGAAGGTACATGACTGGGGTATGGCCTTGGACCTTTGTATAGTTTTGGAATGATACCAGATGTGAATAAAGTCAAAAAAGGAAAAGTACAAAGGCCTTTATGATGCGACAAAAAATTAGAGTAAAATATCCCTAAGAAGTGATATAATCAAGTAATGAATACCTAGAGGAGAGTATATTATGACACTAAGATCTAGTTTCAAGGTCTTGAACTCATGCACATACAATTATAAGAAAATCATGATGTTGTGTTAATTTTAGTGTCCAAATTTCCCCCTTTTATGCTAGTGAATGAAATTTACTAGTGTAAAGGAGAAGAAGAAACATACCTGAAAGAGTTTTGAAGAAAGAACCAATAGAAGCATGCTGAGAGAACATTATCATGTGTGGTGAATGCCATGAGCCAATGATTAGATCAGTGGAGATAGGGGGAGAAACATGTCATAAGTGTTAAGGGAGATTATGTGGACTGTGAAAAGAGTTTTTGGAGATGTGGAAACTTATATTTTCCATGTTTACAAGGTTGGGGTGATTAAATCCATAACATATTGTTCTTGTATAGTGTAAATGTGAGAATTGGGTGTCCTAACACTAAGGGAATAGTGTCACTATAACACTTCCCAAAACGAGACCACACTATAGTAGATAGATCTATGTCACATTGTACTTATGAAAACCCATGTAAATGTATAAGGGAATGATGTCTCATTACCCCCACCTTATAACACATGGGTGTAAAAATTAGAAGTTATGAAATTGATATTTGTGCTTATATATAAATGTTATTTTCTTTTTCCCCCGCACTTATAAAGTACAATGAATTTGTGGTATTTGTAATTGGTTCATATATAAAATTATTTTATGATTTAATTATGATTTGTTTGATCACGATATCAGGTTAAAAATATATGAATGAAAGAATAAATTTGGCCTTGCATAGGTTCTTTACATTTAAATTTTCTGTGAGAATCGTAGATAACACATGATGGTCTTGTGTGACCAAACAACTACTTCTTTATTTGTCAAATTTGGAGATATACAATGCAGATAACCTTGCATGATCGGCCCTATATTGCCCCCTTTGGTGAAACAAAAATGGAGGAACCATGCCACTTGATTTAGAAGAGTTTAAAATAAAATTTGTATAAATGTAACATGTATCGGGAAATAGAATTGGTTGAGTTGAGTATGTGATATATTACCAAAGTTGAGAGAATCGATAAGATGTAGAATAGATTTGTACATAAAAGAAGTATCTAATGGATTTAAAAACATGTATGAAAATTCTCATAGTTTGTGTGATATAACATAATGATAATGTGGTGTAGGAGTTCCAAAAATAATGAAGGTAACACCAAAAATAGTGGGAAAAATAGAGAAAGGGGTCCCAAGATATGGGTTGTACCATGACAGAGGTATTAATAAGGAGTTGGACCTTAGTCAAAGTGATGCACACAGTTTGTTTCTAAATATATATTATTATATATAGTAAAATAGAAAATGTGAAAGTTACTTTTCATTTGTAATTGAGTAGTTGAGAATAATGCTTTGAGACGATAAGAATACCGAGGGGCAGAGATGTGATTCTTTCACAGTTTGAGAGAGTGATAAAGGCCATCATAATCACACAAAAAAATAAGCAAGTGAGTGCATTTAACATAGCATTTTAATAGGAAATAACTTGAATTGTGTCAATGTTTTTGAATTTTCATTTTTAATGAATTTTAAAAAAATCTAAAAATGGGTGAATGATTTTGAACCAAGTTTTGACCGAAACCATACGGTTTGACTCAGGTCAAAATATTGGTAATTAAAAGGATTTAGATCACATTTTGATGAATTTATGAGGAATAATTGGAAGAAATGTATTAATACATGTTTTTGTGTTGGTTTATGTTTGCGTAAGAGATGTGCATGTGAGATAGTTTCACGGTGGGTGGCACATGGACACCTTATTTTCCCTAGGTATGGAGGATGCTAATTGGGACATATGGGATAGAACATGGATTCATCATATAGCATGCTTGGGGACTATACATGTAAATATGCATCTGATTACAACATTATGTGAGTAGTGGAATTCCAACACATGCAAATTTGGCTCCTAATAGGGGAGATGATGATCACTTTAAGGGATGTGTATAGGATTCTAAGATTGACATTGGTTGGAGAGAAATTATAGGTGTTGCTTATAGATACGACATATCATATGAGGGCTCTGCAAATATACTTTGTAGGATGAGGTGGGCTAGGAGAGACCTCAATTAGATTGGGAACTATTGTGACATCCTAGTTTTTACGGTTATGAAAATATATTGTAGTTGTATAGGCTTGCTATGTAGTAGTAGTGTAGAGTTGATGGTGGTGGGGTATCTATATTATATAGGATGTCGTAGATTTTTAGGATATTGGGGATCATAGAACCCATGACACATGTAGTTGATGTATATTAGTGTAGTTATATATAGATTTTTATAGATTCACTTTGGAGAGTCATGGTGATGGTGTGTTGGTTATCACATTATTGAATATTTGGGTTTACAAGCATATTTCCTATGTGTGGACCATAGGTAGGCCACATATGATTGATTGTGCACATCTAGAGATAGTGGTAGAAAGGTGGGTCCTACCCAAGAGGTAGAGTTTTAATCCTATGACCTATATATCGATATTAAATAGAGTGACATTGATGTATATTATTTACAGACCATATAGAGACTATCCAAGATGGCTAAAGGATATTACGGAGCTCTAGTGTAATTCACAAACTATGTGGTTAGAGGATCTATTTCCCACACATGGGAAATTTTATCAATATGAGAGAGTGACCCACTAGTTCAGGATTATATAGGAGGTACCCCGTTACTATACCTATAGAGGCATT
Source organism: Taxus wallichiana var. yunnanensis (assembly GCA_018340775.1). NCBI lineage: Eukaryota > Viridiplantae > Streptophyta > Pinopsida > Cupressales > Taxaceae > Taxus > Taxus wallichiana. Next base: position 74,554,854 of record CM031239.1, read on the forward strand.
CAAAACATGCATCCCATAGAGAAGGGGATTGTCTGGGACATTAACAATTTATCTAGTACCACCCCTAACAAGGGGGTGGATCCAATGATAATGGTGAGTGACAAGGATGATGTGGTTTATACATGCAACTTATACAAAATGGTGGGCTAAGCATCAATGTGTGCTCTTGTTTTACGATATTAGTGAGAGGCCCATATGGAGGTGTATCACATGGTAGTGTAGATGAGGCTCATTTTATTCCACCTAAACGTGGTGGAGGAGAGGGAGATACCACCGGTGTGGATGTAGTAGCAGCTTAGATAAGTATACATTATGATTGAGTTATTTTTGATGGTATGTTACTGATTTTTTGGAGATTGACTATGTCTAATGCATGTATTGTGATGATTACAGGTGATGTTTACTAGACCACCATAGTGGATTCCTTGGTTTGTACCTTGCTCCAAAATGTTTCAGGGACGTTGTTACTAGTGGACTGATTGAGAGAGTAGAAAACATTATAGAGGATCATACCTAATTATTTGACCCAAAAAAAGTTACGAAAACCACTTATATTGTCTTATAGTGTTAGTGGGAAAAGAGTTGTCATGAGTAAGTGAGGTAACCCATAGGAAAACATAGGGATCTTAAAAATACTGGTAGAATCACACCATATTATTCCCAAGTACTAGGAGAAAATGTGACATTGTGAGAGTAATTGTCACACTATCGGGATAGGTCATTATCCAAAGGTGTTGAGACTCAAAAGGAGCCTCTATCTCATGAGATCCAGTAGATGTAGTGACTAAGAGTGATGAGGGTTAAAACTACATGTATGAAGAGATATGATTTCTATAACATTTTTGTATAACATTTTTACATGATATATACATACATACATACATACATACATACATACATACATACATACATACATATATATATATATATATATATATATATATATATATATATATATATATATATATATATATTGAGATTTTGGATTCTAATGCATTGTATTATATTTATTGTGTTACATTGATAAATAGATAGTTGAGGAAGTGATCAATTTTTATGTATAATGCATTGATTTTTTTGATGGTATTGATGTGTTGTGATTAATTATAATGTAATGTTAAATGTATATAATCGATAGATGAAATGAACTCATGTGATGATTGTATGTATGTTAATTATAGAATATTATTAAATGTGAGATGACCTATAGAGGAAATGAACCCATGTGATGATGGTATGTTGAAAATTATATATGACTAATGTGTTTGCGTGATAAAAGGTATTCATGACCCCACCCTAGATCCTGTGGGTGTAAGAAGTGAGGAAATATATTCTTAAGAATGAAGGAAGGGTGATCCTCGGATATGCCCATAAGAGACCAAGTGTAAAGAGGGATTGAATATATTACATGATATAATTTCATAACATGGATGAGTTATGTATGATATGAGAGATGCATGAGATAGACTATACATAAATATTTAACTTGATAGGATGAATGGTGGATAAAACCAAAGGGTTGATTGAAGTCATGGAAACTAGACAAAGGTAAAGAGAGAAATTATGTCGTATGCCTACCTTTTTCAAAACATTTCTAGTTGTTCTAGTAGATGAAGAAGGAATTGTAAAAGCTGATTCCAAAACCGTACGTGAAACTTTCGCTTCATACGGCTTCTCAATGGCCATTATGGGTCCCTCCCTCCCCTCTTTATAGATCAGATTTGGTAGATAAAGACCTCCTATATAGATAGAGAGGGGCTATCAACATTATTTGTTCATTTTGTGTCGTGAAATAAGGAGTTTTTATGTCCCGTTATCACTTTGGGTGTAACTTTTGGGATAAAACCTTACTCGTTTCTAACCCACTTGTAGATGGTTTGTGATTTCTCCTATGCAAGTTTTGAGGTGAGAAATATTATTAGATGGAGAAACTTTCTCATCAAGTGTAATGATTCCTACATGTTTGTGTCATGGAGGAGGTGAAATACAAAATTCTACCTTTCCCCTCTAATAAATTAATTTTATGATCTAAAAAAGAATCATTGTCACGATGTCCATTAACATGATGGAATTTTTAAAGTGGACGACCCTTCTCATGTTCAAGCCTATGAGGGTGGAGATGATCATTAGATGGTAACTTGTGAAATAATGTAAGTAAGATGTTATGGGGCATATCACGATCCTTATCAAAATAGATGGGATTTATATTAAGAGGAGATGGTTTTCATAATTGTTGATTAAGATTAAGAAAATAAAAATTATTACCATGATGTAACACTTTCACTTGATTATCATTCGGGTTTTGACATGTTTCATAATCATGTGCAAAAAAATGGTTTTAACATTCACATGTAAGGGATTGTAGTCATTTGTATACCCTTAGACCAATAGTCTAATCCCATGTGTGCCAGATTATCACCCAACGGGTGCTCACTCGAGGCATGCGTGGGCACCGAGTCTCTCCTTTATGTGAGTCTTGTGAGAATGCATCATATTATGACAAGTATTCAAGTGTAAGTGAATAGAAAAGAACCATGCATTATTCTGAGAACCTAGGACGAGTTGTCATCTCATTGCATCCATAAAAGAGAAATAACAAGAGCATATGGAAATGATTCATACACAAAGGAAATGCATAAATATTATACTCATGAACACATATATGCCTTAAAAAAGATCCTTCCTTTGATATTAACATGTTCAATAATCCACATTACATCCCTTGGAGTCATAACAGACCCTCATATAACAATGCAAAGCTAAGTCATGCATTAGAGCTACACTATGTTCATCACATTACAAAGATGAATACAAACCCATCCCTCTAAGTGTGTCATCACTCCTATACTTTCTCTAATCCCAACCCATAGAATTCTTCATTGTATTGCTACAGAGCTTCACCTCTCTTCCACCAGTCTACCACACTAATCACTCTCTATCTTACCTCAACACACATACCCATTTCCCTTTCTACCATCTGTGCACCTCAATATATAGCTTTTCTTCCTCCACCACCATGCCTTTTGAGGTAACAGATCAGCTACCAAGTGTCCAAGTGGTCCTCCAATAGAGCATGCCTTCTTTGATCCGAGCTCTCCACTCTGTGTAATGATTCTCTCTGGAACCTCCCATCACATACATGAAATATTCCCTTTTTGATCCTATAGTCACCAGGATGGCACCTTATCCACTCCAATGCTAGAAGGGTCACACTTTTCTCATGTGCTACTTGGGATGCCGAATATGGCTAAGTCCAAAACTTATCTTGCCTTGCGTGCATGAGTCGTGTGTTCTACAAAACCATGCTAAAACCCTTCCCTGCATGCCTTAAACTCCCACACGGACTTTCTTAAAATAGGTCCCATGCACTCACATGCCCTATTGTACTTGGCCAATATTCTAGGGCCCAACATCACCCCACACTACGCCTGTTCTCCATCCTTGGAAACACTCTTCAATAGAATAAAGAATGATAGGCTCTTATAATGGTTAGAAAGAAAGAATAAAGGAATGAAGAATTGGGAGAAAGAATGAAAGAATGGGGAAATTGTTTATTGTTGGGGGAGGAGAGGAAATCCTTTCCTATTTCTACCTCTAACTTACCCCAAACGTCAACCTCGTTTCCGAAGCTTGCTGACAGAGGTCACCCACCAGGGCACTCACTTCCTCAAAACTCATCTCCTCTCCTTTTTCCTCTCGGGTGTGTCAACAACACCCTCCAATTACTTCCCCAAGTCTTCAAGGGCATCCATTATATAGGTGATCTGGGGTAGATTTCCTTCAACCGGCTTTTGATTGAGCCTCACATGGTCTCGATTGCTTCGGTTTCTTCTCCATCTCGGTAAGGATCTTGTTTCTATTCACTCTATTCCCTTATTTTTCTCTTGGAACTCCTTGAGTTCCATTTCATGGGTGGAAACCAAGATACTTGCCACTTTATCCCTATTGTGTGCGGTTGTCATAGGTAATAGCTTCAATGACTTATGCGATGGCCTTTACTTCTATAAGAAGCTTTGTGTATCAAGCCACTATATCGATAAACTTCATCTTGTTCTATTTTTTGAGCATGCCTATGCCTCTTATGTAGAATATAAAGAAAGTGGTTACATCTCCATCATGAAAATGTGAGTCGATCCTCTAGACATTGCAAGGATAATTCATACTTTTGATCGGTGGTGCTAAATTGGGGTGCTTTAGGAAAATTACATCTGTAATCATCTCCACCTTCTTGGAGACCTTGCACACCTTAGATTTTTCTTCCTTCAGCTCACACCTCAACTGAGTGTTGATTAGCTCCTCTTTCTTTAGGTCTTTTCTCTTCTCCATGAGCTCCTTATTTTTCTTCTCCAGTTCCTCCTCTAGGAATCTCACTCTATCATTTCTCCCAAATAGTCTGGCCTCAATTTCAATTGAAACCTTGTTAAGCATGTTACAAACCTATTCATCTGATAGCTGCTAAGCATTCACCAATGGATTTATTCCTTTGGTTTCTGGCACCTTCATTAGCACTCTCTGAATTACCTCAAATTTTGGTTCATCCACGTGGGACTCAAATACCCAAGATAACATATTTCTTGTCTGTGGGTATGCGCCTTCTTCATCAAATGATGACATAGCTAGGAGTTTCTCTGTTGGTACGGTGCTCTGGAAGCGCGTGCATAGCACCTTGTTAGGATCATCAATGTATCCCATTCCCTACCCTTGTGCCACACTACTATGCCTTTCCCACCTATTTGCACAGATTTTGGGAAGCTTACTACCAATTTGGGATCCCCACCCATACTTCCATACTCCTTCCCAATGCTTTCTTCTTCTATCTCCTTTATAATCTCATCGCGCTTTCTCTCCTACTATTGTTCTACCAACTTCTTCATGATGCCTGCCACTTCTCTCTTAGTGAATATATCTACTTTCTCCTTGGTGAGGCTTATGGTTCTTTGGTTCTTGGTGCTTACTTCTTTGTTCACCCCCTTTCCTTGAGCCTCAACTTCTTCCTCGTCATTCTTCTCCTCATCTTTCTTGTTATACTCCTCTTCATCTCCTTCTTCCTCAGAATCATGTATATCATAAATTGGATGGTCTTCACCTCCTTCAAGATCATCATCATCCTTTTCACCAATGTAGGCATCTAGACTCTCCATCTCTTCCGAGTAGACCCCATATGTCACCTTTCTCGCTTCTTTCTTCCGGAGATTCCAATATATGAGAATTCCGAGTAAAGGAGATTCTTCTTTTTCCTTCTCCTTGACATGTGACCTTTTCGTCGGTGAATCTTCACGGGTGAGGTTCTCTTCATGATCTGGTGCCTCTTCTTATGGGGTCCTTGCCTTGTTAGGAGAATTATTTCTCCGTGTGTTAATGCTAGGATTTACAATTGCTTGAGGTGTGTACCCACCGATTGTACAATATGCATAATTGGTACTTTCTTCTCCTACCCCTCTCTCTCTCTCTCTCTCTCTCTCTCTCTCTCTCTCTTCTTGGTGTAACATTCTTTCTTCTTGTGGGGTCTTCTAGGATGAAGAAATCATTCTCTAGGTATGCAGCTTTCTCAAACTTTGGCCTTATGCGAAGGCATATCCTTGCTACAACCCTTCCAATGATTGGAAACATTATTGGTTTCATCATTTGAACCTTGTGAGGCAAATAATTCTCCATGTATGAGTAATTTTTAGGGTACATGAGATTTTGAACCAGCTCATAGTGGTCTTGGTCCACCTCACTAAGGTTGAAACTTAGTATTTTGGCTCCCTTGAACCTGTTGACCCCTACTTGGAAGTTTTACATGGTGAAGGAGAAGGAAAACTTACACCGTGGACCATTAGTCCCATTTGCTAAAGCAAATCTACCAATGCATAAGTGTTGATATACTGTAAATTATGCTTATCCATCCACGAGTGTGGGTAACTACTTTGGGATACTCCACTCTACCCCGAATGTGTCACACATTTGTTTATACTATTTCTCCAGGCGTGCCTTGTGAGCGGCCGTCATAGTTTCACAAGTGTATTTTTCAAATCTCTTTACGGGTGAGGGATCCTCATCTGGATACTCCCAAACACACTTTTATGGCATATATAGCACCCCAATATCTAAAAAGACAATGGTGAGGAGGATGTTTACCGAATAATATCATCTCTCCTCCTGTACCGCTTATGATTTCATCCGTGATGAAATTGAACAAGATATAGATGGTTCCCTCTTATATCTTCCGACATACATTTAGCCATGCCTTGTTCACTTATATCCATCATTCCTAATCATTGAGCTTGGTTACCAAGCACACGGGCATCCTCATAATAGGGTATGGAATATCTGTGATGTCAAAGTATCGCAAACCCTTCTTGTAGTCATATGCTACTACTGTCTCCTTGATAGCCTCCTTGTCGCTCATATAATCATCTATGTTATATCCTTCACAAATGAGGCCTGTGAACTTGGATATCAACTACGGTGTTATGTACATCTTACACCCTGCAAAATAAAAGTGATCCTCATGCATGCACGCAACATCAACCATTGATAAAGGCACTTAGGCTTGCCAAAGTAAGGCAACTCATATAGTTGTAATAATCCTGCCTTCTCCAATTTAACCTTCACCTCGTCATTGTAAATAGGCATCCCATCTGACGTCCTCTTGTTAGCTAAATGGACCAAATCTAATGCCATTTCCTTCTCAGTTGTGCTTGTGTGATGGTTATAATTGCTCACCGTTATTTGTCTTAAATATAAAACCCATTCCTTTCATAGCGATACTCCATCCGAGTATTGCATTTCACTCGGTGTGTACCATTCTTCATTGGAGCTCACGATGGAAGCGGTTTGCTTTCCTTTTCCCTTGCAATTTTTTTTTTGGTGAAACAGATTTGTTTTCTTGGGTGTCATGCTTTTCACGTCGAGATTGAAATATGAACTCCTTACTCGCTCTACTACTCCAAACTAAACTCCAAATCTCAACTCCTGGAATAAATCCTTCTATCTTTTTCCCTAGCTATCAAACCCTAACTAAAAACAACCCTCCATAAGGTGACTCCCTTCACACAACCTTTCCTCGTGCTCGTGTACTCCTTCCTTCTCATTTGCAGATATACTCTAGTCACATACTTGGATTTCTCATATTCCTCTTCCTTCACATAAATTTCTCTCTGGATGCCCTAGTTTTCAAAAGTGCTTTAAATTCGTAATAGTGAGATAGAACAATGACTAACATGACCTGACCTTATATTTTATATTTTTTTCTTCCCACAATGTATGAAAAGATAATAAATGCTATGCCACCTACCAACATACTTTAACATTAAATGTGGCTCTTTCCACTAAGTTAACTTTAAGCGCCCTTACCCACGCACCCATCTCTGTGTGATAAATTTTTACAACCTTCTAGGATGTAAAAATACAACCTGACCTAAGACTCTTACGCATGCATCTATAACAAAAGTCACTTCTTCTGTCCTTTACCCAATTTTTTCCCTCACCTACCTCATGTTGTTCATGTGCTCTTCATCCTTTGTATGTGGTATTTGTTACAACCTCATTAACACCATAATTCATTATCCACCATTTCCTCATGCGCTTTTGCAACCTTACTTGCTTCCTTCTCTTTGGGCCACTCGACTTGTATTGCAGGCCTATAATTTTCTTTGCATTACTCTACCCCACAATAAAACAAATACGTGGTCCTTTGTGTATACATAACATTGGGACAGAAAATGTGGTTATCGGTGCACAAATGTGCAAAATGAAACAAAAAGAAGGGAACAAGCAACGAGAAAGGGAAACACAAGAAAGAAAAACATAAAGGGAAATTCTAAGCTAACTGGAAACACTGCCTTATTACAAACACCATGAAGACTTATTTATAGTAGGGCTTTAGCCTACTCCCATTGAAATGACCTGGTAATCTTGTACCATCTAGCACTATGAATGGCAAGCACTGAATCAAGAATGTATGAGAGTATTTAGGGTCCCATCCAATATAATTTTAACTTCCCAGGATGGCGCAAATACTTGGAATCATAAAAAAAACATCTTCCCAACCTCAAACTTCTTGTTCTTGATATGATGATCATGCCATGCCTTTTTCTTTATTTTTCTATCTTTTTAATCCATCTAGCAATTTATTACCTTTCGTTTAAGCGCATCAAATTATCAATCCTTTCTTCCAATGCTTTCTCATCAACTAACCCTCCTAGGTGCACGCTATATGCAGCGATGGTAACATGAATTCAACTAGCAAAAAATAACCTCTGCACTAAACACCAATTGAAATGGTGTGACCTTGTTCAAACTCTTGTAGGTTGTCTGTATGCCCATAAAATGACTCATAATTGTCATCCCAATCTTGTCTTCCAACGTCACCTATCTTAGTCGGTGTATGACTTAGTATTTTGTTAAATGCCTCAATCAGTTCCATTTTCTTGAGGATGATAGGGGTAGTCTTGTGATGGGACACCATAAATTATGCTAAAAAAAATCGACCATTTGATTGATAAAGTGTGTACCTCTATCACTTGTTAAACTTAAAGGAAAACCATACATGTTGATTATGTTCTCCCATAAGAATCTAGTAGCTTGTCATTGTGGTGCAATCCTTTATAGGCTACCCTCTACCCACTATGTCAAGTAGCATGTTGTTCATGCACTCTTCATAATTTGTATGTGGTCTTTGATATTACAGCCTCCTTGACACCATAATTCTTTATCCACCGTTTCCTCATGTGCTTTCACAACCTTACGTTCCTTCCTTCTACTTTGGGACACTCAACTTATATTGCAGGCCTATAATTTTCTTTGCATTACTCCACCCCACAATAAACCAAATATTTGGTCCTCTTTAGGGAAAAATAATGTGGTTATCGGTGCACAAGGTGCAAAATGAAACAAAAGGAAGGGAAAAAACAACGAGAAAGGGAAACACAAGAAATAAAAACATAAAGAGAAATTCTAAGCTAAATGGCAACATTGCCTTATTACAAACACCATGAAGACTTATTTACAGTAGGGATTTATCCTACTCCCATTGAAATGACCTAGTAATCTTGTGTCATCTAGTACTTTAGAATTGGAAAGCACCTAAATTAAGAATGTATGAAATGATGTAGGGTCCCAACCAATATATTTTTAACTTCCTAAGATGGCACAGATACTTGGATTCATACAACAAAACCATCTTCCCAACCTCAAACTTCTTGTTCTTGATATGATGATCATGCCATGCCTTTGTCTTGATTTTTCTATCTTTTGACTCCATCTAGTAAGTGATCACCTTTCGTCTAACTACATCAACTTATCAATTCTTTCTTCCAACACTTTCTCATCAGCTAACCCTCCTATGTGCACTATACGCAGCAATGGTAACATGAATTCAACTAGAAAAATAGCCTCAAACACCAATTGAAATGGTGTGGCCTTGTTCAACCTCTTGTAGGTTGTCCTGTATGCCCATAGAATGGTTGATACTTTGTCATCCCAATATTGTCTTCCAATGTCACATATATTAGTCAATGTGTGACTTAGTATTTTGTTAAATGCCTCAACAGATTCTATTCACTTAAGGGTGATAGGGGTAGTCTTGTGATGGGCCACCATAAATTCTACTAATAGAATCCCGATCATTTAAATGAGAAAGCATGTACCTCTATCACTTGTTAAATGTAAAGGACAACCATAGCTACCGATTATGTTCTCCCATAAGAATCTAACAACTTTCATTATGGTGCAATCCTTTGTAGGCATGGCCTCTACCCACCGTGTCAAGTAGTCAATGCAAGTAATGATATATCGCGAACCAGTCCTTCACGTGGTTGGTGAAATTGGCCCTACAAAGTTGATTACCCATTTATCAAACGGTTCAGTGCTGGATATTAGTCACAAGGGAATTTCATCCCTCTTTCCAAGTTTTCCAAGGCACTAGCAATGGTCACAAGCCTTGCAAAACTCAATACAATATTGGTAGATGGTTTCCCACTAAAGCCCTACTAGTAAAATCTTCCATGCGGTAGCATTTCATAGTATCCTCCTACAATCCCACCATGCACTCTTCATAATTTCCACGCGCTCATGTTCTAATACGCATCGCGCAGAACCTCATCATGACCTAAATTATATAGGTCTCCATTAATCAACATATAGGGTGCATCGTATATAGCTAACTAATTTCTCTCCAGAGCCTTCATCCCTTCCAGTCTGCCTACACCTATTTTTAAGAACATTGTGATATATTCCAAATATGATGGTGTGCACTGCAAACCTAAATAGTATTATTGCGTCTAAAATGGTATCCTCAATGCTTTGCGTGTCCTCCCCTGATTTAATACTTGATAAGTGGTCAGGTCCTGAATTATTTTTTCCTTGTTTTACAACTAATGTAAATTAAAACAATTAGAATAATAGGACCCAACGACATATGCGCCCTTAAAAAATGGGCTTGTTGACTAAGTATTTCAATGCCATGTGGTCCATGTAGAAAATAAATGGTGTTGCCAACAGATTCTTCCTAAACTTATGCAACACGTAGATAATAGATAATGCTTCATGCTTAGTAGTTGTGTAATTTTGTTTTGCTGGTGTCAACTTTCTACTTATAAAGCACAAGGGATGATCAACAAATCCCTCACCATTTTGTGTTAGTACTTTGCTCCCATAGTTGTCCCTAAGGCATCAACATGCATATGGAAAGGATTATCCCAAGAGGGAAAACTTAATATGGGATTTGTGACAAGCATATCCTTCAAAGTGTCAAATGTCTTTTGTTATGCCTCTCCCCAATGAAAGGAACTCTTGTGTTTTAGTAATTCCTCCAAGGGTGCAACAATCTTGGCATACCCCTTGATGAATTTCCTATAATACCCCATATGCCCAAGGAATCCGCACACTGTGCTTTGACTAGTAGGCTCCCCTAATCCCATAATAACTACAAATTTTGTAGGATCTACTAATAAGCCTTCTTTACATATAATGTGTCCTATTAGGGTCCCAAATGGAGTAACAAAGACACATTTCTTAATGTTGAGGGATATCCTCAATTTCTGACATCTTTCAAACATTAGCCTTAAATTATCACAATGGTCTTTCACCAATACAAAGTCTAGTCATCCAGGTAAACTTGAAGAAACTTATGGATGAAGTCTTGAAATGCCTATACCACAATGTGCAAGAACATAGCAGGCACATTCTTCAATCCAAAAGGAATAACCATGTAGGAAAAACTTCCCCATTCAGTGGTGAAATTTTTCTTTCTCTAGTCTTCCTTTGCAATCTTGACTTTTTGATACCTTGAGAACCCATCCGTGAAAGAGTAGACTTTGTACTTTGAGCTACTCCTTCAAAATTTCTTTAGTAAAGGGGGTTGGGAAAGGATCAATGACACATACTACATTTAGATCCCTATAGTCAACAAATATTATTATCCTCCCATCCTTCTTGATATTGATGACCATTGGGCTTATCCATTTTGATTCTTCCACTACCTCAATGATACTAGATGCTATCATCTTGTCTATTCCTTCCTTGACCCGTGAGTGCAATTTTGGATTCATCCAATAAGGCCTCTTTCAAATCGGGAACACACTTTCCTTCAAATTAATCTTCATCTCCCCTAAGGAACGGTGGATGCCTTTGAGTTCATGGTAACCACGAGGGAACAAATCCTGGAACTCGCACTATAAATCAATGACCTTTGAAACTTTTTTTTCCAACCAATAGTCCCCAATGATAGCTTCTTTAGGTTCTGTCTCCATCCCAATGTTAATCTTCTTTGTCTTCAAGGGATCATGGTAGATACATGGTTACTCATCAACACTATATATGACTTAACCCATACCTTCAAAATTTCTAACATCCAAAGTTCTAGTTTCTTCTCCATTTACTACATAGACCATTTTTCTTTTTCTTTTTCCATGCAAGCGCGCTCAAGTTGTACTTCCTCTAATTCTTCTTCATTGAGGTGTGTCCCCAAATCAGGCTTACTCAGTAACTCCAGTAGCCTATCCTCTTTCATAACACTATCCCCCATCGTAAGGTGTTTGATTACTTACAACGCCTTATCTACTAATGTCTTGGTGCTCCTATATTCGAAAGCTTGAATGAGATCCATTGCCAACTCTTGCCAATTACCTATTTGATGATGCATCTCCAAATGAATATACTAAGCAAGAGCACAACCTTGTAAGGTGGAATACAACTTATGCACCAATAAAGAAGGTCATAACGCTTCTGTGCTTCCCATCTAGGCCTTCTCACACACTTGGATATGAAATGAGGTGGTCTCTTTACCATGGTAGTATTATATGACAATGGGTGCATTGCTTTTGGAGAACCTTATATAGAATGTGATTCTTACCTCACACCATTCTAGGAGGCTCTCTTGATGTGTATACCACAGTTCACTACGGTCTTGAGTAGGTTATAACTGATCATTCCTCTTATCTCATCTGCATTCTTCCGGTGAGATTCCATTTCGTAAGAAACTTTCAAGATATGCTCCCAGAGTAACTTGGAAACTTCTTCCCTCCTAGGTGCTTGACTAAGTGTGCCTTTGTTACCCTTGTTACATATCCTCTCAACTATCACCCAATCAACTCATAAGTCCCATGTGCCTAATTGTCACATGCCATGCTAGTGGTATCACTCAAGGATTGAACATCTTCAAATTGGATAACTCCCTCCATGGGATGAATTATCTCAAGATCTCTGATGGAGCACCCATATATTTTTCAAGGAATTCTTCTCCTAAGGGATCAGAATAGGGTGCTGAATTCTCATATGTCAAAGGAATGATCACACTTTCTTCCTTGTTCTCAAATTTGATATACCCTTTGTTAAACCGCAAGTTGGCATTGTTCTTGTAACACCATGGGCACCCAAGCAATGCTGGATTTTTTTCTACCTTGGTGAGCACTAAGACTTCAAAGTCTCCAGTGAACTTGTCCCCTTCAATTGTGATAATTACATCCTTTAGGACTCCAATGGGCATTTCCTTAGTCTTGTTTTCCATATACAACACATTTGAAGATGGTTGTAATGTGGGCCTTCCCATTTAATGCTAAGAATATAAAGTAATAACATTGACCTTTACTCCCGTGTCGATAAGGATATTACTCATAATCCATTCATCAACAACTACATTTAAAGTAATCTCCTTATCATAGTAAGGGATGTGAGGAGGAATGTTTGCATGCAAAACCTGCATTTCACACTGCATTACGGTGCATGGTATCTTCTCCCTCATCCATTATCCTAGAAATGGACTAATATTATATCACCTTAACATCCTACATACCTCTTTGACTTCATCTAAGTCACCCTTTGGAGCCTTGGTATTCTTCCTTTATTCCACCGCTTTGATTTCTCCTTTAGACATTGGATCTCCCCTTGCAAACTTTGAATCACATCCATAGTCTCTTGATATACCTTCTTTTGATGAGAAGGGTATGGATAATTTCCATGTACCACTTTCTCTCTTGAAAGTAGTATCCTTTGTCTTGTCATCTCCGGCATGCATGGCCTCTGCTCATGTTGTCACCAATAGAGTTCTAGCCTTGACTCACATGCCACTCATGGCATCCACTGTGAATTGGCCTTCTTGATGCTCACCATCCCAACACCTTTTTCTTTCTGGTGCTTTGCTAGTTCATATGCTCATAAATCTCTAGAAACTCTTCGTACTTATGTTTATTTCCACACCATGAGAATTGTAATGATTAGGACACTCACATTTTTAATGCTTTGTAGATCTATAGCTTCTTTAATAGGTTCCTCGTGGGAACTCACTCGTCATCCATCCATTGTAGTTCTTGTGACCACAAAATCCTCCACAAAAACCTCTTCCATGCACTCCTCCATTTGCACACCCTTCATAATGACAATCATCATCCTTGGAACTACTTGCAAGGCTAGTATGGCTCACACCAAGATCAATAACATCATAGATCTGATCAATCAATCAACAATCCTTGGTATCATGGGTCCTAGAGGTACAAATATTGCAATAACAAGAAACATTCTTACAAATTACATGATATAGTATAGGGAACCTACTTGCATCATGGTCCCCATGGAAAATTTCATAGTCGATCACCACCATGGGTACCAACTTTCAAGGGAAATTATCCTTTGCATGCCCTTCTACTTCATAGTCTCTATACCAAATCCCACTACAAACTTCATGCGCCGAGTTTGCAAACAACTTCTCCAAGTTCTGCTTGGCCATTGCAAGAATTTGAGCCTCCAAAAAGGACTAATATACCAATATCAATGTTGCTTCCAAATCCTCGTGTGGGTTTTGTGTGTGAGACCTTATAAAGTGTTATCAATCCTCCAAAAACCTATGAGCATGTTAAGAAGGATGAATGTCATAGGATAGTTTTGGCAATAGAGTCTTGAAATGCACATCATACTCCCACACACTCTCTGTCATTCCTTGATGGATCTCCTTCAGAGTGCTAATGCTTTTTTGTTCAAACTCAGGGATATGGAATTCTTCTAGGAAGTCATTCTTCAATGTAGTGTAGTTTACCACCATCGATGGGGGTCATGCTTCCTATAAAACCATACACGTGTCATTACAAAGTTGTTATAAATTGGCTTACCTTCCACTGGGGTAGTGATCCCTTTCATGCACCATAGTGATTAACACTTGTACACATGTTATGCAACATCTTCAATACCCCTATAGTCTAGTAAGTGAAAATACATCTCAAAGAATAATTTTGGAGGTGGTTGAGGTCCTTGTCCTCCCAATCTAGAGCCTTGGTTTCCTTCGGTGTTTCCTCCTCCACCAGATCCATTAGATCCACTAGGTCATGTTCTCCTGACCCACCAAATCCACCTCCTACATTCGGTAAAGGGGTTGAAGTGGTCATTCCAAGTGTTCCCAATGTTCCACTGAACTACACACAAATGGTCTATGATATTGTCCCACTACTAGTCGTGTGTCCCACGCCACTCGAGACACAATACCCAAACCTTGCATACTTTCACCTTGTTAAAAAATTCCTCCAAATACAGGAATGGATTGTGTAGCCATGGATGTTCCAAATGAGAAATTATATCTCCTAGGCATAGATTGGTTACTCCCACCGATACCAACTAGGTTAACAATACTTCTCCCTTGATCTGGAAAACCAAGCATCAAGGGTTTGTCAGTGGGTTTAGATGCACACCGACATCTCTCCTTTCTCCATGCAAAAAAATCTCATCAAAAGCTAAAGGGGCTTCTCTCCTATGCTTTAAGATGGGGTAACATAGATTGTTTAGGTTCCATGTCCTCTGTGTGAACCTCAACTCCTTCCTACAATTTATGCCTCCATAGATCCATAATACTTACAACCTCATGTTTTCTAGTCATCTCCCTTTGACGAACTTTGCTATACTTGAGTTGTCTCTCCTCCCTTTCCTTTTCATCCACAATGTCTTCCATCTTCCTCCACCCTAGCTTCCTCTCCCAAAGCTTAAAGAATCTTAGCCAACCATGGGAAATTCCTTTAAACTCAAGGTAATGACCAAGATCTTCATAGAAAATGGAATAACATGCAAAAATGATCCTCTAGGCTCCCTCGAAACTTGAACTCAACAACTTCTGGGAAAGAATACATAGAAATGGCATATTCTAAAGTATAACTGGTCAACACTCTTTTCCACCAGTGATCAATAACATGTGTCCAAGTCAGATCTGCATCCTGTAGCCTCTGATAGTCATCTTGGGTCCATACACATGATTTGTAGTACTAACTTGATCTGGATGCATATGTTGAAAGCCATTCATATAGTTTTACTAGGAAACAACATAATAATTTCTCTTACAACTCATGGTACAGGTTCTCTTCTAACCATCCGCATGCATCAAACTTAGATCCAATGATGAATATTTGAGAAAACTCATCCTTTATGCTTTTGAACCCTGTTTAAACACTTTCCAAGGTTAGACATTCAGTCATCATGCATCACAAGGAAAAGGATGTATGTCATTTCTCACAACTTCAAAAAGAGGTCCCGACAATGGAACCAAGATGTAGTCATTTTTATACCCTTAGACCAATAATATAATACCATGCACACCGTCCTATCACCCAACAAAGGTCTTTGGGAGGTCACACGAGGCATGCGCAGTCTTTGAGTCTCTCCTTTATATGAGTCTTGTGAGAATGCATCATCTTATGATAGGTATTCAAGTGCAAGTGAATAGAAAAGAACCATGCATTATTCTGAGAACCTAGGATGAGTTTTCATCTCATTGCATCCAGAAAAGAGAAATAACAAGAGCATATGGAAATGATTCATACACAAAGTAAATGCATAAATATTATACTCATGAACACATATATGCCTTAAAACAGATCCTTCCATTGATATTAACATGTTCAATAATCCACATTACATCCCTTGGAGTTATAATAGACCCTGATATAACAATGTAGAGCTAAGTCATGCATTATATCTACATTATGTTCATAACGTTACAAAGATGAATACAATCCCATCCCTCTAAGTGTGCCATCACTCCTATACTTTCTCTAATCCCAGCCCATAGAACTCTTCATTGTATTGCTACAGAGCTTCACCTCTCTTCCACAAGTCTACCACACTAATCACTCTCTATCTTGCCTCAACACACATACCCATTTCCCTTTCTACCATCCACACACCTCAATATATAGCTTTTCTTGTTCAACCGCCATGCCTTCTAAGGTAACAGATCATTGCTAATTATGTAAGTGGTCCTCCAATGTGTAGAATGCCTTCTTTGATCTCGAGCACTCCACTCTTTTTAATGATGCTCTTTTATAACCTACCATCTCATACATGGAATATTCCCTTTTTGATCCTACAGTTATCAGGCTAGCACCTTATCCACTCCACATGCTAGAAGGGTCACACTTTTCTCATGTGCTTCCTGAGACGCCAAATATGGCTAAGTCCAAAACTTGTCTTACCTTGTGTGGGCACACCGTTTGTTCTGTTAAACCATACTAGAACCATTTCTTGCATGCCTTAAACCCTTACACACCCTTTCTTCAAATAGGTCCCACGCACATTCTTGTACTTGGCCAATATTTTGGTGCCCAACATGGCTTAGGCTGATGTGCTAGTATAATATCTTGTTCTAAATTAATAACACATAAGAATAGGTAATGGAACAAATCATGAGTACCATAATGTAATTTTTCTTTGAGATATTGTATAAGTCCTCTACAAAATATGAATTACATCTCTAAGTCACTAGGTTGATATACAAGTAAATGCATGTTTTCTTTAAAGCATAATATATAACTAGAAACATATTCAACTTCACTTTGATGTAAATAAGATAAATGCTCATATGTAGCCCTAGGGCCTCTATTATAACTAAAGTGAGCTAAGAATTCATCCTCAAGATATACAAAAGTACCTAGAGAGCCACAAGGAAGATGAGTAAACTAAGAGAGAGTGTCACCAATGAGAATTTTAGAGAAAACCTTAAGGAACATCCTATCAGTTTCATAAGGAGCCATGATTGATGTATAATGCTTAAGATGTATATATGGATCCATAGTACCATCAAATAAGTGAAATGAAGGCATGAAAAAATTTCTAGGGAGTGGAATTTGAAATATTCTACGTGGAATAGGATTTCTAAGAATAATATTATAATCAACACTAGCATAATAGGCCTTGATTTCTAAAGTCAATTTGTGAACCTTTCTTTGTAGCTCACCTACCACATGCATAAGAGAAAACAACTCTTGAGGAGGTATGATAGAAGCACCTAGGGGTTCATTTAAAGGTTGCACTCTACCATTAATAGTATCCATATGAACATCATTAGGTCTAGGAGTATGATTGAGGGATGAATCAGCTGAAGTTGACATGGGTTGAATGGTCTCAATATCATGCCTAGGATTTAAATTGATATCAACATCAACAATAGGAAATGCAATTACACTAGGAGATGTATCAACATGTGTGTTATTTGTCACTAAAGGAAAATCAACATGCTCATTTTTTCTAACAATATTACTATGCACATTAATATATACAAGTGGAAAGGGAGAACTACTAGTAAAAAAATCACACTTGTTTATGGGAGGGGAAGTAGAAACACAAGGTGTATCATCCAAAACATGATTCTTAGTATAATTTTGGAATTCATAATAAATGGGAATATTAGAGCAAGAAACATAATTCATTTTACAATCAAATGGAACAATAGAAATACAACAATTAGTGTGTGCAAGTAAACTAGATGTACTACAATAAAGCTCATTATTTTTGCATTCAAGAGGAGTAGAAACACAATCATTGTCATCTAATTCATTGGAATAAGAAACATCATGCATATCATCATCATGGTTGTAAGTATTTTAAATAATTTAATATTAAAAAACATAAGGGAAACCATCAATAAATGTGTAAATAGAAGGAAAATCATCCATATGTGCACTAGAAACACTAACATCATCACCAAAATCTTGATCATCTATGACATTGGTGTCATGATCTACCTATGGGGAGATTGTTCGTGGTGACTATTCCAACCTATAAGACTATCCCTATGGTGCGCAGGAGTGGAAAAAGGTGGGAAGTGACTGATGTCACTCAAAAAGGTGTTTCTAAATTAGCATCTATAAGAGGTGATTTACTGAGAATCGAGGAGGATGATCAGTGAATGGTTGACAAGCAAGATTAAAGTCAACATAAAAATACATCATCCCTGAGGGAATGTGAAAATGGAGTAACATTATTTGCATCCGCATAGGTGGTATGGACCTTTTTAAAGGTATATTAACCACTATGCCTCTGTAAAACTTGAAAACAAGAAATGATAAAACACATAAGCAAAACATTAAGAAAAAACCAAAAACATATGTACCCTAAGACAACACTAGGATTTAAAAATCAACAGGCCTAACCTATGGGAATTTTAACAAGATACTATATTAGGTTAATGATTCAATCAAATCAGGTTCACCAAAATGTATCAACCCTATTTAAAATTAATTAACTATGATGGTTGATAATATAAAAACTAAATAGTAAACAATGTGTAGAATAATTCTTTTAGATCAGATATACATACATACAAACATGGAAATCACTCTAAGGGAGAAATGCAAGCAGTAAAAAGTGGATTTGAAAAAAGGATTGACTTAGGTGGTTCGAATGAGTCTCATACTATGTTGATGAGTGGTCGGGATTAGAAACAAATCTTAGGAATTGGAGGAGTCTTCGCAACACTACTAGAGATCATGGGTCAAAATTGCATGATATAGTTAGGACCGTACAACACAAAATGAACCTACAATATGATTTTGAACCTTTAAAAATGGGGTTTTATAAATATTTTTCACTCTTTGTCTCCTTTTGGAATATCCAGTGTTGTATCAAACCCTAGATTTCACACATGTACCTTCAAAATAACCCTAACTACCTTACAACACACTCAAGAACACATTAGGTAAAAATGCAAATGATTGATTCATACTAACTGGGTGGTCACCTTGTATGTAAGCCACCGAGAGTTTCACTATATTTTAGAATCCATGTAGTTCTCCTAGTTATTTTGATGTTGTGTATGCAACTATCCCTTGTCCTAGTGTTTCCATTGTGTTTCGACATTGGTAATGGGATAAGCCACTTCATCCCATTTAAACCATTGTGTGATGATAGAAGAAATAAAAACTATGCCCTCTTATTTTGTGATATGCATATGTGCAATAATGATTCTTTATCTTTTAATTCAATATGTGGTATATAGATAGGTTTTTTCTAGATAGTAAATGCCCACATTAGACCTTATATATATGAGTTCATTTTATCAATTTTTGAACCTTAGTGGTGGGAAAAGGCTGACCCAAACATATCAAAGTTCATAAAAAGGAGTGAAGAAGAGACCCATAAATCAAATTTAATGAAAACCCAAAGGATTAAAAAATGTGTGGAAGTTTTGGGACTAGGGGTATGGACTTGGACCGACTGTATGGTTTTGGAACGACACTAGATGAAAATATAGTTAGAAAAGGAAAAGTACATAGGCCTCTATGATGTGACATTAAATTATATTAAAATAGCCATCATAAGTGATATAATCAAGAAATGAAAACTCGAAGGGGAGTAGATTTTTCCACTAAGATCTAGTTTTAAGGAATACTAACAAATGTATGATGTAATAATATTTTTTTCCAATTTTAGTTTCTACAACATGCTACCCCTTAATTTTCTTTGTGCAATATCTCTTTATGTTCATTCTCCATTACACATCATATTAATACCTCATCTCTTCCCATCTTGTATAGTGTGCCATTTATAATTTGGTAGGGGCACCTTTTACAACGAGTTTCTTCTTTTATTGTGTAGTATAGGTAGCCATAATGAATATTATTTCTAATAACTATTCGATATCATTTATTTCATCCAGGGACCTATTTATTTTTAATAATTGTGAATCATGTATTCCATATTTTATTATTTTTGCCTCTTCTCCGGTGGTGATGTGTGAGAGATGATCGGGTCCCACATTATTTTTTATTGTCTTTACTACTACGGAAAATTGAAATTCTTGAAATGTGATAATCTACCTATAGATTCATCCATGTAATACTTCCTTGCTAACCAAATGCTATAGCACTATGTGATCAGTATAAAAATTAAGGGAGTTGCAAGAATATATTGTGTGAATTTTGGAGCACATAGATCATTAAAAGTCCTTTCCTTTATATTGTGGTATAATTTTACTTGATGGGTGTTAATTTTCTACTTGAAAATAATATCGCATGATCCATATTTTATTTTCCTAATTGTGAAAGTATTACCCCAAATTCTATTCCTAAAGCATCCATGTGTACATGGAAGGGTTTATTCTAATTCAGAAATATTCAGATTGGATTACCTAATATGTGTTCTATCAATTCTTCAAATGATTTATGTTGTTCTTCACCCCACTCAAATGGTAATTTTTTTCAATAAATTATCCAGAGGTTTGGAAATATTTACATACCCCCATATATATTTTTGTAATACCCATAGTGTCTAAGGAATGTGCATATGCCCCTTTGAGTTTGAGGGTTTCTAGTTATAGAATAACTAAAATTTTGGATGGGTTGAAAAGTAATCCATCCTTACAAATTATGTGCCCTATTAGTTCCACAAACGGAGTGAAAAATACAAATTTCTTCAAGTTCAATGAGATTTTTAGGTGTATAGAATGCTCAAATATTAATTGCAACCATTTAAAATGATATCTTACCATCCAATATATTGTCCAATCATCCAAGTTGATTTGTAGGAATTTAAGGATGAAGTCCTCAAATGTGGCTATGAAAATGCATGAGAATAATGTGGGCACATTATTTATACTAAATTACATAATTGTATACGAAAATCAGCAACATTATGTAGCAAAGGTTATCTTCACATGGCCTTCTTGTGTATTTTTGAACTTATGATATATGGAAAACCCATATGTAAAGGTGTAGATCTCTCCTCCCACTACTCCTTCAAGCATTTCTTCTATGAATAATGTTTGGAAGGGGTCTACTACACATACTACATTTTCCACACAATAGTCAATAAATATTCTTATGCACCCTCATATCTTTATGTTAATTATCATTGGGATTACCTAGTTAGAATTTTCTATTGACACAATAACTCCAATGAACAATCCATCAGTTTCCTCTAATTTAGCATATAAATTAGGATTCACCCTATATGGATGATTATGTATTGGTTTTGTGCCTTCAACAAAATTGATATGAATTTTTACTAAAGACGGGTGCAAAAATTTCATATCCTAGTAACTTCTTGGAAAAAGATCCTCATAATCTCGCAAGATTTTGACTATTTTTGCAACCTCAACTTCATAACAATAATTCCCAATGGTTGTAATATTTAGTGTGTCTTCATTCCCAATATTCACTTTCTTGGATTCAAGGAGTTCATTATATAACATGTTACTTTTATCCTTATTATCTATTACTTCACACGAGCCATAAGTAGTTTCAAAATCAAGATGAATTACATTTGTTTCCTCTTCTACTTGATAGACCATATTCAATTCTCCCTTGTGCTTCTAGTTTTAGTTTAACCACACAAAATCATCATATGTGTTTTGTTCCTCAAATATATTTTGAAGAACCATAATTTTATTGTTTCATAGTTAAAACAACCTATCTTGCTTTATGGCTTCAATCCCAAATATTGCATTCTTGATGCTTTGTAATGAAGGGTTCAACCCAAAAATTTAGAGATGAAAACAAATATGAATAAAGTTATTTTTTAATCCCTACCAAGTGATTTTCTCGATGTAATTCATAATCCACATACCATGCACGATCCCAAATTTATAGTGTATGGTAAAATTCATGAGCCCATAAATCTAGTTTTAGACTTCTAGCACCTAAATTTCATGCCTCCTCGCATTGATTTATGTGTTTGTTAGCATTATTTAGGACACTATATATTGGAAATATTCACATATAATTACCTTTCTCAAACCTAATGTGCATGGATTCTCATATCCGATCACATGTCTATAGCCACAGATTGATGTGTAGCTTAGGTCTATATTTGCTATGTTGCGTTGCATCGTATAAACCATGTAATTTATTTCCACCTGTTTAGGAGCATATATACCTCCATTTGGTGTCATTATTCTTGCACACTCCTACCTCTTTGATAATTTGGATTTTCCACCTTATTTTTCTTTCTTGGTTTTTCAACATATCTTTGGATGGGAGTTTTATAACTCTTGGTTGTATACTTATAGATTGATCTTACGGTGCCACAAGCATACCCAATTAAATCATATGACCCAAGTACCCATCTCTTGAATATTGCACTTATAATATCTCGAGATTTATTATGCATCATTATATTCTAGGATTCCATTGTAATATAGTTAAAAATTCTCCAGTCCTTCAACCTTGAGGTTGTATAGGTGTTTCAAGTCTTCATGTTCATCTACATTGTCAACATAGGGTCCACTTTGTTTTGGGTCCATTGGTAGTATTATGATTTGTGCTCCATTCTCAAGACCTACATACCACTTTTTGAAATGTAGATCGACATTATTTATGTAGCATCATGGCATTCTAAGGATCATGATAAATTTATCTACTTTAGCAAGATTTATCACCTCCAATTCACCTAATAATCTGACACCCAGATACTAAAGCTGATGCACTTCAACACTCATATTGGTACAACACGTGTCTTATTTTCCATGAAGAGGACATGTGGTGAAGGGTGGAGTGCTGATTACCTCATATTATTCAAAGAATGTGATGTTAGAATGTTTAATTTAGTGCTCATGTCTAATAATATATTATTAATGTTCCATGCATCTATACATGTGTCAAATAAGATTTCCCTATCGTAGTCTTTCTTACTATATAATTTGACTTCTTTCTTATGTACTTGTTTAAGTTTCTTTCCAAGCGCCATATCATGTGTTTGATATGAAAACCATTGGATGAGTAAAGGAATTACTCCTTCGGTGCATAAAATCCTACAAAATTCATTCCTTTCCACATTTTTCGAGCTAGGCATCGTTTGTTCTTCATCATGGTATGCACTTCTTCCTTTAGGAACTTAATGTCACTTCACATTTCACACACCAAATCTTTAGTTTCTTGCAATATATACCTTTTTTCCATGCATCTCGGATATATTTTTTTCCAATATTAGCTATTTCATGTTGAATATTTTTGTTGGTATTTTTGATACATGCGTGCATGTTGCATCACCTCTAGTTGTTATATTAATCCTTAGGTATTGAGGTATCTTGGGAGTATACACCTTCTCTAGGACTCTGTTACATTGTGTGAAATGTTTATCATCCATGTTTCTCTTTCAATGTTACCCATCATGCCACATAAATATCAGGGAAATCTTATACCTTATGCTCCTTTCCATAGCAACTACATATGGGGAATGTAGGACAATCACATTGGTAATGATCTAGTGAGTCACATTTATAATAATTCCTTAGTAGAAACCTTCATCTTCCTCTACTTGCATAATAATGACATTTCCCTTACATGTTGCCATTGTGATCCTTATTGTTTTTGTGGTAATTATTTGTGTTATTTCCCAAAGTGTCTTGTCTCAAACCCAATGATCACGGTTTGTGAACCGGTCAATGATGAAATAGTCATTTATATTATGTGTATGTATGTCACATATCTTATAGTAGCATGATAACTTTTTTTTAATGATGGAATGCAATCATAGACACCTTTTGACATCATTTTCATCTTTGTATATCTCACAAGCCATAATCATTTCTTTTACACTACATTTAGTGTAATTACTCTTTGTATCGGCCTTATAATTTGTAGTCCACACACCAAATACCATTACACATTTCCTTGGCACTATTTTTTTCATATTTTTTAATTGTGTTTCCATCGATGTGATATGGGCCTCCATGAAAAAGATGATTCCCATGTCAATGATTCCCATGGATTCTACACGTAAGCCTACTTTTAGAGCTTCATGCGGGTCTGCAAAATTTTTATGTGAGAGATCATGTAAAAATAGGAGTAATAAAACACCAAAAACCATTACACATGTTGAATTTTATTTATCTTATAAGATAGTATAGAGATCAAGGATTTAAACCATACATCATATGCTCACACGCTCTCGTAAGCTTCTTCTTGATTTCCTTGAGCACCTAGATGCTTTGTTGCACAAACTTAGGGATATAAAATTATTTCAAGAATGTAAATTTGATTAGGTTATAATAC
The DNA here is from genome assembly GCA_018340775.1 of Taxus wallichiana var. yunnanensis. Taxonomy (NCBI): domain Eukaryota; kingdom Viridiplantae; phylum Streptophyta; class Pinopsida; order Cupressales; family Taxaceae; genus Taxus; species Taxus wallichiana. The sequence goes on from CM031239.1 coordinate 74,579,576, forward strand.
ACAACTTCCTATTGTGGTTCATATTTCTTATATCATGTATGCACATGATCCGATAGAGTAGTAAAAATTAACTTACCTTGTACTTGGGAGAAGTAATACCCTTTACACTCCATATCAACTTAAATTTATGCACATGTTCTACCACATTCTCAATGCCACAATATTTTGGTAGGTGAAATGACATATCATAGAAAATCTATGGTGCTGGTGCATTTTGCATAGCTATGACCAATATTTTTGTGTCCTAGTGTCATCTTGGATTGCTGATGAGGATCCACTCCCTCCACTACTAATAATCTACATGGTAGATGCCATTACTTATTAGAAAAGTGTAATATTTCTTAGTGTGATGGTTCTTGTTGCATTTATTTTCATGCCTCTCGTTACTTAAGCTACTTATTACTTTCCAACATCTCAAATCTCTCGTGAATTTTTAGTATTAAGGTTAATTTTTATCCTTCTTGGTGTCATGTTAATTATTTGTAATATAAGTGAGAATTTACTATCCAAAGTGCCTCCTTTCCCTTTGATTTGTTTACTTTCTCATTATTGTTATTTTTAATGAGAACTTGGTATTCTACGTATTGAGATCCAGATTACATGAGCATGTGCGATAAGTTTGGAAAGGGTTCTCATAATAAGAATTCCATCGCATCATACTTTTCCTCTTCATCCTCCTTGATTTGGCACATGCGTAATCATGTTGTTAAAATACTTGGTCACTCCTTTTTCCCTCCATCATGTGCCAATATCCCTGTATCCCTTAGTATTTCTTGAGGTTGAATATATCCTTCAAAGAATTTTTCATTTCGTTATGGCCTTTTACTATGCTTCTTCATACTGCTACCTTCTCAATGTATGCACAATGAGGAATCCATCTTGTATACTAGTCTTTAACCTAATTTCCCTTCCTTCATGAGCTACTCACATGGGTGAGAAATTTATCCATCCATGGGGAATTTTTCAATTCGAAATCTACTATGAGATTTTAATTTCCATTGGGATATTTCTTAAGTATGTTCCTCTTGATTTGTTGAAGAAATTAAAGTAAGTTTTTTTATATAAGAATGGGTTAATACCGTGGATATAGTTTCGAAGTGTACCCTTCCACCAATAGTCCAAAACATGTTTCCACATTATTTATTGTTTTGTAAGTATCTTGGTGCACTATGGAGTCTAATTATACTTCCTTCAAAATTCAATCTCTTTCCCATGAAATAAGTTACTTATCAAGTATAGATATTTTCAAGGAGTTCATAGAAAGTATCATAGAGCTCATCATATGGGTTCTTATCCACCAAATTTATTAGAGGGAAATTGGGAGAGAAATTCATGTTAATGAGATGGTTTTTTGTGAAATATTCTTTTATGTTATGTTGTCGAGCTCAATTGTCTCATGCATAAGTCTACCCATATTTCTTGTACTTCACAATCACATATTAATAGTGATGGATCTTGACAATGGAACCAAAATATTTATGATCTATTTTAACCATTCATACATGCAGATATTTTTCTACCTTTTTGCATGTGCATGTCACTATATCCCAACACCATCATATCATGTTAAGGTAGGAACCTTAACACGCTCATTAACACGCTCACCCAAGGTGAGAGATATTCTAGCTTCTTGCATCATGATTATCATGCCAATAATGGAGTAATTAATCAAATGTGATATAATTAAAAACATTTATAACAAGAAACAACTTGATTATACACATATATACATGCAAACAATGAATACCATAAAAATTACTTCATATTAATTAAACAAAGTTTCCATACATTGAATCAATGCTCCAAAACATATCGATATCTCATCAAATCCTTAACAAAATTTGTTGCTTTTCCCTCAAATATTAACTAGAATATTCTCCATCATCATGAACCTCTTTATTATAATTCCCTTAAGGGGTATTTATACTAGTGGTGACTTTACCTTCACTAGTTCTAACAAGTCTATAATTAGCCCCGAGATTTAAAAATAAATTCTAGCTATTACATGGGACAATGTTCATACAAATTTTATTTATCTCCTCACTCCATGACCTACGTGAAAACTCCACCACTTGCCTTTCTAATTTACATGATATAATCTCCTCTTGGAGATGTTATTTTTATCCAACCACTTTTTCCGTGCACTACCTACTTTTCCTATATTTTTCTTGTTTATTCTTTATGAACTGAATTTATTTCATATGCACTTATGATTTGATATTTATGATTTTTATGCCTAAATATAGATTTATGTTTATTCTTGGAACTTTCACAAATATCCTTACCAAACTTCTTGCATTATTTCTTTCTTTCTTTGTTGAACACACTACACAATTTTTTTAAAGAAAATATAAAACCCATTAATAGTTATACCAAAAAACCATAAAAAAATTTTACGTAAAAATTGTAATTTAAAACCACATAACAGAGGTATCCATCAATTGTTTCTATTTTTACAAGGACTTATAAGTTAAAATTCTAGGCTTGTTGATTGCATGATTTTTCTTTATGAATGAAATCCTTCAAAGCATATTCCAATATACTTATTGAAATTATAAACAAGTGTACAAATAGAAATAATTTAAAGAGGGTTGCTCAGATAGAGAAGGATAAGAAAAAAATAGTTTCTTTTGTTGACAAAATCGTTAGGAGGATAATATGGGTTAAGTGTTATATTATAATACTTTATTTTTGCGTATGGAAATATGAATTATTGTGATGAATATAACATGATAGTAATGGAGGTTTTATTTGTTGAAAATAATATATAATCAATTACATTCATCTATTTTTTTCTTCTACGAGAAAAATAAAACATTGAAAATTGGTGGTTCTTACTTTTTCTAGTATAAATGAAGTATTACTGGAAATGGATTTGTTTTTCATATTTTTTCCTAGTTTAAGTGAAACAAACATCATAATTGTAGCTTACAAAATACATGGGCATCGTCACAAAGAATTTAATCTATTTCACCAAATGCATTCAGTGTCAAATTTGATCAATTAACCTTTGCTAGCATACTCCAAAACTATACCAAAATAAGGATCTTTGAAACATGGTATGGAAATCCACCGAAGCATAATGGAGAAGATTTTTTTGTCAAATTTTGTACAAACAAATTTTCTTACAAGTATGTATGTAAAATTTGGAAGCATGGAAAAGACATTTTAATTATTTGAAAAAATGCTTGAAAGAATGTAGTCCGATGGACTACAATGATTGCAAAATATCTACATAATACATTTGTTAGAAAGGCCTTGGAAAATTTCATGCAAATATAACTCATATTTTTCTCAAGGGAGCTATAAAATAAGAATTTATAATAATAAAAATATATTTTTATTATATGTATTAGTTACAAATATATTTCCCAACATCAAAATGGTAGATTTGAAAGAGTGTATAAAAATTCATCAAAGAATCATGAAAAGAGGATATTTTATGATGTTGTAGTTATGAGTGCATTGATAGACATGTATGTTAAATGTGTAAATATGCATAACATAAGGCGTAGGAACTATTTGACTATCAAATTTATTTAGACATCCTTTTAATAATAATAATTATGATATTTATAATATGGAAAACTAATATTTGTAGGTTTATATTTGCAAGAAATTGTCTATATCCTAGATTTAAAGTTCCACATGTTATAGATGTATGCCAATATGACATTTTATGAATTATCTACATCATTAATTGAAAAATTAAAAATTGGAGGCTACAAGATAACTTACATATATATAGACCCACCTATTACATCTAATAGAGTGGAAAATTATAAACCTATGGAGACATCTATGGTTGATGTGAGATCAAAAGTTGTAAAATTGGTTAATAACGAAAGTGGAGAGAGTATTGTTTGTGATGATATGGAGTGAAATAAGATAAAAGTGATTAATAATTATAATAATAATAAAATATTTAACAATATTCTTCATTCTTAAAATACTAGAGATAGACTTGTTTCATAAAAATTTTCAATAGAATAAAAAACAATGAAGTGAAATGTTGGTTTAGAAATAGATAGTGTGAAAAATAGTATTGATTTAACACCTAATAATGTGAAATATAAAATGTGTCTCTATGGAAAGCTAGAATGGGAATTAGAGAAATTTGATAATTATGAAAGACTAATGAGAATATTCAACAATGATAGTGAATAACATGGTATTTGACATGTTGTGAAAGTGAGGAAGGATCCTAATTTGAGTAGAATTATATTTTGGGGTATGATAGATGGAAAAAGATAAGTTATAGTTTTCTCTAAGAATAAATTATAGGTAGAGTAGGTCTCACAAGTTTTGGAATGTACAATAATTTACAAAACTTAACATTACCAATTTTTGAATTCCATATTTGTTAATGGTTATTTCTTCCCACAACATGTACTACTCATGTTGATTGTTCATAAATTTTCATTTTCAGAAACATACAATATGTTCAAATTTTTTATGTTCTTGTGGTCAATGAAATAAGAGAATACATGTAATATACTAGAAAATTGTGCTAAGATAAAAAAATATGGTGTTTTAAGAATCAAGAACCCATAGTTATAAGGTGTTACCCCCAAAATTAGATGGACTATTAAATCATTTATCTTGAACTGAATAAAATATATGAGACCACATTTCTTCAAGGTATTTTATCAAATAATCCACATGCTTTGTGAAGAGTATTCAACATAATTACAGAGAAATCAGAGATACATAAACCAAATAACCATGAAAGATATTCAATAATTTCCCATTAAATTCATTATACAAACATCCATATAAATAGGAAAATAGCTCCCCTATAATTTAGGAGGTAGCTATAACAAAACTCAAACCTACATGAGTTGTTTGTAACTCACATAAAAACATAGATATTTGTTATTTTTGTTTTATAACAACTAATAACAAATCACTAACTTACTAAAATACTAACTTTACATTTACCTATATAATAATTACATACGTAATTATTATTTACCCATATATTCAAATGGAGCACTAACATAAGAATTCCTATCATTCCCCCCTTAGTGTGAACATGGGGAAAACATGCCTTTGTACTTGTACTTGTTCATGATCTAGTGATTTTCATAGGATAATCACAAACTCAATGGATGGTTTTACAAATAATTAACCAAAATTTGAGAATGGTGGTTTTACAAGTGGAGTACAACAAACCAAAAGGTGATAGTTTTACAAATGGTTTGCCAACAACAAAAAATGGTGATTTTTCAAGTGGTTTAACACAAACCAAAAATGAAGGTTTTCAAGTGGTTTACCTATAACCACATCACGATGTGCCAAGTACTATTATCACCCTCATCAATATCTCACTGCAGGGAATGACATAGGAAAATTTGTTCACATATTACAAACTAAAAACTAGAAATGAAACATTGGATCATGTTCCCCCCCTCAATGTGAAATTTCCACCTATTCACACCATACAGGTACAACGTGATCACTAAAATATGAAGAAAACTAAAACTAAAACTCTTAAAGCACAAAGTGGAAAGCACACTACAAAAACTAAAAGAAAATACTGCACCACAATAAATTGTGGCCCTGTCGTTGGTGACTGATGAGAGGTTGCTGATTGACCTCCAACATCCATTTTCCTCTGTTCTTTGGTGCGAGGTTATTAGCTTGGTGGAATGCAAACATGAAGCTCAAGTTTACATATTAGATGTCATGTTCCAACGATAATGCATCTTTGAGAAAATTTTTTTCAAGACGACTCATGATGATAAATTACCATAAAACTATTAAAAATCCTAAAATCACCTTTATTAATTCGAATCTTGTACAATTTTTTACTTTTACAATGATAGACTACGACTATAACAAAACAACTTAACAAAAATTTATTAGATAAGGTAAAAATAGGGATCAGCTCCCAGGGGCCTTACAAAAGGAGGAACAGAAACCAATGAGCATGAAAGAAACAAAAAATTCCATGAAAGGAGTTAAACATGCTTAACTCTTACAATGAAGATCAGGACTTTAAACCAAAGAGAGTAAAATAGAGAAAAATAAAACTGGCTCTAAAACTTCAAAACTGTAGAAGTTCACCAAAAGTCTGCCAACAGTCTAGAAAACCTAGCTAATTTTTAGGAGATCCTTCATTACTACCAACATGAATACCTTTGATCTTGGCACCCTCAGTGCCCTTGACATTTATATCTTCCTCCAGCTCGTCCTCAGAACTACTGATGCACAAATTGAAATTCCTCCTTTTAGTGCCTTCCTCCATCCCTTCCAACCTATCACTCAGCTTTTTGACTTGGTACTCCAACTCTAGAACCTTTTGTTTGGACTTCACCTGAGCAAAGACAATTTGCTTAGAAGTATTAATGATATCCCACATAGTTTCCCTTTGACCAACATTGGTTTCCTCCATCACCCGAAGCACACCCTCTAAGTATCGGACCTTTTTGCTCAAATCCTCGAAAACCTTAAAATTACCATCCTAATTCCTATTTCTTGAGGTGCTCACTTCCCCATGACCTTCCTCACTCTTCTCTTTACTAGAATCCTCCCCAAATTTTTATATTTCCCAGCCTTCATCTTAGTAAGGCATTCTCGCAAGAGTGAGATCATCCTCTTTCGGTTTAAAAATTAAAAAAGTAATCTGTAATTACTTTTTAATGAAATTTTGAAACTTAATTTTTGACAATTATACTATTGTAAAAAATTTGATTGGAAATACTAGTGACATTATTACATTATAATTTATCAATTAAACAAAAGACTATAAAGTATATAATAACATTTAATGATGATACCACATTGATAACCTATACTCTATTTAGAAGGATGAGAGAAAAAATTAATATGACTTGCAAAGCTAATGACACTACTGACCACTCAATATAATACAACTAGACTTAAGTAATAATGAATGGAGGAAAATTATTTTATCGAACTTGCATATATTAGTGCTATTATTTTTTTGTCCTCCATTCACATACCCTTCACTTTCAAGTGCAACCCATTCATTGAGAGCTTATCCACGTGTTTTCTATTTGAATCTTTCCATATATCCAAATATACACTTGCATTCAGACTTCTAGTTGGTATATTGGATGCAATAAGGTGGGTGAGGGTAGAATGATCCGTCGAAGGTAGAAATTTGGCTTGGAAAATTCTTAGGTGAAACAATGTGAATGGGTGTTGGAATAAAAATAAGATCTATGGTGTATGAGTTAAAGATCAAATTTACAGAGTGGAAAAGATGTTGCAGATGTTACACACATCAAGGTGAATATGTATTTGATGAGATATGAATAAATTATAAAAATCACATATGTAGGAGATTACCGAGTTCGGAGGAGGGTGTAGTGCCTTCAGAACTCAATGAATAACACACAATGTCTTCAAATGGTGATAGAGTGGAAGAATTTGACATAGATCTACCACTAAAATTGTCTACACATGGCTACACATCTGGGTGCTATAAAAATCAGAAATAATATCTTTGACATCGATCAATGCTTATGGTTTTTAGACTATTTTTTCTTGTCTGGCACATATGCTCTTGATACATCGACATGTATCATCATTAAAACACATTTCTCATATATCTTGTGGTTTTCTTAAATACTTGACAAATGGTTTAGACTTTGACATGATTCTCCTTGTTATTAATCTTTCCACAAAGAAGCCAACAATTAAATATTAATGGAAAATCTCACTTTAAATCCATCTACCAAATGTACGAACTGATCAACACAATCAAACTATTAATGGATTGCATAAGACTCTCATTTCATGACCTCACCATCTCTTCTACCAGATGAAGAAAATTCAATAGAATTGTAGAGAGATTAGAGATACATAAAACAAATATCCATGAAAGATATTTAATAATTTCCCATTAACTTCATTATACAAACATCCATATAAATAGGAAAATAACTCCCCTGTTAGAAACACAATGATTGAGAGGGAGTGAATCAGTCATACACAAATTAAAAATTCATTTTCCATTTCTTAGATTCATCATTAAACGTAACCATTTAATATACACAAACCATGTGAAATTATTATGAGTGCAATAAAAATCACATGTGTAATAATCAAGAGAGAGAACACAAGACACCAAATATAAGAAGGAAACTTTAAAGGGGAAGAAAACCCACAAAAACACAACCATTATATTATCATGTTTCAAATTTAGTGAGACACCAACCCCACAAGGATCACCAAACTCTAGTGTTGGCGAGAAAATTTTTCGGGACAAAATTGTGGGATCCTTTCCAATGCTCTGGGAGTCTAAGTTCCTCTACTTAACCGATGCGGTTGACATATATACATGCACGAGTGAAAGTGAGTTTTATCTAGGTGGACTTATGGTTGAGGATCTAACAGGGGCACTCCACTGACCCTGCAAAAAAGCTAGCAATTTCTTGCTAGAGAGGACTTTGTCTATAAAGTGGGAAAGGGGAGTGAGAAATGAGATAGGAGAACTAATGTTGTAGGTAGAAAATCAGATTCCTGCACACACTAGTTAGAAATTTCAACACATGCATTTATGAGAAGAAATAACTCTATAAATAATAACAAGACCGATTATAATTTATGAGCACAAAGTATCAATAAATCCCTCAGTCAAAAAAGGATAGAAACTCCTTCTTGTATTGATTTCTTAAAAAAAATTTGTACATAGTGTGGGAATGGAGGAAAACTTGTGAGGGGGAAATGGAAGAAAATGGATATCTCCTTTGTTCTCTCAAATTACAATACACTCTTGAGTTTACAAAATCAATCACCAACCCTTTGAAATGGGAATGACTTTATAATTTATAGGAAGAGAAATGAATCTTCACATACTCCCCAATGACTCTTTGTATGTCTCGACATGACTTAAGACTCTTCACCTTCTTAGGAAAACATTAAGTCCCTTTTTATAATATAAAGGTGACTTATTACATTAGAAAAATTAAGACATGAAAAAGTGTAACCCCAATGCAAGATTAGAATATTGAGGAGAGAGAAATTTGGGGGAGAGAAGAGAGAGAGGGAGAGAGAAAAGAAATAAAAAGAAGAAGGATGATGATAGATTCTGCCTTTGATAAATCCCACTGATCCTTGTAGATGACTCAATGAAACACTCTAATGTGATGAACTCTGAATCTCTGAACTCTTGCGCATGCTAAAGAAATTCCTTTGGATGATGTGTGAGCACCGTGTTTAAATACACTGTTGCATGACTCATTCGGTGACCATGGGCATCACTAATGGAGATCCACTGTGGAAAAATCTTGTTCATACTCCCTACAATGCTATTGCACTACTCAACTGATTCAGACATGATCCTGATGAAGCATCTTATGAATGATATGACAGTTTTGATAGTGAATTCTACCTCCTACATACCATCTGAAGCATGAAATGGGTGTCAAAATACATTTTTAACATCCTCACAATCATGTACTTTGCATAGTATGACAATAGAGACTACACTTTTTTTATCTCTTACTCGGAAGTGAAAGGATGCACTAGTTTCTATCCTATCTATTATGCTTCATGATTTCTTCAGAAAAACAACTTACTATTTTTAGTAAGTATGAAAAATGAGTTACCTCGAACCAAAATTGGATGTTGCAACCTAGATTTCCCTTTCTCCCTATGTTCCTCTCAGCTTCTGGATCAATTTTCTATTTTTGGAAGGAGCTCGTGGGACCACTTACTATTTTTAGTAAGTGTTAATTTTTTACCAAGATGACCATTTTGATAATCTCTCCTTACAATACATCTTTTGTGTTTAATGCCTCTTTCACATTTTCTTTAATTGACAACTTTCCCGAAATGATAGTCCTCCATGTAGAAGACCTACTATTTTTGGAAAGTGAACCTCTGGTGGTCGGATCACTACAAAACAAAGTTTTCCGATATGGGGTTTTTCCCAACATCGCCCCTCTAAAATATTAGACATATCCACTCAATAACTTAGGATATTTTAAAGTTTTAAAATTTTGACTTGGTAGTACTTCTGAATGTGGTGACCATTAATGGAGCTTGAGAATTACAGGTATAGTTTTCTTCTCCATTCACGATAAAAATTAAATTTTTTTGTGGGTTTTTGTTTCTTGTTCTACTGGTGAAATTTCTCTTCAAACCAATTGTTGGTTTGATGGGAAATCTAACTTTTTTCTTCATTGGGCCAAGAGTAAGATTTATTCACTGCAAGAAATTCATGTAGTGGAAGGGAGATTTGAAGATGAGTTATTTATGGCCTTCAAGAATTAATAACACAACAGAAAATGGTTCTTCGTTTTGTGCACCAGTTTGCAAGATATCTTCAAATCTTCATTTTACAGCAGTGAGGATTTTCAAATGATTTCTCCATTTCTCTCTTCTGTTCTTCGATCCTTGAGCTCTCCTAATCAATATTACTTCAGAGACCTATGTGTTTTTATGTTTTTTAGGATGTGATTTTTTCTTTTTAATCTTGTTCAAGGTTCATCAATTTTGTGACTTGGTGTGAGTAAGTTGCAGAGCTATGGTGGAATGAAGTTGTGCATAGGAGAGTTAGATGTTAGAAGTGGGAAGCAGGTGAGTTTTTTAAAATTTTGAAATAAATATGAAAAGAGAGATGGGAAAAATTTTCAATGGCTTATTTCCCGACTTATGAGGGACATCAAATTCCATGGTGAGCAAGGTGAAGACACGTGGTGGAGATCCGACGGCAGGGAATGAAGGCTAAAAATCAACTTTAAAGCACTGAGGGGCTAGAAGCTAGTCATATGGGTGACCAGAAGTATCCCTTAGGGGATGGGTGAATTTTTCCATGTTTGATGTCCCTAAATTGTAAAGGACATGAGGGACATCAAATTCCATGATACTCTGGTGATGACACATGACATCAATCGGACGGTTGAGGCTTTGAGCTCCCGCAAGCACCTGAGGGATCAATTGGTGATCCTGGAGGTCGTATGAGGATCTAGAGGTCATATGAGGGATAGGTGCATTTTCCCATGTTTTATTTCCCTAAACTTTAGGGACATGAGGGGAAAAAAATCCATTCAGCTCCCGGAGATGACACGTGTCCTCCCAAAATTTGACTAAATCCGAACTCACTCTAAGAGGACAACTTGAAACGATGATAAATTGAGCTCCTAATGCATGTTTTTAATGAAATTTTATATGATCCTGACTGGAAATGAAATTTGGAATATAATGGTCTTGGTATTAGGTATTTATTCCTCAATTTTATCCCTAAAATGTTAGATTTTTGATCCGGTACTCCACTTGTGCATGAGAAAAACTACTTGCAGTAACCAATGCGCTAAAGTGTTGTGAAAAGGATAATTTCTCCTTCTTGGAGGGATTAAAATTCCCTTTAAGAATATTTTTTTAATTTATCCTAAATCCATTTAGAGCTCCCAGAATCACCTTCGGAAGTTCAGCAGTTGTTTTGGCCTATGCACTGCTTAGGCCTATGAACCCTAATTTTGGTGAAACTGCCCCAACTTATCCAAGTCCTTTCAGAATCTTCTTGAATCACTTCCATGATGTCCTAAGGCCTTTTAATTTCCTCCATGTATGTTTTGGATTTTCTACTCTTCTCCATGGGGTTTCTCCAGTCTTAGGAAATCCAGTGATAGTCCTTCCCATAACTGAAGGAAGCTTGCAACTTTTAATGAACTCCTAAAATCACCTAGGGGGAATGAATGGACTTTCCTAAATCACCTAGAGGGATGAGATAAAATCAATTGGGAGGTTACTGGACTAACTAGGTGGACTTAGTGTTCCTAGGAATGATAGGACATGAAAATTTTGGCACATGGGTATAGTTGTCATGCTCATAAATTGTCAATTTCCTATTGTACATTTTCACCACAACATCTAGTTTAGTAGAGAAAAAAATCTACAAGGAGCACCAACCCCTATTTTAGTAGATAACCAACCCTAAAAGGAGAACTAATCCCTAATTTAGTGAAGAACCCACTCCACAAGGAGGATACAACCCCCTAGGATGACCAAAACCAACTCAGCCACTTGAATATGGTTGATATATGATATTTTTACTTCCACAACTGATGGAGATCACTTATTCAGCTCACAAACCCTAGGTCTTCAATCTTGCTCTATCTTCTTCCTTCTCACCTTGTCTTGCTTCTAATATCTTGCACACATGTTGTAAAAATATCATTAACATGAAACACATTAGATATTCCTTCAATTCATGCCTTCATAACTGAAAAAATATCTCCTCTAGGTTTCACTTCTCCCCATGCAAGACTAGCTCTCAAAATGAGATAAAATATCACTTCTATAGTCTTTTCTTCTCTCTAACCCAAAGAAGGTCAGCCCATCATGATGAATTCGACCCTTAAAACTTTATAAAATTCAATTTCATTCATTATAACAATGATATGAGCCGAATATGTTAGCATAGCCAAAAATAACATTCCATACACCAAAGTGTGCCAAAACCTCTTGCATTGGGATGAAAAAATATTCTAATCCCGAACAATTTTTATTCATGCTCTAAAATTCATCACAAATTTTTAAAACAAAATTTAAACATCATCCATGATCTCAATTATCTTGAACCAATCATATTATTTTGTTTAATGGGCCCATTAGCTCATTTCTTTCATTAAACAAATGCTAACAACAATCTGAATCTGACTTTAGACTTCAAGCACCCTCAAGATGACATAAAATATGGCATGTGACCACTCTATGGAAATGGAAATGTTATGGATATTCTATTATGTTAGTGTTCACATTTTTATTTGTATGGGTTGGTATAATCTATTATTAATATTATATGGGTTGGAAAACTCATTATTATTAATAATATTATATAGGTTAGTTTAATATATTAGTTGTGAGTTTGTTGAATAAAAACTCATGTAGTTATTCTTATATTAGATAGATTATGGGGATGTGTGAGAGAGATTCTCTAGGAGAGAATAATGCTTGAGAGATAGTTGGGATTGGGTGAGCCATGACTCCTTGATTTAAGGAGCTCATTGAGCTATTTATATGTAAATCATTCTCATGTATTATTATCCTGTATGAATCAAAATGAATAAAATTATTACAGTGTTAATTATGTGTATTTTGTTTCAATAAGTTTATGCTAAAATTTCATTGAGTAATCTGAACCAATATTTATCATTGGTATTAGATCTGGTTTTCAGTCATATAGGCCATCAAATCATTTAAACAAATCTGATCTTGACACTGGTTGATGTGTTTCAAGCTAAATGGTGGTTTGGGAGGTTTGTGAATAGGCATAAGGAATTCCATTGACAATCTAAATTTCAGTTTAGCACCCATCCACATGTACATAAATAGTGTTATATCTCCAATTTTCAACATGTAGACTGTCAAGTATTGAAAATATCTAAGGAGAAAAGACACACTCATTTTAAATTTTGGATCACAATCTATCTACGATACACTTTGCACAATTTCTAACCCGATGTACATTGGACGATTCATGTAGTCCGATCACAAAACACTTTGCAAATGATCTCCACCTTAGGTTTCCCTATAACCATATTCAACATGATAAATCTTCCTTTTTCTTGTCAAATTTTCATCGTAAAATTATTCTTTTAGATGAGTCAATTTTTTTCATTCATTATTTATCTATTCATTAGTTGTTTATTTTGCATATGAATATTTATTCCATTTAGGTTTATTATTTATTTGTCTTAAAAATTCCTCTATTTTAGTTTAATAGGGTGAACTCTTATATTTTATTATAATTTTTTTGTTTTTCTAATGTATCATCTATACACATTTGTATGAATAATTATCAAGTTATTTAAAGTCGAGGAGTGTAAATTGAATGCTTTTGTTTTATTTTATTAAATTTTAGTCTCATATTTGAAAAGTATTTTTAAAAAACATCATCATTTGTTAATTATTTAATATTTTGTTTAAGTATTTATTAAGATTCATTTTTGAGTCAAATTGTAAATTTTTTAATGTTAGTGTGTCATAAAAATAATAATTGTATCATTGTTAATGTTAATGTAATATTTTTATTAAAATTAAAAAAAGGTTCATTCTCTTGGAGTCAATATATCATTTTGTTCTTTTAGCCCCTCTTCTCTTAACCCTGACTAAAAGGATGGGATAAACCTTACAAGGAGTGTTTAAAATTGAACTTTGATGGCGCCTCCAAAGGAAACCTTGGTCATGTAAGTGTGGGTGGTCTTTCGTGATTCTGAAGGAAGTTTTATTCTAGGGTACCATCTCAATCTAGGCACTCAAACTAATAACGTGGCTAAGGATGATGGAGTCTTTTAGGGGGCTATCTATAGCTCTTCAACACAATTTTGTCAAACGGGAGGTGGAAGGAGACTCCCTAAACATAATTAACATCATAAATGAGAAAGGATCCATCTCTATTTCCAACCATAACTCTAGTAAGAGTATTAAGGAAATGACCCCTTCTTTTAATCTTATCTCCTTTAAACATTTTTATAGAGAGGAAAATACCATGGCGAACTTATTTTCTAATATGTTAATGGTTTTGAATTAACAATTATGAAGAAGGTGGAAATCTCGATCCCAAGGTGCGGGCACACTTATTAAAAGATATAAATGAACACGTATAAGGTCCTTTCATGGGGTGTTAATCTCATCATGGTCATATGCCATAGGATGATTGTGAATTTATCCTTCAATAATGATAAGATCGGGAAAATATCTCGCTTGGGTTCAAGAAGAGATCTTATTGCTTCCCAAGTCCATAGAAATTTCACATCTTGGCATGCGAGTAATCTTCTCGGTTTTATAGATTGTGGGTCTTTTTATGAGGAGGTTTTTTTTGTTTGGCCAAATGGGTGGTGATCTTCTCAAAACTGAACTTGCTAACCTCAAAGGGGTCATGCCTGAAGCTATGGCTTTGTTTGATAGTAAGGGATTTACACCCTTTCTGAAAATTTTCGAAGGGAATTATGAAAATCTTAGTAAATATTTTGTTAGCGCTTGGAAAGTGACCAAAAAAGGAGCAGGTTGTTGAAATGAAGGGGATCAATATGGAGATCATTATGGATTTGGTGGCCAAAGTGATGGGAATCCCTACTATGGGGAGGGAGGTCTATAAACCTAAGAAGGAAGCCTCTGAAGAACCGAATCTTTTCCTTAAAGGTAATGAGAATCTCACCTCCCATTTTGCTGATTACCTTCAAATGTCTCTTCCTAATCCTTATGATGAGGTGGATCTCACCCTTATTCAATTTTTAACTCTGGAGGGTCGTCACAAGTGTATTTATGCCTATGACATCCCTATGCTAAATCATTCTAGGTGGGGATAGGCTTTTAGTTTTCCCTACTTTCTATTTCACTCCCTGTGTGCCTTTATTTTGTAGTTAAAATGAGAAGAATATTTGTTCCTATCCATCAAGGCTTTATCCTTGCCCTTATAAAAAGAGAGGCTTTGGATATTGATAAAATTGAATCCCTTACCAAGGTTCTGGAAGCTTATGTGGATGGCACTGGCTCGGAATTGGAGGATGAGGATTTGAGTGACAACATTGAATCTCGCAGAATAGGGACTTAGATGATGACCAGGATGGGGTGGAGGTTGTGGCAGCCTAGAATCTTAAGGATTTGAAATCGAAGCAGTCCTTGTACTTCTTCATACACTAAGGGTGAGTCTAGTAAATAGGAAGCAAAGAACCCTATCAATGTTTAACTGGAACAATAATTCGAGGCTACGGATGATGTCAGACATGTAAAAGGGGAAAACCATTTGGCTAGGATGATGGCGAGATATTAAGGAACTCAAGGGTGATATGTGGCTCACTAAGAGCTTGGTTCAGTTTTTGTTTAATGACTAGCATAAGATGAAAGCGCAGGTGGAGGAAGTGGTCAAGCAATGGGCATGGTGGAGAGATTGAGGTTTTAAAGGCCAACTTTGGTTTCATAACCAAATAGATGGATCATGTTTAGGCTATCCTCCATAGCTACATGGAATGGAGCGTGGTCATGGTGAAATCAAATCTGTAACACCTTCAGACTCTGGGGTAGCTTTCCAATGCCTTCGTGTCGTGGATAGTTAGGGAAGGAAGAGAAAGATGACCCCTAATGGTTTCGACTTGGGCACCTTGGCGGGTAATATTGATGCTTTGGCAAAGGAATGGGCTAAGGTGTTGGAGGGGCTTGAAAAATCCTATAAATGATCTGGGGTGGGATGTTTTTTTTTTTTTACTATCCTTGATCCACACTATTAATTTCATCATTTTTGTTAGTTTCTTTTTTTTGTTCTTTGTTTGTTTCGCTTATTGAGCTTCGGAGAGCTCTTATTACTATGAACTATTATATTTTGTTTTTGATGCTGTAGTTTTGTAATTATCTGCTCTCTTGGAGTGGTGTTGGTGTACAGGGTAGGGCCCCCTCAACCCTTTTTACCTCTTATCAAAAAATATATCCTTTTGTTTCATCATTTTCAATTCTTTCTAAATTCAAGTCATTTTTTAAAGTCATTTCGTGTCATTGTAAAAAGTCCAAAATTTAAACAAAAATTGCCTTACAAATGCATTTTTAGTATAACCCGACGTTGGAATTATAACGAATATTGAGCCTCATCATCTCATTCGACTAAGTTAGTAGTAGAGATGATGGAGGATGGAGGAAACAGAGGAAGGAGGTCAATTAGTGACCTATTTCCAGCCGCAAGCGACGGTGCTACACAATGTTGTTATGGCAATTTATTTCAATTGTGTGGTATATTTTTGTAATAAGAACAAATGCATAATTCTTGTTCAATTATAGTAATAATTAAGCTCCTTTGTGAGAGATATTTCTTACATTTTCCCTAATCTCAAATTTATGTGGAGGAACAAAAGAACTAGTGTAATTTAGTTCATGGATCTTGAAAGGGTTTGTGGGATGATCTAGAAAACCACATGAGGTGGAAAGTTGATGGGGCATGTTCACGTAAAGGTTTGTGGTAAACCTGTTTAAAACCATGGAAAGAGAGAGTCTTTCTTTAGATCAAGGTCATGAGTCACGAGTTGGGAATGATACAAGGCTTAACATACCACAAATAAGAGTGTGAATGTTTTTCCACCATGTTCGCACTAAGGGAGGGAATGTTATAGATATTCTATTATGTTTGTGTTCACATTCTTATTTTTATGGGTTTATATAATCTATTACTAATATTATATGAGTTGGGAAACTCATTAATATTAATAATATTATATAGGTTAGTTTAATATATTAGTTGTGAGTTTGTTGAATAAACAACTCATGTAGCTATTCTTGTATTAGATAGATTATGGGGATGTGTGTGAGAGATTATCTAAGAGAGAATAATGCTTGAGAGATATTTGAGATTAGGTGAACCATGAATCCTTGATTTAAGGATCTCATTGAGCTATTTATATGTAAATCGTTCTAATGTATTATTATCCTTTATAAATCAAAATGAATAAAATTATTATAGTGTTAATTATGTGTAGTTTTTTTCAATAAGTTTATGCTAAAATTTCATTGAGCAATCTGCACCAATATTTATCAGAAAGATCAGTAATAAACTCCTAAATAAGTTAGAGCTCATTAAGCAATCACCTACTCAAACCACAACCACTTTTGTCTTCACCAGAATCAGGTGCCCAAAAATATGTTTTCCATACTCAACTTATAAACACTCTTTATATCACTTCCAAGGCCTCCAAACAGATTAAGTATGTTCCAAATCAACCCCTCTTCACTTTCTATGTGATATAAATCTTCAACTCATCTATATCATGCCTTAAACAATTCAAAACTTCAGCAAGAACAAGATTGTTGTGAAACTACCATTACAAACTTCTTCACAAATCAATCTTAAATACTAACCAAATGACCTCACCAAGACACAAGAAATACCTCATTAGAAATATTTCTGAAATAAATTTCCATAACATATAATAACTCCTTCTAACTCTAAGTGGAAACCTTCAAATAGGTCAATCTCAACAAACCGCTTGTTATCTCTACTTAGACTCAAGAGTCGACACTTAGCCCAATTTTATCCATCATACCAAAATCACTTACCCAATTAACCAAAGTATTTATCATACCTTAAAATTAATTATAAGCCATAAATAACATTCATCAATATTTATCATATTAGAATCATCACTTAACCTCATGTAGTTGCATGCACCATGTTAGAATGAGCACCTTCCAGATTTTACCTTCAAATAATAGGTCATAACTCCTGTATACCATATCTTATATTAAATTTTGATATAAAAATGGAAATATATTTGAACTAGCTTCACAACTCAACTTTAATGGAGTCCTAAATCCCCATGTACCTCCTAAAATCTTAATTTTCGACAATTGCTGCAAACCGCCCCAAAAATAGTCAACAAAGATAGGGAACAATTTTCAGTTTTTCAATGTGACCATGGCTTGAAACCTCCAATAAAATCTATAAAAAAAAATCATGTGATTTCATAAATAGAAATTTAGCTCATACCTCATTTGACAACATTCTCCTCAAACTACAAATTTTCATAAACAAACAAATTTAGGTGGGCCCACACTCTGTCACAAGCAATACCATACCTTTCTAGAAACCTAGAAGATTCATATAAAAATTTCAATCATTAATTTTGAGGAACCAATAAAAATAGGTATGATATACTCACTCTTATGCAAGCTTTTCCTAGCCATGGTTTAGCTAGGGTTTCAAACCACTTTATCTTCTTAACGACCATTCATAAAATTTGATGATAAAACTACCTCATTATTTTTTAAAAGTTGGTTAACTTATCTAGGAAGCTATCCTAAATAACTCAGGTCCCCATGCAAAGAATACAATTCACAATGAGCATCATAAGGTCTAACTTTGCTTGAAAATCACATAGTTAATTATCCAGTTTCACCAAAACTTGCATATATTGAAATTACTTCAGAATTTTTACCTCAAACTTGGCATGAAAACCATGAAAACCTGATATAACTTTTCATAATAACTCGCATAGCCTAGATATTACATAAACTATCTAGCCATAATAACTTACCAATGCCATACCGCCTATTTCTCACCTATAGCTTCTCAAGGACCTCAAATATGCATATAACCTTTCAATTATGACCTAAAAATCACCATAAACCTTAGGTACACTACTATCATATTGTAAATATGATCCAACAAGACTCATCATCTCTAAATATCATGCCTCTACCTCATTCAAGATGCTCCAGGATAGAAACAAGCCCGAAATGACCCAAATCAACCATAAAATGACTATGTTGACCTCATGCGCAGACTGATGTATATGCATGACACATCATATGAACCATGTATGACCTCATGAAAAATCAAACCAACTCGAATGACTCAAACCATGACTAGAAATACTCAACCATTCTCCAGGACACCATGACAACTTACTAAAATTAACACTACCACTCAATCTTCATGTTAGACACCTGAATGAAATCATATGGGGACTCATAATTAATCATGACACCCTTTACCATCAATGAGGGTCAACATAAATGGAAAAAAAAACCCGTAATGGCCAATAATATCCCCCTTTTTCATTGATGGAAACCACTATTCATAAATAGTGATGGCAACCAACAAGACAAACACACACAAGACATTAATACCATGTTTGTGACATATCTCCCCCCATTTTCCATCTATGAAAAATGATATTATGAATCCTAGGCATGAAAAATGACAACACATAATGAAAACAAAAATTTCAACTTACACGACCAATAAGCTCCCCTAGATTGCATTCTTCCTTCTTTGACTCTTTTAGCAACTTCGATGATCCTTTAGACCTATACAAAGCTCCCCTAAGCATATAATTCACTTATTTTTCCACCATATACTTTTTACATCACTTTATAGGTTATTTACATGCTCAAGAAACCAAAAATTGTCTCCAAATCCATCATACCGACTTTATGGTTGTTTGTCCCTAAATCACCTTTTCGTTGTCCTTTTGATAAACTTTGGCAAGCAAGAGGATCTCATTTTCATCATGAAACATCTCCAAAGTCTCCCATGGGCCTATTAAGTCCTAATCTCACTTAAAATGCAAGAAATTTTGTCCTTTAATTATTTACATGCCTTTGAGATGACACAATCATTTTCCACTATCCATGAATCTTTTCTACAAAGTTCTAAACCTCATTTTCACACTATTCCATTATTCATAGCCATATGCCTTCTTCTAGAAACCAATAGTCTTACACATAACATTATTATTATATTAAAACCTCCTAGGCATTTTAATCACTTGATCAAGATCAAAAATAAGCTCCCTTGTCTTTAACATCATTTTCATACCTATATCATATTGAAATCTTGTTTCAAAGTCACTGTAGCAACTATAAGACATACCTTGTCCTATCCATTTTTAACATACCTCCAAAAGTAAACAACATTACAAGGTTGAAAATTTGACTTACATTGTTGTCAACTTACCTTGGAACAATAACTTAACATGATGATCCATATTCAAATCACTAAATGTGCCCACTTAGTGCAATGCACACTTGATTTCATGAGTTATATAGTGAAACCATATATTGACACCAAATTTCTTGCTTGAATGAATTTTCACATTGTACTTCTTCCCCTTATATGACCAATTTGACATATGAGACACTTGTAGCATATTAATTTGTTCTTATATTTCATGAGTTTTGAATTTCTTGTTTACATCGAGCACTTGGTCCATTTACAAATATCATGAATAAACTTTCTTTGAAACAAGTCACTGTTCATTGTAGTACATTATTGAATAAACTAAATTCTTCCACATATCTTATGTACTCTTTAGCACTTTAATATGTTCATACTTTCTTCTAATTCCTTAACTAATACTCCTTCAAGATTTTTGATGCATTAAGGTTCTCACTAATACTTTCACAGTCTTCAATGCATCTTAAGGCGCTTCAAACTCAAATCCACCCTTAAGGTTTACTTTTCTTCTTCAATCTCTAGACATTATTTGAGAGAACCATAGACTTGAACATAATATGTGATCATGAAATCATGGGAAAACACATTATAATATTTTTATATCTAATAAAACATGCTATAACAACTTTGAGCTTTTCTTACCTAGCACACGATCTCTCTCATTAAAAAGAAACCTACGAGACTTGTAGGTTCACATATATGCCACTTTTAACATTTCACTAAGATGACCATGAATATGCACACTTTTGGATCACAGTCAACTCATTAAAAAGATTATGACTTTACTAGTACATATAATCATATAGATCATGCTCACACTTATCTTCAAAAAATTCACCTCAAAAAGACCCGAAAAAAACTAGCCACAACTCAAGATAATACTTTGCATTTTATAATGTGGAAACCATTTTCACACATTTTTTACCTTAAAGGAATCGAATATTGGAATAAAACTTGTAGACACATCTTTGTTCCTAAGGTTTGAGACACTTGACCAACCGACAGAGACCACCTTGAGACCCTTACTCAAAACTTTGTTCGTTGAGATGCATTTTCCAAGCATTAATGACCTTAAGTACAATCTTAGAGTCTTCTACAGATCTCAGACCTTCAAATTTTTGGACCCATATAACTCATTATACCTTTTCCTCATGATAACCTTGTCATCTCCCATATTCCTTTGTTTTCATCTTTATGCTAAAGTGACACCCGCACATCTTTGGGAAGGAATCAATATAGAAGAAATTTAGACCATCATGTATGCTTGTAGACTCTCATTTAGGATTTTAGATCACAATGTGACCTAAGACCCTTTTGAAGCTTTGCAAACATTGATTTTGCAAGAACTACATCATATATCAAAACCTATGACTTGATTTCTTAGAGAATGAAGCTTAGAACACTTTTTCTAGTGTTCATAGAATATCTCACCAAAATGTTAGGAATTTGAGTGCATTATCTCATGAAGAAAACCTTCTTTAAACTATTTTATCCTCCACTTGCTTTGAAACTAAGGGTCACTATTACAGACCTCTTTAGAGAATCATCAATCATCAAATAGTTACTTTATCTCCGTCTTGATATGTAGTTCATTTTTCCGAACCACCTTGAGGTATTCTTGACTCTATCAACTTATTTCAAAATCGTAGCAATTGATATGCAGTATCTCAGACCTCATAACCATTAGTGGAACTTAAAAACATGCCTTTCATACCTGTAGCTTATAAGGATGAAAGTGTCATACATGATTCTAGTCTTTCCTTTAGGTCTTCATAGCTCTTTATCCCAAGATAACCAACATTAGGTCTCATTGTTCAAACCCTTCTACATGTACGATTAACTTCCTTGGATTGATTAGACATTTCAATTATTTCATTGCTTCATCACATTCTCGACTGTAGCACATGATGGAAACCTAGACATGGAGATAGTTATTACCAATATTGATCATATAGAGAACTGAAAAAATACCCCACACATATTCCCGTATCTTTCTTTACTTCAAAAGGCTTCACAATTCTCCAAAGGACTTACATAGCCTCGAGACACCACTCAAATTGACCTTCATAGATGAATAGTCTTATCATGCTTCAACAGACCATTTGATGAATCACCAATTTCTCATACCTTTATAGCACATGTAGATACTCATTATGTTTTTTATCATGTTATTCGAGGTAGACCTTATCCAACTCTTTGTCTTTGACAAGAAACTTGAACTATAACCGTGGTTTTGAGTTCAAACCCTTTCTAGCATATTATTCTATAAGACTCCTCTCACAATGATGAATAATAGTCATGGAGATCAAATAGGTTACACATACCCCGAATGTAATGTCATTCCTTGATAATATCAGTTCAAAAACACACACTCAACTTGACTAAAAATGATTAAGAACACATCCTAAACACTTTGCTTAAGCCTTTTCAAATTGAAAACTAACCTTATTGATGGCTTAAACCACATACACTCTTAATACAAGACCTTAATGAGAATTTACACACTTTCATGGCATTCATCCTAGCTCATATCATGTACACCAATGATATTTAACTCATGACTCACAAATTCACTTTTGGTAGAACACAGATCTCTCATGGAAACATTAGACTTAGAATTTTGAACCTTTGTGATGACCTCTTATCATGATAAAGACATTCCTACAAATATTTTCTTAGTATTACATACACATACATATCTAAAAAAATGGTAACAAGTATTTTGATACTACTCCAAGCTCTTTGACTACACCATTTATAGACAATTGAATAATTCTAACATAATTAGAATCTTGAATTATGACACTACCAAGAACCCTCATACATATAGAAATTGACCTCTTATCTTAGATCATGACTTAAGATAAAACATCACAGTCCTATAGACCTTGATACACCTTTTCAAAACCTTATAGGCATACACACAAAGGTTTACATCTAATAAGAACCAACACAACTATACTTATGAAAGATAAGATACATACCAGCTTCTTTTTCCACTTATCTTAAGATCTATTCCTACACTCCTTGTAGAATACATGATAGGAAATGAACCGCACTATATAAATAGGGTTATAATTTCCTTTCTTCTGTGATATCTTGAAGACAACCTCCAACATAATGAAATCTTTCATCCACTCATAATCACCGCTATAGAACACCTCTTAGGAATACCTGTATTTGTTGTCTAACTTTCTCATTTCAACCACACTAGTCAACATTATTCCATGAATCTCTTTGAACCCATCAAATATGGGTTTCATGATTAGGTTTTCTTGAAATTATATATCTTCCAATACAAGTTCAAACACATATGGAACATTCTCAAGCTCTTCTTGTAGGACATCATTAACATCACCATCCTCATCTTTAGGATTGGATATACCTTATAATATCTTGAAAACATGCTATAAAAATATAATCAACATGAAAAAAATCTGACCTTCGTTTAATTCATTCCTTCATACCTACAAAACAATCTCCTCTAGGTCTCACTTCTCCCCATGTAAGACTAGCTCTCAAAATGAGCTAAAACATTGCATTTGTAGCCTGTTCTTATCTCTAACCCAAAGGAGGTCAGTCCATCATGTTAAATTCGACCCATAAAACTTTATAAAATTAAATTTAATTCATTACAACAAACACATATAACCCAAATATTACAGCCTAATCAAAAACAACATTCCACACACCAAAGTGTCCCAAAATCCTTGCATTTGGATGACAAAAATCTCCTAATCCCAAAAATATTTTTAGTAATGATATAAAATTCATCACATATTTTTAAAATAAAAATTTAAAATCATCCATGGTTTCAATTATCATGAACCACTCATATTATTTCATTTAATGGGCCCGGTAGCTCACTTCCTTCACTAAATAACTACTAACAACAACTTTGAATCTGAATTTAGACTTCAAGCACCCTTAAGATGAAATAAAATATGTAATTTTACCACTATATAGAAATTAAAATACTGTTAATACACTCTTCAATAGGTTAGAGCTCATGAAACAATCACTTGCTCAAACCACAACCATTTTTGTCTTCACGAGAACAAGCTGCCCAAAAACCTGATTTTCAAAATCAACTTATAAACACTCTTGTTATCACTTCCAAGACATCCAAATGGATTAAATAGGTGAAAAATTCACCCCTATTCACTTTACAAGTGATATCAATCTTCAACTCATCCATACCATGCCTTAAACAAGTCAAAACTTCATCAAGAACAAGACCTGTCTTAAAACTGCCATTACAAACTTCTTCACAAATCAACCTTAAATAATAACCAAATTACCTCACCAAGAAATAAGAAATACCTCATTAGAAATATATATAAATTAAATTTCCATAAAATATAATAAATCCTTCCAAATCTAAGTGGAAGGCCTTCAAACAAGTCCATCTCAACAAACTATTTTTTATCTCTACTTGGACTCAAGAACTGACACTTAGCTTAACTTGCTCCATCATACCAAAACTCAGTTACACACTAAACCAAAGTATTTATCATACATAAAATTATTTATAAGCCATAAATAACCTTCATCAAGCTTTATCAGATAATAATAATCACTTTACCTCATGTAGCTACATGCACCCTGCTAGAATGAGTACCTTCTAGATTTGACCTTCAAAGAATAGGTCATAAATCATGCATACCATATCAAATATTCATGTTTGATATAAAAATGGAAATATATATGAACCATATTCACAAAAAAATTAATGGATTCCTAACTCCATCCGTATCTCCTAAAATCTTAATTTTACCGACACTTGCTCCAAACTACCCTAAAAAAGTCAACAAAGATAGGGAACACTTTGCAATTTTTCACTTTGTGAAAATGACTTGAAAACTTCATTAACATATAGAAAAACTCATGGTATTTCATAAATTAAAATTTATCTCATAACTCATTTGGAAACTTTCTCCTCAAACTACAACCTTTCGTAAACAAGCAAATTCAGGTGGGGTCCACATACTATCACAAACACCACCATACATTTTTGTAAACCTGGAAAATTTCTATACAACATTGAATCATAAATTTTGAGGAACCAATAAAAATAGGTTTTATTACTCACTCTTCTACAAGCTTCTCCTAGGTAGGGTTTACCTACGCTTTAAACCACTTTAACTTCTTAACGATCGTTCCTAAAAACGTGAAAATCAAACCACCTCATTATTTTTTTAAAAATACATAACTTACCTAATAAGCTACCCCAAAATCTCAGGTACCCATGCAAAGCATACCATTTACAACCATCGAAGGTCTAAATTTGTTTGAAAATCACACATTTACTTACCCAGTTTCACCAAGACTTACATTTATTGAAATTCCTTCAACATTTTGACTTGAAAATTGGCATGAAGCACCATGAAAACCTTATATAAATTTCAATAATCACCACATAGAATATATATTCCTCAAACTATCTAGCCATAACAACTTACCTATGTCAAACTTCTTGTTTCTCACTTGCAGCCTTCCCAAGGACCTTAAATATGCATCTAAAATATGGATTATGACTTAAAACTCACCATACACATTAGGTACACTTACACCATGTTGCAATTATCTTACAACAAGACTCATCAACTCAAAATATCATGGTTCTACCTCATTCTAGATGCTCTATGGCTAGAAACAAGCCTGAAAAGACTCGACTCAACCATGAACTGACCATGTTGATCTCATGCAAACCCATGTATACTCATGAAACATCATATGGAACATGTATGACCTCATAAAAAAAAAAAAAAAAATTCAGAATGACTCAAACTATGACTAGGCATACTCAACCATGTTCTAAGACACCATGAAAACTCACCAAACTTAACAATACCACTCAATATTCATGCTAGACACATGAATGCCATCATATGGGGACTCAAAATTAATCATGAAAATATTTTCCATCAATGGGGTTTGACATCAATGACAACACAAACCCACAATGGTCCACATCCCTTATTAATTTAAGGTAACTATAACAAAAATTCAACCTACATGAGTTGTTTGTAACTCACATAACAACATACATATTTATTTTTGTTATTTTATAATAACTAATAAAAAATCACCAATTTACTAAAATACTAACTTTACATTTACCTATATAATAATTACATACATAATTATTATTTACCCACATATTTAAATGGAGCACTAACATAAGAAACACTTTGCATACGCTTCCATATTTCACATACATGTTTAGTAGGGAACTTACAACTACAACAATGTTATCATACAAAATATGTAGCATGAAAACTATAAAAAAATTGTCATGACAACCTATCCAACATTTGAAAATCCCTCTCCCGATAAATATAAACCTATCCTCGGTAAACTAAGTTATTATGTTAGCATTATAAGTAGCTAGGATGAATGTACTAATGTGATTTTCATGTGTGTTTCATGTGCAGGGACGACGTTCATGGATTCATTCGGAAGGAATTGCTCTCGGAGGCTGAAAAATGCCTATTTTCAAGATTTTTCACACTAGTGGAAACCTCTCGGAAGTTGATTATTGAGGAAAAACCACCTGGGAGTTGTGAAGAGGAGATATAGGATGTAGTAAAGTGATTTAGGAAAATTTAGGAAAGATTTGGAACCTCAGGAAAATATTCTTCAAAACCGGGTTATCTTTAGTCGGTGATGGGGATTATTTTTTCCTAAAAGTAGATTTTCAAGTTTGGATGGTTTGGAAATCTCTAGAGGTATGCTGAGCTCATAATATAGGAATTGGAAAGCTAACATTTTTTATTTAATTGTGCAAAAGGTTTCAAGAGATTTTGAGGATTAGATTTTTAGATATTGGCTCGAGAGTGTAGATAAATAATTTCAATACTTGATGAAGATTCAATTAAGGATTATGAGAGTTCTAGGGATATTTTTAATCGACTCAAGTTCTAATGTGACATATTTGATGCCCCCTTCACATAAAAGTTATTGTTTCTTCTTTTGATCATCACAAACTTGGTGGAAGTTTCTTTCACATGCGTACAAGCTTGGGTAAAATTTAAAAAGGGCCAAAATGGAAAGGTTTTGGAAAAAATGGTGGGAATGTTCTTATAATTAATTTTTGAGTCAAAATAATATAATGTTTTTCATTTTAATTATACTCCTAGCTCGGTGGTGAGAAACAGACTCGGATGGCTATTTCAAACAATGTTCGGTGAAGGAAGACATCTATTTTGGGTAAATGCGCAACTTTTCACCCATGATGTCCATTTTTACCTTTATAAATGGAAATGGGGGACACAAGAGTGCACCAAAAAGGAGGGATACTAAAAATTATAAGTTTTGTCACTTAATTGATAACTGGTTGGTTGAGAAAAGTTAACTTCCTAATGAGCTGACCCTATGCACACTTGGAAAGAAGTGATGTACCTTTTTAAAAATTTTAAAAGGACATGGGGTACACAAAAGTACACCACCAATAAGGAGGAAGATTTTTTTCACTTAAAACTCATGACTTGTGCACTAGGCATATGTTTTTCAACCTCACATCTTAAATCCTTTTGCCCCTTCTAATAATTAATCTACCCATGACACATTTTTGAAGAGATTATATCCCTTTGTACCTTAATAAATGTGGTAAGGGACATGAGTGTGTTTGAGATCCATTTATAGATTTTTAACCCCATCTCAACCATGGTTAGTCAACTATGGTCAACATTCAAATTCAAAAACAAACAAAATGGGGGAAAAACATGTTTGAATAAAAAGGTGAGTATAAAACCAAAATTTATCCATTTTTCCATGTTTATATATGATTATCAACCATCCTCCATTGTTGTTATGACAGATTAAGAAAAAAAGACATCCACCATGGCCAAAACACATTTTTGCTCATTGCTTGCAAACCCCACCTCCGATGGCCCTGAAACTTGGATTGTAGTTTCCCAATAAGAACACATGTAAGAATGTTTACATGACATCATTAATGATCTCATCCATTTTTTACAGTCTCCTAATTTTTTCAAAGTAATGGAAAATGTCTCCACAAATCTATGGATTTGCACCAATCCAAATTTCCTCAAAATTAGAGCTGATGATCTACAAAAATCATCTTTCTAATGAGCATTTGATAGCCCCATGAAATTAAGTGTGCTTACAAATATGAATGAATTTTATTTTTTACATTCTACCCTGTATGAGGATGAAGGTATACACCTGAAAGTTTACTTTTCATTTTCACAAAGATCTAGACGAGAGAAACCCCAAAAATTGGAGCAAAGCATACCGTGTGTGAAGTAGAATTTTTGGAAACCATTTTCACTACAATCTAAAACTTCGTGGAGAATTATATTTTTAGTAAGTTACTATTCAATCCACTTACTAAGAATAGTAATTCCAACTAATGAATGAATTCCCTTTAATCAATTCATTCCCCTAAGAGGAAAATCACTAAAAAGTGACAATTTGACAAAATTACCAAAGCTAGTCACTCAAGAAGAACTTACTAAAAATAGTAAGTTTCTAGAAAATGATAAAATTGGTCATGGTTGTTCATAATCCACATGTGTCACTAATCCCAACCTTTATGGAGGAAAAATCATGCTCACAAAGGGGTGCATAGTGACAACTTGTCTCAAGTAGAAGAGGAGCCCTCTCGCTTCCCAATTTTGGACATGATGGTGTATTTTGGTCTTAATGTGTTTCTCAATTCATCAGATGGGATGATCAAGGGTTGAAAGAATATTCCATACAATATCCAACCTTTATTTAGCTCATGGTAAGAATTTTCTTCAACTCATATCATTAGTTGCTCCATTTCCCAAGGGTCAAGATCATCATGTTGAATTGTGTAGGAAATGGTCTCAAGTTGCATCAAGAATTTGGTAGTTTGGAGGCATACCAGTGTTTCAAAGGTTAGAATTATTTTTCAAGTGAGGGAAAGAATCCTTCATTGTCTTCAATGGTCAAGTGTACATAAATTATCTCATCTCGTATGTCCAAATGGTGTTATAGAGGTTCATCATTTCAAGAGTTTTCAAAGGATCTTCATCGGAGCTCTTCAGGTGCATTATAGTGGAGGGTAATCATAGATCAAGATTTCATCTTTGTTATCATCAAATCTGATCTCCATTTTGTAGCATATGTTATCTCCTCTCTTCATTCTTTCTCCTCTTCCCTCCCCTTTTAATTCCTCATTGTATGTAATCATAACATTTTTTCCTATTTAAATTTAAGCTATCGTAACTAAGTGAGCAATGGTCAAAGTGAGCTATTTTGAAATTGGGAATAATTGGGAAAAAGAGGGAGACTGGTGCAGGGTTTCATGGGGAGAATCTGTAAGATGGTAGGAAGGATGCACAATTCACAATAGAAAGGGATAAGGTGGATACGAGATACATGACCCCCTATCACATGGGCATGGCGAGTGGTCAACAAAGTAATTAAACATGCATCTTCTATCAATATTGGTCTTGTTTTCAATAAAAATGGTGGTTTCTTTGAAATACTAGAATACCTAGTCAATGGGTGAGGTCTTCAATGAGCAATACCATTTTAGCCAAGATACTGGAAGTAGGACCTGACATTGAGGAGTTTAGAAAATGGGAAAATAGAAATTGGATGCCCAAAGTTTTGATGGAAATAATAGCGTATGCTAATTCCTTCTTTGTGAAAAATCTATCCTTAGAGGAAGAATTCTTAAGAATCCTTTTTGGAGGACCATGGTTCATGGGTAGAGTAGTGGTTTTGGTTCAAAAATGGCATCTTGGTTTCAACCCTTTGTAAACATTCATTAAATAATATCCTACGCGGGTTCATTTTCCCGGTTTACCTCTGGACTATTGATATTTGGACATTTTACAGGGGATTGAGAAATCCATAAGGGCTTTGGTCATTATAGATCCAGTTACATGCGTAAAAACCAAAATTCTATTTGCACAATTCTATGTCAACATAGCCCCTGAGACTCCCTTTCCTAGAAGCATTGAGATCAAGGCACCTTGGGGGTTCATACCCAGAAGATTGACTATGAGTTTACATCATTCATGTGCTTCTCGTGCTTCAAGGTAGGCCACGATATAAAATATTACCCTAAATCCAAAGAGGAGGTTGCCTAAAAAGATCTATTGAATAAAAATAAAGGAATCAATAAGGATGACTTGAAAGGAAAGGGAATCATAAAGCCAAATGGAAGTGGACCATCGAAGGTAAATCCTTCATGGAGATAAATAAATAAACCATTAGAAGTTAAGGACTAGATTCTAGAGGACCCAGTATATAATATAGAAGAAGAAGCAGTTGAAGTAGGTTGGGAGGAGGTCAAAAAGATGGAAGAAAATCAAGACACTAGAAAAGGATGATGATACAATGTTTTTGAAGATTGTCAGGAGGATAATATTGTTGGATCCATAGTTCAAGACACTATGGATGCAATATTTTTTGCTCAGAGACCAGAAGAATCACTACTAGTAAGCAATATGTTCAAGATCTTAGATGTCAATTTGGAGGACATTCCTACAATGGAGGAGGATATCCAACGTGCTCATGAGTCCTCTATGAATGTTCTAGAAGAAACTCTAGTTGAGGAAAATGCGGTTATATAAGTGGTAAAAGAAATCCCCATAGAGGTATGCTCAGATGTCCAGGTTAAAGAGATAGTTAGTATACAATCTCCAAAATAGAAACCAACTCGAGAACTAGATCAAAAGCGGATGTAGGAGCTAATAAAGCATCTCTAGGAAGACTATCTAATAAGGAGAAGAGGGAGAGAGTGGAAAAGAAGGAAATTATGGAAGGATGCCAAAAATCATTGACGATAGGTCAAAAATCCTCCCACTCTAAATGATTTGTTTATCTTGGAATATAAGGGGCCTAAACCAACCTGTAAGCATATGATTTTGTTTGATTTCAAAATGAAGGAGAAACTTGATGTTATAATGTTACAAGAGACTAAGATGAATGGGGATAAGATGAAAGATTTTCAGAATTTCTTTTGGAAAGAAGATGGTTTCCATTACAAACCCTCGGTAGGAGATTTTGGAGGTTTGTTGTGTATGTGGAATAAGAATAGCTTGGAAGGCTTCCACCTCATCAATAGTCAACATCATTTAGCCATTTGTTTTACTAAAATTAGCTCTAGAAAACAGTTTATTCTCTCAAATATTTATGCACCTAATACTACTACTGGTAGAAGGTTTCTCTGGGAATAATTGACCACCTTTAGAAGGATTTTAGTGATTTAAATTGGATCATAGGAGGAGATTTTAACACACCTCTTCTTCCTTCTAAAAAGAAAGGATGAGTTAATGTGTTCACGGAGAGTATGGAGGACCTTGGGAATTTTTTGGGGTGGAATGAATTAATGGATCTGAATCTTAGTGGCTCAAAATTCACATGGTCTAATAGGCATGAAGGTGAAAATCTGATCCAAATCATACTGGACCATTTTCTTGTTAATATCCAATGGATTCAAGAGAAACAATACAATTTATCCTCTCTAGCTCACATCGGTTCGGACCACAATCCCTTGATTCTTAAATTCAACACAGAGAGCAACCTATTGGAAGACATTTTAGTTTTGAAAAATGTGGACCACTCATCTAGAGTTGGTAAAAAATATAGAATAATGGTGGAGTATAGAAGTCAAAGGAAATAATATGTTAAGGTGACTTCCAAACTTAAAAATATTAAGGTCAACCTCAAAACTTGGAATAAGGAGGTCTTTGGAAATATTTTTCTCCAAAAAGTAGAATATATGAAGATCTAAGGGCTATGGAAGAAGCTATGGAACATGGAGGATGGAGCACGAAGGATAAAATAAAAGAAAAAGATCTACTTGTTGAATACCACAATATTCTACATAGAGAAGAGATATATTGGAAACAGAAATCAAGAATTACTTGGCTTAAAGAGGGAGATAGGAACACCAAATTCTTCCATATCTTTGCTACTATAAAGGCTAATAAAGGAATAATTCAATAAATAAATAAAGACAATGGTGAAATGGCTATGGAGGATAAGGATATCTCTACTACCATTTTTTCCTTCTTCAGAACTTGTTTATTAAATATCTTCATGGCAATGAAATATCCAAATAGGAGATTATTAATCTTTTTGAACCTATTATTAGTCAAGCTAAAAATAGTGAGCTCATAGCCATCCCTTCTGAGGATGAGGTTAAAGCTATCCTTGATGCTATGGAAGGGGACAAAAGCCCCTGGGCTGAATGGTTTCCTACTTTATTTTTTCAAATGTATTGGGATATTGTTAAGAACGAAGTGATTTTAGTCGTCCAAGACTTTTTTTGATCTAGTTATTTTCTCAAACAAATTAACCACACTTTTACTGCTGTCATCCTTAAAAAGACAGGAGCTAAAAACTTTGGGGGACTTTAGATCTATTAGTTTATGTAACACTATGTATAATCTTATCTCAAAATTTTTGGCTTTCAGATTAAGGGAGACTCTTTGTAATTTCATCTCCCCAAATCAAGGGGCCTTTTTACCTTGTAGGAAAATTCTAGGACCACATAATTACTATCCATAAAAATATACACTAAAGTGTATCTCTCAGGAAGGGCGGCTATGATTATGAAGTTGGAAATGCAAAAATCCTATGACATAATATCTTCAAATTTCTTGTATCCCCTCCTAACGTGGATGAGCTACCACCCTTACTTCATTACAATGATCTAAGTTTGTAATAAAGAACTGAGCTTCTCTTTCATAATTAATGGTAAACCCAATGGTTTCTTCAAATATGAAAGGGGGTTGAGACAAGGGGATCCCCTATCACCTTTCCTATATATCATAGTTACTAAAAATTTGAGCAGGTTATGCTCTAGAGCTCAGAGGGCTAGTACTATGGAAGGTATTAAAGTGGCAAATGGTGTTGAAAACCAATGCTTGCAACATTTTGTTGATGATATGGTTCTTTTGGGTCAAGCTATTGTTCAGGAAGCTAGGGCTATCAAAGGCATCACCAAACAATATGAAAAGGCTACGGGGTAGAGGATAAACTTTAGAAAGAGCTCATGCTTCTTCATTAATGTGGGGAGGAACAACAAAACATATTAGCTAACATTTTGGAGTGCAACATCAAGAACCTCCTTGATACTTACCTAGGAATTCCCCTTTGTGGGAAAATTTTTGAGGAAGGAGGATGGAATAAACTAATAGAAAGATTTCATAAAAATTTAGCCTCTTGGAAAGGTTCTCTGCTTTCACATGCTAGGAAATCTCAGCTCCTTAAAATTAGTTTGGGGCATTGTGGTTTTCATTATTTTCCATCTTCACCTTACTAGGTAGAGTTAAGAAAGCTATTGAAGGAATATAGAAATGGTTTCTATGGATTGGATCAGAGGAAAAGAACATAATCCCCTTAGTGGTGTGGGAAAAAGTCACTCAACCAAAGGACATGGGTGGCCTTGGATTAAAAATCATTCAACTCATGAACCAAGAACTTATAGCTAAGGTGGGTTGGAGACTGCATAAAGAGGAAGGAACTTGGGTTAAAATCTTGAAAGAAAAATATTTGCAGCCCTTTGGCGAAACTCTGGCTCTCTTCTCTAATATGGAGCTTCCTAGAGGATCTATCTTCTGGAATAACCTCTATCAAATAAGAAATATGTTGATTAAGTAAGTGGAACCTCACAAATGGATCTAAGATAAAATTTTGGGAGGATCCTTGGATTGAAGATGGAGTCCTGAAATCTGTTGAACCATGGAATGAGCTTTGGCCTTTTTTCATTTAGGAACAAGGAGATTTGGTCTGCAACTATTGGGATGAAGAGAGGAAGTGGATTCCCCTCCTCCCCCTCATTTTATTGGGGATATTCATCCTTTTCATGATCTAAATAAGAAACTTAAGGATTATCATATTCCCCATGATAGAGCACATGATGAGTTGATATGGAGAACTATGGACAATGGGGAATATGGGGTTAAATCTAGCTATCTATTAAATTTTGAACACATTGAACCCAATAAGATTTAGAGGAAGGTCTGGAATAAGAATCTTATTCCCAAAATTAATATCTTCTTTTGGGAAGTTGTTAAAGGTAAGATTTTAACTGTGGATAGGCTTAGAAAAAGAGGAATGATTATCATCAACAGATGTGGCCTATGTAAATGTAATGAAGAGTCTATTAAGAATTTATTCCTTGAATTCCCCTTTTCATTTCAAGTCTTCTCTAAGGTCCTTGGAATTTTGAAGATACACATGGTCCTAATTGGGGAAGTTTGAATATAATTAATATTGATTAATCAAGAATAATATTAAACACGCCATAATAATTTCTTCTATATCATTCATACAGGTGAAAATCACACACATATAAAATATTTTTCTCCTATATTCAAGGAGAGATTTTCTTCATAGAAATCTATTTAGTTGTGTTTGTTACTCATGTAACAAAACACAACTCTAATTACATGAGTTTTTAAAACAAATACAAACCATAATATAATACAATACAATAATAATGAGAACACTATATTAATTTCCTAACATTCACCCCCTTAGTGTGAATATTATAAATCTATGACTTCACCCCCTTAATGTGAACACAACAAAGAACCATATTTCAAATAAGTTTAACCACCTTCCAAAGCACTTCTTAGACCAGTACAAACTCCATAGATGATCTCTTTACCCTCGTGAAGGCATAGTGTCAAGCTGAATTATGTAGGAATGCCCCCTTCCTCTTTGGGTTCTGTGAGACTTTCCCTTCCACCTTGGGTGCTCGAATTCTAAATCTCTAAGATCCATAAGCTTGGCACTAACTAGATAACCATCCCTTGAGTCTACCTCGAAATATTCTCCTGCTCCCCAAAATCAAGTCTTCTGAAAACATGAATCTTACCTAAAATTTTAGAAAGGGGTTTATTCAGCAAACCAACACATTAAAAAACCAGGAACTTTGAAACACACACAAGTGAAATTAAATGTCACCAAATCATTTGTATGGCCCCGTCATTGGAAAATAAGGAGAGTTCGTTGAATGACCTCCAACCTTTGTTTTCCTTCGTCTTCCAGTTATCTGAACTCAATACAAGAAGTCTTCAGAATTATAATCAGGTTTGTTAGTCACTCATTCATCTTCTAATTCTAAATCTTCTTCTACAACTATATTTTCTTGAGCTTGTCTTCAATTTTTGACTCGAGAAGATATTTGGCTCGAACTGTGTAAATATTTGATGTTTGTCCCTTTTTCTTGCAATAAAATCATTCTAATTCCTCCTTTTTAGATAACTTTTTGTATTTCTTTTTCACATACATTGCCATTTCCTCTTCTACATCTTATTTAGTCCTTTTTTCTTCATCTAGAAGATCTGATATCATATCTTCCATAGAGTTTGAAGGCCTATAACCAAGAGTGAAAACAAAATTACTATATTTGGGTGGAAAACTATTCAAGAGAATAACTTTTGCATCCTCATCATCTACTAGAGCTTTGACTTCTACAAGTTATCTCAGAAGATATCTTAAATTGTTGATGTGACTAGACATTGTATCTCCATCACTCATTTTGAGCTTGAACAACTAAAGTTTTAGGGAAAATTTTTCATTGAATACTTTTGAACCAAATAGTTTACCCAGAGTATCCCAAATTTCCTTTGATGTTTTCTCTAGATCGACATAATGAAAATCAGAATCTGAAAGGGCAAGGCTGATAATGGCTTTGGATTTATCATCTCTCATTTCCCAATCTACCAATTTGGTTGGATCTAAGGTGTTGGTTCTTTTCCATCTACTATCCTCCAAAGATTTTTGTTCATCAACTGCATTTGGATCTTGACTTTCCAGGTGTGGAAATTGAGGCCATTAAATTTTTCCAATGGAATATCCATGAGAATGACTATGACAAGACAACAATAACAATCCTAAAATCACATATACGATACCCTAATGTGAACGTCGACAATGAAATTTTTAAACAATGAATCTTGACAAAAAAATTACAAATTTTTACCCAAAAAGACAATGAAAAGTAATTAAATATTATTTTTCAATACAAATATTATAATGGAAAATAGATTTTTAAGGAGACTCTTTAAATAAATTGGCTATTAAAATGACATGTAAAACGAATTTAAAAAGTAATACATACAATTACAAAACTACTTGCAACTTTGGACTATTAGATCATAATGACATGTGAATGTAACAAAATGTATTGAGATTACAAACAAGGCTTACAGAAAGTCAAGATGACTGAGCAGGCTGAACACACGCATGTGGATAGTTTGATCAGAATTATATCCTGCTAGAAATAAGCACAATCATATGATGGATGATCTGGAAGCTTGAATTAATACCAACCAAAGATAATAAGAACACATGCAAAAATAATGATGAATGCATAGTAGCCTTGAAATACGTCAGTGAACAGAGGGTTCAAACTCCTGGCAGAGTCTAGATAACACACTACTAGACTAGAGCGATCAGATTACCATCTAGTGGCTGAATTTTGCATTCACCCCTAAATGAGCATCATATGTTTTAGTTCCCACAACATCGATTACATCAACAAATAAAATAGAAGGAGAAAGATCATCAGCCACACAAAATAATTATAACACTAATTTTGGTCCATCTCTCAAATATTTATGGACCAGTTCACTTCCTACAACACAAGAATTTTGTTGAAGTTGAGTTAGCAATAACCTTTTCTAGCAGTGTTTTTCCCGTGAGTGCAAGTTTTTCTATGATTCCAAATATTATCAGGAGCACAAGGATCCATACATCAACAGGAGCGCAAGAATTTATTTTTCTTGATAATAGAATTCCGAATAAATAATTGATTCCACACGTCTGTTGCATGCATAGGAATTTGAAAAGCATCAAATAGATAAATTTCTAGAAGATTCATAAATAGCATGTCAAGTATGAAGATTGTTTTGGGCACAAAAAGACGTATGAATGTGGAAGATTGCTCCGCTGGTCTACATACTAATATTTCTAAATTGATCATTCCCAATGTATCTCTTGACTGTACCAAGCAAGGAAAACTTTAGACCTCATACGCTCTTCATCACAGGGGATCAAAAAAATTATCTGATACCAAATGAACAAAATCAATATAGATTATGAGAGAATAATATTAAACACACCATATTAAATTCTTCTATATCATTCATACGGGATGAAAATCACACATATATAGGAGAGTTTTCTCCTATATTCAAGGAGATATTTTCTCCATAGAAATCTATTTAGTTGTGTTTGTTACTCGTGTAAAAAAACACAACTATAATTACATGAGTTTTTAAAATAAATCAGAACCATAATATAATAAAATATAATAATAATGAGAACACTACTTTAATTTCCTAACAAAGTTTCCCTTTTTCCCTACCAATGGAGTTTCAATTTTCAGAATGCTATGGTTAAAGAAATGTGGAAACTAGCTCTTCCTCATGCATTATGGGGGATATGGCTAGAAACGAAATAATAGGATCTTCAAGAAAATGGCTTCCAGTTTGGAGAAGGTGATAAAAAAGGTGAGAAAGTCACTAAAGGAAAACACTCAAATTTTAAAACCCAAACATGTCGAGATTATCTAGCTTAGGAAAAGGGAATCCTTAGGAGCATGGATATCATTCCTAATAGTCCCGAGAAGAAGAGAGTTACCCAAAATGTCAAATGGGCTAAGCCCCCCAAAGGTAGCTTCAAGATTAATTTTGACAACTCGAAAAATCTAAAGGGCAAAGTGTCATTGGCGGCGAGGGTGCGATTCATGACCATATGGGTAGATCCATTAGTTCCTACGCAGTCCCATTGGTAATCATACCAATAACTATGTTGAAGCTAAGGCTATGCTCTGGGGTGTCATGATGTGCAAAGATCTTGGATTAAAATCCATCATCATAGAAGGAGACTCAATGTGTGTGATTAATGCTCTAAAGGATTAGAGTAAGTGTGGATGGAAGCTAATTAACATTATCATGGAGGCTTGTGGCATTTTACAATAATTTGACCAAGTGGACTTCCAACACACCTACGAAGCTACCGACATGGATGATATAATGACGTGGCTAGGGACACGTATCCCTTGGGGTCCTATTAATAATTTGATTAATGATGACACGTATTAGGAGGATGTATAATGATGAAGACCAAGACTCTCACACTTGGGATTTTTAAAAGACCTTTCTCTTTTTAAAAAATGCCATGATTCATTTCATTTGGCATTTCCTTAAGTTTTTTTAAATTAGTGATGAGTTATGCAAGTTCGAAGAAGGCAAGGTTGAAGGAGCCATGGGATGGACGCGATGCTGTGGTCTCGCACTAAACCTACCACTTTTGTTAACTGAAAAAGACAATACATTGTGGAAACTCTTTGTTTAAAAGGGGGGCTTCACCTATAAGGTACATTCATAGCACGTGCGTCGAAGGGTATTAAAGAATACCCTTAAAGGTAATGTTAT
The DNA here is from genome assembly GCA_018340775.1 of Taxus wallichiana var. yunnanensis. NCBI lineage: Eukaryota > Viridiplantae > Streptophyta > Pinopsida > Cupressales > Taxaceae > Taxus > Taxus wallichiana. The sequence goes on from CM031239.1 coordinate 74,618,396, forward strand.
ATTATTATATTTAAAATACTATTTTTTCCATGTACCTTACTTACCCATTTTTCAATTACAATTTTATTTACCCCCTTTGATCTCTAATATATTAGACAAAACATATATTATATTTCTCACTCAATTTTTTTAAGGATTTTTCAAAAAAATGCATGAAGACCTATTATAAATCACCTTATATATGGGCTTTAATCATTCATGGGTTTTGAATAATTTATGGTGAAATAATATCACTTGTGTTGAATTTGAGGAAGCTATAGTTTAGATAATGGGTTAAAAATCTAAATTATCAATCAATTTTAAGGGATTAAAATTAGTCAAAGGATACAAAAACCCGCCCACCTCTCCAACTTAAAAACATTAATAAATTGCCACTACCGGTATATTGACTTTTTTGAAGTTGGGGAGAACATTGTGGCTTATGATTTTTGAAAGTAGGGTATATGAGGAAGCTATAGTTGAGATAATGGGTCTGAAAATGGATGGGATTAAAATTTATAAGGATAAAACCCGTAAAAACATGAAATTGCCACTTTTTTGAAGTGGGGAGAACCCGAGCGATGGGATGATGTTTATCTTGTGCTTATGAAATATTTGACCTTAGAGGTTCGAAAGATTTTTTCACACCATCTCTCTATCCTTAATTTCTTCCATAGAGACCAGACCATGAGCTTGGCCTTCTTCCTTTATAGGTCCCTTCTTTCCACTATTGAGGACTTCAAAAACAAGAAAGTTGACATCCCTCTCCATCAAGGCTTGATTCTTCTGCTAGTCCAAAGAAGCAAGCCCATTATCCCTACTTAGCTTGGGAAAAATAGTGAACCCAAGTTGAATCACAAAACCATGGCTTCGACCTCAACCACATGAGGAAAAGGAAAGAGAAAGACCCCTATGAGGGGGTTGCGGATGCCCTGTGTAATCTTAAAAGGGGGTCTAGAATGTGGGAGAGATTTCTAGTAAAAGGGATTAGGATTTTGTGGATTGGGAGGCTAGATCTGCATGTGCTAAATCAAATGCTGACACTATCCTTATTATTAACAAGAATCTCATACAAGATTTAAAGGAGTTTCATCAAAAAAATTAAGTCGAGAATAAGATAATTAGGGGTATTCAAGCTGATTTTGTGATGCAAGAACAAAGGATCTATATCTTACGGGATCAAGTAGCCAAGGAAGATTGATGTAGCCTAGAATTTACTGTGAATAACCCAAGTGTGTTGACATAACACTCGGCCTAAGCGAGCACTCACCCAAAGCACACAAAGGCACCAAGTCCCTCTTTAGAGTTGCTTGTATAGAATGTTAGCATGATGATGTTTAAACATATTCAGATTCATAGCTAAACATAAACATTCCATAGTGCATAAACCAGATCTAGATATTAGATTGTATGAAAGATGAACTAAACAATAACTATGATAAGATTAACCATACAAGATCTAAATTCAGTTATGTCTAATGCCATTATCCAACCAATATACTCCATTACATTAAATACTATAAAACATAGAAGCTTCTTACACTATATAAGTATCTTCATGAGTCATGTGTGCATCAAAACCAACAAAATAATTCTACAATAATTCACCACCACACTAAACTACGCAAATCAATACATATTTATAGGGGTGGGGACTTTCCCTTCACCACCCATGCACTTATCAAAATAGGTCACATGCTGATATTATCCATACACCTTTACAATAGTATGCACAATTTTAAATAGATGTCCTATAGTTAACTCCAAGTACAAATACTATTATTAGTTTAAACTAGCATGGTGCTTATCTTCCACTTGTTCGCAAAATACCATTACGTGGAGCACAAGTATTCATCTCTATGTGTGCTCCTCACATTATCTCCAAAAATAGTCCTTATCCACAAAAGTGGCTAAGTCCTGAGCCAAAGTGTTCTGGCATATGTTTCCTTTCCTATCTCGCCCGCACCTTCAAATGCACCTTGAACATGTGTGCACATCCTTTGTGTGTCTTTTCCTTAGAGAAACATTCTGTATGCTCAACATTACCCCACACTAGAGTACATTTCTGTCTCAACAATGTGAATTATTTATGATGTCTCCAACAATAAATAATTAGTAATGAAAGAATGAATGAAACATTGTAAAAAATAATGAAGTTTACTCTATAGCACCCTCTTCTTCAACTAGAAGGATTAACTCTAGATATTTAGTTTTGATTTCAGCCTCCAATGTTTGTCAGTCACTTAGTGTGTTCCTTATTTTCTCTAGAATATTGGTGGCTATGGCATCCAATTCGTCCTAAGTGATCTTCTCTTTCTCATTTTGTAGCACCTAGAAAACATTAGCCATACCTGACAACATTCCTTCCATGAGATCCATCTTCTACGCTATGAGTTTCCCAATCTCATCAATTCTATCCTTATGTGGATCCTGGGTTTCTATGAGAGCCTCACACTTTTGTTTTACTAGTGCTAATATTTACGCGCGTCCAAGTGTTTCATCTCGGGGTGTTTATTTTTGAGAGGAGAGTCGAGATGACCTTTTTAAAGGTTGGGATGTCCCCGCACCTTGCGCTCCGATTCTTCCGAACACCCTCTTGAACCGGGGTTCCTCATGCACTATGCTTATGTCCAATTCTTCCTTGTCTCCTTGATGTTGTGGAGGATTATCTATGCGCTCACTTTATTCTTTCTTAATGGGCTTCCTTCACCTCTGTTGTCTAAGCCTCCACTATCCTCATTGAGTTCTCCTTCCTCATATTACTCTAAGGTCGAGGAAGGATTTGGAGTTGCCACATTTTTAACTGTATGCTTTCCTTTAGGCGGGCCTGGGAGCATGAACTCATTCTCCACGTATTTTCCCTTTTCCATCCTAGGCTTAAGCTAGAGATAGATAAGTGCAGCCCCACTATCCCCAATAGCCAAACTTGCGGCTTTATACTTATGGAAGAAGAGATAAGCCTATCAATGTAGAAAGATCGACCTAGATAAACATAAGTTTTTCTTAAGGTATGGTAGTCACAGTCTACCTTATGCATTGTAGCTTAACCAGCGATGCATCTGTAACCCTATGTCTTGTTGGCTAGAAGAATTGTGCTATGAAGGCATATGGTAGTTTGCACCAAGGACTCCATGTCCCATCCTTCATTGTAAACCATGCAATACAAAAATGTTGATATACCGTAAATTTCTGACCTTAACCACCACCTTTGAGGGTAGCTCCTTTAGAATATGTGATTCCTCCTCAAAGGCCACGTGAAGTTGGTCATACCATAACTCCACCTTGTGCTTGAATGGACCACTCATTGATCCTTCACATAGATAATGTTATCCAAAATTCACCCCCAGGGTAAATTTGATAACATGCATCAGAATACTCAAGTCCCAGGAAAATAGATTGATTCAAGGCAAAAAATCATGTTTCTAGGGTCCCCTCAGATTTTTTCTAACTCTCCTGTCCAAGAAGAAAGGAGCAAGTTCTAAAAAAGGGTGAAAAAGTTGCAAAAAAACAAGCTTGGGCCAGAAAAAATCATGAAAATTGGCTAAGTCCTAGTCCAGGCATCCCTTGGGACAGTTGGGACGTCGGGCGCGAATCGGCCGAAAAGCCTCCAGGCGGTCTACGCAGCACTGGGACAGTTGGGACATAAGGACGCGCGGGACGCGAAAAGGTGAACCGGCCGAAGGTAAAAGCAAAATCGACTAAGCTGCTTTGAGTGGAGCGATCATGGGACATCTGGGCCGTGAGGACGCGAACCGCCCGGATCAGCTAAAAAAGAGAACTTTAGCACTGGGACAGTCGGGCCAGAAGTACGTGGTGGACGCGGAGAGCCGAAGGAGCCGAGAGACAATCAAATAATGCCACGTGTCTTTGCCTCGATGAGGGACAGGGAAGCCTGAATCAGGCGGATAGGAGGAATTTGTCCCAGACCGTTCGGGACAACCAGGCCAAAGGGATGCGAGGGACATGGAAAGCCAGCAGGCCCGAGGATGAATCAGGAAATGCCACGTGTCACAAGGGAAAATGTTCAAAATTTCAAAGGGCAAGGTTTAAAGCATTGGCCCAAGCTAATAAAAAGAGGACATGTGTCCTAAGGAGAAGGGGAGTGTGGAGCTCGGGAGGAATTAGAAAATTTGGAAAAAGTTTTGGCCAAAAACTAAAAGGTAAAGGATGACCCCGCGCCCCTGTCCTCCAACCAGATCATGCCACGTGTCCCAAGTGGCGGGCGTGGGGGGAAAATGAATTTTTTCCAAAAGTTACAAAAGGTCAAAACTTTCAAGGAAAACCCACGGGTAAGGAAAGGAGAGAGAATTTCTCATCCAATCAGCGCCCGACACGTGTCGTCCAGGTGATGGAGCGTGGGAAAAAATTTCAAAACCCATTTTTGCCCGTTTTGTGCCCTAAATCTTCAGATCGCCATATTTTTTGATCCAGAGCTTGGTTTTGCACGTTCTTTATATCATTGGAAAGCTTATAAAATTCTCTACATGATTCCGGGGTCAATCTTGAATTTTGGTTCATTCTGGAGAGAGAAAGTTAAGGAACGGCTCTGATGCGTGTTCATGGCCAGAAGTGACATTTCAGCAACCAAATTTAATGCAGAATGGGTTGCATTCTCCTCCAAATCAGTCAAAAATGACAGGGTATGGGTTTGTAAGGTCCTCCATGCTGATTTAATGCATTTGCAGTCAATGAGGAATGGGCTCCCACGTTTTGTACATTTTCTCTCTCCTGGGCTCGACCCATGCAATGTAAAAGCTAGATTTGGCTCATTTCTAAGGGGGAACACTTTTTGGCATAGCAATCTTCTTCTTTCACCTCCAGCAAGTGATTGTTGCAAGAATCAGACCTCTTCAAAGACTGTAACAGATTTTTACCTCTCTGAGGTTGTAATGCAGTGGTTTTGACATTGGAAATGATAATGCAAGCTTTGTGAATGAGTTTCAGTCCTTTGTTTGTATTATTTGCTTCATTTTAGATCCTAAATTATATCTTATTAGCCTGTGTATGTTTTATGCTGCAATCTTTGGTTTGTGTTTATTTGCATGACAAGAATATTCACCACTCCTTTTTGGTGCATCACCATCTTTAGTTAGTTTCAATTTTTGCACTTCTATCCCTGTCTCCTTATAATTTAGAATAGGATTAGGACCTAAACCTCTGTAGTTGTGCAAGCATTAGATCTAAATCAGAGGAGTTTGAGGAACCAACCTCTAATTTGGAGATTCCTCTCTCAGTTTCACAAGTCCCACACTTGGAGAGAGGTTTCCATGTTGTGCAATCACACTGGATGCTAGAGTGATCAACCTAGAAATCTGATCAACATCCAGGGGTGCTGTGATCCTGCACTAATAGTTTTGGCACGCCGGGTGGGACACTAGAGGTCTCATTTTTATTGCAACAAAGTTGATGTGCATCTGCTGCAATTTTCTTGCTTGAAAAGAGCTATTATTTGCATATCTGGCGACTCAAGGGAAGAATCAATCTGGTTTTAGCGGTGCGGGCCCGAAAAGTCATGAGAAGAATCACCACAAGGTCAAGAGTTGGAGAAGAAGAAGTGCCATTTGAATACATGTAATTATCTCCAAGAAGAAAGCAAAGAGGAAGCAGGATTCAAAGGTCTCCATCTCCACCAAACAGAACCCTCTCAACTCCTCCACCTGGTAGGCCTTTCATTCAGTCAACAAGGGTTTTAAGACCAATTAGAATGGCACAAAACAACCCCTATGTCAACTTCACAGGTAGCAGCCCACTTGCCCTCAATGCACAACATCCAATTCCTATTGCAGCCTTGAAGAACATTCCCTACTTCACTGGAGAAAATTAGACTACTCCAGGTGATCATGTTAAAGATATTGCTAACCTTTGTGCAATCCATGAAATCGACGAGATGCAAGTGGCTATCAAGTTACTGGCATCTTCATTCAAGGGTAAAGCATTGCAATGGTTTAGGAGCCTTGGAGCTGGTTCTATCACAAATTGGAATCAGCTGTGTATAGCACTTCATGAGCAATTTGGAGAAAAGGGAGACAACTTGTCTCTTTTGGAGCAGCTAACAACCATCAAGAGAGCTCCCAATGAGCAGCTGACCGATTTCAACTTTAGATTTCGAAAGACTTGGGAGAGAATTCCAGTGGCAGTCAGGCCAACAGCAGAATGTGCTTTTCTCTACTATCTCAAATCTCTAAATTCTGATATTTCTATGTTAATTCAGTCCATGGGAGGCATAACTATCCCTATGGCTTATAGCATTGCCATTAGGGCTGAAAATTGTTTGATCCAAGCTGGCAAACTTGCCCCTAGACCTCCCATGCCATTGTTTCCAAGTTTAGAGAGTCCAAACACCAATCAAGCACCTAATTTGGCTCCTTCTCCCACTCCTAGAAATCAGAGTTCAAATGAAGCTTCCACTTCATCTCCAAGTGCCCCAAATGAGCTTCAAGAAGTCATGAAGCAATTACAAAACCTAGGCAATGAGCTGGTTACTCTCAAAAGGCAACAAGCCCAAGGTTTTAGACCTTCTTATCAACCCCAAGCTCAACCTAATAGGCAGCCATACCAACCACAAAGGCCACCTAATCCAGCTGCAAATATGAATCAAACAAGGCCTCCTGCCAATAGACCATTTCAGCCCTATAATCCAAATGCCATATCTACCTCTAAGGCATTGGTGCCAACACAAAACAACATTGCCAGGAGTATGATTGGTGTTTTCCATGTAATGAGCCTCATAATCAATCCATGTGCTTCAATGGTGCTTTGAATCAAGCATTAATGGTGACAACTACTGGTGTGGAGGGTGAGGGTAGTCAAGGAAACAACCAACAACAAGAAACATTCCAACAGCAATCAGCCCCAAATGACACCACATTGGTAAATTGGCAAGCAGAGGATTTTTGTGGCATGAACCAGGTAGTTTCTCAAGGTGTTGCAGCCAACACAAGGTCAAAAAGAAGGAATTTGGGTGAAGAACAACCATTAGCCCCAACCAATCCACGACCTTCTATGGTTCCACAAATGGTTGGCAAGAAAAATCCAATTTCAAATGCACAAGGGCAGCCAAGGACAGCTCCTAGACCAACTCAAATACCAGTTATTGCTGCCCATGTGCAAGGAGTGAATGTGCAAACCAAGGGATAGCAAAGAGATCCTTCATCACCATTCAGTATCATTGATTAGATGAAGAAGACAAATGTCAATATATCAATGTGGGAATCCCTATCCATCCTAGGCCAAAGAGATCTGTTGCAAGTTGCCATGAAGGACTGGCCAACTTCAAATCAGCAAGTTCAGATGCAAGACAAAGTGCTCACAAATGCTGCCCAGCCTGAGGGAAATCATGGAGGACAGCAAGGTAAAATGTTGAAACCCCCTCCTTTCTATGTTTCATTGATCATTGGAAATCAGCTAGTACATAATTGCATGATAGACTCGGGGCAAGTAGCTCGGTAATGCCTAAACAGATAGCTGATCAGCTAGGGCTCCAGTATGAAACAACATCCAAAGGGGTAGTGCAGCTAGATGGGACAGCAGTAGCAACAGTTGGAGTGATTAGAAACTTGAGTCTTACCTTGCATGCATGTCCAAATGTTGTTGTTTTACAAGATGTATCAGTCATAGACCTTCCACCACTCTTTGCCCTATGCTTGTCAAGGGACTTCACAGCCAAGATTGGGGATATTTGTCTGCTGATTGGTCACACATGCTGTTTAGAATGAGGTATGGAACTAAGGCTACAATCAGGTCAGAACCTATTGCAAACTTCCATATTGAGCCTTACACTCCAAGTCAGATTAATGCCAATTGCTCAGCATTTGATCAAGAAGATCACCCAAGCACTAATGAGGCTGACACTAAGGTTGGAAGCATCCCGGATCTAACTCTTGATGAATGGGAAAACAAGATACATGCTTTTGATCCTTATCAAGAAGTAGAAGAATCTGAGCTAGGGGTCTATTGCATACATGAAGAAAATCAGCCTATTCCTAGCATCACCAAGCCAAACCACAAAGATGACAATGAGGTATGGCAGCTGTTTTTTGATGGATCAAGGAGTAGACAAGGTGCAGGAGGTGGAGCCATGCTTGTTTCACCTCAAGGAGTAAAGTACTATTCAGCTTTTAGATTTCAATTTGCATGCTCCAATAACACTGCTGAATATGAAGCCTTGGTGCAAGGGATGCATTGGGCAATAAAGAAGAAAATAAAGAACTTGCAAGTCTTTGGTGACAGTGAATTGATTGTAAATCAGGTCAAGGGATAGCATGCTGCCAAGAATGATCTACTCAGGTGCTACAAGAACAGGGTGTGGGACCTCATGGAAGATTTTGAGGGTTTTGGCATCAAATCCATTCCTAGGAAAGAGAATCAAGCTGCTGACAGGCTTGCAGCAGTAGGGGCAGCCTTTGACATTGTGGAAAGTATTCAACAAGACAAGGTATAGCCAAACATCCACGTGATTGTGAGGCCTTCAGTGCTAGATAACAATGTCAGTTGGCAAGTGTATTTGAGAATGACCAATAAATCATCCATTTCTTGCAAGAAGAAGCTGAGTTCTCAGCCAAGAATCAAGAAAAATTGGAATAGCAGTATGGTGACCAAGTGGTACAGCTGAGAACTAACAAGCTGCCCAAAGGACTTATCACTTTGGAGTCCATTTTTAACCCCAATGATCAGTTTAGAAAGGAGAAAGCAAACATTCAGGTCAAGAGAGAGGATTCAGTATCCATCTTGGTAGAAGAGAACAAACCATTGCAAATTGGAAGGATGACAACTAAACAAGAAAGGTATGAGTTCATACAACTGTGTCAAGAGTTCCCTGATGTGTTTGCTTGGAGCTATGAAGACTTGAAAGGTTTCAATCCCAACTTAGCTCAGCATACCATTGAATTGGATCCAAATACTAAGCCTGTCAGGAAGAAACAAAGACTAGTCAATCCACACATGGAGCCTCTCATGAGGAAAGAATTAGACAAGTTGATTGAGTCAAGGATCATATTCCCAATTAAGCATTCTAGTTGGGTTGTCAACTTATTTCTAGTCAGAAAGAAGAGTGGAGAGATCAGACTATGTGTTGACTTTAGAGACTTGAATAGAGCCTCTCTCAAGGACCATTACCCACTCCCTTCCATAGAGCAAATCTTGCAAGTTGTGGTTGGCTCCGATAGGTTTTCATTACTTGATGGCTACTCAGGCTACAATCAGATTATGGTGAAGGAAGGGGACTAGTTCAAGACAGCCTTCACAACCAAATGGGGAACTTTTGCATATAGGAAAATGCCATTTGGGCTGTCCAACGCTGGTGCTACCTTCCAAAGGGCAATGGACATGGCATTCAAAGGTTTGATTAATAATGTGGTGCTGATTTACCTTGATGATATCACTGTTTTTTCCAAAATGCAGCAGACCACCTCTCTCATTTGAGGCAAGTCTTCACAAGGTGTAGGAGATTTGGAGTGTCTTTGAATCCTAAGAAGTGCATCTTTCTTGCACATGAAGGAAAGCTCCTTGGCCATATTTTCTCCAAAGAAGGATTAGCAATTGATCTAGAGAGGGTTGAAGCCATAAGAGCACTACCATTGCCAAGCCACAAGAAAGCCCTTCAGAGTTTCTTGGGAAGGATAAAATTTGTTCGGAGGTTTGTCCCAGATTTTGCAGCCCTTGTCAAGCCCATCACCAAAATGTTAAAGAAGAGCATGGCTTTCAAGTGGACAACAGAAGGCAAGGAGAGTTTTGAAGCAATCAAAGAAGCCATCTCCCAAGCACCAACTCTCATCAACCCAGACTTCTCCAAGGATTTCATCCTCTATGCATTTGGAGGTAATGACACTATTTCTGCCATTTTGGTACAGCAGAACAAGGATAATGATGAGCAGCCAATTGCCTTCTTCATCCAGAGCCTAGATGACTATGAGGTGGGGTACTCTTTTATTGAGAAGCATGTCTTGGCAAGTAATCGAAGCTTGAAGAAATTCAAGCATTTAGTCTCAAACAACAAGGTCCATTCTTTAGTCTCACATGCTGGGGTTAAGGACTTCCTCCTCAACAAGGATTTGAATGAGAAAAGGGCAGGTTGGATCACCCATGTCATGGAGTATGACATTGAGATCAAGATGACCAAGCTGGTAAGAGGGAAAGGATTGTGTGAGCAGCTGGTTTTGGGGAAGCAAAGAGAAGTATGCAATGAAGAAGAGGTTGTTTTGACAGTCTAGGACAACCATGAGCCAAGTGGCAAACAAGAAGAAGACAATGCTGCCCCCACTCCTTACTGGACCCAAGATATAATGCACTTCCTAGGCATAGGCCTATGCCCTCCGGAGATGAACAAGACCCAAAGGAGACACTTCAGATTGCAGGTTGTCCCGTATGCCATTGTTGATGGAGTTTTGTTCAAGAAAGATGTGAATGGAGTGTTGCTGAGGTGCATTAGCACAAATCAGATTCAAAGGGTGTTGGAAGAGTTTCATGGTGGACCAGCTGGTGGCCATTTTGCACCAAGAGTGACAGCTCTAAAAATCATGAAGGCTGGTTATTATTGGCCTAAGATCTTCAGTGATTGCTATGCATGGATCAAGAGGTGTAAGAATTGTGCATTCTTCACAGGAAAAGAGAGACTTTCTGCCCTTCCATTACATCCAATCTCAGTTGACCAGCCATTCATGCAATGGGGTTTGGACTTCATTGGAGTCATTAATCCCAATTCAAGCCAAGGGCACAAATGGATTTTGACAGCCACGGACTACTTCACCAAATGGACAGAAGCAGTAGCACTCAAAGAGGCAAATGAGTCTAGCATCTTAGACTTTTATGAGGGGATAACAACAGATTTGGTGTACCTGCTACAATAATATCAGATAATGCATTGGCATTCATTGGATCTAAGGTGACTGAGTGGGCTGTCAAGAACGGTATTTACCTAAGCACTTCATCAAACTATTACCCTCAAGGTAATGGCCAGGACGAGTCTACAAATAAGAACTTGTTGAGGATCATTAGGAGGACTCTTGACGAGAATAAAAGGTCTTGGCATACTAAACTGAAATCAGCCTTATGGGCTGATAGGATAACTCCCAAAAGATCCACAGGTAACTCTCCATTCAAACTTGTTTATGGAAGAGAGGCAATCTTGCCCATGTCACTTGAGTTGCCAACATTGGAACTCATGAAGTAGCTGGAGTTGCTAGAGTTTAAGCCCATGGAGGTGAGGTATGCAGAGTTGATGGAGCTGCAAGAGATCAGAAATCAGGCATCCCAAGCAATGGAAAAGGATCAAGCTTCGATCAAAAAGACCTTTGATAGGAAGGCCAAGAATAGATCTTTTCAGGTTGGAGATCTAGTGTTGAAATGGGATGTGGATAGAGCAAAACCGGGAAGGCATTCAAAACTTGATGCCATTTAGAGTGGCCCATACATGGTCACGAAGTGCAAGGGCAGAAATGCTTTCCAATTAGCCCCATTGGATGGTGAAGAACTACAGATTCCAGTGAATGGAATCTATCTCAAGCATTGCTTCTAGAGGGAAGTTCACTACCTTGTAAATATTAGATTAGATTTTCATTCCTCCAAGTGCTTGTGCACATTGTTTTGTTGTAGGTTAGTTTTGTTTTCCCTAAGTGCTTTGGCACAACTTGCTGTCCATGGAGATGTTTTGCAGTCCTTGCTTCCATCAGGTGATATTCCATCTTCCTCCTTGCACATTCTAAGTCAGTTGGGGTTCTAAACAGAATATTTGATGACTCCATGCCCAATGGACTGCTTCAGGAAACTGGTATCTTCTACCTAGCAGGTAGGTAACCCCACTGAGTCGCCAAATTGTTATCCAAAATTCACCCCAGGGTAAATTTGATAACATGCATCAGAATACTCAAGTCCCAGGCAAATAGATTGATTCAAGGCAAAAAATCATGTTTCTAGGGTCCCCTCGGATTTTTTTCTAACTCTCCTGTCCAAGAAGAAAGGAGCAAGTTCTAAAAAAGGGTGAAAAAGTTGCAAAAAAAAACAAGCTTGGGCCAGAAAAAAATCATGAAAATTGGCTAAGTCCTGGTCCAGGTGTCTCTTGGGACAGTTGGGACGTTGGGGTGTGAATCGGCCGAAAAGCCTCGAGGTGTGGTCTGCACTGCAAAGACCTTTGGGGACGGTTGGGACATAAGGATGCGCGGGGGCGAAAAGGTGAATCGCCAAAGGTAAAAGCAAAATTGACTAACTACGGCGGAGGAATGCACTGGGACATCTGGGCCATGAGGACGCGAAGGATGCAAACATGCGGAGAGCCGAAGGAGCCGAGAGCCAATCAAATAACGCCATGTGTCTTCACCTCAATGAGGGATAGCAAATCCTGAATCGGGCGGATCAGAGGAATTTGTCCTAGACCATTCGGGACAACTGGGCCAAAGGGACGCGAGGGACGTGGAAAGCCGGCAGGCCGAGGACGAATCAGGAAACGCCACGTGTCACAAGGGAAAATGTCCAAAATTTCAAAGGGCAAGGTTTAAAGCGTTGGCCCGAGCCAATAAAAAGAGGACACATGTCCTAAGGAGAAGGGGAGTGTGGAGCTCGGGGAGGAATTAGAGAATTTGGAAAAAGTTTTGGCCAAAAACTAAAAGGTAAAGGATGACCCGCGCCCTGTCCTCCCGGCCGAGATCATGCCACGTGTCACAAGTGGCGAGGGGCGCTGGGGAAAATGAATTTTTCCCAAAAGTTACAAAAGGTCAAAAATTTCAAGGAAAACCCATGGGTAAGGAAAGGAGAGAGAATCGCTCATCCAATCGAGTGCACGACACGTGTCGTCCAGTGGCGGAGCGGGAAAAATTTCAAAACCCATTTTTCCTGTTTTGTGCCCTAAATCTTCAGATCACCATATCTTTCGATCCAGAGCTCGGTTTTGCACGTTCTTTATATCATTGGAAAGCTTATAAAATTCTCTACATGATTCTGGGGTCAATATTGAATTTTGGTTCATTCTAGAGAGAGAAAGTTAAGGAACGGATCTGACACGTGTTCATGGCCAGAAGTGACATTTCAACAACCAAATTTAATGCAGAATGGGTCGCATTCTTCTCCAAATCGGTCAAAAATGATAGGGTATGGGTCTGTAAGGTCCTCCATGCTGATTTAATGCATTTTTAGTCAATGAGGAATGGGCTCCCATGTTTTGTACGTTTTCTCTCTCCTGGGCTCGACCCATGCAATGTAAAAGCCAGATTTGGCTCATTTCTAAGGGGGAACACTTTTTGGCATAGCAATCTTCTTCTTTCACCTCCAGCAAGTGATTATTGCAAGAATCATACCTCTTCAAATATTGTAACAGCTTTTACCTCTCTGAGGTTGTAATGCAGTGGTTTTGACATTGGAAATGATAATGCAAGCTTTGTGAATGAGTTTCAGTCCTTTGTTTGTATTATTTGCTTCATTTCAGATCCTAAATTATATCTTATCAGCCTATGTATGTTTTATGCTGAAATCTTTGGTTTGTGTTTATTTGCATGACAAGAATATTCACCACTCCTTTTTGGTGCATCACCATCTTTAGTTAGTTTCAATTTTTGCACTTCTATCCCTGTCTCCTTGCAATTTAGAATAGGATTAGGACCTGAACCTCTGTAGTTGTGCAAGCATTAGATCTAAATCAGAGGAGTTTGAGGAACCAACCTCTAATCTGGAGATTCCTCTCTTAGTTTCACAAGTCCCACACTTGGAGAGAGGTTTCCATGTTGTGCAATCACTTGATGCTAGAGTGATCAACCTAGAAATATGATCAACATCTAGGGGTGTTGTGATCCCGCACTAACAATAACTTTCAAACCTCTCTGCGAGGGACTTATTTTCCATAGGGTATTCCCGATTTTGTTGTTTGGCCCATCAAGCACTCCAATTTCTACAAACACAAGTGATAATAGGATAACGCTAAAACTTATCTTCTCACCTGTGCGCACTTCCTCAACAATTATATCTACTAAGTTATGAACTTTTCCTTGTGAAATCTTCTTATCAACATGTAGCCACATGGTGTTCACTTGTGACCACCTTTCTTGATCATTTATCTTCATGAGTAAATTTGTGGCCACATGTATCATATAATACTTCCTCGGCTTGTAAATATCCATCCTGCGCAAAACCTTCATCTATCCCAACTCCTTGTTTGTGGCCATGAAAGCTACCTTATCAATTATATCATTGCTAACCTCTATCCCTTTGCCCTTAAATCCTATAAATGTAGAAATTAAGGGCACTTTGATCCTCACCCTCCATACAACAAAGTAGAATAAGTCCTCATAGACTCTCGCTCATCACCACCAAGTATAGATTTTCTAGTTTTCAAAAGTATGGGAGTTTGTACAACTAGTACACCCCTACCTTCTTGATAAATTCACTCTACAATTGTCATACACTTTGGAATGTCATTAACCATTTTTTTGGGTCTTTCTATTCAGTAATGTGTCCAATTCCTCCTTGTTCTCGGTGGTGTGATGTTTGTAGTTGCACACCTTGCACATGTGGATATGGGAATCCCAATCCCATTCGATAATTACTTCTTGGATACTACATTTCAAAAAAATCTCTCGGGAGCATCCTCGACCTTGGTTTCTACCTTCTTTTTCCCTTTTATTCCTGCTCCTCCATATGTTTTCCTCAATGCCATGATAAGATAAAGTTGTGCATTTGTCCTTTTTCGAGCAAGCTCCCATGCCCTAGCTCAAAACTATGTACCCTAGCTCCTTATCAACCCTGGCACTTTATTTCTTCTTTGTGCATGCTTTTCTTCACTCAAACCCTTCTCAAATGGGGATGCAAGCTAATTCTATGCACAAATCTACTCTTTGTGCCTGGTTTCTGAGATATCGCACCTCAACATGTTTCACTTGATTTGGTCACAACTAGCTCACTTAAATACTTGTGATCACAAAGGTAGAAATGAACCCACATCACATCTTTATATAGAGTTGGGAAAAGTTAACACATTTATTTCTCCTTTACCTACCACCAATCCTATCATTAATTGACCATTTTCCCAATTTCTATGCGATATACAATTATAACCTTTTAGAGTGCCTTCCTACATTTTAGCTATAGACCTCCTTCTTTGTGCTTCCATGTTTTGAAGTACCTGCCACTGTATTCCTTCCTATAGTATTTTATACGGCTGCATCTTACCTTGCATTATCTTGTGTACTCATTCATTTCAAGCTATGGTCTTCTTTAAGAGCAATTTTCTTTCTAGCATCACCTTTCCATACTATATGCACTTTTTAACAAGAGAAATCACCTGTAATAGTATTTTCTTATGTGTACCCATGTTTGAATGAAAACCACCCCACACCAAGGGTATGTGCAGTCCTCTATGCATAATTTTTTTATAGAGTTTGATCAAATTTTTGCATGCAAATGTGCTTATTACAAAAATCACTGAACTAAATTGACAAAGCATAGAAACAAAGAAGGAAACACATTAAAGGAAATATAGTAAGGGAAATCTATACTAAATGGAAATACTACCTTATTACAAACACCAAGAAAGATAATTAATGGTAGGGCTTCAGCCTACTCCGTTGAAGTAACCGAGTAACCGTGATCCATCAAGTTCCTCTAACTGGCAAGTTCCTAATTCAAGTATGTGAGTGATAACATACGATCCCAACCAATGCACCTTAAGCTTTCTTGGGTGGCATAGAAACTTTGAATCATAAAGAAGCACCATCTTCCCAACCTAAAGCTTCTTATTCTTGATGTGTTTATCATGCCATGCCTTTTTCTAGCCTTTTCCTACTTTCGACTCCAACATTTTATGGCACACCTCTCATCCAGTTGTATTAATGTATCAATTCTTGCTTCCAATGCTTATGCATTAGGTAGACCTCCCACACATGCAATATACAAAGAAGGTAATATAAATTCTATGGGAAGAAATTCTTACGCATCAAACATTATTGAAAGGGTATGGCCTTATTCAACCTTTTGTAGGTTATTCTAAATGCCCAAAGTATAACATGAAAATTTATTATCCCAATCTTTCCTTCTAAAATCATAATGTTTTGTCAAGGTCCTGCTCAATCTCTTGTTGAAGACCTCGGTAGTCCCATTTCTTGAGGGTGATAGGGCGTGGTCTTGTTGTGTGTGACCATAATTTCATCTAATAATATCCCGATTGTCTCATTCAAGAAATGTGTGCCCCTATCACTTGTCAAACTCAACGGACATCCATACCTAGTAAGAATATTTTCCTATAAGAACCTTACTGTTGTAGCCATTGTACAATCCTTTGTAGGTGTTGCTTCCCCACCTTGTAAGATAATTTGTACAAGTGATGATGTAACGTGATCTATTTCTATGTGCAGCTAGGGAAATAGGACCCACAAAGTCTATTACCCATTTTTCAAATGGCTCTACACTAGTAATAGGCCTTAAAGGAATTTCATCTCTTTTCCCAGGTTTTCCAAGGTGCTGACAGTGATCACATGCCTTACAATACTCCTTGCAATCCTTGTACAAGGTTTCCCACCATAAACCAATGAGTATAATATTGTGTGTGGTGGTGTCACCTACATAGTGTCCACCTATAATACCACCATGAAATTCTTCCATGATTTTCATGTGCTCATGCTCTAGTACACACCAATGCAATACTTCATCTCGTCCTAGTTTGTATAGGTCACCATTGATCAACATGAAAGGTGTGGCATGAATTGCAAGTTTTTTCTTTTCTAAGGCTTTCATTCCTTTCAGCGTCATACCTGTACGTAAAAATACAACAAAAGGGCACATGGTTTAACCTATATAACTATGCATCTAGAATTGTATCTTCAATTGTTTGCACGTCCTCTCTTGATTGAATTATTGATAAGTGGTTTGGACCAAAATTACTTTTTCTGGCTTTACCACGATTGTAAAATCAAACTCTTGGAATAATATAACCCATTGGCATATGTGCCCCTATAAAATAGGCTTATTTACCAAGTATTTTAATCCATGCGATCTGTATAGACCAAAAAATGTGTTCTTTAGCAAGTATTGTCTAAACTCATGAAGTACGTAAATAATTGGCAAGGCCTCATGCTCTGTAGTTGTATAATTTTGTTTTGCAGGAGTCAAATTTATACTAGAAAAATAGATAGGATGATCTATAATACCTTCTCTAGGTTGAGCTAATACTATGCCAATGGCCATGCTAGAGGAATCCACATGTCATTGAAAAGGTTGGTTCCATGAGGGAAAAGCAAATAATAGGAACTATAATAAGCCTCTCCTTTACCACTTCAAATACACATTGTTGTAGTTATCCCCAATAGAATGTCCCTTTACCTTTTAATAAATCCTCCAAGGGCATAACAATATTAGCATATCCTTTGATAAATTTTCTGTAATACCCTGTGTGGCCCAAGAATCCACACACCTCACTTTGATTGGTAGGTTCCTCTAGGCCTAAGATAACTACAACCTTGGTTGGATCTACTAACAAACCCTCATTACAAATGATATGCCCTAATGAGTTCCAAAAGGTGTAGCAAATACACACTTCTTGATGTTTAAAGAGATGCTTAACTATCTTCACCTCTCAAACATTAATCGTAAATTGTCACAATGATCCTTGAAAATCCCATATATTGTCTAATCATCCAAGTAAACCTACAATAATTTATAAATAAAATCCTAGAATTCTTGAACCACAATGCATGAAAATACTATATGTGCATTCTTTAGTCCAAAGGGCATCACCGTGTATGCAAAAATTCCCCATTTAGTGGTGAAAGTTGTCTTCTCTTGATCCTCCTTTGCAATTCTTACCTGATGATACCTAGAGAATCCATCTGTAAAAGAGTAAATTTCACACCCTACAACACCTTCTAATATTTCCTTGGTGAAAGGTGTAGGAAAAGGATCAATCACACATGCAACATTCAACTCCCTATAGTCCACAAAAATCCTAATCCAACCATATTTCTTTATATTGATTACCATGGGGCTAACCCACTGATTCTTCTAGGATATTAATGATGTAAGATTTAAACATCTTATCAATTTATTCTTTAACTTTTACACGCATGTTAGGGTTCATCCTATAAGGTCTCTTCCTAACCAAGCACACACCTTCCTTTAACTTAATCTTCATCTCACCCAAAGACTCATGCACTCCCTTTAACTCATGGTAGCCCCTAGGAAATAAGTCCTAGAAATCGTATAGTAACTCAATTATCTTAGCCACTTCAGAATTAGACCAATAATCTCCAATTATGGCCTCCTTAGGTTCAACATCTATGCCAATGTTCACTTTCTTGGTCTTCATAGGTTTATAATAGATGCATGCCTTCTTATCCATGCTTTCTAAAGCCTTGTTCTTACCCTCTAAATGTTCTATGTCCAAATTTTATATTTCTTCATAATCCACTATATGTAGACCATATTTCCTTTCTCATTCTCAAGGAAAGTGTGCTCAAGTAGTTTGACATATGTCTCATCTACTTTATCAAAATGCACTCCTAGGTTTTCCTCACCAAATAAATCCTGAATGAGTTCTTCAGCCTTTACACTATCTCCCATAGTCAATCGCTCCATAATTCATAATGCTTCTTTCACCGGAGGTTTATTGGAGAGGTATTAAAAAGTATGGATCATTCCGTAGTCAAGTCTTTCTAATTTCTAGTATCCCTATGTAGCTTCGCATAAACATACTAAGCAAGCGCACAACCTCACAAGGTGAAATAATGTTTGTGAACCCACAACAAAAGTGGTAAATATTCCTACCCCTCTTTCCATAGTCTCTCACACTACTGAACATGGTTACGAGTAGGATGATTACCATGATATGTGTAGATTTGAGTAGGCACATTGCTCCTGAGAAACCAGGTTGTTAGAGCAATTCTCACTTCATTCCATTCTATGAGATTATCCTTGTGAACCATCCACTAGTGCGCTATTGTCCCACATAGGGTATACACTAACATATTTCTTTTGTCCACTTGATCCTTCCACTATTCTTCCATGGTGCGCAGGAATACCTCAAGTTCTCCTTTTCCAGTTTACCACGGTACAAAATTGTTTCCTAATCTCTTAACACAATGTGACATGTTTACATGCGTAGATGCACTTATTACTTCATGCCCAACCATCTCGTAAGTTCCATGTGCCCAATTTTCACAAGAAATACTTGTAGTATCACTAATGGACTGTGCATCATCCCACTAGAGGATCCCTTAGATGGATCAAGTACTTCCAGATCTCGAATGACACGGACATAAATTTTGTTCAGGTCTTCCTCACTCAAAGGTTCAACATAAGGTGTAGATTTCCCATCTCTCAAAGGGATAATAACTCATTCTTCCTTGTTCTCAAAGTTTATATACCCCTTGTTCAACCGAGAGATAAACATTATTTTCACAACACCAAGGGCACCCAAGTAGAGTTTGAAAGTTATCTTCTTCTACAAGCACTAAAAACTCAAAGTCCCAGTGAACTTGGCCCCTTGTATAGTAATGAGTGCATCCTTAAAACTCCTATTAGAGTGGCCTTAGTTTTATTTTCCATAAAAGTATGTTAGAGGATGGTTGTAATGGAGGTATTCCCATCTACACCCATGCATCTTAAATAAACACATTAACTTCCGCGCCTATGTCAATCAATATATTTATCAAAACCACCCATCCACAACAAGTATTCGTGGTGATATCCTTTTCTTAATCCAAGATATGAGGGGGAGATTAGTATGCAGGATCTTCCATTCATTATCAATACTTGGGTGTGGAGTGTTTCCCTTTAACTAATTCCTAGTAATAGAATAACATTGTCTGGCCCAATATCTTACATACATCTTTCGGATCATCAACATATTTGGACCATATTTCTTTGCCTTATTTTGTTCAAACTTTTTTACTATTCCTTTAAACATTGTATCTCATCCTAAATATTTCTAAGCACCTCCATGGTTTCCTGATAAACCTCCTTTTGATGTGTAGGATTTGGATATCTTACATGTAAGACCTCCTCCCTAGTAATAGTAGGATTTTGTTGCAATGATTCTTTGATGTGCGCAACTTACACGTGTGTAGTAATTTTCACAGGTACTACCTCGGGTTTCGGTTCCAAATTTTGTATCCATTTTTTTTCCATGGCACGTTGTATTCTAACCATCAATGCGCCCTTGTTATCATGTTTATGTTGTTTTCTAAGATGTTCATATAAGTTTGGGCCCTCCTCATAGTTATGATTCTTTCCAAAAAATGAACAAGTAATTTTTCGAGGACATTCACATTTGTAGTGGTCTCAGAGATCAGCACGTATAACATGTTCCACAAGAAAACTCACCTCATCCACCACCACGGCCTTAGCCTCTAAATCCACCATAGTATCCTTGACCTCTACCATAAACTCCTTCAAAGTGCCCTTTGTTCGATTATAGTTCCCTTAAGTGTGATCATGCTAATGGTGATCACTTTTACCTTTAGATTTATTTGATACTCATGTTTTTCATACACCAATATCAATGGCATCATGGATCTGATCAATCAACCTGAAATATTCAATATTGTGAGTCGTGGACTGGAAAATATTATAGTAACAAGATACGTTATTCCTTATCATGAATTGTAACAATGGGTAGTGGCTTATAGCATGGTATAAATGACATATCTCGCAGTCTAGAAATAATGAATGTATTGATCTGTGGGGACAACTATCTTTAGTGTGTCCCTATACTTCACAATTTTTACACCAAATCCCGAGTTCATGTCTTGTGTGCTAAATTGATCGATAATTTCTCCAACTACTTTTTCATAGCTGTAATATGAGCTTCCAAGCATGGGTCCATACTTATGACTACCTCAACATGTAACTCTACTTCAATTGCTTTTCTGGATTTGTATATGTTTTATGTGATAACATCCTCCTCTAAGGTGTGATCAAGCTGTAACAAACCACTATGCATGATGACTTGTATGGATATCATACAAAAGTTTAGACAAAAGTGTTTTGAAATGAGCATCATATTCCTAAACACTCTCAGTAGTGCCCTACTTAATATCCTTGAGCACACTTATACTCTTATAATAAAACTCAAGGATACAAAGTTCCTTAAGGAAAGTATCCCATAACTTTGTATAATCTACACAAGTATGATCAGGATCAAACTTCCTATACCAATTGTGCACGAATCTTTGCAACATAGTTGTAAACTCATTTTCCTTGTGCTCGAGAATCCATGATCCCTTTTACGTGCCACGGTATCTCACACATATGCACATGCTCAGCAACATATTTTATTCCCTATGCTATGGAAGATGAAGTGACATCTCCATGCAAATAGTATGGGGTTAGTGAGGACAAAGAAAACCGGATCTAGAAGCTCATGTGTTACCTCGCCTCTAGACCCATCAAATCCACTAAAACCTAAGCCAACTATGCCCCTTGATCCTCTACCTATAGAAGGAAGTGAACTAGAGGATGTACTGCCTTGTGTCCCAATAGTGGTACTAAACTAAACTCTTATAGTCTACGAGGTAGTACTATTCCTAGAGGCGAGTCTAAAATGCGTGTTTTTGAGTTCTATGCCAACAATGTGCCGAAAAGGTACCTCAAAAAAATAGAAGATGTCTGCGACCATAGATGTACTTTCTATTTGATTTACTCTTGTTATCCTATTGCCAAAATGAGCTTGCTAATTCTTGGTTGTAATAGAAACTAGAAAACCAAGCACAAGGGCTAGGTCACTAGGTAGATTCAAATATGCACATGTGGCCCATGTCCTCTCTTCTAGTGCACTCTCATAAGAGGCGATGAGGGTTCCCTATTGTGTTTTCACAAATGGGGAGTTCGGATACTCTAGCTCCATACCCTCTACACGAGCTTAGGATCATTCACGAGCCATCTCTCTCCTCAATGCCATCTATTCGCAATCTCACGTTGCTTCCTAACTCCCTCTTGCATACATCATTGTACTTAAGTCACCTTTATTCTCTTTGTCTCTTTTCTTCTAGGTCTGAAATCCTTCACCAAACTTACTCTTTCCCCTGCACATGGTGGGATTTAGCTAGCCATAAATTTCTCTTCCAAATTTAGGGGTACCATAAAATTTTGATCACTAGTGGAATGTCTTACGAGATAGGTTCCCTTAGGATAACGTAAAAACTAGAACTCAACTACCTCAGTTTAAGAATAAGTGGAAATTTAGTATTCCAAAATATATCTATTCCGAAAACCATGAAACCAAGTGTCCATAGTGCATGTCCAAATCAGATCAGCATCATAGAGGGCCTAAAATTCTTCCTGCATCCAGAAAAGTGTGCGAAACCTCCAATTCCTTTTAGATGCATAATCAACCAACCACTCATATAGCTCTATCAGAAAGATAACAAAGAAAATTTCATATAAATAGTCATAAAAATTCTACTCCACCCACGTGCATGCATCAAACTCAGATCCAGTGTTGAATCTCTGAGCGTATTCTTCTTCCAGATCTTTTATCCACTCCTCAACACTTGATAAGGTCAACTGGTACATCTTCATCATGAAAAATCCTGAAAACAACTGAAAAAGAGGTCCCAAAAATGGAACCAATGATGTAACCTATAATTTACTATGAATAACCCAAGTGCACTGACACATCACTCATCCTAAGGTGGGTGCTCACCGAAGCGTGCAAACATATTAGGTCCTCTTTAGAGTTACTTGTATAAAATGTTAGCATGATGATGTTTAAACATATTCAAATTCATATCTAGACATAAACATTCCACATTTCATAAACCAGATCTAGATCTTAGATTGTATGAAAGATGAACTAAACAATAACTATGATAAAATTAACCATACAAGAGGAAAATTCAATTATGTCTAATGTTGTTATCAATCAATATAAACCATTGCATTAAATACTATAAAACACATAAGCTTCTTACACTTTGTATAAGTATCTTCATGATTCATGTACGCATCAAAACCAATAGTAAAAATCTACAATAATTCACCACCACACTAAACTATGCAAATCAATACATATTTATAGGGGTGGGGAATTTCCCTTCACCACCCATGAAATTCTCAAAATAGTTCACATGCTGATAATAGCCATGCGCCTTTACAATAGTATGCACAACATGTAAGTGCTCTAATAATAGATGTCCTATAGTTAACTCCAGTAGAAATACTATTATTAGTTTCTACTATCAATGGTGCTTATCTTCCGCTTGTTCCCAAAATACAATTACGTGGAGCACAATTCTTCATCTCTATGTGTGCTCCACACATTATCTCCAAAATAGTCCTTATCCAAAAAAATGGTGAGTCTTGAGTCAAATTTTTTGGTGTTCGATTACTTTCCTATGTTCCCGCACCTTCAAATGTGCCTTGTTCCTCTGCATGTATTCTTTGTGTGTCTTCTCCTTACAACAACATTATGTCTACTCAACAAAGATAGAAAACCCAATATGAGGCTCATGCTTAGTAGTTCGATAGTGATTATTGTGAGATCAAGAGAGCTCGACATGGAATCAATGAACACCCAACTCAAAGACAAGGAGGAGGAAAGCATAAAAGATCCCATGCATACTCAGACTAAGGAAAAGGAGGAGAAAAGAAAAATCTTGTGATGATAAAAGTGGTTGGTAGGAAAGATGGTGGGCCGAGAACCAAATCTTGCAAAAAATACATGGAGAAATAATTATTGGCCTTTGGATGACCTTCTTCTTTTGTTTCGTTGGTGTCTCTTTTGTGGATTTTTTGTCAAAAATTATACTATTAATATGCGAGATCTTTTAGTTGTCGGCTTTGTTTTGTGGTGGTCTGTTGTAAATTTTTTTGACTTAGCCTCAATGGCTCTTTGATGGGTTTTGCCTAAAACTAGATTCTTTTTGTACGATGTTTTTGGTCCCCATTTGAAAACCAAACTCTTTTTATCTTATCTATAATGCCCACATATCCACCTCCCTAGACACCTCATCTAGCCACCTCACATCCTAAGACCTATTCTTAGTAAGTTGCCATAACTAACTAAGACCTACCCAAACCCTAAAAATCAATGCCTACATTCCCTCTAACCACATTCCCACATGTTAGAAGGAAGCTTCCATCTAATCCATCCATGAGGTAAATGAAATGAGATCCTAGAAAATCAAGGGGATCTGCCTAGTTTAGTAAACCTAGGAAATCCCCTAACCTAACTCGACACTGCCTAACTTACCCTTAACCTTAACCGCCAAGCGTTAACCGAAAAACCGAACCACCTTCGGTTACCATTTAACTCCCAAAACAACCTTATTTTGAGGTTGGCACATTTATTTTTAGAGGTTGGCACATTTTTAGAGAGAGAGAGACATCTTCTGAGAACAAGTGATGAAACCAGAGCTGCATGCAAGCAAGAACCAACATCCGTACAAGCATCAAAACACCCATAGCCTAGTACCAAAGCAATCACACATAGCCACCTGCCTTCACATGGGAGCATCCGGGAAGTGCCAACACTACACCAAGTTCATTTGATCACCCACCATTACCAACTAGGCATCAAGCTCATACAAATAGTAAGTTTGTTAACCTGCATTGGTTCCTTGTCATTTGAGTAGATCCTTTTACATTTGTTATTAGTTTCTGCTTTCATTTCCATTCCCCACCATTTTACCTCCATGAAAACTTGACCATCCTTTTTACCCACACCATTGAACTATCCATACCTAGACTTTCATCATTCCTGTGCATATCCAGGATCCATACGAATCTCGCCATTGCCCTTCCACCTTCATCTAATCCCGGATCTATCACCCAACCAAGTTTTATTGAGTTTGTACCCCGACCATACCGATGCCGGTCACCCATAACCATCACCGGTTAACCTAAACCGACGTTTCTCTGTGTCTTTTACCAAAACCCAGATCAGAGCCTAAAACCACCACCAAATACCCTAAACTGACCAGAATCTGACCTTGACCAATAACAATATCTGACAAGTGACCTTGACCTTAGATTCAATCATAGCTTAGCCTGTTGTGAATGAATTTTCTTATTGTAGATGAATGAGATACCTAAATCATTTTAACTATAGTAGGATTTACTTTATTACCAGCATTAAGTTGTTTTAAATAGTGGATTGATAGCCATCTAGGAAGTATCACACTTCCCGGATCTAGCACACGCTAGGTAGTCCACTGCATATATTGTTTAACTTTTATTTGGTGGTCTTGTGTTCCATTTAGGTAGTTCCTCCAAGAAAAAAGGAAGCTCTCACGATCAGCTGTGGATTCAGAAGTCATACACGTGCAACAACCTATCAACCAACATCTCAACAGGTATTCCTCCTATGCCCATTACCCTTATTTGTTTCATCATTTTCTAAGAAATGCTCTAAGAATCAGGTGAAACATTTTGGCACACCTGGTGGGACCCATTCGGGGTTCCTTGCATTCATTCATTTCTAGGTGAAAATTTGCATGTTTGTTTCCTTTCTAAAAGGTTCTCACATTAAAATTTCTCCCTTGGAATCTTCTCTTCTTTCTATTGTCTCAAAGCAATCATGTTTTGGTGCTTAAAAAGAACTCTTCTTCTATTTCATTTGCATTGCATTAGTGAAAGATCATACTTTCTCCTATTCCTCTTATTGTGTCATCAAATTCCATATTTGATTTGGGTTTAAAATTAACTTCATTTCATTCTACTTTTTCTACATTAGCTCACATTAAATGAGGGAAACCTATACGCTGGAAGTCATGACCAGCTGATGGTTGACAAATGAATCGTAGAAAAGCACTTTCTTTCTCTTTCTCTTTCTCTGAGTCTTACCAAACCTCACAAAAATTGAAAATATACACATTCTTAAACAACATCTTTCCTAGAAGAAGTTGTAGGTGATCACATGATCATGACACAGTGGGCACCCAGCTCACTGCTCTATGTCGAGTCATACTTCAGAGCGAGGCCCCCCCACCATAACATACCTGAAACCTCTCCTTGTAGATCTCCTTCTTCGTAGGAAGCCATCCTCACCAAAAAACTCTATTCTATAGTTCATGAGTCAGTCCTTAAATAGCATAAGCTAAACAAACATAATAGAAAAAGCACTCTTAGGATCATATTTTTCTTAGTGTTTCTTCTTGGTTTACATTTTGAGGTGAGAGGTCATGCTCTTCATTTTTTCTTTTCTCCTTGCACACTCTCATCATAGTTGGTGTATTCCTAGCTTCATCTGAGTGTGCCTGGACCATATTCTCATCATTCTCAGAATTTTGGGTTTGATTCCACATCAAATTTTAACTCACAACCACATTTTCTTCATCACTATTTCAATTTCACAGTGATCGGTGTGGTCCAATGACCATCATTGGTTACCCTCTGACCATCATCGGTTATACCCAACCGGCGTGTCGGTTCACTATTCTTTTGGTTGACCTACCCAAAAGGACACATATTCACCTTCTTTGACTATTTAGAGTCCCTGTAACTCTTATCATATCCATTGACTGGTAAATCTCATCAGCATTTGGCATACCTGGAAAATTTGGCCTTATACCTTGTTTTTGACCAACTATCCACTTTCCACAGTGACCGGCAGTGGTTACCTGTGACTGGTGTTGGTTTACCCTAACCAACATCGGTTAGCCTGTGTCATTTTCCAGCTGACATTTTAGCCCCAATTCACCTACCACCACCTATTTATCCTACTTGTGTTGTATTTTGTGTCACTTACAAAAAGTAGTCTTACCACGTTAGTACCTGTTCACATGGTATCGACGTGTCATCGCAAGAAAGCCCTCATATTCCATGCCAATTTGTCAACCACTCCCACCTAGCCCTTCACCACCTTCCATTTTATCACCCACCATGGATCCTATCCAACCTATCTCTATTACTACCAGAGATGAGGAGTTCACATGACTCCTTGACCAAAATCCTACCACCTTGTAGTTTTACCTTTCCCACTCATCCACTTGAGATGCCTCTGGGGTCAGATTGATATATGATATGACATGCCCATATCTATCCCCCCCCGACTCTCACTCCTACTCCTGCATCCAGCCCCCATCTGCCCCACGCTTGCCCGCATCTACCTTACCCCCAGTCATTTCACAGCTAGGCCCTATACCCTGCTATGACGTACCACATCTGCTACATCCATTGTACCCACCACATCCACTATACCTTCACCAACCACCCAGAATACAACCTCATCCCCTATTGTCTCTCATATACCCATAGCTACACTACCACCCCGGTGTCGGTGACCCCTACCCCTTTTCAAAATGTCATCCTTTCTATTCCACAATCTTTAGCCCCCATTGCCACTAGGGTCACCATGACCCTTCCACCTCCATATATGTACTATCAAGCTAGCCTCTTGTTTCATCTATTATTCACTCTGGGTATGTACCCCTATTTCACTACCTTCTTCTCAATCTACCTACATGGCAGCACCATATACTGGAATGCCACCCTTGTTATATGCCCAACACCAACCCTCTTATGCTATAGGAGGCACCCATCCATCACAACCTACCAATGACCTAATCAAGTTAATGATGGACAAGATGCAGACATTGGAGGCATCGGTTTTTTAGCTCCACAACACTCTCACCTATGATGAGATTTGTAATGAGCCTATCCACCCATCCATTCCTATTCGTCCATACCCCATGCATTGGGAAATGCCTAAATTCAACCGTTTCAATAGCAAGGAAGACCCACAACAACATTTGTGGTCTTTCAAACATGGGTGCTACCTAATCACCCATGATGATGCTTTGCTCTTGAGGACCTTTCCCATGTCTCTGACTAGACCTGCGTTAGATTGGTATAGTGGGTTACCTAGACACTCTATATTTTCATTTAATCAGTAGCCCAAGCCTTCTTGGATCACTTCTCCATCAATATCATTAAGAAGGTTACCATGACTGACCTATACTCCATGCATTAGTATGATGATGAATCTATCATAGATTTTTTTGTTGCTGGTGTAGCCGATCAATCAACTCACATTCCAACTACCACAAACCAAACTCATCAAGCTCTTCACATGGGCTTGTGCTAGACATATCTCACCAACCCTGTAGGTCCAAACTTTCCAAACCTTGATGAAGCATTCACCATGGCATGAAAGCTAGAGATTCGGGCCATCGAAGAGAAGAAAATCCAATTACGTAATAAGAATTCGACATTCAAGTCGAATGATACCTCTTCTTCTTCCAAACCACAAAACAATTATTCAAAGGCCAAGGGGACCACTAATGCATAGTGGTACTTAAAGCTGCCCATCTCATCCATCAAATCAAGCTAGCCCCTCATCTAATCTCTCACCCATTCAGACTTTTCAATTCAGATGGGAACAATGGAAATATACCCCAATTGGGGAACCTTATTCTTCTGTCTTAGAAAAGCTCATCAAAGTTGGGGCCATCACCCTTCCTCCTATAAAACCACACACTAGTTTTGACCCTGCTCACCCCACACCCGCATGGTATAAAGAACATGACTTCTGTAACTATCATCGAGTAAAGGGTCATAGTGATGGAAATTGCATC
This sequence comes from Taxus wallichiana var. yunnanensis, assembly GCA_018340775.1. Taxonomy (NCBI): domain Eukaryota; kingdom Viridiplantae; phylum Streptophyta; class Pinopsida; order Cupressales; family Taxaceae; genus Taxus; species Taxus wallichiana. The sequence continues at coordinate 74,646,856 of CM031239.1, forward strand.
ACTTTCAAAAACATTGTCCAAGAAATGCTCGAGAAAGGTGAGTTAACCATGGATAATCCTAATGCACCTGCCAATCAAAACCTACACATATTCAAGAAACCTTTCCTAATCATGCCCCTTCATCTGATCAAACCGGAGAAACCTCAACTCATGATAGCCATACCCGCGAGGTCCACGCTATTTTCAAGCGATGCACCCATTGCTTCCCAATTACCACATATTCCTTCCATAGAGGAAATTCTAGCCCAAAGTCCTCCTTCTACATTGAACCCACCTCACCTATTCCTCCACCCACAGAGGAACACCTTTCACCTCCTTCCTCACCCATGGAGGAGCCTTCCACTAATATCGAGGCTATTTCACCTTTGGCTTCTCCACCTAGAGAGAACCGTCACCCATAATACTTCTTTAGTCCATGGAGGATACTTGTTTATCTCCTCCACCCACAGAGGAGCACCCATCATCTCCTCCACCTATAGAGGAGCACCCATTTTCTCCTCCACCTATCAAGGATCTAGTAGAGATACCTTTTCCTCTAGGTGACCATTCTCCATCAGCTACCCAAGATCCCTGCAGACCTACTTTTTCTCTCTCTCTTACCCACAGAAGCCGAAGCTAAAATTCCCCATCTCTAAGACACATTTTACGAGAATTTCCATTAGGTCCTCATCAACCTCACCTACAGACATGTCATTCTCATGTTTAGCCGATCGCTTAGATTATGTGGATAGAGCCTTACTGTGGGGGCGTCTTCTGCTTCCTGTCTCAACACAAATGCAGATGTCACTTGCTGACACTTCCACTATCTACCCAAAGATATTTCAACCAATCAAACCAAACACAACCACCTCTATCACAACTTCTTCCATGACACCCATCACAGCTCAACATACACCCTCACCCATAACCCAACATACATCTAAATCCAAACCCACACCTACATCATCTTCCTCGACTAAACCTATTACTACCTTAGGGGTCACCCCAACCACCAACCTTACTCATCCACCTATCAAACTAGATTTAGCTACATCCTCCACAGTCAACACCCAACCTACTCCAAACACCCAAAAAGAACCAAACCCATAGAACTCACACCCCATTGCGCCAATCATACCTTCATCACTTTCACCTTTTTCCATCCATCTTAGGACCTCAACCTCCCAACATGGTTAAGAAACCTCCACCCATCAATAAACCAAAAACACAACAGCCCATTCCTTCCTCACAAACCTCTAACATACCCAAGCACCCGACATGACTTACACCCCACACCGCAACATCTTTACCACCCATACCTCCAATACCCTCAACAACTTCTTCACTACCCACTACACTTCAGTCTCTGTCCCTCACACCCCCACACACGATCCACATCATCTACCTTCACAACACCTCCGTTATCCCCTGGGTAACTCACCCTCTTCCCCATCCACTTTTCCCTCTAGATCTCATACACCCATATCACCTTTACCCAAGAAGGTGCAACCCAAAGACAAAAATCCGCTACCCTCCAATAAGGTAGTCAAAACAACCATACACCCTCCTCCCATTCATCTACCATACCCCTACCCAAGAAAACATGACCAACACCCAAGACTACTCCAAGCACCCAAAACCATAGCTCGACCCACTCCCCCTCCTGCAAAGACCATTCCTCAACAATCAGCCACACCTATGCCCAAACCCACTTTCACTTCCCATTATGACCCACTAGCAGGGTCCTATGCCAAAATCTTAACCAACCTCCTTGAGACTTTTATCATCACATTACCACCACTCAGACCTTATGACCCCCTCAAACCCAAGCCAAAAGGGTTTGATGACACTAAAATTTGTGCCTACCATTGTGTGCCAGGGCATGATGTGGAGAACTGCAAGGCTTTGAAAACCATCCTTATCTAGTTATGTCCTCCTGAAGAAAACTTTGATGATGATGACCTTGATGAGGACCCCATTTCACCAACACCCATTCCCCATCCTTCCCTCACTACCTACTCAACAACCATGACCTCCACCCTCAACTCTTAGAGCCACCCCCAAGATTTGAAATTAACATGGTTCACATCAGAGAACTTGCCACACCATCACCTAAATGTCATTGTGCCCAACTCACTTCACAAGGATTTTCTCCCCGGTAGGTTTTTTCCCATCATGTCATTATACCACTCATCCTACACCTTCTCCATTTACCAACTCCCCTCAAATCAACATGATCCACATTACTACCCATGCTCAGAGAGACAAAGGAAAGGAAAAGGCAACTGACTCACCAACCAATCCTATACCCAACATACCATCTACACCCACACCTAAAATTACTATCCATGGCCCCACATATCCTATTTCTAATGGGGTCACACATCACACAATGCTCAAACAACTACACCAATCCCCCTCAAAATGTCCTTATATGACCTCATCCAAACCTCAGAATCCCATCATCAAGCTCTCATGGAGGTCCTTGCAATCTATTGAGGTTTTACCCAATGACCCTACACCCGTAGCCTCCATTATCACACCCCATCATGTAGCCTCTCTCACCAAATTTCCACCTTTATCCACACCTCACCCTACTCACCAAGTAGCCTCCCTTAGCTTCTCAGAGGAAGAGATCACACCACACCAAACCGATGACCCTAGACCCAACTCTCTTCATCTCTATCCACATCGATGATATATGTGTATGATGTGTAATGATCGATGGGGTGCTAGCATTAACATCATTTCATCCCATGCATTCACTCAAATGTGCATACCTGACAATTACATGCATAAACATCCTGTCATGTTGCATTCATTCAATGATGCTATCACCTCTACACTAGGCACCATCATCCTCCACATTTCGTGGGCCCCCACACTATTCCAGAGTTATTTTACATCTTGGAGGGGGAATTTCAATATAACTGTTGCTTGGAAGACCCTGGATTCATGTCATGGGTTGTGTTCCTTCCACTTTGCATCATTGTGTAAAGTTTGAGCATGAAGGACACACCTATACTATTCCAGCTGATCCATCACCTTTTAAAACATGCAACATGCTTTACCGACCCAATGACATGCTTATACCCATTAAGGCATCTACCTCCATGACCACTACCACTTCACCTACACCTCCACTTACCAAAGATAGCCGCTACCTCAACCACACATACCTCCTCCATTCCTACCACCGCCACAACCTCCACGCCAACATCACCTCCCAATCCATTAGCTCCACCTCCACATCGACCTTCGACACATCATCTATTCCAGCTACCCACATACCAACCACCGATCCCTTGGAAGGCATTTTTCAATGCCTCACTGGGGGAGTATCACCTATATAGTGTCAACACATTCCTTACTCCACAAGAGTATGGAAGTCTTCACCAACATCCTCGCTATGATCACCACATAGGAGAATGCCTCCTTTATGGTCCTCCTCACCTTCGTACTAGTCTCACCTATGGGGGACTTGATACTACCACTTACACACCCAAACCACCATCACAAACCCACCCATTTTCGTTGACTTCCAGTCTCTCACCAATCACCATTTTTCACCCACACCTTCCTACACCGATGTGCGTGGAAGGGTTTTGGTTTTGGATTTTATGAGCAAGGCCACCATATTGTTATTCCATGTACTACCCACAAACATAAATGACCGTAGTGGTATCGGCTTTTGTTGAACCACCTACCAAGCAAAGCCCGCATTAACTCATCGAGGACATCAAGCCCTTCTCCACCCTCTTCTCTTCCCGCCTCCACCTTCATCACCACCTTCACGATGAGAGTCGATGGATCCAGAATCCATCCCTCCTAATTTTTTTTTTCATAAACACCATTTCCTTGGGGCCTCTGACTTATCAATGTGAGGGTGAGGCTCCTTCCTCTCTTCCCTTCCTAGTATCCTGAAATGATCGATGATGATACACCTTCAATTAATGTCATTCAATGTAGGATGATGAATCTATACTCACCTACCTGGTGAAGAAGACTCATATATTCATCGGTCATTACCCTCTGAGACACAAACCATGTTGAATGAATCGACTATCGAGATCAACATTCATACTCAGGATGACCCACACATCCTAAAGATTGGTCAATCTTTAGATGTTCTTTGAACAGGAAGCCATCACTTCTTTTCTCAAAGATCATAACCATGCTTTCACTTGGTCTTTATAGACATGCCCCGGTATTGACCCACCATAGTGGTCCACAATATCATAACCATTCCCGATGCCAAACCCATCAAACAAAAACTGAGGAAAATGCACCCTCGCATTGCCCTTCTCATCAAAGAAGAACTTCAACCTTCTTCTTTCCATTTCCTTCATATTACCCATTGATTATCCTCATTGGATTTCTAACATTGTCCCTATCACTAAGGTGACAGGGGACTCACATTTGCATAGATTTCATGACCTCAACCTAGCCTTGCCCAAAAGATGACTTCCTCTACCTAGTATTGACCAACTGGTTGACCTTACCGCTGGTCACGAGATGCTATCACTCATGGATGGCTTCTCGGGTTATAACCAAATCTTTCTTTGCCCTAGAGGATCAACACAAAACCACATTCATCACCCCTTGGGGGACCTTTCTATCGAGTCATGCCATTTGGCCTTAAAAATGTTGGTGCCACATATCAGTGGGCTATGACTTATATCTTCCATGACATCATGCATCGTATATTGGAAGATTATGTGGATGATCTCCTGGCCAAATCTAAATGCCACTCCGAGCACCTCACCATCCTCAAAACCATTTTTGACCACCTCATTAAATATTGTGTTCACCTTCAGCCCTAAGAAGTGTGTCTTCGTGGTTCTCTCAGGAAAGCTCTGGGATTTATCATTTCCTACGTGGTATAGAAGTTGACCCTACTAAAGTCAAGGCCATTCTAGAAATGCCTCCACCCACTAACCTTAGACAACTCCGTAGCCTGCAAGGTAAGTTGTAGTCTATTCACCATTTCATTTCACAATTATCTGATCGGTGTCAACCATTTCATCATCTTCTCAAGAAGGATGTCTCCTTTAAATGGGATGATGACTACCACAAATATTTTGAGGCCTTAAAACAATACCTTCTCCAACCACCCATACTCATTCCACCTAAAGATGATCAACCCTTCTACCTATACATCTCAGCTACCGATCACTCCTTGGGGGCCATGCTCACTCATCATGATGAACAACACAGGGAGAAGGTGGTTTATTACATAAGCCATACTCTTTTGGACTATGAAACCCGATACACCCATCCCAAAAAAAACTTTTCTTAGCCTTAGTTTTCATTGCCACAAAACTCCGCCATTACCTACTCAACCACAAAACCTATGTTGTGACCAACACCGACCCCTTACACTTCATGTATGCCAAACCTTATCAAAATCAAGCATGTGCACATGTTGGCTTATGCTTTTAGCTGACCGACCTCGAATTCATTCATCAAAATTCCATCAAGGGCCAAGCTATCACCAACCAATTGGCCGATGCACCTATTTTCGGGATCAACCCTCTAATTTTGACTTTCCAGATGAGTCAATTGCTACCCTTTCCCTGGATGAACCCGCTTACCAAATGACACTCTTCTTCGATGGTTCCAAGTGTCAGCATGGGGGTGGGGCTGGTGTTATCCTCATTCCACTTGATGGTGAACCCATGCCTTTGTCTTTCAAACTTGATTTTGATTGTACAAACAATATTCCGAATACGAAGCACTCGTATTAGGTCTCCAAGCCACCTACGCCCTAGATGTCAAATCAATCAACATCTTTGGTGATTCTCAATTGGTTATAAACCAAGTCAATGGTATATACCAATGTCGTAATGAGATACTTCAAAAGTATAAACATCATGTAGACATACTTTTGACCACCTTTGACCATTACGCCCTTCAAACCATCCCCTGTTCAACCAACAAATTTGTAGATACCATGGCCTTGCTTGGCTTCTCAAATACCCACTTCACCTACCGATTCTAAAATCTTTGTCACCATACAATGACTCCAATCACCCTCTTATTTACCTCATGACATTTACTCCATCGAACCATCACCCCAGACCCGAGTGACCTTTGGTATAAAATAATACTCTATCTTTCTCTCTCCATCTTACCTCCTGATCTCACCCGTAATGGACAATGTGCCTTCCTTAAAAAGGTCTCTCATTACGTCATCATGGGGGCCTCCTTTATAAGTGTGGCTTTGATGGTATTCTCTTACGATGCCTCACGAGTTCTGAAATTCCTTATACCATTAAGGAAGTTCATGATGGCATATGTGGAGGTCACTTCAAGTGGCCTTGTTGTTGCTAAGTGTATTCTTCACCTAGGCTATTACTGGCCGACCCTTAACCATGATTGTTGTGACTACGTCAAACATTGTGTAAAATTCCAACAACATGCCAACCTTCATCATACACCCAATCATGCCTTATAGGTCACCCGTGACCTTTGGCCCTTCTCTCAATGGGGTTTGGATCTTGTCAGAGAGATCAACCCCCATTCTTCCCAATGCCATCAATGGATCATCACGCTACCGAATACTACACAAAATGGGTTGAAGCCATACCACTCATCTCCATGAAAGCTGAGAAAATATGTGAGTTCATCAATCATCACATCATTTTTCACTTTGGTGTTCCTCATCGCCTCATCACTGATAATGGAAAACAATTCAAAAATAAAACATTGTGAAAACTTTTTGATGCCTTTGAAGCATTCAAGCCTAAGTTTCTCATCACCTTATTACCCAAACCAATGGCCAAGAATCCACTAACAAAACCTTAAACAAAATTCTCATGAAAGTGGTTAATGATACTGGGAAGGACTGGCATACGCACATTCCTTTTTCCCTATGGGCATACCGCACTAGTATCCATACTTCCACTGCTGCCACACCATTTTCTCTGGTCTATGGTATAGAGGTTGTTCTACCTCTCGAAGTCTAGATTCCCTCACTCCACATTTCTCTCCATGACATGCTCAATGATGATGAATTTTTGTTAGACCATTTAGCACAACTTGAGTTATTAGATGAACATCATCTTAACGCTCTTGACCACCTTCAAGTTTACCAAAAATGTATCAAACGTGCCTATGAAAATGTGTCCATGAATGAACCTTCCAAGTTGGTGACCTTGTCTGAAAGAAAATCAACATGTAACCAAAGTAGAAAAAAAAGTAAATGGGAAAATTTTCTCCTAATTGGCTTGGACCATACATTGTGACCCATACTTATGGATCAGGTGCTTATCATTTATCTTCACTCGATGGTAAACCCAAACCTGAGCCCCTTAATGCCTTGCATCTTCGACCATTCTATTATTGAATTTTAGTCCTACCTCACCTTTTTCCTCTTTTCATGCTCATCCCTTGAGTGCTATCCACTTCTTACACCTCACCAATGATTAAACAAGAATCATGTGTGTATCCATCACTTTTTATCTTCTCTTAAATATGTGTACCATGGCGCTGCACATAGCATGATTCTCATGGATACTTTTTTCATCTACCTTTAGATGAGATCCCATGGTCATTTCACCCTGCTTTCTAAACAAGAATCATATTCTTCACCTTGGTCTTGTCCATGACTTCAAAATCCCTCACATGGGATCCAACTCCTTGAGTCAAACTTCTAATAAAAAGATGACTCCCTCAAAAGGACATCTTCCTCTCTGGCAATCACGCTGCTATAAATAGACTACTCCCTCGAAGGACAACTATGTAAAGCTCTTTAAAAAAAAAAAAAAAAAAAAAAGTGAGAGAAATCAAGCTCCCGCATCGATCACTTCACGAAGACCTCAAGGAGTTAATTTCCTCATCCCATATAGACTTCCCACATCGATCAGTCTATCTCAAATATCAGTCAACACAGAAAGCCTTTTAGTCATGGACTTGCCCATTGTGACCTTGGATCTCTTGCCCAAAGAGCATGCTACCTCATACCATATAAAAATTAACCACCTTTCACCCCTCTCACCATTCACACTCCCATTTCCTACCACCTCAAGGGACCTCTTGGAAACCATGACATTTGGTGATCATGTGACTACTTTTCACCCTTAGAACAATCAATCATGCAATGTCTTTAGGGTCTCATGTTCATCACCTCCTCCAAGGTATGACCTACTCGGTATGATCCTAACCAATCAGGTGGCTTTCTTGCCCCCTCTTATCTTTTAACCTTCTTTATTATGTATTGATTACCTTATACAAGACTTGGTCCTCGACGCTTACCTTTGGGGTAATCTTCTTCTTCTACCACAATCAAAATCACCTATACCAAGTTGCCCACAACTCACCCACACCTAACAGACCTAAACCCAAATCATGCCTAAAACCTACCAACTCATTTTCATACCTCCTCATATTCTTCCCTAGCTTATGGGAGAACTACATCGGCCTGAGGTCCCTTTTCACCGGGACTATGTAGGTAGCACTCCGAGGGCATGGGGCCCTTGGAGGTTAGCTCGGCCACTCTCTACCCTAACCAATTCATCTTTCATCTTCCTAAATTACATTCTACCCCACTTAGTTTCCTTTTTATGTCAAAAATTGGAAATTAAACCAAACAAACAACAAGTTGCTTAACATTTTTATCATCATCACAACATACATTTATTATGACTACCATTTCTCTACCATCATCATGCATGTATTATAAAGCATCTTAAACATGACCCATATCATCATTCATTGCACAAATTAATGAATCACAACTTCAACCAATTTAAACTCAACCATACCTATGACCTAACTCAACCATGCCTATTACCTAACTCAACCATGCCTATGACCTAACTGACATGCCTAAACCTACTCAACCATGCCTAAACCTAACTCAATCCATGCCTAAACAAACTCAATCCATGCCTAAACCTAACTAACTCAATCCACCATGCCATGACCTAACCAACCCCTGACTGATCCATGCCATGACCTAACGACTCCATCCATGCCTAAACTCGACTAACGATCCATGCCTATGACCTAACTCATCCATGCCCAACTCGACTTCGATGCCTATGACTCAATCCATGCCTAAACCAACCTGACTCAATCCATGCCTAAACCAACCTGACTCCATCATGCCTCACTCACCTAGTTTCCATCCATATCACAAAAAAAATTAAAATTCTCATAAAACACCAACAAATCAAGAATCTCATCCATCTCATCATATAAACAAATATGTGTGTCTCAATACAATATACATGGATATCCAATCATGTACAAAAAAATCAAAATCATCATCGCATACAGCCGATACTCAATACAAAATCATCATCACACGCAGGCCGATATCATATACAATAAAACAATAAAACAATACAAAATCTCTTCAAAACACGTAGGCCAGTATCAAAAAATAATAAAAAAAAATACATCCTCTCTGCACTTTACACAGCATGGTATATATGAAAAAATATAACAACTCTCAACACAGCAGCAAAGCAGTATATATCAAAATCAAAACTATGTCAAAATCGGGAGCCATATATCAGGCATCATCTCTGGTGGACATCCTCCATATCTATATCACCTATCCCCTCTACCTCCTCGGCCCCTGTCTGATGACCTGCTAACATCTCCCCACCCATCATAGGTGGTGGTTGGGTCCCTGCTAGTGCATCAACTAGAACTAGCCTCTGAGAACTGGTGGCCTCACCCTGACCATGTCTTGGGGCGATCGATGGCCCCCTCGTCTCTCACGCTATGGTGTGTGATCTGGTCCTCTCGCTAGAGGCCTGCATGCTATGCCCTATACTTGGCATATGATAAAAATCTATCCCTACCACCATCAGCTGGTCCTGATAGTACCTGGCCTCCTCTCTCACCTCCCGTAACCTAGATATGGGCACTATCTTGTGGTGGCCCCATCGGCCTCCTCGACCCCTACTACCTCCTGTGGGACCCTGTCCCACCCCCCCGCTATGAACGGGACCCTATCCTGGTGCTGTGTGGTGGCCATCATGGCCCCCCCCCCTATGCCTGTATCTAGGCCTGTAAAGCCCCAATATGTGCTCTGTGTTGCATGGCCAACTGGCCCTGCAACCCTGTCACCTATGTGCCTGTAGGGAAGCCACCGACCATCATCCCCATCTCCATCTCCATCCCCACCCTGGGCCATCTGGGCCTAAAGACTAGCCACCTATACATGTAACTCTGGCCACCTCCACCTCTGAGCTGGCAAGTTGTCCCTGCACCATACCCAACTAGGTAATCAAGGTCACCACCTACCCCTGTAGGGCATCCCTCTACACCGTGATGGTGGCTAAATCTGGCTGCCCTAGCCTGGGTGGTACTACTCATAAATGAGCCACCCACCACTATTTGTATCTATCTGTAACCCCGACATCATCAATCCAGCCGGTCTACCACCTACTCCTCCTACCCTGTGGGCACTGTCGGCTGTGGTAGAGGCAATGGCCTCTCCACGTCATCTCTCCTATACTATGGGAAGGGTGGAGGTATGTCCTGTGGTAGTCCAAACTACCATCTAACCCTATCCACTGGGATCATCTCGTGCTCCCCAGCATGGTGCCCCACTATCCATCTCAACAACTGAAGACCATCTAACTCATCATGCATCCACCTAAATGAGGGATAACCCACATATGGTCTCCATATGATGTCCACTCTGAAAACCCCTCCAATAAACACTGTAATAGGCTACATCATGTGTAGCCCCTATCTGATCACCACTCTCCAATCACAGGTACCCATCACCTATACCCCACCCACACCAACCAATCTGGAATGGAAATGCATCTGCTCGGGGCATACCCTACTGGCCACACACAAACTATGTGCTCATAGGCCCAACAAGTGTAGTAAAAATGTGCAACACAAGCTAAACTACTGTGCAGATGCCCATATGCCCACAACTCTCTATATAGCTACACCAGGAATGTTGGTGCCCAGAAAAGTGGGTCTGATCTATCACCATGTCATGTAGTACCCCCATCAATGAGTGGGGAAATCTCCCTTCCTCTACATCCGGCAAAGTGAAAACAACACACTACCTCCATCAATAAAACAACGAGCCTCATCTCCTCTGGATGGGCTGTGCTGATACATCCCTCCATAACTCTAGATTGGCACTATGGAATGTCATGTCTACCAGTCCCTCTCCAAACACTATCAACATCAACTCCTCTCGAGGCCTTGAGGAGATCGAATACACTACATCCCAGTATCGGTAGCCGCAGGATCCTAAACACATCCTCCTCCAGTGGTGACTATCATCTCACCCATCGGTAGGTGGAATGTGTTGGTCACTGAATCCCATCTATCGATGAGAGTGACCATCAGACTCAGCTACCAGACCACATGCCGATAGCACTGCAGACCCCACTCAGGCCCACCTCCTCCACATGCTACCACTCCTCAACCATCGCCATGCCTCGCACTCTCAAGAGCAAGGGTGGCACCCTATCTCTCATCCACAGCTGATCTCCCCGCATCCAATACAAACAAACATCAAATTAATCCACCTTCATCATACCCATACTCACCCACTATCATTTCCCCATACCCATTTTTCCCCCACCTACTCTAGGTTTTTTTTCAACAACACACCCTATTCTACCCTTCCCTATCTCACCCACTCGACCTAGGGCCCTTTTGGCCCCTTTTTTTTCTCCAAAACCCGACCGTGTGCCCAATTATCTCTAACCAACCCCGGTTTCCCTAAACCCTAAAAAGCATCGGTCACTTGTTTCATGACCGATACGGTTTGACCCTACCGACGCTCGGCTAACCGACCGACGATGCACTCACCATCATCATGGTGAAAATACCATGACCCCAAACCCTCCATTCAAAAAAAATCCCCCTTTCCCTCTCTTCTACCCACCCATCCTCACCTAACCTCTCCTAACCCCTCCCCCCCCTATTCACCCACTTACCTCTCTCCCCACTCCTATTCTACCCAATTTACCCTCCCACATTTCAAATTTCATTTTTTCCCCCCCCACCCAAAAAAAAACCCAATTTTTCAAACCCCAACTTATCACCTAATCTATCTACCAAAACACAACATGGGTTTGATTCTTACCTCATCATGCTGCCATCACCGTGGTGGCATGTCTGGCCACTGCACCGGTGGCCCGCCCGATCCCTCTCGGCCTCTCGCCATCACCAATCACTAACCCATGCCTCCAACCAATCAAATCACACAATCTGATCCCATGGACCCACCTCTCAACTACCAATCACCCACCATTTGGCTCACCAACTCAACTCTCATTCCATCTAGACACTTTCCCTTTTTCTCTCTCTCTCTCTCTTGTGTCATTTTCCCAATTCACAAGAAGACAAATGATTTGCAAAAAAATGTGGATTTTTCATTTTTATAACATCCCCGACCTAACCGATGCCGGTTTTACCTTCACCGACATCGGTCATGTGCCCTACCTTACCATGGTCGGTTACCCTATACCGGCATCGGTTACCCTTGACCGGCATCGGTCACACTCTCTCTTCCACATTGCCCCAATTTTTCACCCTATTACCCCCCATCACTCTTTTTTCCCTCACCCAACATTTACCCTGACCATTCACCTCACCCTCCTGACCTCATCATTTACTACCTAACCTCATCCTCATTTGGGGACTCATTATTTTACCCATACCTCGGCCCTACCCATGTCGTGACCTAGATTTTTGGACTGGAACATCGCTAGTGACCTTTGACCTCATGTGTTTGCTATACCTTGTGGCACTATTACCTATGTTGATTGACCTAATGACCTTACCTTGCCTCTTTCCATGACCATTTATCCTGACCCTACCTTTGGTGTACTGAACACACCTAAACGTTTCCTACACCTGACCTACGTCATGTTTCCTGACCATATCCTATACCTTGGATACCGAAATCACTTCAACCTTGTTTGGATAAACCTATCGACCTTAGACAATGTAGAGTTTTTCCTCTCTTCAACTGGTACCATGTTGTAGTTTATATGTGTGTGTGTGTTTGATTATTACTACCTTTGACCCTGACCCATTACCTAGATTACCCGAGTGGACCTTTTTCCTTTTTTTCCCCCATTACCCACCTTCCTCTTCATCACATTCACCTTTTATCAAACCACTCACCGATTCTTCCTTCTACCTCATCAATTCTTGGTTTGAGGGGGATCACCTTCACCCACACATGGGGCAACCACATCTTTATTTTTTTTTTGTCGCTTACCAATACAAGCTACAAAAAAAGGGGCAAAATGTAGACACTAAAATTAGGTCACACTCTCCCTTGGTCCCCTCATAAATAAATACCTTGAACACATCCACCTAGCCATGCCCCCCTTCACCCCACTATAATATTAATTTAATTATTTAAATTAAATTAATTCATTATCCTCACAATATTTATTATTTAAATATCCTAATTGGGATAATGCCCACATATCCACCTCACCTAGACACCTCATCTAGCCACCTCACCCTAAGACCTATTCTTAGTAAGTTGCCATAACTAACTAAGACCTACCCAAACCCTAAAAATCAATGCCTACATTCCCTCTAACCACATTCCCACATGTTAGAAGGAAGCTTCCAGTCTAATCCGTGGAGAAAATGAAAACGAGATCCTAGAAAATCAAGGGGATCTACCTAGTTTAGTAAACCTAGGAAATCCCACCCTAACCCTAACCGATGCCGGTTACCCTTAACCACCACCGGTTAAGCTAGAACCACCATCGGTTACCATTTAACTCCCAAAACAACCTTATTTTGAGGTTGGCACATTTTGAGAGAGGAGAGAGAGAGAGAGACATCTTTTGAGAACAAGTGATGAAACCAGAGCTGCATGCAAGCAAAACCAACATCCGTACAAGCATCAGAACACCCATAGCCAAGTACTCAAAGCAATCACATAGCCACCTGCCTTCATGGGAGCATCCGGGAAGCGCCAACACTACACCAAGTTCATTTGATCACCCACCATTACCAACTAGGCATCAAGCTCATAAATAGTAAGTTTGTTAACCTGCATTGGTTCCTTGTCATTTGAGCAGATCCTTTTACATTTGTTATTAGTTTCTACTTTCATTTCCATTCCCACCATTTTACCTCCATGCAAAACTTGACCATCCTTTTTCCCACACCCTTACACTACCCATACCTAGATTTCTATCATTCCTGTGCATATTCAGATCCATACGAATCTCGCCATTTCCCTTCCACCTTCATCTAATCCCTAGATCTATCACCCAACCAAGTTTTATTGAGTTTCTATACCCGACCATACCGATGCCGGTCACCCATAACCATCACTAGTTAACCTAAACCGACGTCGGTCTCTGTGTCTTTTACCAAAAACCCAGATCAGAGCCTAAAACCACCACCAAATACCCTAAACTACCAAAATCTGACCCTGACCAATAACAATATCCTGACAGTGACCTTGACCTTCAGATTCAATCATAGCCTAGCCTGTTGTGAATGAATTTTCTTATTGTAGATGAATGAGATACCTAAATCATTTTAACTATAGTAGGATTTACTTTATTACCAGCATTAAGTTGTTTTAAACAGTGGATTGACAACCATCTAGGAAGTATCACACTTCCCGGATCTAGCACATGCTAGGCAGTCCACTGCATATATTGTTTAACTTTTATTCGTATTTTATTTTGACATGGGTAGGGAATATGTTGGAAAAGGTGAATTAATAAAATTAGAGGTCACACCTATTTTTGTGTTAGCACCAATAGTAATAAAATAAAAATATTAAAGAAAATAATATATTGATATCCATGAAAATTATTTAATAAGAACATAATTCTATCATACCCTCCAAATGGAGAGCAAGGAGGAATTTAAAATGAGAATGGACAAGAAGTTGATGGGAGGAAGATTCCACATGTGGACGCAGATGGTAGAGAAAATATTCTAGTGGTAGGTAAGGATGGCTCCTTTCCTACAAATCCCATAAAAATGGGGCCCCTAAGGCTCCCTTTAGGTGGGTGAGGATTTTTAAGTCTAGGAATGATCATGGAGTGGGGGTTATCCCTCAACCCAACATGGATGATTTAGGTATGTTTCTTGAGATCCCCGATATAATTGTGGAAAAAAATGTTGGTAATATGAAGAATTCCTTGATTGGGAAACTAGTTGGAGGTCACCCAAATATAGTTTCAATAAGAGATTAGTATCATTAGAGATGGAAAATGAGATGGGACTTGGAAGTTTCGCCCTACCGAATGGATTATTCCTATTTAACTTCAACAATTTTGAGGATCCCCAAAGGGTATTGAATGAAGGGCCATGGTTTCTAGGCCATTTGGGTTTGTTCCTAAGGAAATGGTCTCCCTTGTTTAACCCTGACAAGGAAAACATCAACCAGTTCCCCATTTAGGTGTGCTTCCCTAGTTTACCCATGGAAATGTGAGATATTAATTTTATTAAAGGGATTGTAGGTACCCTGGGTACCTTTGTCTTAGTATATAATGATACCTTGAACAAAACCAAGATGGTTTGTGCCATATTATATACATTTATTCTCTCATGGGAACATTAGTACTTAAAACTATTGTCCATAAATCCAAGATAGGAAAATGGAGAAAGAATATTGAATTTGAAAGCTACCCACAAAAGTGTGATAAATACCAAGCCTAAGGCCATACTAAATAGCAATGAAAATTTAAAGTCTCTATGGCCTATAAAGAAGTATCCAAATCTAATAGAAACATAGGTAAAGGTAAGGGTGCCGAATCCCAAGCCATGAACCCCAAGATTGCGTAAATATTTTCTCAAACAAAGGGATTTTGATCAACAAAAAGTCAGGAATGGAGAAACTTTTGGATCATCCTAATAATAGTAGGAAGGAAGGAGTAAACTAATCTAATAGTTCACCATCCATAGATGTTGAAGGATTTGTTGAATTCATATCCAAAAAAATATAAAAAAGGAACTATCAGAGCCACACTTTCAACCAGCTAAGGCCCACATTCAGATAGAAAAATTTAAGGTTTCAAAAAATTTGGAACCCTTAATACATAAGGGGGCGGAGAAAGAAAACAATTTGAGCATTTTGAGAAGAGAAAATATGGAGGTAAATGATGTAGAAATAGAGTAAGGACCAATTTCCAATATTTTTAAAACCTTCTTGATTTTGAAGAAGTTAAATTCTAAGGGAGATGAAATAGGGGAGGATATGGAATCCAATAAAATCAATATATCATTCTAAATGTGATATCACCTATAGAAAAATCACAACAGAGATCCGAACATGTGTCTATGGAGGGATCAAATTTGTACATAGGAAAGAAAATCATTTCAACTTATGGTTTTCACACACATGGAAAGGTAGATGAATCGAGAAAAATCCCAACCAACTCCAGAGAAGAAAACATGATCGGGAAGGCCAAATAGGTAAGCTTCTCGAAGAAATAACAACCGAGAAGGATATAGATGATAATACTCAATCTAACATTGATCTAAGGAATTTTATAAGACCTAAGAATCAAGTTTCCAAATGAATGTTATCTCTGGAAAATTAGGAGTTTAAACAATCCCACCAAATATAGAGTAATAAAGGACTTAAGATTGAAACATAAGGGATGTCCTGGTCTTTTAGGATACCAAAATTAATGAATATTAGTTCATGTTGATTAAAAATAGTTTGGAGTAAGGTGATTTTTAGTGGCTTTTAGTTCTTATGGAGCCTCTAGTGGTCTTACCATCATGTAGGATCCTGAAAGGTTTAAAGGTACAAATATTTTGAGAAAGGATAATCATATAGCTATTATGTTCCAATATTTCAAATCTAAATATTTATTTGTGTTGTCTAATATCTATGCTCCTAATCATAAAGGGGATTATTTTTTTCTAAAATGGCTTTTCTAATTTTCATAAAATTATTTGAAGATGAATGGATTGAAATTGGGGATTTCAACACTCCACTAATGTCGGGTGAAAAGAAGGGGGAAATGTTGAATTAAATGAAAGTATGGAGGCCTTACAATATTTCATTACCTCCAACAACCTCATGGACATTGATTTGAAAGGGGGAAAATATACTTGGTCAAACCAAATAATGGAGGATTAGCTTATTCAAGTAAAGTTAGATAGAGCTTTAACTACTTGGGGATGGCTTAAACAAGAGGCTTGTTTTTTCCCTTCCAAGAATAGGATTAGACCACAAACCCATCCTATTTATGGTAAAAGATAATGAAAGAAGAAGAATCCCTTTTAGATTTGAAAAAATGTGGCTCTAACATGAGAATATCAAAGACTTAGTTAAGGAATGGTGGGGCATTAAGATTTAAGGAACAACTATGTTCAGAGTCACCAAAAATATTGATAATGTCAAGAATCAACTCAAGGGATGGAATAAATCTTGTTTTAGGAACATCTTTGAATCCAAAATCTCACTTGAACAAGAATTATCTGCTCTTCAAATATCCATGGAAGAGGAAAATGAGGAAAATTTAGCTGAAAATCAAATCAAAGAGAAAAATATTTTATCTGAGTATCAAAATATATTGGCCAAGGAAGAAACCTTTTGGAAATAAAAATCGAGGATTCAATGGCTAAATGAAGGGGATAAGAACACTAAGTTTTTCCATATTGCAGCCCTTAAAAGAAGATGTTCTAATAAGATCACGTGCATTAAAGAGGAGGGTGATTCTCTTTGACGATCAAGAGAAATCCAAAGAGTTGTTGTCTCATTCTACACAACAATCCTTTCTTTCCAAAAAGCTTCTAATAATGAAAAAGAGGGATAATTTTTGGATGTCATTCCTAGGTTGGTAATGGAAGAGGATAAACATATACTAATTAATATTCCTTCATTAAAGAAATTGAATTTATTCTAAAAACCATGAGCCAAGACAAAGCTCTTGGTCCATATGGGTTCTCGGCTTTCTTATTCCATTTTTTTGGGAGTTGGTTAAAAGATATGTTTTCTTACCCATTTAGGAATTCTTCAAAAACAAAAAGATGCTAAATGACCTAAATTTCACTTTTCTAATCTCATTATTAAGAACCATAATGATGAATATTCTAGGAATTTTTGACCTATAAGTTTATGAAATTACATCTATAAAATGTATTCTAAGATCTTGGAAATGAGATTATAACTACTTCTCCCTAATTTGATTTCTGATCAACAAGGGGGGTTTGTGATTGGTGGAGAAAAATAGGAAAACATTATGACTATACAGAGAACCTTCATTCTGTGAAGCTAAATAAGAAATAAACCATGGTTATCAAACTTGATATGGAGAAGGCCTATGACAGAGTGTCCTAGAACTTTCTTCATAAAGTTATGGAAAGATTGGTTTGGGCCTTGAGTTTTTGCAACATAATTCAAAGTTACATATCTACTACTAGATTCTTGGTCCTTGTTAATGGAACTCCTTGTGGTTTCTTTAGTAGCTAAAGGGGTTTGAGATAAGGAGGCCCAATTTCTCCCTTTCTCTTCATACTTATGGTGGAAACTTTAAATAGAGCTCTAAATCAAGCCAATGTTGAAGGTAAAATTAGAGGGATTTCTCCTGTTGATAAGTTGTGAAATAGTTGTTTATCAACATTTTGTTGATGAAACAATCTTGGTAGGTGAAGCCATTGTACCTAAAGGTAGAGAATTTAAAAATATTCTAAATGATTATGAAGAGTTCTCATACCAACTAATAAATTTAGAAAGAGTTTGGTTGTTTTTGTCAACATCTCAAAAAAAGAAGTCTTAAAATATCTCAGATTTTGGGCTGTGAAAGGAAATACTTCCCTATTAGATATTTAGGTATGCTTTGATAGGAATGAAAATAATAAATCATTATGATTGGAATTTCTTGATTGATATATTTATAAAGAATATTTAAGGTTGGAAAGAATCCTCCTTTCACAAGGTTAACAAGGCTATCTTACTCAAGTGTTCCATCCAAAATATTTAAGTGTACATTATGTTGGTTTTAATAATCCCTTTTACAATTTCTAACAAAATTAAAAGCATTCAAAAATTATTTTTATGGAGCGAGAAAGATAACAAAAATAGATTTCCTCTTCTTTCTTGGGACAAGATATGTATGCCTAAAAATGGGGTGGTCTAGGTATTAGAGATTGGGAGAAAATGAACAAAGTGTTCCTATCTAAAATGGCTTGGAGGTTGATTAAAGAGGAAAGTGTGTGGTATACCATAATAAGAAACAAATATTGAGGAACAACATACATGAATGGTGCTTCAACATACCGATTTTGAAGGCTTTTCTTTTCGGAAGGCTATCAATTGGGAAAAAAATTTACTTTCAAAAGGTTGTAAATGGAAAATTGGAAATTTTATAACTACAAAGTTTTAGAAAGATAGATGGATATCAGACCTTCCGCTCAAAGAAACTTTCCCTAATCTTCAAAACCTTCCACTATCAAGTTTGGTTCTTTTTGAGGAATATTTCAATATGGAGGACCCCTAAAAAATATGGAAAGTTACTGTTATTGAAGGAAAAAATACAAATAAGGTGAGTATACTAAATAACTTATTATGTGGTATGGTTGTGATTATAAAACAAGAGCATAATAGAATTATATGGTCTAGGAGGAGAACACTATCTTCTCTGTTAAGATTTCTTACAATTACCATTTTGAAGATGTTCCTATTGTGGATAGTTTCAAATGGGATAGTGTGTGGATCAAGGAGGTCACTCTGAAAGTCAACATTTTTGGTGGCTTATGCTACCTAAAAAAATAATCATGGTAGTAAACCTAAACAAAAGGGGATTTAATATGGTCAACATGTGTGTGTTATGTGAAGAAGAAAATTGAAAACACCTCTCATTTATTACTTGAATGTCCCTTTTTGGTCAAGGTTAGGAACTCCTTACTTTCTCTCTTTGAAATAAAGTGGATTTTCCCATATTTAAAGTTAACATATGGAGCCAATGGAGCTTCCCATTCAAAACCAAGGTATTAAAGTTTTATGGATTTTTTCCATCATGCATCTTTGCTGGGAAATATGGAAGGAATGAAATAGGAGAATATTCAAAGGAAAAAAGAAACTAGAAAAAAGGATTGTATCTAGATGATTTAATGACATAAATGTTAATTTATCCATTATCTAATACAAGAAAAATATTATTGTGGAATTATAAATAAAAATCTCTTGAATTGGGGAATCACTAGTGGCCAAAAGATCCCTCCTAAACCCAACCCAAGGTTGGTCAGATGGAAAAAACCTACAAATGAATGGATTAAGTTGAATTTTGATGGGGCATCAAAAGGAAACCCATGTAAAGATCAATTTTTATGGATTATTTAGAGATCATAACATGACATTTATACTGGGATATTTTTTTAATTTGGGAATTCAATCAAATCATGTTGTAGAAGGAACAACTACCTTCCGGGGATAAACATTGTTGTTAAAAGAAAATTCAGGAAAATTGAAGTCAAGGGCGACTCCTTGAACATCATAAACAACATTATCAATAAAGAAACCACATCCATCTCCATACAAGAATCTATAGAAGGAATAAAATAAATGGCCAAGAGTTTGAAGGTATTACTTTCAAACACACACACACACACACACACACATATATATATATATATGTATATATATATACATATATATAATAATGTATATATATACATATATCTATATGTAATATATATATACATATATATATATATATATATATATATATATATATATATATATATATAAGCTAATGGTATTATTGATCTCACTAATAAAGTTTTCTATGTTGATGGGATGGAATTAATGAATAATCTTACAGAATTAGATATCCCATGAAGGTACAACTATCCAAGGAAACTAATGGCCATAACAAGAATGAATACTTAGTTAATATTTAGGCGAGGTTGATGATCATTGATAATGGGGTCGAGAATAAAATACTCATATGAATCCACCAAAATCTAGGAGGATTACATGCAATAATGAAAAAATGGAATCAAATATATCTTGTGGTTTATCCTATCATGCTTAAGGTAACAGAGGGCTTCGATAGTTTTTTGACTCATACAAAATGATTTGTGAATTTATTTTGAGGATTATGAAGTTAGAAGGAGAATGTTTTGGATTTCTTGCACAATCGAAAAGGGAGAATGAGAGGGGATTTAGTGTGCATGGAGCCTTTCGATATCAAGAACATAAATCCCAAAGCTTGGGCCATTTTCAAAAAGAGAGGCATAACCGAGTTTTTTAGGCTCTTTTAAGGTCACAATGAAATTCTTAGCAAGGACTTTGGAAACACATGGAATACCTCTATGCTTTGGACGGTGGGATGGTGATTCTTAGAGGGGTGAAATTGAAAAATCACCATTTATACTATGGACGACTCTCATGGGTATGAAAAAGAATAAAGGGAGATCTATAAACCCAAGAAGGAGAGTATAGAGAGAAGATTTTTTTAAAGATAAGTAAAATCTAACTACACACTTTTCTGGGTTCGTAAAATCTAACAACACACTTTTCTAGGTTCCTTAGGGAGTCTTTACTCGATTCATTTGATAAGGTTTCCTTAAAATTAATTTAATTCATTACATTATAGGGCCATCAAAATACCATCTTCACCTATCATCCGCCTATGATTAATTTCATTAGGCATGGTTATAATTATAACTTCCTTAGTATGTGCTTAGATATTTTTGTGCAACAATGGAACAACATGAAAAGGGTAAAATTTTGGTGCCTTTACACCAAGGTCTAATCATGACAATGATTAAGAAGGGTTCAACTCAAGTTTCTAAGAATGAAGATTATCTGGGTCCTCTTACTCATATTTTGAGTGGGTATGAAAGTGAAAAGGTTGTTGAACTAGAGGAAGGAGAGAACCCCAGTGACAATTCATTGTCCAAGGAGGAGAGTATTGATCCTAAGAAGGTTGATAACACCATGAAGGGCCTGTAGGAATTAAATAAGAAGAAATATGTCTCTAAACATACCACCGAGGAAAGAGGGAAAGGGAAGGAAAATCAAGTGTCATGGTCAGAGGAAAGCGAGAAGATGTAGGGTAATCCCCAGGATGAGATGGCCAAGGAAAAGGAGAGTTTGGAGAGCCTCAGGAATGATACCAATATAAATAAAAGCATGATTTAGTTTCTTTTAATGATTGACACGCCATGAGAAGCAAAGTGGACAATATGGCCAAAAATTTAAATAACGATAGAGTGGAGATGTTGTATGAAAAGTGCAATTCTTTAGAGAAGGAAGTGGACCACCTTAAGGATTTTCTCGAAACATGTTACACAATGGAATATGTTGCACACTAAATCTAACATGCACCACCCCACTTGCTGGCCCAAATCATTAATTCCTATCATCAAAATGATATTGAAGAATCCTCTAAGAAAAGGAAGAGAGCTTTCACTGATGTGGATTTTGCTAACCTGGGGACTTCTATTGAAAACTGGCAAAGGAACGGCTTCCTTATTGACCGATATTGAAAAATATTCTACATAACTATGGGCGCCTATGCCTTAGATGTTTTTGGATTACTTCTACCTTATTGTTAGTTTACTTTTATATGTTATTAGGTTTGTTAAATGGTATTTTTTTGTTTCAAAGTGTTGGATATTGCTTTACCTTTTGATGGATATTGTATAATGTTTTATCTTCTTTGTAAGAGAGGTACATTTTTATATAGGAAGGGACACCTTAACCCTCTTTTACAACTAATCAAAAAATATACTGATATCCATAAAACATTTTCACTTTAGGGTGCTAGAAATATTCTTGTTTGAAAAATATTTAACTTGTCATTAGAAATCATTTCAAATTTCATTATCACTTTTTTCTA
This sequence comes from Taxus wallichiana var. yunnanensis, assembly GCA_018340775.1. Classification (NCBI taxonomy): domain Eukaryota; kingdom Viridiplantae; phylum Streptophyta; class Pinopsida; order Cupressales; family Taxaceae; genus Taxus; species Taxus wallichiana. Next base: position 74,669,625 of record CM031239.1, read on the forward strand.
CAATGTAATATATGATACCACCTTTTAATAAAAACATGGTGTTTAGGTACCCTAGAAATACTTATAATCATTTTTATTCCATGATAAAGTTTCCTAAATAAAATTTAGATATAAGTGGTTTCATTTCACTCTCACATGAAGAATTCATAACTACATGGGATTTACAAACCATATTATAGGGATTCATGCTATCAATTTATCTCTAAAAACTAATATTAATGTATATATTATTGTTATAAAATACATATTCATCTCCCATGTGGTTTTGAATCTTCTTGGTTAGAATCTACTTCTATCCTTCCATATTCCTTGTTATTCTCTTATCTCCTCGTACATGTGATATTCTTATTCTTATTCTTATTGATTGAAATTAAACTCTCATCTAATTTTCCTCTAGAATAATATATTATAGGGATCTTCCAAGTAATCCTGATATTCTCCCAAATGACCCTTTTCCCCTTTATTTTTTTCTTTCATTTACCCCCTAATTTTAGAATTTTTGATTATTTATTTATTTTTCATATTTTTTAATTTTTTAATAATTTATAAATTTATAATTTTATATTTTATATTAATTTTTTGAGAAACCTATTTTGTAACTATGAAACTAAGTTTTAAAAAATTAGGGTTTACGATGTATCATTATTTTACTATTCAATGGGGAACATGTTTATTTGGATATATTATTGGTTTTATGGGTGAAGGATTGGTATTATGGACATTATTAAAATCTTTCATTCATCACTTGGGGTTCACTGTGAAAATTATTAAAATGACAAATTTTCATGTCGAGGACACAATAATGTGGGAGGTCACTTGACATTACTGGAGGAAATGTTATGAATGATCTATTATTAAAAATAATAATCATGGTGCTTTCATATTTTATCAATTATATGAATGGATTAGGGTCATTGTTTAGGTATTATGTCATATTAATAGAATAATTGATTCCTTATAAGTGGCGTGTTATACAAATAGTTTAATGATTATTGTCTTTTGGTGTAATTTTTTTATCAAGTCTCGAACCATTGAAATTATTCCATTAATCCTAAATATTTATACAATTCACCATGTGTTTAGTCTTATTTGTATTAAGGATTTTTCCATATTTAAAAAACCAAAATTTGACATAGTTGTGAATTGAATGTAAAAATATTGGGCATCTAAACAACTCATGATATCCTTGGGGTTTGAACTTGAATCCATTATTTTGAAAAATAGTTTTGAGGGAGTGGAATGTCTCATGTTTTATGATGAATATTGGGTGACATGAATTATCTAATGAATATGATCTTTGGAAGAATCGATCAGTGGTTTCAAATTTGCATGTTTTATGATTTAGATTAGGTGGCATGAATTAGCTAATGAATATGCTCTTTAGAAGAAGTTATCGGGTTTGAATTTTTTGTGCTTTATGATTTATATTGGGTGACATGAATTAGATAATGAATATGCTCTTTAGAAGAAGTGCTCATGGTTTGAAATTTGCATGTTTTATGATTTAGATTGGGTGACATGAATTAGATAATGAAAATGATATTTGTAAGAAGTGCTCATGGTTTGAAATTTGCATGTTTTATGATTTAGATTGGGTGACATGAATTAGATAATGAATACGGTATTTAGAAGAAGTGCTTTGAGGGTTTGAAATTTACATGTTTTATGATTTAGATTGGGTGACATGAATTAGTTAATGAGTGTGATCTTTGGAAGAAGTGCTCGTGGTTTGAAATTTCCATGTTTTATGATTTAGATTAGGTGGCATTAATTAGATAATGAATATGATCTTTGGAAGAAGTTCTCAAGGTTTGAAATTTTCATGTTTTATGATTTATATTGGGTAATATGAATTAGCTACTGAATAAGATCTTTGGAAGAAGTGTTTAGGGTTTGAAATTTTTAATGTGTTTAGGTAAACACTGTACCTTGTGATGCATGTAATGGTGATCTTGGTTTTAACCTACTCATCCTTAGTGAATCTCTTCAATGTATCCTAGCTCCATAAACCCTATATTTGATATAAGACCATCATTATACAAAGGAAAAATATTAGGAGATCATGCCTTCGGAGGAATTAGGAGAGATGTGAATTTATAAGATATGAAAAATATTATTATACTATATATTTTCCCTCCTTCCCCGATATAACACGATCAACTTTGATATTAAGAGAGGATATTGATGCACACAAAATTTACATAGTGCTACATTGAGGGACACGATAAGTCTCGATGATAAAATAATTGTTTTCCAAAGAAATGATGATATCTAGATCCTATCCCTTTTCCTTCAACATGGTTTCTATGAATTATTTCTCCATGTTTCCAAGTTTCAAAGTTTGTTACATCCGTGCGAGCCACTTTCCACTCTTTTTGCACTTGTTTTTAATTTTAAGTCATGCAACTACCGCAGAGGTTACACAACCATCAGTGCCTCAGATAGATCGGCGGTTACATAACTACCAATCTGCATGACTGGTAGTTCTGTCACCTTTACCCACTTTTTGAAAATGCATGTTTTGTAACACGTGTCTTCAGTTTAGGAGTGATTTTCTCACTTGTTTCTTGACCATTTTTCATGGTTTTTGGCTTGTTGGAATCATATTGATTTTCTCATCTTATCAGATTTATGTTTAATAGTTAGAATCCCCTTAATGTGGATGTGTTATCACTTCTTATTGGACATGTGTTTTAGAATTCTTCTTCCCCATATTTTTATAAAATCCCAGTTTTCATTCGAATGTTGGGTTGGAGTTTTGATATTTTATTTGAAAAGTTATGCTGCTAAAATCTTGTTAGGAATCACATAAACAACTTGTTCATTTCTTTTTTCTTTCCAATACCACATTTTCAACCAATTTTCCTACAACTAGTTAGCTATAACCATTTTCTTGGTTTTCCTTGCTACCATCCAACACTCTGCACACCTTGGATCAATTAGAAATCATCTCTGGAAGAGAAAAGGAAGCTGAGGAGACAAACACAACACCACACTTGGAATACTATCTTAGATCAATAGTTACAGGTTGGGGATGTTTTGAATTCTTTAAATCTTTCAATTTAATTGTTTTCGTTAAATTAGAAGAAATACAATTGTTTTAAATTGGTAGAATTTAGTACTTCTTCATTTCTAATATTATCTATGCATGAAAAAATTTCCATTGATATCTTCTTCCCTGCCTATCCATGTGGATCTGCAAGGGAAAGAAGTTAGAGGAATATTTTGTGTCTATGTTTCTTTATCATTTCTTCATTGTTAATAATCTATATAATTTATTTTTGCTTTGTGGGGAAAGCTTCTGTAAAGAAGAAATTACTTTTGAGAAGATTTCTTTCTTTCCGTGAACTTGAGGTAGAAGTAGTTAGAAGAAGTTTCACTTTTAGAATAATAACTTTAGAATACATTTTCTATTTAGAGTAGATTTATTTTCCACAATCCTACAATAGAGGAATAACCACATTTGGCTATTCCCTATTTTAATTTAGAAGTAGTTTGTTTCATTTAGATTAGTTTCTTTGTCTATAATATTTATTTTATTTAATTCTTCAAAACCAGAAAACACAAAAATAAATCTTAGGAGTTTAATTTTCTTTGTTCATTTATTTATTTTAAAATCTTTTCTAAAAACACAAAAAAATTAGTTAGTTTATTATTGTTTTACTTTAATTAAATATTGGAAAATTGAATTTAATTAGATTAAAGGGGAAATTAATCATCTTTTATTTAATTTAGATTCATTTTCTTTATTTATTTAAAGTTAGGAACTAAAAATAGATTAGAAATTAGAATGAACACAATCCCCATTTCCTTAATGGACTAGGCTACTCGTGATACTTAGCCCTTAGTCCCTTTGGTTACCAATTGTTTGTTTTCTTCCATCTTTCTCACTGATTTGGTGCCCATATGACCATTTTGGGTCCACATGAGCCTCGCATAATGATATTTGACCCAATTGTAAACAAACCCAATATTGATCGACATTAAAGAGACATAGACTTAGGTTTATGAAAACTAGTATTTATAGCAACTCCTGTACTCACTAGATATTATTGGTTAGCTAAACACCCTTAATTATGAAGTATAAATAAATAAAAATTCTAGGCCAATCAATATGATAGGGTTAGACCACACAACCCTTAGTTTGTCCTGAACACATCCTCTCTCATTCTTACATGACTCTCTTTAAAGAGGAGTATTTAGAGGCAGAAGGAAAATTCCCTCGAATCCACCAACCGGATCGAGTTACAATCAGTTCTACTGATATAGATCAAGTTCTATTGACAATGATTATTCTCAACTACATTATCACTCCTACATAGGTTAGATGGGCATTTTTCACTCTCGATGATAAAACCCCAAATTACAAGTTAATCATCTACGTTTTCCTTGATTTTCGATCCCAAGTGTTACTATCATTCCCACATGTCCCATTTATACCTTATTTTTTCATCATATACCCATCCTACCTATCACATTCTAGCTTTCTTGACATGACCTCAAGAAGTCAAGTGCATCCGAAATCACGTGGTGATTCTCGGGTGTACAAATTATGGTGAATCCGATGTGAAGGATTAGTTACTTTTTGTATCCGTTTCATTTTCTTTTATTTCATCCATTTTATTCCTCTCCCATTATTCTATGGGTGTTTTTACACCCCTAAAAATTTCAGGTTAGGATTATAGAAAATCTATTTTAGGTCTTGAGGCTTATTATAATCAAGTGAGTATGCAATAGTCACCCTCATTATCTAGGTGGGATGATAACTATTCCCATAACTTATTATTTCCCCATACATTCCTTATCAAAGGTGTGAACACTAATTCAACTATAAGAATCAAGGAAATAGACAAACCAAATCATGACCTGCAACTAGAGTTCTTAACTTCTAACAATATGAACTTCACAGGTAAACATGGCATTTATCCACGTGTTTTATCAAGACCCCAAATCAGGATGTAGTATGAGTATTTTCCATCTTATTTGCAACAAAAAGATGAAATATTATCATGGTTTACCAAATTTGGTGACCTCCTTAATGCCTTAGACATATCCTTGGTAGGATATAGGTATAGATGGAATTCCTTCTTTAAAACAACATTTCTTCTACCCCACCTAAACTAGAAAGAACATCTCAAAAGGGGGAGAAAATAATGAACAATTTATAACAAGTTGTCACACACCCTCACAACTAGACAATGTGTAACATTTACCTAAACAAGGTGTTTTTCGTGCAAATGTGCAACAGGAAATTGACAAATTTCGAGCACGACAACTATACCCCCGCATCAAAATTTTCAATTCCATCATTCCAAGACACCTTGGGTCTATCCATTTAGTTCAAGTGACCTACTAATCAATGTTATCTCATCCCCTAGGTGATTTATTAAATTCAAATTAGTCCCTTAGGTGATTTTAGGAGTTATTAAAAATTGTAAGCTACATGCAAATCATGGGAAGGGCTATCACCGACCTTCCTAAGACTAGAGAAACTCCATGGAGTGGAGAAGAAAATACAAAATAGATGTGGAAGTGATTAAAAGGCATAGGAACATCATGAAGGTGATTTTGGAAGGTTCAGGGGAAGATTTAGAGAAGTTGGGGAGATTTCACCTGAATTAGGGTTCACAAGCCTAGGCAAGACACATGCCTAAAACAACTACTTAGCTTGAAGAAGATTATGGGAGCTCTAGATGGAGTTAGAAGTAAAAAAACATCTCAATAATTATAATACCTAAAATATGATGAAATCATATTTTTCACAACACCTCGCGCATAGGGTTTGTAGGAAGTTTTTCTCGGGTATATGTAGTGTATCGAATCAAGATTTTTTTAGGGATTATATGTAAGAATAAAGACATGATACCCACACCATTGGATTAAAAATTCCATTTATGGTTAGGATATTATAAAATTTCAACAATAAATTCCACCAGGAGCTCAACTTATCATCATTCTAAGTTACCCTCTTGGAGACAGTTCGAGAGTTAGTCAATTTTTGGGAGCACACATGTCAGCACCAGGAGCATGGAGGGATTTTATATCCCTGACCTCCCTGAGGTCAGGTACATCAACCTTTGAAAAATCACCCAGCCCCCATGTGACCTCTAGGACCCTCATGTGACCTTCAAATTTGACAATTCAGCCCCAAGTGCATTTTTAGAGCTCAAATTCCCTATCGTCAGATTGAGGACACGTGTCATCCTCTTGCTCACCATGGAATTTGATGTCCCTCAAGTACCTAAGGTCGGAAAATCAAGGACAAAAAAATTCACCCAACTCCACCTCCAAAATTTGAATTTTTTTATAACTTTTTGGTGTTTCTTGTTGCTTCTAACTACTTCACCGCGTAAGAAAATTCAGAGCAGAGCACACCACCACTCCACCATTTACAAAGCTCAAAATAGATACATCATAGATAATGATCCTTCACTCCATGATGGAACATAGGTCATTGAAGGAATATTGATCAAACCAAGAAGAAATAATGAGGAATAGAGGAAAATAAGTATTAAAACTCCATTTCCATAAAACCAAGAATCAAACATATCTTGCAAACCATTGCACGGATTGAAAAACCATTTTTGTTGAGTTCTTATCTCTTTAAGGCCGTTAAAAAATCATTTTCAAACCTCAAATTTTCAGCAAGGAATTCTTACAGCAAAGAAATTTCATTTCGGCTCCATGAAGGATGAAGTTCAATTTCCCATCAAACCGGTTGTTGGATTGAAGTAAAATTTTGAAACACCATAAGCAAAAACCTATCGCAATGGAATTTATTTCATTGCGAATGGAAAAAAAAATAGACCTGCAAATTTCAAGCTCCATTAATGGCTGCCATGACACATTAATGGAAAAAATCAGCAAGCTACCTCTCTGCTTCTCAGGGTTCCAGTGGGTGAAATCACCTGAAAATTAGAGGAAATGGTCATTGAAAAATCTAGTTTCACGTGAAATAGTTTTTGCACCATGAAGTCTCTATTTTTAGGGATATGGAAGGATTTTTATATTATAATTATTCACTCTTTGAATAAATTTTCAAATTATCAAGAGCCGACGGGAGAAATCATCCAAAATTCAGAGGGAAGGGTCTCAAAAAATCTAGTTTCTCTCAAACTAGTTTTTGCATGACGAAGTTTCCAGTTTCTTGAGATATGAAGGACTGAATTTTTATCAGTATTCTTCCTTGGTAGCTCCATACCCAAAGCTCTTACAAGACATAAATTTCCATTTTTCATTTATGAGCTTTTTGGAAAGTGAATCATGATGAAAATTGGAGCACAAGTTTGTGACGAAGATTCAAATCCAAAAAAGTTGTTCCTGTCATTGCAAACAGAGGTCATTTTCACCACTTACTAAAAATAGCATATGTTATATTTCCTCACATGATATAAATGACGAGTCCCACTAAATTGCAAGTTCTGTCACTCAGGACAATCAGAAAAGGGGTAAAATGAAAAGTAAGATAGAAAATGAATTCTTCCCAAAATAACAGGTCCCCAAATAACAACCTGCTAAAAATAGAAATGTGCTAAAAATAACAATATCTCAGTAACATAAGAGGTTGGAATATGGTACATAGTTACAAATGTGAAATTGGAACAAGATAGGTAATATGTCTCAGAATAACAGAGAAAATGCTCATATTCTAAAAATAGAAAGTTTTCATTTCATAGTGGAAAGTTGCATATGACTTTTTTTTCACTCACCTTACTACTTTTCGGACTCCCTTTTGGATAATGATATGGTTTCATGAGTTGAAAAGGGGAATGAGAACTTCATGGAGTTCCTAGAACCATCATCTTGAGAGCGATGGTTTACGAAGCAAAGCAAGGCATCGCAAGACACACCATCTCGAATTCATCTTCATCACTTAAGGAACCGAGTGATCCAAATTGAATTGGTCTGAATGATTTCAATGATTCAAAGGGTTCATCAACCATGTTTCAAGGAGGGTCATCATGGGCATAATATGTGTTCATCTCAAGTTTTCATTGGTAAACATCATAATAGTGCTTCTAAATAATCATTTTATTGTCAGTGGTGTCCATACATCATAGATTTTGCATTCATCACTAGATACGGAAAATGATTCAAAGTTATTCAAGGGAGAAATATTCATCAATGTAGAAGATCACCAATGGAAGAAATCCTCACTCAAAGTTCATGGTTGCATCAAGGCATTCAAATCATTTCATCACAAGGAGTGTTTTCCCCTCCATCCCTTCCCTCTCCCTCTCTTTCCCTCTCTACTTTCTCTCTCCATTATAATTATTCATTATGCGTCATCATTGTATTTCATCCTATTCACTTAAGTGACCCATTTTAATTGTAAAAAGTATCTTCTCAAAATTATAAGAGAAATACTTAATTCATGGAAAACAAAAGGTCACGAGTGCAATATGGAAATGAAGAGTCATGCGAGGGAGGTGAAAGGTCAATTCATATTACTATAAATTGTAATGAGATCTTCATTCCAAAGGGTTCTTCTAATTATAAAATTATTATAGCTGGTTGTATTCTTGTAAGTTCATGATAAATATTTTTCTCCCTTATGAGTGAACAGAGTTAGCCACATCTCCTTTATTCTCAATGTCTTCCATTCTCAAACTATGTACAATTTCTTCTTAAGCATCAATACAAGAAGAAAGAGTTTGAGCCTTTTTTGACTAAGGGGTTTACTGATAATTTGTGTTCATTAAATTCTAATTGGTCTTGTTGTTGTTTTCGTATTTTTTCTTCCTAACTTTGTGATGAAACTTATAACTAGTGTGTGTAGGAATCTAATTTTCTACTTGCAACATTAGTTCCCCTACCTCTTTTCTCACTCCCCTTTCCTGCTCTTCATAAAAATTCTCCCCTAGCAAGAGAGGGCTCACTTTTCCATAGGGTCATTAAAGTGTCTCTATTGGATTCCCGACCACAATTCCACCATTAAAATACACCTTTACTCATGCATGCATATACAAAAACTGCACCTTAAGTTAAGTAGAGGGACTTAGATTCCCAAAGCGTTGGCAAGAAATCCACAATTTTTTCCATCTGAAAATTTTTATCGCCAACACAAGGTCAACATCCTTCACCCAATGATTAGTGGGAAGGATTAAAGAGCTAGAGATCACCCAAGCTTGCAACTCGTACAATTTTCATGGAAAAGGTAACATTCCCTATCACATCCATAATCAAAACTATACTCCTAATACTAAAGGTCATTTGGTGCAACCATCACAACATGTTTAATTTTTGTTCCCAATCCTAGTGATCTCCTTATGGTGTCACATACACTAGGAATGACTACTCATCCTTCTTATTCATATCTTATAAAAGAGCTAGCTAGAAGTGCATTCTCAAATGTTGTTCCTCCAAACAATGTAATGTTCCCTATTAATACACTCACTAATTTGTATCCTAGCATTATCCCTACCTATGTCCATATGTATTTGAAACCCCCAGATGGACATGGACACTTTTCTTTATCCTTACACACGTGATCAAGGGGTTCCTTATGCACCACCAATACATATGTTTCACCTTATCAAACGTTACTCCACCTCCTCCTCACCAAGGGTCATCAATGGTTGAGTCTTACATAGTGGGAACTTATTTTGAATATTTTAAAGAACCCTTAAATTTCATGATATGAGGTGTAATGCTCCCAAAAACATTTTTAGAACTCCCCAAATTTAAAGGAGAGGGAGATCCTAATGCCCACATCAAGGCATATGCTACCACAATCAGATATTTACTTCCATGGGATGTAATTTTTTCCAAGATATTCCCTAAAACCCTTAAATGAATTTCTCTAGATTAGTATTATCAAATTCCTAAAGCATCCATACATTCCTTCAAATAAATTGTGTCTGAGTTTATTAAGGCCTTCGATATGAACAAGTTTTTCTAAACAGAATCAGAGAGTTCTTGATATCAAGAAAGAACAAAACCCGTCTACTTCACAGTTCATTCAAAGTTGGAAAAAAGTATAATACCCTTCCGCTAGTGTTCCAAATATGGATCAAACAAAAAGCTATATCCTCTCTCTCCACTCACTCAATTTAGAATCCAAGGAGGAAGTGCAAAAGTATCCTATTCAAATCTACGAGGAAGTGTTAGAGTGCGAGCTCCACGTTGACCAATTGGAAATTGAGGTGGACGTAATATTTATGGTCCCAATGGGAGGTTTTTCACCTCCAACCAAAACAATTAAAACTACCAAAATAACCCAAACATTAATCAAGGACCCAATGTTCAACGGGAACCATGGTGTCACTACAGATGATGTGACTGATCAACCTAAAAAGCCAAATGTTGTGAACACTAGTAATGTAAACAATAATAATGGGAATATGAATAATAAAAGAATTAATAATCCCACTCCCTTTGTAAATGCATTTGTCATCTACCCTCTTAACAAGTTCAATCACATGGCTAAAGCCATTATCAAAACCCTATCCAAGGGGTTGCAAATTATAATTATAACAACCAATTCCAAAAAACGAAGCTACACCACATGAAAGTAAAAATTAGAGGCCGAGGGATTATGATCCCAATTTATATTGTGGGTTTCATAGAGTAATTGGTCATGATGCTCGGTCTTGTAGGGATTGTAATAAGTTCATTCAATGACTTCTAAAGGACCAAATGCAACATTTCATTGACATGTTTTTAGTGACTCTAGAGGAACTTCCCATAACACTCATATAGGACATGTCGCTCCTCAAAATTCTCTCTTAGGAATATATAGAGATATTTTCCCCAAGCATCGTGAGAACGAGAAGCCTAAACCTCAAAATGACAATAAAGGAATTCATGTAGTGACTCATGATCATGAATATTTTACATCCAATGATCCTCAAGTTTCTCCTAACTTGGATCAAAGAAATAAGATGAAAATTGTAGGTTTGGTTGAATTAGAGACAAATCCAGAGGTTAATACAACTACTCATACTCAAGAGTACACATCACACCCTCTTCCCATATATCCTCTAGTGTAGGATGACTTTCTAGTAGTTCTAAAACCCGTATGATCTTATGATTTAATCACAGATATTAACAAGACCTTTTCTCACATATCCTTTTTAGATTTTTTTGAGGAATTCTCGGCTCATCATTATTTTTTTAAGCATTAGGTCTTGGCCATATAGTGGATATCACACCCCCTCCGAGGATCAAATCATCCACACAGAATCTAATTTTTATCGTCTAGGTCAACATGAAAAAGACACGGGATTTGTGTTTGACATAAACAAGATGCATACATATTTTGAATTGGCATAAAGAGGTTATCCCACATTATACTTATAATTAGGGGTTTACAATAACTACATCAATAGAGTAATGATGGATGGCATGGCCACCGTGAATATTATGCCTTTCTCCTTACTACCAAATTTAGGGTATAGAGAAACCAATTATTATTCTAATAGGAATACACTAAATGATTTTAACAACTTGAAGTCTACATATTTTGGGACTATAGTTCTTCCAGATTACCCTTGGACAAAAGAATATTTTAACTAAGTTTTATAATATAGATAGGGAAAAAAATATAATATGATTATTGGTATATCTGTGGATCCACATAATGAAGGCCATTCCAACCACTTTGTTTCAAAAGGTTATATTCCTTCATTTGGGAAAATTTTTCATAGCCTAAGGTGACCCAAATACTTTTGAAATTCACCTTGAAAATATGAAGATGAAACCCAAAGTTCATTCTGAATTCAAAATCCTAGCCAACCAGATTGAATAAACCACCTTTCATGTAGCCTATAATATACCCATAAAATCCCAAGGCACACTGACACATCACTTAGCCTAAAATAAGCACTCACCTGAAGTGCGCAAGGGTACCATGTCCCTCTTTAGAGAAGCTTGTCCAAGATGTTAGCATGAATGAATGTATATTTCATATCCATAACAGATAATTGATTAAACCATAATGCATAAACTAGATCTAGATCTAAACCATATGAAGGAATAACTAAATAATTACTATAATAAAATTCACCATACAAGATCCATGCTAAAGTACATCCAATACCATTATCTAGACAATAAGATCCATTATAATAAATATTACAAAACGAAAAATCTTCATACATCATAATAATGTCACCATGAGTCATGCACGCTAGAAAAACACAACATAACACCGCAATAATCATGAACTATCTAAACCATGAAAATCAATACATATTTATAGGGGTGGGGACTTTCCCTTCACTACCCATGCACCTTCAAAAATAGGCTACATGCTAATAATAACCATGCACCCTTACATGAGAATACAAAAGCATGAAAGTTCTAATAATAGATCATCTAATAATACAACTATAGTATAATCCTATTATTATCTCCAAAACTCTGCATGGCACTTGATATCCTACTAGTCCCAAAATAGCCTTTGTGTATTCTCCAAGTCTTTGAAAAAATGTGCTCTTCACTCCACATCAAAAATTAGCCTCGATATGAAAAACAACTAAGTCTTGATTTCAAATTATTCTGGGCATGCCATATTTCACTATATATCTATGCGCTCCTGTATGCCTTGTGTCAACGCACCCAATCCTTTAGTGCTTCCATACTTAAGCTATATTTCCTCAGTCAATATTACCCCACACTAATTTCATTGTCGTCCCCGAAAATGGGTAGTCATAACTTATCTCTCCATGAACAAAGACTAAAAATAATGAAAAAAATCTAATAAAGGAAAAGAATAAAGAGTGAGAAACTATCCAACACTATGCTCTTCTACCAGCAAGATCAACTCAGGATATTTAACCTTAATCTTTGCCTCCAACACATTCCAATTACTTAGAGCTTTATTTTTCTTATATGGAATGTCTACAACTATGGATTCCATTTCATCGAGAGTCATCTTCTCACTTTCATTCTACAAGACCCTGAGAACATTAGCCATGCTTGAGACCATTCCCTCCATTGTATCCATCATCTCCATGATGATTTTCCCAATTTACTTAATTCTTTCCTTATGTGGGACTTTGGTGGATAAAAGTACGTCAAGCTTTTTTTCTACTAGTGTTAGCCTCTCCACTCGCCCAAGAGCTTCATTCTTTTGTGCCTGAAGGACTTAATTTTCTTCTACCATGGTCCTTTTCTTGATGATCACATTAGGGGCCACACACATATTCAAGGCCAAATCTATTTTCTTTAGTTCTTCCTGTAAGTTCTACAAAATGGATTCATAACCAACAAGTTTTTGCATAATACTTGCCTTGGCCTTCTTACATATTTTAATGCATCCTTAGGCTTTGGCATACACATTGGGCCTTCATCTATTACCAACTTTACCAGTGTGCATATGTAATGCATCACAAAAGGAAAATTTTCTGGAACTTGTGATTCCAGGTACGACCTTACCTTTAAAATGTCATCTCTAATTTCCTCTTCCATACTAACCAAATATTCTCCCTTTGACCCAACCTTTTCCTTCTCTATTGTCACACACTTTATCTCTCTATCTTTGTCCTTGTTATCATCCATTAATGCCCTAATGGTTATCACTTTATCTATGTTTCTACGCGTAACCTCTGTAGATACCTTCACCAAAGCATTACTTACCCGATCATCGACATGATAGTGGGATTAATATACATGTGTCTAACATGGGGCACTTTCTTCATCCTTCAAAAACACATGACTCTTCACACACGTAAAAATCAGGCTCATCCATATGAGTTTGCATAGACCAAGGATAATTGCTTATGTGTGTGTGCGTTCACTATTTTTAAGTCTATGATCTCCCATCCATACAAATCCTTAGGCTATAAAGTTCTGTATAACCACACGCGTATGAATTTTATTGTGTCATCCACATGCCCAACTACTAGGGTATCATAGTATTCATCCTCCATTTCCTTCCTTGTTCTCTTACCCTTTGGAATCTAGGAACTGAATCCAGTATTGGTCCTTCACCTTCTTGTGTAGTATGGGGTGTGCTTAAAGGCTCACCCTTATCTGATCATGTACCCATCTCCTTCAGATCATCTTCATATTTCTTCATTTATTCTCCCAAGGCTCCTCTGTTTTCTTAGGATGTGTTTGAGTACTTAGCACACTTTCCTTGAATTCATCCTCATCATCCTTCTGAAGTTTATACTTACGCTTTTTCTTCTTTTCTGGTTCTACTTTCTAAGGTGAAGTCCTAGGTGATCTCTAAAGGGGCTGTGATGTTCCCACACCATGATCCCTTGTTCATCTTAGTACCCTCTTAAAATGAGGCTCCTCAGTGGTCTGATCCACATTGATCTCCATGGTACCTATTTCCAATACTTCATCATCCTGTTCCTGCAATGGAGGGGTCACCTGCCCTCATTATTTTCTCCAATAGTGGGTTGTTTCCTACCCTTGTGCTCCAAACCACCACTATCTTCATGAATTTATTCTTCCCCTTCTTCTTCTAAAAGGGGCGAGGTTGGTTCCTCATCTACTAAAGTGCCAATTGTATGCTTCCCCTTGGGTGGGCTAGGAAGTTTGAACTCATTCTCCACATATTTCCCATTTTCCAACCTAGGCTTGAGTTGGATATATACAAGGGCTGCCCCTATCTCACCAATTTCCAAACTCATTGCCTTCATATTAATATCATAAAAAATTAACCTTTCAATATACACAAACTTACTTGGATACACGTAAGTCTTCTTGAGGGTGTGGTAGTCATAGTCTACCTTGTATCGTATTGAAGGGAAGCTAGAGAGTGTTTGAAAACCTATGTAAAAATGCTTGGAAATAGTGTGTGGTAAAGGCATATGACATATTACACCAAGGGACCCATTTTCAATCCTTCATCCCAAAACATGCTATATGAAGTGGTGATACACTGCAAAATATACCTATTTTCCCAATACTACAAGAAGTTCCTTTGGTATTCTCCATTCTTCCTCAAATACATTGTGTAGGACTCACTCATACCACATCTCTTCCCTTTTCTTAAAGGAGCCACTCATGGTATCATCACACATATACCTCTCAAATATCTATACAAGATATTTCTTCACCTCAAGATATTGCCAAATTTTCTCCTTAGGCCCATCGGGCACCCCAATTTCTACAAACACAAGAGATAACATGATTACACTGAAACTTATCTTATCTCCTCCATGCACTTCCTCAATGATAGTTTAAGAAATGAATCCCACTAAGTTATAAGTTACCCCTTCACTCATTTTCTTTTCTATATGCAACCATAAGGTATTTACCTACGACCACCGCTCCTAGTCATTAAGCTTTGTGAGGAGGTGTCCACCGCCTGAACCACATGATACTTTGTAGCTTCCCTATATCCATCTTGCGCCCTCCCTTTATGTAACCCAATGCTTTCCTTTTCACCATTATACCTTCCTTGTCTATCAAGTCGCTACTTATCTCAGTGCCCATACTCCTAAGTCTGTCAAAATCCCAATCAAGGGCACGGTGAGCCTCATACGTCGCCCAAAAAATAGAAAAAGTCCTCATGGAATCTGCTCATCAACCACTGGTATAATTTCTCTAGTTTTCCAAAATAAGAGAGTTCATACAACTGTAAATCTCCTACCTTTATAAAAATATTCTCACCCAGCGTCATCATACATGACCATATCATCTATTATTATTTTGTTTGTCTTCTTTACCATCAGTTTATCTAGTTCATCCTTGTTATCCATCGTTTTTTGATTTTAATCACTTGCCTTGCACCGATGAACATGGGAGTCCCAATTTTGACCCACATAAACCCCTTATGGGTACTGAATTTCTAAGAAATGGATTTTAGGGGTGTCCTCTATTTCGATCTTGACTTCTTCTACTTCTTCCCCCTTATGGCCACTCCAGGTGCTCTCTTTGGTGCCATAATAACTATAAAGGTGTGTTATTTTACCTTCCTTGAGCTCTATAATTCAACTCCACGTGTTATAGCTCAAATCCAAACCCTTTCTACCAATATTCTTCCTCGCATACCCCTACTTCGCTCAAACACTTCACCAAATGGAGTGTAAAACTATCCGCGCATAAATTTGACAAAATACAACCGGTTCGTAGCTCTCTCCACTTCACAACCTTCTTGCTAGTTGGATCGAATTCAACTTCTTGAAATATCTTGTATGAAAAGGTAAAAATTATTTCACAAAATGTTCTTATATAGTTTCTAAAAAAATCCACTTTTATTATTCCCCACCTACCACCATACTCAACATTGATTTGACGTTTCTTCAATTCTTTCTCACTGCTTGTTTCCATGCCACAATCATAAAATTATGGTGCACCTTATACTTCTCGGCCACATACCTCCTTACACACATCCTATTATGCCAAAGTACTTATCCATTGCACCTTTAAAAGTAATTTTCAATGCTGCAACCTACCTCACATTACACTGTACATCCATTTATCCATATGTGGTCTTTAATCATGAGAAAATTTTCTCTATCCGCACCTTTCTTTCAAGCCCTTTACACAAAAACTATCTCCTATGCATACCTTCTTCTTAGATAATATTCAAACAATATTCAAACTTGGAAATGAACCCTGTATATATTCCACCCCACACTAAGGGTATGCGCGAGTCCTCTGGTATGAAAAAACTTGCATAGTAATCAAAACGACACGCAAGATCACTTATTACACAAGACAATGAACTAAATTGATAAAGCATAACAACTATGAAGGAAACACACATAAAGGGAATGCATCAAGGAAATCTAATCTAAGTGGCAATAATGCCTTATTACAAACAATAAGAAGACTTATTTATAGTAGGGCTTCAATATACTCCCAATGAAATAACCAGAAATCATGTTCCATCCAACACCTCTAACTAACAAGTGTATAAATCAAGATAAGTTATAACATACAGTCCCAACCAATGCACCTTAAGCTTTCTAGGGTGGCAAAAAAACTTTGAATCATATACAAGTACCATCTATCCTACCTCAAGCTTCTTTTCCTTGATGTGCCTATCATGTCATTCCTTCTACCTGGACTTTTCTTTGTTCTGGATCTATCATGCTACAATGGACCTTTAATCTAGTTGAATCAATTTGTTAATATATTCTTCAAGTTCCTGTTCATCTCGTTAAACCACCTGCGTATGTAATACACATGGATGGTAACATGAATTCCATTAGTAGAAACAGCCTGCTGTCCACACTAAACACCAACTGAAAGGGTGTGGCTTTATTCAATCTTTTGTAGGGTTTCATTTATGCTCAAAGTACAATAGAGAATTTATCATCCCATAATTTTCTTCTAACATCAAAAATCTTAATCAAGGTAGCTCAATATCTTGTTGAAAGCCTCCTAAATTCAATTTACCTGAGGATGATAGGGTGTTGTTTTATGGTGTGCCACCATAAATTCATCCGATAGTATCTTGATGGTCTCATTAAGAAAATGAGTACCCCTATCACTTGTTAAATTTAAAGGCCATCCATACCCGCTGATAATATTTTCCCACAGAAACCTTGTTGTCTTGGTTATTGTGCAATCCTTGGTAGGAGTCGTTTCTTCCCATCTTGTAAGATAATTTGTATAAGTGATAATTTAACATGATCTAGTCCCACGTGTGGTGGGAGATAGGACCCATAAAGTAAATTTCCCACTTCTAAAAAGGTTTGCACTAGCAATAGGCCTTAAAGGCATCTCATCTCTATTCCCAGGATTTCTAAGGCATTGACAATGGTCACATGCCTTATAATATTCTTTGTAATCCTTGTACAATGTTTCCCACCATAGACCAGCTAATAGAATCTTATGCATGGTGGCGTCTCTCGCATAGTGTCCACCTGTAATGTTTCCATGAGCCTCCTCCATAATTTCTTCACGCTCATGCTCAAGTACACACCGTGAAAAAATTCATCCTGACCTAATTTGTATAAGTATCCACTGATCAACATGTAGGGCATGACACACATAACAATTTTTTTATCCTCCAAATCCTTCATACCTTCAGGTGCACCACACCTATTCATAAAAAGATAAAAATATCTTCTAATTATGAGGGTGCACATGGTTTAACCTAAATAATTGTGCATGTAATATTATATCCTCAATGCTCTACACGTTCTCTCCGATTGAATCCTAGATAAATGGTCTAGACTAGAATTACTCTTTCCTGGCTTAACCACCATAATAAAGTTAAAATCTTAGAATAACATTACCCAACGACATATGCACCCATGTAAAATGAGATTATTCACTAAATACTTCAGTTTCATGTGTTCTATATAAAATATGAATGGGCCAACCAACAAATGCTATAAAAAATTATGGAGCACGTAGATTACGAAAATTCCTCA
This sequence comes from Taxus wallichiana var. yunnanensis, assembly GCA_018340775.1. NCBI lineage: Eukaryota > Viridiplantae > Streptophyta > Pinopsida > Cupressales > Taxaceae > Taxus > Taxus wallichiana. Next base: position 74,687,915 of record CM031239.1, read on the forward strand.
CACTTTGTAGTGGTGTAATTATGTTATTCTTGAGTCAAATTACTACTCGTAGAAAAAATAGGATGATCAACAATCCCTTCTTCATACTGGGATAATACCACACTAATGGCCATGCCAAAGGCATCTACATGAACATGAACAATTTGGACCAAGAAGGAAAGTGCATAATAGGAGTTGTAGTAATCCTTTCCTTCGATGTCTCAAACACGTGATGTTGTGCCTCACCCTAATAAAACTTTCTCTTTCTTTTAATAACTCCTCTAAGGGTGCAACAATCTTGGCATAACCTTTGATAAACTTTCTATAGTATCCTATGTGCCCCAAGAATCCACACACCTCACTTTGGCTAGTTGGTTCCTCTAAGCCCAAAATAACAACCTTAGTAGGATCCACTAATAAACCTTCCTTACAGATGATATGTCCCAACAAAATTCCAAAGGGTGTGGAAAAAATGCACTTCTTGATGTTTAACGAGATGCTCAACTGCCAACATATCTCAAACATGAGCCTTAAGTTATCACAGTGATCCTTCACAAGCCCATAGATTGTCCAATCATCCAGATAAACCTATAAGAACTTATGAATAAAATCCTAGAATGCCTGTACAAAAATGCACAAAAATACTGCAAGCGCATTCTTTAATCCAAATGGCATAACTATGTATGCAAAAATTCCCCACTTAGTGGTGAAAGTTGTCTTCTCTTGATCCTCTTTAGCTATCCTCACCTAATGATATCCATAGAATCCATCAATGAAGGAATATATCTTGTGCCCTGCAATGCCTTCTAAAATTTCTTTACTAAACGGCATGGGAAAGGGATCAATTACATATGCAACATTTAACTCTTTGTAATCCACAAAAAAATTGATTTTTTCATCCTTCTTGATATTGATCACCATAGGGCTCACCCATTTTAATTCTTCAATGGGATCAATGATTCTAGAATTTGGCATTTTGTCAATTTCTTCCTTCACCTTAATGCGTAAGTTTAGATTCATCATGTAATGCCTATTTTGAACTAGCGCGCACCTTCCTCCAACTTGATTCTCATTTCACCTAAACATTCATGTACTCATTTTAATTCATGATAGCCTCTAGGGAAAAAATCCTGGAAGTCGCATAGCAACTCAATTATCTTAGCAACTTCAGAGTTAGACCAATAATCTCTAATGATGGCCTCCTTTGGTGCAACATCTGCTCCAATGTTTACTTTCTTGGTATTCATAGGTTTGTGGTAGGTGCATGCCTTCTCATATGCATTGTCCAAGACCTTACACGTACCCTCTGTATGCTAAATATCTAGGTTCTCCACTTCTTCCTCATCAAATAGATTTACCATCTTACCCTTTTCTCTTTCTAGATAGGCATGCCTAAGCTATTCAACATCTATTTCTTCCTCTTCAAAGTGTGCCTCTAGTTATGACTCACCTACAAACTCCTAAAGGAGCTCCTCATACTTCGCACTATCTCTCATAGTTAAGTGATTCATAACTTCTAATTCCTCATGCACCGGACGTTTAGTGGAAAAAGTAGTCAAATTTATGAATCATATCTACAAAGAAGTTCCTGCCAATTTCGGTCTCTCTATTCAATTTCGCATAGATATAACATGTAGTCAATTTTACCTCTAACTCCTCTTCAAACACCACACACACCGAAATATCACCTAGCCTAGACTAGGTGCTCACCCAAGGCACATAAAGGTGTTGAGCCCTCTTTTATGTGAGTTTTGTAAGAATGCTTCATCATTAATGGAGGAATGTTGTAAAAATAATAATATATGCATCCATTACAAGAACAAAAGTAACAGAGCTAGAACCATACATAGATGTATTGTAATATTAAATAAAACATGTTAATAACACAAGATAATTGAATCTAAACCATTAACAATGTAAAACACATAAGATTTTGGACCCTTAAACACAAATACTCATAATACTCCATTATCTATTGCTTTACAAGTGTTTACAATAGCCAAGATACATTAAGAGATCCATACATGGACCAGGTACATTCACAAAATTTTAGTACTTCCTATAATGGCTTCATTACAGAGGTTATAATAGTGATAACATATATATTTCCCTAATTCTCTTTGTGTTCTCACATACATGCTCCATTGATCATTCATTTCCTTGTCTCTATTATTTCCATCCCACTCTCTATAAAACAACCACAACAACCACCATACCAAATGACTCTCCCTCATTTCCATGCTAATCAATTCATAATCAAGGGACTCAAAGGAATATTCCCTTACCACCTACCAAATGTCGTCGTGTCTTACCATACTTGATTATCCTCAAAGATGCACTTGCCGGATAATCCATAACAAACTCTACTTTTCAGATCTCAATTTTATTATGATAATCGTAATTATACCATAGAATATTATTTCCTTGAGTTGTAAGTCTCCATGTCCTAATCTTATCCATCACTAATCTTGGTCACATCTCCAAGTTTTCTTCAATTGTAAATTTAACCATTCTAAAAATGTGGTTAATTCCTAACCTTGTTCCACCCGGGCATGAACTTCGTGCCTTCAGTAAAATAACTTCCACATGATCCTTTACACCTAGCTAGCACATGACGAAAATTATGTGCCCTTGGTGAAAATATTCCTTAGGGGCAAAAATTACCCTAGAATAGCTCGATTTTGCCAACAAAATCCTTCACGCTCTCCAAATAAAACTCTAACAACCCAAAACCGGCTAAGGAAAAAATGTTGCATGATTTTAACCCCTAAGTGACTAGCTAAAGGAGTTTAGGGAACTCCGCATCCATCTCATCCTTCATCTTCCCCAATGCCTTCAATTCTGCTAGGACTTTCCCTGAAACCTCTCCTACAACGTTGGGCACTTGGTCTAGGTGACTTCCTCCACCTTTCCCTTGAGATTGTTTATGGCTACAACCAACTCCGTGCAAACACAATCAATCTCATCCATCCGTTCGGTGATGGAATCTTAGAGTTTTCCAATCATGAAATCTAATCTCACACTTTGTTTTTATCTTATCTTTCGATCTATCAGTATCACTTATCAACTCGGGTGCGATCAAGTTTGGTCATTGGTACCTTCTCCTATAAGGCATTGAGAGTGGCCTCTTCCTCTCTTACATGCATGTCAACAATGGGCTCACACTTCCTGCAACTATAGAAACCCCTATCCACAAATATAATTGCTTCCTTGAGTTAAGTAAGTAAACCCTCCAAATCAATGATCTAGGATTCCATAACGATATTGTTCTCTTCCTTTCCTTGGAAATATTTGTAGTCGTCATCCCCACGCCATCTTTGATGTTGGTTAACAAAATCCCCACCAGATCCTCTAAGTACCCCATCTCATAATTGTAGTTTGTTCGGAGCTTGTCTCACCAGCGCTTAAATTATCACAAGATCTTCTTAACCAAGGTGCCAACTTGATCATATGCCTCCTTGGTCCATGCCTACTTGACCTTCAGTCCACAATGTAGCTTTTCTATCTCTTTTTCTTTTTCTTTCTTTTCCATGACAAAATTTAGAATAATGGTCCATGTGTCTAGACCTTTTCTTATCACTTCCGCTAACAATTTATGTAGCATGTTTCATGCCTCCTCATCAGTGAGGTGGTTTGGATCTACCACCTTATATGTCTCTTACTCCTTTTTCCTCATGAATGGTCTCGATTGCATGATCGTTGACCTCAAATTTGGACTCCTCTACATGACAATGTAAATTCCAGCTGATCATCTTTCTTTTTCTTGTCACGCCCCCTTCTTGATCCAAAATATCCCATTCATGTAGCTTCTCCGGGGAGGTTATTATAATATCTAGCATGTAACACCTTCATGAGATCATCCATGAAGTCCATGTGTGAGGAAATATGCGTCCACTTATTCCTTACTGCTTTGTGCTTTGTATGTTGTTTCTTTGTCCCTAGATAAAACCCTTTATCCTCCTTGATAAAGAAGGAGTCTTCTTTAGTCTTCTTTAATGGGTTGGTGGGTTGGATGGGTGACACTCCATGGAGTGGACCCTAATCGACCCTTCTCAGAGTGTTATTTTTCCTTCTCATGTGTAGCATCTACTATCTTGGCTTTTGCTTCATCCCTTTTCTCCTTCTCCTCAAGCTATACCTCGAGCTCCTCCCTGAAGGTAGTGTGGTCTTCATCCTCTTCTTCTGATCTTGTCACAAAACTTGATACATCATGTAATTTATGCTTCTTCTATTCTGACTCTTCCTCCTCTTACTTCTTCACTTCCTCACGATTTGGCTATGAAGCCTCGGCACTATCTTCTTTGTGATGTACTCACACCATTTCTACCATTGTGGCACGTGTAATACTTCCTTTTCTAGGAAGTTTCTAGTCCTCCTCCATTCTCTTTTTCTTCTTCCTATCATTCCTACTCTTGGAATACTTTCATCGGTGGGATTAGTGCCTTCCCGGATCTACAAAAGGGGACTCTGTAATCTCCACTTCAATCCCCACTTGTGTCTTGGGAAACAAATGCACAAATACCTAGTGGACGAAGCCCTTGATGGTGTGTTATTCGGAAAAATTGATACGGAGAATTTTTAGGTAACCATACTAAAATTTCCATTTTGGTCTCCTAAAGAAGTCTAATAACAATCTTAATGGCCCAAAATCCCTTTCTAAAAATCAACTGTTTTAGAACTTAGCCATTTTTCATCTTTTTCCCTAGGAGCAAGAATTCTCTTGTCAACATCAAGGAATCTGTACCCACTCATAAAACCTAGGTGCAAAAATAGCTATGTCGACATTCCAAAATGTGCACCACTTAAAAATCCCTTTGGCGCTAGAAATGTTGTGTCAACATCTTAAAAAATGCGCTAAGTATTTTTTCTTGGGTGTTGGAAATGGTGTGTTGACATCTTTAAAACCACGCCCACTCCTAAATCCCAGGCGCGGGAAATTGTGTGTTGACACCATGAACTGTGCACTTAGGCGCTGGAAGTATTATGTCAATGTCCATAAAATTGTGCTAAGGTGCATTTTCACTCGTGTCGACGCTCTGAAAAGTGCGCCAAAAGAAGTTGGTGAAGTAATAAATGCCAGTTTTCCTATAAATAGGCACTTGACACCTGTCATTTTCATGAATTGAAAATTGAAAAAGTGTTTTCTCTACGCCTGTCAGCTATCCTTGTCACCCCCGCATTCCATTTTTCAAGCTTGTGGACCCCAACATCATCCTTTGTCTTTTATAAATCCAGGTAAGTGGCTCCTCTCCTTGTTGTTGTTTTTGTTTTTGGTTGTGTTAGGCTTAGGGCTTGTATAAAAAGATTAAATCTAAAAAGAGGAACCTATCAATCTATAACCAGCTAGAAACCCCTTTTCCTCTCCTTCCAGATCTACAAATCTAGAAGGCCCCTGCCTCTGAAGAATTTCTAGAAGGCCATATTTCCCTACTTGCTATCTTGTTAAAACCCTCTTTTTCCATTTGAAAAAACCAAAAGAGAGAAGAAATCAAAGAAATTGTAAAAAATCATCAAACCCTTTGCATACTATCTTTCCATGTTACACCTCCCATAGTCACGCTTTGGCGCATTTGTATGCCAGTAACACAATCTTTTTCATGCCAGCTTAAATAACACTTAGTAGCTTTTTGAGAGGCGCAGCACATCTTGAACAACATCAAAATCTGCATGTTATGTATTACTAACCCGCACCCCGCGCCTACCCCTTAGGTGCACTGATTTTCCTTGCAACATCTTCCGAAGAAGTGCCCTAGCGCACTTAAAACATATGCAACACAAACTTTTCCAAAGCACCGCCAAAGCGAGAATTTCCTAAGGCACAGGCACATCTTCCTTGACATCAACATGCCATGTTGTGTATTACAAAACCATGCCCCGCGCCTTATCTTTGGCGTTAAAAATATTCATTTAACATCTTGCAAAATTGCGCCCTTCTACTTGGCACACTTTTTCTTAGGTCAACACCAAGCACAATTTTCCTCATGTTGACACCTTCCTAAATGTGCTTTACCCTTTGGCGCCCAAAATTGCATGTTAACATCCACAAAACCGCGCCCTTTCTGCTTGGTGCAACTTTTCTCCGTCAACACTAGCGCAATGTTTATCATGTCAACAACCCGAGAAAATGCACCCAACAATTTTAAGCCTTTGCGGCATCTTTGTGAACCTGCGCCTTGCGCCCTAAGCCTTATAATTTCTTGTTCTTCATTCTATAATCTTTTATTATGGATAACATGATGGTTAACATGGATCTTCTATGTTGGACCTCCTTGATTCTTCTTGCAGAACAACACCATCCATCCTTGAGCTCACACATGTCTTCATCAAGCAAGAAACCAACAAATTATAAAGCTAAAGCTAAGCAGTCAGAACAAGAGATGAAGAATAAGTATCAGAAATTCAAGATGCCTAACTCATATGCAGAGTGCAACCTCAACATCAGAGACTTCAAGCTAGGTCATATTGATATGGATGACTTTTGGGCAAGGACCAAAAATGCAAATAGTGGCCATGGATGAACAAATTGGTAAGCGAGTGGATTACACTTTGCGGTTGGGCTACCGAGAAGGGCTGTAAATAATGAATTCATCATGTTGGTTGCCCATTGCTATAAAAAAGACACTAGATGTGTCAAAGATAAAGAACAAAAGATGATCATTGACCTCACACTCATCACTTTGAACTGACCCTGGGCATTCCTCATCATAGGCAATATGTAGAAATAAGTCTAGAAGACTGCAAGAAGGCCTGGGATGACAATGAGGATAAATGCATGCAGATGATGAATGAGATTTACCTAAAGAACAAGAAGCCGGTGAGTAGATGGCCACAAACCATCCACCGTAGTGACTTCAATGAAGAGTTGAGTGATACAATCACCTTCTTAAATAGAGTATTTAGACTCCACGATGCCAATTATTTCCACAAATGGATGTTGATATACCCGGAGACCATGAGAAAGAATACACCGATCAACCTTTTAGTTGGGAAAAATAATCAGTGACACCATCTCCCAGTAGCTTCAACAAGTTCTAACAAATGGGAAGTTCTACATGAATTCCTATGTTGTATACACTGTTACATCAACAAGAGATTTCATAGGGTTGGCTTGTAATGGGGTATGGCCCTAAGTAAAGATATATGAGTTCTACCTAGAACTAAATATTGAGGCCAACATCTCCCGAGCTTCTCTAAAATCAATGATGTATTCTTCTATGAGGTGATCTACTTTCTAAGACAAAACATGAGACACGGTCGGACCAGCCCGACCGTGGGTTGCTGCTACAAAGAAATGGGGAGCATTATTCACACAATTCCCCACATTCTCATGCCTCGTAATTTGTGAATTTTGAGGGTGAACCAACTAAGTTGCCAAGGTATGCGGGGCCAAAGCTGATACTCTTGGAGTTATCAAGACAACTAATCACTTATCATGAGAAGTGCATGAAAAGAATGAAAGGAGGAACTCCATTCCCCCTTACAATTGGCCGATACACCTGCACCACACTTTCCAAAGCATGGGAGATGTATGCTAAGCTAGAATTGCTAAATTTGAAGCATAACTTCCAAACAAATCTGACCTTTGACTATCGGAGCTACCTCCTAAAGGCAAAAATTGATCGCATTCATGTTCCGAGTTCGAGGACATTTGGATTGACTGACACATGAGATAGACATTCGGAAAAAGGATCACTCCTAGCCGGGCTCTAGAGGAAATCATCCACTATGGTGTAGCCATCATCCTAAAGGAATTCCAAGAGATTGATCAAGAAATTGATTAGGTTTACCTTGACACAAATGGGGATGATTGGCATTTGCGAAGATCGACAAAGCCAAGGAGCTGAAAACCATTAGGAAAGGGTTAAGCCCATGTTGCAGTGCACCAAAAATTGGTGCAAACAGAATGGTCTCACCTACCTTGGAGTTGATTTCACTACTTCTCCTTCAGGTAGAGCACCTCCAAGACTAGCTCAAGTGTCGAAAGGAAAAGGAAAGGATAAGGAGGGCGAATCAAGAAAACAAGAAGAAGCTCTTGAAGGCCTTCCTTCTACTTCTGAGAAGCAAATAGTCGACCTGGTTTCTCTAGGTAAAGAAGAAGAGACAATAAATTTTTGATGGATACATCCACTCAAGATGTTGTCACAACTACAACTGTAGAGGTACCCAGTGTTCCTTCTTCCATTTCTTCTCCTCCTCCCCGTCATTCAAGCATTTATTCCTATGGATGTGTCTTCTCCTTTGCTTTCCTCTTCCATCTTCTCCTCTCTCACGGATCTGTCACCCAAGTATTCCCTCCATCTAATTGTAGATCCCTTCTACTTCTATGTCTTTCTCTTCCCCTGTAGTAACTCCAGGCCCCACAAGTAGTAGTGTGTTGGACTCCTTGTCAATTCCATCCATCACCGAGTGTTTCAACATATTTCCTTGAGGCCTCCATAGTTTCTTCCCCTTTCACTCCCGTTTCTTCTTCTATTCCCTCTACTCCCACTCCCATAAGTCCTAGTTGGATTTCTGACCATTTTGACCAGCATAAGAGAAAGGTTCACATCACACCCATAGATTTCTCCGTCATTCCGAAGAAAGGACCCAAGAAGAAGAAAGTTATAACTCACTTTTGTAAGAGCACTTCGGGGGAGAGTGTCATGGAGATTGCTTACTCGGATCCCACCAAGGAAAAGAAGGATCTGTCTCCCACAGACTTCATAGTGACTCAATTCAAAATGGGGACCTCATCTGAAATCTTGCAAGGGGAAGCCTCATGCTGATCGCAGTAGATGCTCTTTGCAAGAAGCTTTAGGAAGTAAAATAAGAGAAGAGAATACTTAAGGAACAAAACAATCATCTCCTCCAAGCATTGCAGAAAATGGGCAATACTCCTCCTATAATCGCCATTTGAATCCATTGAAGTTCTCGATCAGGATAAAATAAATGAATATCTTAATATTGGTGAACAAGGTGCAGCAGTATCATCGTGGATTGAGTGAATCCTCAGAGATAGTGAGGAAATGATTAGGAAATTCATAATGCTCTACCATGATATAGATCAAGCAAATAAGGAGCTACAAGCAATAGCAGGTTCCCTCTCCGAGGAGTTGGATAATGCTAGGTTACAACATGAAACATTCTAAGCAATGGCTAAATTCTCAAATGAAGACCTCATCAAGGTCAGCGTCTTTAATCACTTACAGGCACATAATAAAGCTCTCATTGCATTAGATTACTAGGTTGATCAAATGGAATATATCTTGGAGAGGATAGATAAAATCAAGGATGAAGCCCTGGATGCATGATACAACATGGAGCAAATAGTTACAAAGATGTCTCCACGGATTCTCAATGAATCATACACCTTGATGGAAGCAGATGATACATTCTAGTGCTTGAGGCTATAGTCACCCAAGGTTGGGCACCAGAGGTCACTTTCGACCAAGAGTCTACCAATAACCTCTTGGCCTACCGTGATTTCATTGGCTTCTTGATCGATGCATGCGAGGAGTTTTCCGGGTTACCTGACAAGCTCAAGAACAAGAAAGAAACTTATGAAGTCATTGGTGACCATTTCAAAGGTCTAGATCATGATCAACTTCAAGAAATGATCAGAAATTTTATGGAATATCGAGCGCAAAGTGTCACATCACCTCTCTTGATCGATCAAAAAAAAAGGACACCAAGTTTGAGAAATGAGATGATGAGGAGTAGTTTCTCCTCTTATGTATGATTTGATCATTTTTGTAAAATATTTAAAAGCTTGTTGAAATTTAGGTTGACATCATCCATGTTGCACCATGGGATGTTGCCATCCAAAAACTTACCCAGAGTCAACTTTTGACTTTTTAGATATTTTGTAAATATCTTGTAAGATATTTTGGAAGTAGTTTGTTTGCTTTTGTCTTCTTTCCTCCTCTCCCATAAATACTTGAATACTTGTTGTATTCAAGGTGGACATTTTTTTTATGAAAATAGAAGTGAAGAGAGAAAAACTTTGTGTTTTCTTGTATGTGAAGAAATATTAATACATATGCTAAGAATTTGTGCTCAATATATGTGTTATTTCCTTCAGATCTTTCTTAAGTTAGATCTATGTTTTATTCTGTTGGATTCATTCCTATTATCATCATATGTTCATCAATATTACTTTATTTGTTTATGCAAGTAAGTTTGGCTCTGTTTACTACCAGCCCAAAGCATAAACCTTCGACCTTTCCATCTTGGAATTCATTTCTTTTATTCCTTTAGATTTGACCTCCTTTGTTCCTTCCCTCCTACCTTTCTGTTCATTGTTGGAACTACCTCTACTAGGAGAAGATCCCAAACTCCCCTGAAGTTAGAATAGTGTAGATTTACACAGATTCCTCCTTGATAGATTAGCGATAAACAAGTTTTGTTTTATTGTCTAGATTTTTTGGCCTATTTCCCCAACCTTAAGCGAGTAGATTTTGGACCAACGGTTTTGGTGACTTTCTTTGGGATTGAACTAAGGAAATAACTAAAAATGTGAAAATCACTTACAAATTGCAAATTTTAAATCTTTGTTAAAAATTAAATTTTTTTGTAGAAGTGATCAAAACTGAAAATTTCCTTATACAAATCCATAGATTTGGACCAGATAGGAGATTTTAGTTAGCTGAGTTTTTACAAAAACCTATATATTTCGGTAGATATGAGATTTTGACATTTCATGATGTTTTCAAAACCGTGTAAAATTTAGGTTGGAGATCCGAAAATAAGCTTTCTAAATTAATCCACTTTTTATCCTTGTTAATCTTTGTGCTGAAAACCCCGATCATTGTTATTAAAAGGGTAAAATTAAATATTGAAAAAGTACATCTTTGCTGATTTTTTCCAAAAAAATCATAAAATCGAAAGTATAATTTTTTTGTTGTTGTGAATCTGCTCTTAATTGTTGCAGATCGAAAGGGTATGTTGGCGGGTGAACCATTTACTTGCAGTAGAAGAGCTCGTGGGGAAGTTGATCCAATTTTTGATCTACTTTGAAGGCACAATTTTAGTATCACTCCAACATGATTCACATTGTTGAGTTCGGTTGATCAATCGGCCTAAAAGTGTCTCGCCTCCATGAAAGAGCCGAATTTCACAAGGTGCCTCGTCATCAACTTGCGTGCCCTATCATTGCTAAGTGGAACCACGCTCCTTGCTTGTGTCATTTTTCCTACTTTTCAAATGGCAAAAATTTACTGTACCATGTGGAAACGCCATGGGTCCTCTCTCTAGCACCTTTCGCATCTAGTCAACCCCTCCCTCATGGAAATCACAAAAATTTCCTAAAATTTGATGGGATCGGAAATCAAAGCACGAATGTGCATAGTGCTGCATTTATTATGTCATGCAACATTTTGGACGTGACTCATGAGGATGTATCGTTCGCACGTCTCTTTTTGGAGACCTTACGAGGACTCGCAATGAGAATGGTTCCAACACTTGCCACTATGTCCTGTCACTAGTTAGGCCACATTGCGGACTACATTTAAAAATAGATACAAACCTTTAAAGATGTATTTGTGTTATTGTCACAAATCACTAACATGAAGAAGAAGGCTAATGAAACCACGCATGATTTTATCACCTATTTGATTCACTAATCAATCATGTGCCACTTGCCATGATCGACATTAGAGAATCAAAAGTGTTTCTTCTTGAATGCCATGAGTTCAAAATTAAGTTTCTTACTTTTACAGAACAAATACCCACCTTGGTTCTTGCTCAAGCTATGGCCATTTGGATAGAAGAAAAACTTCTTATATCCAAAGTGAGTTAAGATGAGACCCATCAAAATCAAAGGCTTGACTTCTTCTCATGCGCCTCATTAGATCCAGTGTTCCAAAAGATGGCGAATGACTTGCTCTCATTAAAGAAACAATTGGATCAAACATCGTCTACTACTCTGTCTTTGGGATATCCACGAAGGAACTTCACTCCCAACAACACCCCCAAAGGTCACGTTTGCATGTTACTTCTCCAAGCTTAGCAATTAAAGCCCATTCGGTCAATACCTTGGTTGAAATCGAAGAAGATGATACAAATTAAGAAGAACCTTCATCACAAGGCAAAGATGATCAAGATGTCGGTGAATCATTTGGTAACTCTACTATTGGGTATATGGAATTTGAAGATGAGGAATCTGATGAAGAAGAGGGTACCCAAGGGTATGCGAGTGGACAATCATTCATGGTTTTCACTCGCTCACAAGGAAAAGAAGTAAAAGTTTCCACTGAAAAACAAAAGAAAAAGGCTGTGGTAACTCCACCGCCAACGATCGCTAAAAGAGGTAATCACCTTCCTACTCAACATATTGTTAAACCTTTTGTAAAGAAATCTTTTCCTCTCGTTTCTCCTCCAATTCAGCCTTCCTCCAATCCCATAAAGACCAGTAATCCTCCTCCATAAATGTGAAACAAAGGACTCATTCCTTCATTAGCACAACCCTTGGTCACATTTGATATAATTGATCACACTAAAAATACCAAGATATAGATGTCTGAAGTTGAGTACCTTTAGTCCAACCCAGAGAAGCTTATAAGATTAACTAAGTATATCCAAAGCTATGCTGCTGTCCTTCCTCTTGTTTCCCCAAAAGGAATTCTTCCCACTCCTCCTACATCTCACGTAAACGTCACCTCGACTTCGACATTAGGGAAAATTAAACCTTTTTACTTATCTCTCCTGATCAATGGTCATAAACTAGGCAACTGTATAATTGGATCAGAGCTTCTGATAATGTTATGCCAGCAAAGGTCACCCACACTTTGGGCCTCACACTTACAAAACCTTTTGGTAGATGCTAATCCATGGAAACCAAACAAGTACCATTGATTGGTTAGATCAAGGATGCGTAGTTTATATTTGCGGCATTTCCTGATAAGAGGATAAAAATGACTATTCTTGTAGTTAATAGTCTAGCGGCATACATGATATTTCAGGGGAGGAGATTCTATAAATAAGTTGGTGGGAAATTCATATAGAATGGTCCAAAGCCGAGATTCTGTCAAAGGAGTGATGAGACGTTGGAACCAAAATCACAAAAGAAATATCTAGTCACCAATTCTGATGACCCCAAGGCTTAGATTATTTTCAAATTGATGGGGGAAATACTTCTATCCACTAAATAAGATAGAATGGATGTTCTCATCTAATAAGAGGATCTCAAAAAAGTATGGACATGTAATTTGATGGTAGTTGCGCAACAAGTGGATGCGGTGTTGGGGTTGTTCTAATATCTCCTGAAGAGGAGATTTTCCCTTTTTCTTTCAAATTGTAGTTCTTCAATACAAATAATACTACTGAGTATGAATCCTTTTACTTGGCATGCAAGCTATAAAGAGAAAGGAATCAAGAATCTAAAGAGTACAAGGTGATCTTTGAGATAATTGTCAATCGGATAAAAGGGATATACCAAGTAAATAATAATGGCTCGGACACTACCGCAATGCAAAAGTATGAGATAACATCAAAGAGTTTTACACTTTCTCAATCAAATAATTTTTGCAATCTCAAAATGACATGGTTGATTCATTGGCCATCTCAGCCTCTCTCATGCTTCCTCACCTAGGGTTAAAAACGGATACATATACCATTGAGGTGGTTTTTGCCCAAGTGTGTGAGATAATTCACAACACCGGCAAGTGTCCAATGATGACAACCAAATTATCACCTTTTTAGAGAAGGTTGAAAATTTCAAAGAACTTCATTTTGATGGATCAACTTCTACATGTCGTGAGTCTCTCACTGGTCAAGCACATGAATCTGAAGAAGAAACAGTGATACAGCTCAAAGGAAATAAGATTCCGAAAGGTTTGGTTTCCTTAGAATGATTATTTTATAATCATGACTGCTTTTTTCAGAAGAAGTGACAGGATGATCCTTCCTCTTCTCCGAAGCCGAATCCAAATCAATCTGGGTACTATAGAACATCCTTGTTTCGTAAATATCGGGAAGTGTTGTGTGCCCGAGGAAAAGTGAAAATTTGTTAAGTTGCTAAAAAAAGTACATGGATGTGCTAGCATGGTCTTATGCTGATCTAAAGTCTTTTAAGCCAAAGGACATTCAGCACGACATTCCGCTCAAGGATGACGTCAAGCCTTTTCATCAAAAGCAAAGGCACTACAACCCCAAAATCTCAGGTACCATCCGGGCCAAAATTCGAAGATGTTGGATGCAAGAATTATTTTCTAATTCATCAAAGTACTGGGTTACAAATATTATGCCTGCGTGCAAAATAGGAATGGTGAGATACGCATATGCATGGAATTTTTCAACTTGAATCATTCATCCTTAAAGGATAACTATCCACTTTGCCAATAATGGATCAAGTGCTACAGTGAAAGAACCGGTTCGAAATGCTATCTATTCTTGACGGTTTTAGAGTTACAATCAAATTTAAGTCATGCCTAAAGACCAATTCAAAACAACATTCACCACTCCTCGGGGTACCTTTACCTACAACGAGAATGTCATTTGGTTTGATCAACACCGGTGCCACCTTCCAACGAGCAATGGAATTTTCATTCAAAGGTATGATGGGAAAGGTCATCATAGTTTACCTAGATGACCTGATCGTGTTCTCCAAAAATAAATTGATCACTACGATCATTTGAAACAAGTCTTGATCGAGATGAGAGCACGGGATTTGGCTAAATCCCAAGAAGTCATTTTTGGGGACACCGAAGGAAAGTTGCTAGGACATGTCATTAGAAGAGAAAGAACTAAGATAGATGTCAAAAGGGTCAAGACTATTTGAGCCTTACTTTTCCTACAAGCAAGAATGGTGTTCACTCTTTCTTGGAAAGGTAAATTTTCTTAGATGCTTTGTTCCTAATTTTCTTTGAGAAGACTCATCATATATCCAATATGATGAAAGGATCCTAAACATTTCGATGGAGTAACAAAGGTAGGAAATCATTAAAAGATATAAAAACCTCCGTTTCTCACACTCCTATTCTAGTGTGTCCCAAATTTAGCAAAGACTTCGTCATGTACAATTATGCATTTGTGCATACTTTTGTATAAACTATCTTAATGCAAAATAACTCCCAATATATTGAATCCCTGATTACTTTCATGATCTCTCCTCTCAAACCTCATGAACTGAAGATGTCACAATTGGAAAAACACACCTTTTTCATGGTAAAAGAAGTCAAGAACTTCCACTATTATATTACGGATTATCATATAGTGGTACTAGTTCCAGATACTGCTTTGTTAAGTCTATCCCGACTCAACGGGAGTTAGGGAGCTTACGAGGGAATTAGATCAAAAAGGTCTAAGAATACGATCTAGACATCAGACCAACCAAGTTCGTAAGAGGTAAAGGAAATTTTCAGCTAATGGCTGAAAATAAAGACTCGTGGGTACCTAAAGAAAGAGCTGATCACATTGATGGAGAACAAAATGAACTAGAGAAAGTAGATTCTTTGCCCATGGCTCTATTTGTCGCAACTAATGACAAATGGTATTCGATATCGCGTTCTTTCTCACCTATGAAAAGTGCCCAACTCACCTAACTACAAAGGAAAAGTAAACGGTGAAGATCGTGAGCCATAAGATATGTCATATGGGATGATGGATTGTATAAGTGTGGAATTGACAGTGTTTTTCTATGATGTGTTGACAAGCCGCAATAGATAAAATTGTTAAAGAGTTTTCATGACTTAGCCTACGATGGTCACTTCTCCTCATCGTTGTGATAGCACACAAAATCATCCGGGCTAGTACTATTGGTCATTGACGTTATTCCAAGATACTGACCACTTGGGTAGTGAAGTGTGAACTTTTCCAACAGTTTTTGGTAAACTAAAGCTAGCTGCATTTCCCCTCAGGCTTGTCATCATCAACGAACCATTTAGACAACGGGGAATTGATTTCATTGGAGCACTCAATCCTCAATCGAGTGCTAGATATAGTTATGTCCTAACAGTAATGGATTACTTCACAAAATGGGTGGAGGCCATACCTATCAACCATGCCACTTCTAAATTTGTTTGCAACTTCATCAAAGAGAATATTATTGTGAGATTTGACATTCTACACAAAATCATTGCTGACAATGCTTCCAACTTCTCTTCACGGGAAGTAATTGGTTTTTTTTATGGATGTGGAATAACCTTGGCTCATGCCTCTGATTATTATCCTTAAGGAAATGGTCAGGTAGAATCCAACAACAAGAACCTAGTGACTATTATATGGAAGCTAGTTGATGAAAACCAGTGGTCCTGGGACAAGTCCTTATACAATAATTTTTGGGTGGATTGTATCACTCCAAATAGGTCTCTCGGCATGTCACCTTTCTAGGTGTTGTATGGGATCAATGCTGAAATCCCTATCTCCGCAGAACTTCTTGCTTTGTGCTTGGCTCGAGAAATTAAAGATGAAACATTTTAGAATTCTCTTGAAAAGAGGATTATGTACCTGACGGAGCTTGAAGAAAAGTGAGTGAAAGTGGTTGACAAGATCACTGAACATCAAAATCAAGTTAAGAGATTGTTTGACAAGAAATCCAAGTAGAGAGATTTCCAAGTTGGAGATCTTGTTCTCTTGTGGGACAAACGAAGAGAACCAAAAGGTATGCATGGGAAGTTTGACTCCCTTTGGAGAGGGCCATACAAGATCAAATAGCTTAATGGAGAGAAAATTTTCCATCTCTCATATTTGGATGGAACTGAGATCCTGCTTCCCTATAGCGGGAAACACTTGAAGATTTTTAGGAAGTAGAGCTTGCTCTCTTCTTTGTACAGTTTTCTTTCATTGTGTGTTTGCTTCTGATTTTATTGTGTGTTCCCTTCCTTTCCCTTTTTGGTTACCCTTGTTTTTACTTCTACGTAACCCAATGGATAGGCACATGGAAATATGAGATTATCTACCTTTGATTTTCACTCAAAGATAGTCCCGAGAAAAGAGCTGGGTTGTTATCTTGCAAAATTGTGAGGAGAATTTTGCAGTAACCATACCAAAATTTCCATTTTGGTCTAATAAAGAAGTCTAATAACGATTAGAATGGCCCAAAACTCCCTTTCTAAAAATCAAGTTTTTTAGAACTTAGCCATTTTTAGCTTCTTCCTAGCAAAAGAATTCTCGTGTCAACATCAAGGAATTTGTGCCCACTCATAAAACCTAAGGCGCATAAATTGTTATGTCGACATACCAAAATGTGTGCCACTTAAAAAGATCTTTGGTGCAAGAAATTTTGTGTCAACATCTTAAAACATGTGCTAAGTATTTTTCTTGGGCGCTTGAAATGTTGTGTCGACATCCTTAAAAGTGCACCCACTCCTAAATCCTTAGGCACGGGAAATGGTGTGTTGACACCATGAAATGTGTACTTAGGTGCTAGAAGTATTATGTCAACATCCATAAAATTGTGCTAAGGCACATTTTCACTCATGTCGACGCTCTGAAAAGTGTGCCAAAAGAAGTTGGTGAAGTAATAAATGTCATTTTTCATATAAATAGGTGCTCGAGACCTGTCATTTTCATGAATTAAAAATTGAAAAAAGTGTTTTCTCTGTGCCTATCAGTCATCCTTGTCCCCCCGTGTGCCATTTTTAGAGCTTTTGGAATCCAACATCATCCTTCATCTTTTATAAATCCAGGTAAGTGGCTCCTCTCCTTGTTGTTTTTGTTTTTGGTTGTGTTAGGCTTAGGGCTTGTATAAAAAGATTAAATCTAAAAAGAGGAACCTATCAATCTATAACCAACTGGAAACCCCTTTTCCTCTCCTTCCAGATCTGTAAATCTAGAAGGCCCCTACCTTTGAATAATCCAAAAGGCCATATTTCCCTGCTTGCTATCTTGTTAAAACCCTCTCTTTGCCATTTGACAAAACCAAAAGAGAGAAGAAATAAAAGAAATTGCAAAAATCATCAAACCCTTGGCGCATTGTCTTTCCATGTTACACCTCCCATAGTCGCGCCTTGGCACACTGTACGCCCAAGTAACACAATATTTTTCCACACTAGCTTAAAGAACACTTAGTAGCTTTTTGAGAGGCGTAGGTGCATCTTGAACAACATCAACATCTGCATGTTATGTATTGCTAATCCACACCCCACGCCTTCCCCTTAGGCACACTTGGTTTGCCTTGCAAAATCATCTGAAGTAGCACCCTAGTGCACTTAAAACATATGCAACACAAACTTTTCTTGCACCCCACCAAAGAAGAATTTCCTAAGGCATAGGTGCATCTTCCTTGACATCAACATGCCATGTTGTGTGTTACAAAACCATGCCCCACACCTTATCCTTGGTGCTAAAACTTTTCATGCAACACCTTGCAAAATTGCGCCCTTTTTACTCAGATCAAGAATTTCGCGCTTGTTACCTGTCCAAGTTAATGCACCAAACTAAACACAAAAACCCTGAAAAACTCCAATAAAATCGATACCTGATGGATAAGATCCGAAGATGTAGACAAATGAGGAAGCCGATGTAGATAAGATGGGCACACACGAGTAACTCGCGCATAATAGATCCGTGTATCTGCCAAAACACCGATGCTTGTGAGAAAAAAGACCACGTTAAAGATATTTAGGTGAATTTGCCCGAGAAGCGGGTCGGGAAGCGATAAGCTTCCTCGGCGGATGTCAGTCCACGTTTTCAATTAAGAAAAGAAGCATACATGATAAAAGATGTAAGTAAAAATCTAGATTTTCTGATTGCAATAATAAGATAGAATCTAAATAGCAGGCAGAGAAATCTGAGAAAACAAGGAACTATGAAATAATGCGGTTGTGTTTGTATCCCTTTTACCTATTTGCAGGAAATCGGCGTCGCCCAGGTAGAATCGGCGTCGATTGAGACGGATCGGCGTCGACTGACTAAGATCGGCGTCGATTGAGACAGATCGGCATCGACTGGGTAGAATCGGCGTCGACTGGAGGCAGATCGATCAATCAGGGACTGTGCGATAAGATTCGGGAATTGGAAGGTGAATGTGGCTCTTGGATGTGCGAAGTTGGCGAGACAACGGAACAAAGTCACCGAGATGATAGATGGTGGTGTGTGATCTTTGATGTGACGAGGACGAGTAACTTGGTGCTCCTCTCAGGGATTGATTCGGACAGGATCTGCCCTAATTTGATACAATTGATGCTAAGAAGATCTCTCTTTCTCACAACCTGTATCTCTCTCGCTCTCTGTTCGTGCGTAAGTGCTTCCTTTTTTTAAATCATTCAGCTTTTCGCTCATTCGTGGTCTCTTTTTCGGTCCCTGAGGCGGAGTTCTGGACTCGCTTTTATAATCGGTGCCGCTCTAGAAAATCGGCGCCGACCATATGGAAGTCGGCGCCGATCGCGGAATAGACTTCCGAGATGGCCAAAATGAGCGATTTCAAGAAAGATAAGATTTATCCCGAATACGGGAAATATCCCGCTTAGGGAAGAGGAAAAATAGATGTGGTACATAGATAGAATAAATTTGGGGCGAGATAAGTGATTAAGATGCATGGGAAGAAGCGTAATCAAATATTTAATATTTAATCACTCATGGGTAAGATGTGATGGGGTGAATTAAATTTGGAATAAGTGATTAAATCACAAATTGGATAATATCCCAAGGGGATAATTGGTGACGTAAAAACGTGCCCCAGGTTACCTAAGCAAGTAAATGGATGAGAGGGACACTAAATTGAGTAACCAATTTTAAGTGTCTACATTTTGCCCCTTTTTGTCAAGTAACTTGCGATAAGCAAGGTTATGAGACAAAAACAAAGGGATGGAAGAAGGGAAGAATTTGTGATGATGTGATCCCCCTCAAACTAGGGATGGGATGGATGATAGAACAGACGATCCCAAGTTTGAAAAAAGGTAGAGCGAAAAATGCAGGATGCCCGATCGGATGCAGAGTAGATCGATCATTGATGGCGCATAAAAACAAATAAAAGGCAGCAACTAAGGAACTCACATTGGTAGGGAAAACTAGCCGGTCTCCTCATGAGGCGAGCGTTAGTGCCTACTGAGACCCATGAGGGTAAGGAGAAGCGCAAAATAGTCGGCATCTAAAGAGAGACACATTGGTAGGGAAAACTAGGCAGTGCAAAGCGAGGCACGTTAGTGCCCTGAGACCCGTTTAACTCTAAGCTGCGGAAAAATGCACGAGTGTCCCACGCAAAGGGAACAAACCGAAATAGACAAGGATATCTAAAAAAATGTGCCAAAAGGCAAAATTCAGCACACAACAATGATCGAGATAGATAAGTAAGCCAAACATCAACACTATGGCAAACAGATATAAAAAATCGGCGCGACCAAAATAATCAGCGACGATTATAACAAATGGTGTCGACCCGAAAAATCGGCGCCCGACCAATCCGAGCACATATAAATATGCGAACGGGAAACGTAAACGCGATTTATTTTCAACGTGATGATTGATTGAGAGAGAGCAGATTTGTGATTTGAGCATCATGGAAGCCTCGGGAGGCGGTGGAAGCGCGAGAGGACATGACTTGGGGTAAGTGGTCATTCTTGAACCCACTTTTCTTAATTTTTTTTTTTTTTTTTTTTTGTTTGATTTTTTCTTGCATGGGAGGCCGGGTCCGGTTTATGTCCGGCCAGACGGATCGGCACCGATTGGTTTTGGATCGCGTCGATTGGTATTAATGTCGAGGCCGACTAAAATGAACGACGCCGATTTTACCAAATCGACGCCGATTGAAAGATATTCATTTTTTTTTTTATGGTTTTGGAAGATGTGATTTGGGGAAATAAGAGACTAATTATGTTTTTGATGTCGTGGATGCAGGCACGAGAGGTACTACATATGAGGGATGCCATCCCCGAGCTATTAGAGACGATTCTTCCTAATGTCAGAGATGCGGAGTGCAGCGGCATTTAGAAGCTAAGCCGGAGCTCGGGGTTTCGATATTATAGACAGAGTGCCACGAGATGTGGAGCTCATGCGGGCATTAGTGCGATGGTGGGACAGCCACACGTGCACTTTTTGGTTCAAGATGGGTGAGATGACTATCACCCATGAGGATATATTCAGGATCCTGAGATTGCCGATTGTTGGGGACCCGATTGAGATCACACCCGGGAGAGCGACGAGAGGGCCCTGGTGCTATTATACGAGGTAGAGGCAGAGGTGAGATACTATAAGGATGCCTAGCGCAGCATGCCCTGGAGATGTGCCTCGATACGGGGCGAGGAGGAGAGCGATGGAGGGCTACGGTGAGTAGAGCCTCGAGGCGAGAGGAGCCTTAGGAGAGATCGAGGTGGGCCGAGACCTCCAGCAGCAGGTGCATCGAGCTCGATAGGCGGTGGTCAGGAGAGACAGCCAGGTGCAGAGGAGGGTGGAGGAGATAGTGTCCTCCACGCTTCATATTTTACTATATAGAGATTTGATAGATTTTGTATCTGTATAGTGATGTAGCCTCGATTGGAAGGCATTGTTTAGATGGCTTGATTGAAAGCCACCCATTTTTGTACAGACACATATGTATATATAGATTCATTATTTGTCATATAATTGTACTCATGCTTTTTAATTTTGGATATACATGGATAGATGGATATAGATATAGGATCGATAGAGGATAAAATAGATGTGATTGGATAGGTATAGGTGATAGATGATAGAAATAGATGTGATTAGATAGATTGATATGTGGATAAAATAGATGTGATTGGATAGGTATGGATAGATGATAGAAATAGATGTGATTAAATAGATTGATATGTGGATAAAATAGATGTAATTGGATAGATATGTTTGATGATGATAGAAATATATGTGATGTGGATATAACTTTGATAGATGGATGTGATGTAACTTGATGTACATGTGTTTGATGTTTGGATTAGATATGGATAGATATAATGTACCTTGGATGTACATTTTGGTGGATAGATTGATGTATAGATTAGATATAATGTACCTTAGATGTACATATTTTAAATATTTTGATGGATAAATAGATAGATGTGTTTGATGTATAGATAGATGTAATTTTAATGAAATGAATAAAGATAGATGTTTTGATAGATAAGAGGAATTTTGATAGAAGATAAATTGTGATTGAATTAACATGTGAAATGTCAATTTAACATGATGAAGAGCGAGAGATGTAAATGGAAACAACCGTGACTTAGAAGAGAAGACACTCGGAAAGAAGGGAAATGATAAGTCGGACTTCCAACCGACCATAGATAAAATCTAGATAGGAAACCGAAAGACCAAGCATACAAGGCCCTATATAAGATTAAAATAAACCTGACACTAACTAGTCGCAAACCAGATCTAGGATAGAAATGGAAAGAAAAGTAAGTATCTTGTCGGAACTTACAAGGGACAGAATACATGTCCATGATAGGAAAATAGGATTCTCCATATGATCGACAAAAGGTCTTAAATCTCAGCTTCATGATTTTGACAGAAAAGCAAACTGATCAATGCGGGAAGTTTGCTTGATATGGAAAGACTGATCGATGCGGGAAGTCTTTCAGTGATGCTAAAAGTGTATAAACTAACTGGAAGGCTGATTGATTACAAGAAGCCTTGAATATTTCTTTGAGAAATAGCCGTCCTTCAAGGGAGCGGTCTGTATTTTGAATTTTAATGATAGCCATCCTTCGAGGGTATGGTCTATTTTCTTTTTGATTCACTTGATAATGTATGGATAATTTGTCCTTCAAGAGGATCGAGTCTATCTTTTGGATAGCATCTTTTTTTTTTTTTTTTTTTGAAACTCTTTGGAAGAAGCTGAGTTTAGACCTAGATAGATCAGATGGAGGGGAAGAGAACATAGAAGAACATGCACTCATGACCCGAGTAGATCCGATTAAGATAAGTACTTGGGACAGATGAAGTGGTGATTAAGGTATTCCTACCATGAGGAGGAACATATCCAAAAGAAACGTCAATGAGTAGAGCCGCGATACTCATATTTTAAGGTAAACGAGGCAATAGGCGGAGAACCACATGATTTCAAATCTCCACAAAAGTAGATGAATGGTTATTAGGACGGATGGAAGATCGAGTTGCGACTAGATTTGTGTAAGATAGATTTTAACAATAGAAGGGCCGTAGATGCAAGGCATTGAGAGGTTCCGCCTCAGGTACACCATCCATGGAAGATAAACGATAAGCCCCAGACCCATATTTATGAGTGATAATGTAGGGGCCCATCCAGTTGGGAGCAAACTTACCACGTTGACTTTTTTCGAGTGTAGTGACATTTTGATTTTCCTTAAGAACAAGGTCACCAATTTTGAAGTCACGGTGTTGCAAGTGCTTGTTATAAGCACGTTTGACATGCTCAAGATAGACTTGATGATGCTCAAGAGCGTTAAGACGCCGCTCATCTAATAATTCAAGTTGTGTTAGATGATTTTGACGATAATCCTCATCGGAGACAAATTCTCTGAGAGAAACACGGAGAGATGGGATTTGGACTTCCAAAGGAAGGACAGCCTCAGACCCATAGACGAGAGAGAAGGGAGTAGCACCAGTAGGAGTACGAATGCTAGTCCGATAAGCCCAGAGAGCAAAAGGGATATGTAAATGCCAATCCCTACCACCTCGACTAGTTACCTTTGCGAGGATACTACGCAAAGTTTTATTGGACGCTTCAGCCTGACCATTAGCTTGAGGATAGTATGGAGAAGAAAAACTGAGTTTGATATTGAAAGCGTTGCAGAGATTCTGCAAATCAGCGTTCTTGAAAGACTTACCATTATCTGTGATTAGCTTGTGTGGAACGCCAAAGCGACAAATGATGTGTTGATAGACGAAATCAACTATGGGTTTAGCCTTTATTGAAGAAAGAGGGATAGCTTCTACCCACTTAGTAAAGTACTCAGTGGCAGTAATGATAGAATGATGACGCTGTGAAGAATGGGGATTGATGAGACCAATAAGATCAAGGCCCCATTGCGAAAAAGGCCACAAATCCGCTGTAGGTTGCAAAGCTTGACTAGGGATGTGCGTGAGATTGGAATGTTGTTGACACCTGACGCACTTCTTAGTGTATTCACAACAATCTCGATTAAGAGAAGGCCAATAATACCCCAAACGTAAAATGCGCTTGGCTACAGCTAAGCCACTAAAATGTCCACCACAGATACCGTCATGGACCTCCTGAATAGCTTTAGATGATTCATGGGTTTTGAGGCATCGAAGCAAAATACCATCAAAGCCGCGTTTGTAAAGAAGGCCGCCTAGAATAGAATAGCGATTGGTGCGTTGGACAAAAGACCTTCTACCATTGGAAGTCAGATCTGGAGGAAGGATCGAATGAGATAGATAATCAACAATCTGTTGATACCACTCATCCTGGGTATGGGTTGTGACAGCATTGATTGAAGTTAGTTGCCCAAGATAAGATGGTTGATCTAATCGTTGCACAGCCACATAAAGACGCGAGTCTTCGGTAAAAGGCGGGATAAGTGAGGCTAATGAGGCCATGGTATCCGCGAATCGATTTGCAGTGTGAGGAATGGCTTGGATGGTGAACTTATCGAAAGATTGGAGTTGAGCAAGAACGATGTCACGATATTTTTGAAGGATATCATTCTTACATTGATAGACACCCGTGACCTGATTAACGATGAGTTCAGAATCACCAAAGATGTCAATATGACGAGCGCAAGAGATTAATGGCATTTGAAGACCTAAGACAAGAGCTTCGTACTCAGCCATATTATTGGTGCACTCAAAGTTTAATTTGTGTGCAACTGGGATAGGCGTACCCCAAGGAGGAATCATCACGAAACCCGCACCTCCCCCTTGCTGGCATTTGGATCCATCAAAGAAGAGCTTTACTTTAAATGGAGATAGACCAAAATCAATTTGTTGGATATATTCATCGGGGAACTGAGCAAGGGGGTCTTGAGTGTCCGGAAGAGGAGCATCAGCTAATTGATCTGCGATAACCTGACCCTTGATAGCCTTTTGCGGGATAAACTCGAGGTCAAATTGTCATAAGCATGAGCATAAGCCAACGAGTGATACGATCATTGTGATAAGGCTTTGCATGAATTGTCTTGAGGGGATTGACACTTGTGACAATGTAAGTTTTATGATTAAGGAGATAATGACGAAGCTTAGAAGTTGTGAAGAAGAGAGCACAACATAGTTTTTCAGCTTCGGAGTAACGTGTCTCATACTCATGGAGGGTGTGACTGATGTAATAGATAACTTGTTCTTTACCACAAGTGTCCCGATGTGAAATCATGGCTCCCAGAGCATGGTCAGTCATAGAGATATAAAGATAGAAAGGCTCCCCCTCGCGTGGAGGTGTAAGCACGGGTGGAGAAAGAAGATAAGCTTTGAGATCATCAAAGGCCTTTTGG
The DNA here is from genome assembly GCA_018340775.1 of Taxus wallichiana var. yunnanensis. Lineage (NCBI taxonomy): Eukaryota > Viridiplantae > Streptophyta > Pinopsida > Cupressales > Taxaceae > Taxus > Taxus wallichiana. The sequence goes on from CM031239.1 coordinate 74,713,195, forward strand.
CAATGCTTATCCCATTCAAAATGAACATTCTTACGGAGGAGATGGTGAAAAGGTTGACAACGGTCCGACAATTGGGAGATAAAACGACGCACCGATTGAAGACGTCCTTGGAGGCTGCGGAGTTGCTTCAAGTTAGAAGGGGAGGCATCTCAAGGATGGCTTTTATTTTGCGGGGTCACTTCAATACCCACGATGGAAATGATAAAACCTAAAAGTTTACGGTGAGTGAGCGCCAAACACGCACTTAGATGGATTTAGCAAAGACAAAAGCGGATAAGCCTCTCAAAGAGAGGTGCGAGGATGAAAAGATGATCGACGGCGCTTGGACTTGCGAGGAGATCGTCAACATAATCTTCCATAGTTTTGTGCAAGAGATCATGGAAGATGTAGGTCATTGCTCGTTGATAGGTTGCTCTGCGTTCTTAAGACCAAAAGGCATGACACGATAACAAAAGGTCCCCGAGGAGTTATGAAGGAAGTCTTATGTTGGTCTTACAGTGCGATGAGAATTTGATTATATCGAGAGAAACCATCCATAAGAGAAAGCATCTCATGACCTGCGATTAAATCTACGAGTTGGTCGATATTAGGTAGAGGAAAATCATCTTTTGGACAAGCAAGATTAAGATCCGGAAGTCGGTACAAATTGAATTTTCCCAAAGTAGCCTTGAATTCTTGGTACTACATTGGACACCCATTGTGGATAATCGATGGGTTGGATGAAGTTAGCGAGAGCAAGCGTTTGTAATTCTTCTTTAACAAGAAGGGCTACTCGAGGTGCATTTTACGTAATTTTTGCTTAGCTGGTTTGATGTTGGGAAGAGTAATGATATTGTGGACCACAATATCGGGATCGAGTCCTGGCATATCTCGTATGACCAAGCAAAGGCAGCGATGTTTGGAAAGAAAAGTGGTAAAGTCCCTAACCTGTGGATTAAGGGATTGCCGACCTTAATGATGCGAGGGTCTTGAAGTCCTATATTAAGGTCGATAGTGGCCTCGTTGAGAAGGGTAGACGTGTCGAAGGAATAGTCTTGGGGAGATATGAATCCTCTGCCCCGAGATAGGTGAGGTCAGAATCATCATCCGCACGGTGGATAGTGTTGATAGTGGGAGAAGTCGTCTCCAACTATTTGAGGAAGATTAATGGTATATAAAGCGGACCGATTGTTAGTCTCATAGACTAACGGCCCTAAGGAAATGGTATTGATAAAAAAAAAAAAGTTAGGTGGGATGGAAATGTCATCGTCCACATCAAGTGATGCTTCTGACTTAGTGGGGGAAGATGGTTCTTCAGTAGGAAGAGGCTCATCGAGAATAGTGACGGTGGCTTTTGAAAGAGGTTTAAATCCTAAACCAAATTTCTGATGTGGCATGAGAGTAGGAATGGATTTGAGGTCATGTATACCTTGTTCATATTTTCCCAGGCCAAAACCTTTCCACGCGCATCGATATAGATAAGTTTTTGCAAACGTGGGATTCTGTAGATAATCAAACCCTGTTAAGTAAGGTTTGGTCCTAGGAGGAGAATCTGGGTGATAGTGAGGCGTATCAAGACCACCGTAGATGAAATTAGTCTGTTGATTGGGCAGACCAATGGTGACGATGCGTGAGACACTGGTTGATATTCGAGTTGTTTTATGGTCTACCATACTCATTAGGTTTGAGATGGGCATCAAAAGAAAAGAGAGGAAGCTCTCTAGTGAGAAATGCTGCAATGTCTCTTCTAGATTTTGTAAATCCGGTAGTTTGGTTGCGGTATGGAAGAAGATGAGGCCCGTCGGGAGAACATGCATTTTCTTTTAAAGGGGCAGATCTTGTGGTCATGTCGCATTGTGCGGAAGGAAAAGGATCTCCTGGATGAGTATATATTTTGCCCTCATATTGATATTTTAAGCATCGATGGAGGGTGGATGGGACACAATGCATTGCGCGAATCCAGGAGCGTCCGAGGATCATATTATAGTGGAATTTTCCTTCGACGATGTAGAAGAGTTCATGAAGCAGCTTCTTACCTACTCGAATGGGTAAGACCACAGTTCCTAAAGTAACTGCTAGCTGATCGTTAAATGATCGAAGGGCGAAAGGCGGGGGTGACACTACATTCTTTGGTAACTTAAGTTGTTCGAATGTGTGCGAGGAGATGACGTTGAGTGCAGCTCCACTATCGATCATAACACGTTTTAAGGTAGTGTTATTGATTTGGACTGTGATAAAGAGGGGAGCCTCAAATCCTCGGAAGAAAGAGAAGGAATTTCCGAATCTTCAAAAGAAATGGTGGTTGATGTTCCATTCAATCCAACAACCAACTCGAAGGGGGCTCATCGGAATTCACTTTGATGCGACGATTATCAATTAAAGCCTGGCGATGTTTGGAGAGGATTGGATGAGGTCAAAAAGGACATTTTGACCGGAGCACAGGTGAGTTGTTTCATAACACTCTCCTCAGAGACACGGGAACTTGAGCCCGAGTGCAGCACGAATAGAGACCCGGGTCGTGGGGTGATGAGGAAGGAGAAACACCTTCGGGGGCTGCGAAATGACAACCCGTGGTCGAGATCTTGAAGATGAAGATGGGTTATCATAGTGTTGGGTTCTAGTGGCGATATGGATTGTGTCGATTTGGGAAGGTGGAAGATCAAGTGGAGTGGGACCACCGGAGGTCCGAGTGGATTGTTGGGGCTCGAGATGGGGCTAAGGTGATAGGAGGTACTTGTTCCTCCTCCTCCGAAAAAAAAAAGATCGCTTTCTTCCAAAAAGGTTGTTCACAACGGCTTGAAGAGCTTTACATCCCTTGAGTATCATGACCCGAGGTGCGTGTGGTAAGCACAAATCAAATCGAGTTAAACGTGGTAGGTTTCACTCCTTTAGGAATTATAAGGTTTAATCGGAGGAAGGGTTATGGATGAAGATTGGATAAGTTGATGAAGGATTTCGGTGTAGAATCCGGTAGACGAAGAGGAGGATAGAGATGATGAAGGTGGTTCTTTTACATTAACCGACTGCCGAGGTAAAAGAACTTGCATGTTAGGTTTACTTGGTCTTTTTAGGGATCCTCTTATTTGTTTGGACATTTGAGGGGCGAGTCTTGGGCACTTGAGATGGGAGTAAGTGAGACATGATTGACTTTGGTGGAGGAGGAGCCCCTAAAATAGATTTTGAAGATGATGGAGATGTGACAAATTTTGCGGTCTTTGGAGACAAAGGGGGTTGCTTGGTCGAATTTACTGATGATTTAGATAATGTCGGTTTAGAAGAGGAAGAAGCTCCCAAAGTAGGTGAAATCGGAGGAACATAGAGTGCCTTGGTTTTTGGTAATGAAGATGATGATCCTGATAGAAGAGGTGACGTCTTTTTAGTAGGTAAGTCTATTTTTCGGAGTATTGGTGAGGAATGTGTTGTAGAAGAAGATGATGGTTTTGGTAAGTGTGTAGAAGAAGACGCCTTCTCAGCGGGAAAATCCAATCGTTTATGAGGCGTAGAGAGAGATTTTTGTGGAAGAGCACCAAGAGTCTTGATGGTCCGAAATATGGGCTTTCCTTTTTCAGGGATGGTGACAACTTCAACGGCATAAGGTGATTGTAATCTTTTCGGAGGAAGCAGGTGGGGAGGTACTGATGGTGTAACGTTAGATTTTGGTTGTCTCGGTTTAGGTTCAGGAACCGAGTGTATAGGTGTTGATGCTACTTCTTTTGATTTTTCCTTAATAGGCGAAGTAACATTAGTGATGGAAGAAGTGAGTGATGAAGAAGCAGTTCCTTGCGAAGGGACTACTTCTGATGCAGTAATCATGGGTGAAACTACTGTAGGAAAAGAGATAGGAAGGGTCAAAATCGAAGATGCTTCCGTCGAAGTCGGCACAATTATAGATACGTTCACGAGGCATAGTTGCAGCGGGAATGGGAGCAGCGAAGTAGATGTGTCTGTAGTGGAAACTCGAAGGGATGTAATTGCCTCGAGTATTGAAAGAATGTCTGATGATGAGACAGATGAGGATGACACTGTCTCGGGCATGGATGGAAGGTTAGACAAAGGAGCGGAGAGAGATGACTCCGTGCTTAGTAATGTAGGAATATTCAAAGGCAGGCTATCTGAAGATGGTGAAATTCCAGTGATGGATGAAGTGGAAGGAGGTTCTGATTCGATTGATGTGTTTGCAGATGGCTTGGTTTCAGAAGAAGATTCTTCGGTAGAGATGAAGTTGATGGTATGAGTGTTTGGTTTTTGAGACTCTGAAGCATTATGGTTCGGGGCATGATTGGGAAAAGGTTGTTTAAAAACATCGAGTGCCTGATTTGGGGGAGCATTTGGGTTATCCAGAATGAGCTCGCCTTTATCAATGAATTTTGGACAAGATTTTTGAAAGTCTGACATCGTTCGATGTCATGACCTTTGGTTCTATGATAATGACAGAAATCATTTTCCCTATACCAGAATGGACGTTCTTGGTTTTCATCAATATTCCTAATGGGGGGAAGTTCGATCATGCGAACTTCCAACATTTTTTCTAAGATAGAGGCATATGATTCCCCCAATGGAGCGAAGGATCGAGATGATGAAGTCCCTTTTCGAGAAGATGAGGGGTCTCTTCGTGGTGTTTGATTAGAAGTATTGTCGGCTCGTGATGCTTTTAATACGATAGCATTGGTGGATCCTTGATTTTTGTCTTTAGAAGGGGAAGAATTTGTTTTGGTAAACCGAGAAAAATCTGGTTTAGATTTAGAGCGAAGTTTTAGCTTCCCTTGCTCAATGGCACGAGATTCAAGTTTGCGTGCCATCGTGAAGGCTTCTTCAAAGGTATGAAAAGTTTGGATCCTTAAAGTAGAAGAAATGTGATTAGCACAAGATCGAGTAAACAACTCGATTTGTTGGGATTGAGGAAGGAGAAAGACAATTGGTTGATTATCCCTCTCCAACGAAGAGCGACAAAGTCTGCCAATAGACTCTCATCATCGAATTGGCGAATGTTATAAAGATCGTGATCGAGATCTTATGCGTGATATTTATTGAAAAGTTTTCAACAAACATCTGGGCCAATTGAGAGAAAGAAAATAAGGAATGTTGAGGAATGTTATTGTACCAGTCTAAAGCAGGACCCGCTAGAGACATAGGAAAGGTACGGAGCATAAGCTCTTGATCCTGGACTATGAGGTAGCAAGCATGTTTGAATGCTCGCAAAAGTTGTTGAGGGTCTTCCACTATGAAATTTTGAAAATTTAGGAAGTTCCCATTGGGGAGGATAAAGCTTGAAAGCTACTGAGGGGTGAATGGGTTCATTACACACTTCTTCAAAGGAGTATGAAGGACAAGCCCCTTTTGTGGAGGCTTCCAAGTCTGCGATTTTCTTGAAGAGAATTTGAACCACGTCAGATTGAGGAGGAGGTACATTGGTATGTCCTACATAAGAAGTAAGTGGTGGATGTTGTTGACGGTGTCAATGGAGGATTCATCGTTGATGGATAGGATGATAAGAGGAATAACCAGTGTTAAGGTGACACCTGGGTGAGGTATTTCTTTGTGAGGTGGCTTGCGTATAGATAGGTGGTGTGAGATAATAAGTGATTGAGAAAATGAAGGTTGGATGACGGGTGGAGCCTATGATTGGTGGACTCCTATGTTTGTTGATTAGATCGGGACATGATTGAGGAACATGGGTGTTGGTTGGATTGGACATGTTGGGAACAAGACCTGAAAGGGGCCTTCTCTGCCGGATTAGGTATTAAGGGTGCCGATGTTAAAGGATGGCGTAACGTCACGATTGCTTTGGAATATTGGAAGAAAGACCCCTAGAGGAGGGCGAGAAGTAGGAGCCAAGTGACTATTCGAAGGGTTGGCTCATGAAGAGGTATTGACCTTGGGACACGATGGAGGGCATAGATGAATTAACAGCAATATGCGGGTGTGCAGACGCATTCATTATAGCCAGGGCAGAAGACCTCTCAGAAGTAGGTTGTGGAATATTTGAGGCAACTACGGTGTTAGGAATAGGTAAGACTATTTGAGAACTAGTCGATATGGTAGGTGGAAGAGAAAAGGGAGGCATAGGGGCCTCGCCCTTCTCCGTGGCTCGAGGCAAGAGCGACGATGCAAACTGCTCTACAAAGGCTTGGGATGATCCATGAGGATAATCGTACACTTGTTGGATTGGTGGTCCTTGATCGGATATTTGAATAGACTTGTGTACTAGGTAGTCCATGAGGCTATCGGATTGCGATCGAGAATGCAGAATTCGAGATCCCCGAGGGAACATACTCCGAGCCAGATGATATTTCGAAGGACTCGGGGAAGCTGGACATGATGGGATTGCTTTGGCTTGATAGAAAGGATTATATGACCAGGATGGGGAACCAACTAACAAGTGGTCCCGAGGAAGATTGGGGGAGTGCCGAAACCTCCACACTAGTGGTGATCTCGGAGGAAGAAGGAACCAGTTGAGCCATTCTTCTAGATTGTGACCGAGTGATAACCGTCATAAACACGTCAGAAAAGAAGATTGACCTAACTAATGCACAGACAATTCAAGCAGCGCAAGTGATTATCTCCTTTAAATTTTGATGCTTTTAAGAAAAGAAAATGTTAGGGAAGGCTTTTTAGAACAGGAACTACTCAGATAGCCAAACTAAGGATGGTTTGGGTAATGTTTGGTGAGGAGTCCCGAAGGCACTTCAGTAAAAGACCGGTACGTGGCTTGATATAGGGGCCTACCCCCGCACTTCACACACCGCTGCGATAAGGGAGTTGGGTGCTTTGCAATATATACCAAAATCTTCCGTGAATTTATAAGCGCGGCACGAGTACCGCATGTAGGCTCTTCCTCTTGGATATCACTTCCAAGTAGGCGAGGCCAGGGAAGGAATTTTGTTTAAATGCTTTATACCTAGTGATTTTGGCTTTGTGTGCAAGGGTGAAAAATAAAAATCAAATAGTGTCACTACCGATTTTGATCAATTTTCCAGCCTAATTAAAACTAGATGAAAAACATGCAGCAATGAAAAAGGAAAAGTTCTTTTTAAGCACTTAAAAGCGAAGTGTTTGATTTCGATGAAGACAAGTCAAGCGATTCTTTCCCAAATGCGATTAATTTCTTTTTAAGCACCAAAAATTGAAGTGTTTGGATGTGATAGGCAACCGACAAAGAAATCCTAAAAAGGAGAAAACACCGTAAAAGAGGAATACCTGTAGATTTAGCTCTCTAAGGTGTGTGGACTTCAAAAAGCACGTTGTTGAGCTCTTCCCCTCGAACAATCCCACGAACAAGCAAAGTGCTCCGCAAGAAGAGTTAAGCAAACACCAAAGAAAACCCGAGAAAGATATATCCGGATAACGGTGAAATGTAAATTCTATTTTTAAGGAACTAGAAAAATTTCGAAGATAACGATTTACTAAAAAAGCAAGATTGAAATGATGAAAAGAAATGTTTCGAATAGGGTGATAGAAATCGGTGAAGAAAAGGAACAAAGTTCAAAACTAGGAAAGAAATGAACTTACCAATAAGTGACTTTGGTTGGGTCCCACCGGGCGTGCCAGAATGTAGATCAAGGATTTCGCGCTTGTTACCTGTCCAAGTTAATGCACCAAACTAAACACAAAACCCCGAAAAACTCAATGAAATTGATACTGATGAAGATGTAGCGGATGAGGCGGCCGATGTAGATAAGATGGGCGCACACGCAGCACTCCAGACAATAGATCCGTGTATCCTGCAAAACACCGATGCTTGACGAAAAAGACCACGTTAAAAGATATTTAGGTGGATCGCCTGAGATGCGAGTCCGGAAGCGATAAGCTTCCTCGGCGGATGTCAGTCCACGTTTTCAATTAAGAAAAGAAGCATGCATGATAAAAGATGTAAGTAAAAAGCTAGATTTTCTGATTGCAGTAATAAGACAGAATCTAAACAGCAGACAGAAAGTACAGAAAATAGGGAACTATGAAATAATGCGAGTTGTGTTACTCAGTATCCTTTACCTAATCGCAGGGAAATCGGCGATCGGGGCGAGAATCGGCCGATCGGTAGAATCAGCGTCGACATCGATAAGATCGGCGTCGATTGGAGGCAGATCGATCAATCAGAGACTGTGTGATAAGATTCGGGAATTGGAAGGTGAACGTGGTCATTGGATGTGCTTTGAAGTTGGCGGAGAGCACGCTGGAACAGAGTCACCAGATGATAGATGGTTATGTGCGATGTCTGATGTGATAGAGAAGGAAAACGGTGCTCCTCTCGAGGGATTGATTCGGACGAGATCTGCCCTAATTTGATACAATTGATGCTAAAAAGATCTCTCTTTCTCACAACCCTGTATCTCTCTCGCTCTGTTCGTGCGTAAGTGCTTCCTTTTTCGCCTGTTCACTTTTTCGCTCGTTCATGGTCTCTTTTCGGTCTCTTTTTCGGTCCCTAGAACCGAGTTCGGACTCGCTTTTATAATCGGCGCCGTTCTAGAAAATCGGCGCGCCGACCATATGGGTCGGCACCGATCGCGGAATAGACTCGAGATGGCCAAAATGAGTGATTTCAAGAAAGATGAGAATTACCCGAATACGGGAAATATCCCGCATTTAGGGAAGAGGAAAAATAGATGTGATACATAGATAGAATAAATTTGGGGTGGATAAGTGATTAAGATGCATGGGAAGAAGCATAATTAAATATTTAATATTTAATCACTCATGGGTAAGATGTGATGGGGTGAATTAAATTTGGAATAAGTGATTAAATCACAAATTGGATAATATCCCAAGGGGATAGTTGGTGACGTAAAACGTGCCCTGAAAGGTTACCTAAGCAAGTAAATGAATGAGAGGGACACTAAATTGAGTAACCAATTTTAAGTGTCTACATTGTTCTTAATGCGCGTGATCCATTGCCAAAGCGAGAGCAGGAGATCCGAGAACGGGTAGAATACCCGTGTTCAAGTCCCACCGGCGTGCGAGAATGTAGATCAAGAATTTCGCTTGTTACCTGTCCAAGTTAATGCACCAAACTAAACACAAAAACCCTGAAAAACTCCAATAAAATCGATACCTGATGGCTAAGATCCGAAGATGTAGATGGATGAAGAAGCCGATGTAGATAAGACGGGCGCACACGAGCAATTCGCACAATAGATCCGTGTATCCTGCAAAACACCGATGCTTGACAGAAAAAGACCACGTTAAAAGATATTTAGGTGGACTACCCGAGAAGCGGGTCCGGGAAGCGATAAGCTTCCTCGGCGGATGTCAGTCCACGTTTTCAATTAAGAAAAGAAGCATGCATGATAAAAGATGTAAGTAAAAGCTAGATTTTCTGATTGCAGTAATAAGATAGAATCTAAACAAGAGAGAGAAATACTGAGAAAATAGGGAACTAGGAAATAATGTTGAATTTGTGTTACTGTGTCCTTTTACTGTCTACAGGAAATCGGCATCGATCCCAGGTAGAATCGGCGTCGATCGATATGGTCGGCATCGATTGAGACGAATCGGCGTCGGCCCAGGTGAGATCGGCGTCGACTAAAGCGAGATCGATCAATCATGGGTAATGCGATAAGATTCGGAATGGAAGGTGAATGTAGTCTCTGGATGTGCGAAGTTGGCGAGACAACAGAGCAGAGTCACTAGATGATAGATGGTGGTGTGCGATCTTGATGTGACAGAGAGAGAGTAGCGGTGCTCCTCTCGGGATTGATTCGGACAGATCGCCCTACAATTGATGCTAAAAATATCTCTCTTTCTCATAACCTGTATCTCTCTTGCTCTGTTCGATGCGTAAGTGCTTCCTTTTTTTAAATCTGTCATTCGCTTTTTCACTCGTTCGTGGTCTCTTTTTCGGTCTCTTTTTCGGTCCCTAGAACTGAGTTCTGGACTCGCTTTTATAATCGGCGCCGCTCCTAGAAAATCGGCGCCGACCATATGGGTCGGCGCCGATCGTGGAATAGACTCCCGAGATGGCCAAAATGAGCGATTTCAAGAAAGATGAGAATTACCCGAATACGAGAAATATACCGCTTAGGGAAGAGGAAAAATAGATGTGATACATAGATAGAATAAATTTGGGGTGGATAAGTGATTAAGATGCATGGGAAGAAGCGTAATTAAATATTTAATATTTAATCACTCATGGGTAAGATGTGATGGGGTGAATTAAATTTGGAATAAGTGATTAAATCACAAATTGGATAATATCCCAAGGGGATAGTTGGTGACGTAAAACGTGCCCCAGGTTACCTAAGCAAGTAAATGAATGAGAGGGACACTAAATTGAGTAACCAATTTTAAGTGTCTACATTTTGCCCCTTTTTGTCGAATAACTTGCGATAAGCAAGGTTGTGAGACAAAAAAGAAGGGAAAAAAGAGTGATGATGTGATCCCCCTCAAACTAGGGATGGGATGGATGATAGAACAGACGATCCCAAGTTTGAAAAAGGTAGATGAAAAATGCAGGATGCCCCAGTCGGATGCCTGGAGTAGATCTGATCATTGATGACGCATAAAAATAAATAAAAGGCAGCAACCTAAGGAACTCACATTGGTAGGGAAAACTAGCCGGTCTCCTCATGAGACGACGTTAGTGCCTACAGACCCATGAGTGTAAGGAGAACTGCAAAATAGTCAGCATCTAAAGAGAGACACATTGGTAGGGAACACTAGACGGTGCAGTGCCAAAGCGAGGCAGCGTTAGTGCCTACAGACCCGTTTAACTCTAAGTTGCCAAAAAGTACGAGTGTCCCACGCAAAGGGAACAAAGCCGAAATAGACAATGATATCGAAAAGATGCAGAAAGACAAAATTCAGCACACAACAATGATCGAGATAGATAAGTAAGCCAAGCATCAACACTATGGCAAGCAGAGATATAGAAAATCGGCGCGACCAAACTAATCGTTAATAGATCAAGGATTTCGCTTAAGCATTACTGTCAAGTTAATGCACCAAACTAAACACAAAAACCCGAAAAACTCCAATGAAATTGATACAGTGAAGATGTAGCGGATGAGGCAGCCGATGTAGATAAGACGGCGCACACGAGCAATTCGCACAATAGATCCGTGTATCTCGCTGAAACACCGATGCTTGACGAAAAAGACCACGTTAAAAGATATTTAGGTGGACCGCACTGAGAAGCGGGTCCGGGAAGCGATAAGCTTCCTCGGCGGATGTCGATCCACGTTTTAATTAAGAAAAGAAGCATGCATGATAAAAGATGTAAGTAAAAGCTAGATTTTCTATTGGCATTGCGGTAATAAGATGAATCTAAGCATGAGCGAAAGTCTGTAAAACAGGAAGTATGAAATAATGCCGATTTGTGTTACTGTATCCTTTACCTAAGCTCGTTAGGAAATCGGCGTCGGCCAGGTAGAATCGGCGTCGACCGGGTAGAATCGGTGTTGGTTAAGAGTAGAATCGGCGTCGGCCCGATAAGATTAGCGTCGATTGGAGCGATCGATCAATCGGAGGCGTGCGATAAGATTCGGGAATTGGAAGGTGAACGTGGTCTGCGTTGGATGTGCGAAGTTGGCTGACGCTGGAACAGAGTCACCGAGATGATAGATGGTTGTGTGCGTCTTGATGTGCGAGAGACGAAGTAACGGTGCTCCTCTCGAGGATTGATTCGAGACAGATCTGCCCTAATTTGATACAATTGATGCTAAAAAGATCTCTCAACCCGTATCTCTCTCGCTCTCTGTTCGTGCGTAAGTGCTTCCTTTTTTCGTCTGTTCGCTTTCGCTCGCTCGTTGGTCTCTTTCGATCTCTTTTCGGTCCCTAACCGAAGTTCTGGACTCGCTTTTATAATCGGCGCCGCTCTCTAGAAAATCGGCGCCGACCATATGGGTCGGCGCCAATCGCGGAATAGATTCCGAGATGGCCAAAATGAGCGATTTCAAGAAAGATGAGAATTATCCCGAATACGGGAAATATCCCGCTTAGGGAAGAGGAAAAATAGATGTGATACATAGATAGAATAAATTTGGGGTGGATAAGTGATTAAGATGCATGGGAAGAAGCGTAATTAAATATTTAATATTTAATCACTCATGGGTAAGATGTGATGGGGTGAATTAAATTTGGAATAAGTGATTAAATCACAAATTGGATAATATCCCAAGGGGATAGTTGGTGACGTAAAACGTGCCCCAGGTTACCTAAGCAAGTAAATGAATGAGAGGGACACTAAATTGAGTAACCAATTTTAAGTGTCTACATTTTGCCCCTTTTTGTCGAATAACTTGCGATAAGCAAGGTTGTGAGACAAAACAGAAAGGGAAAAAAGAGTGATGATGTGATCCCCCTCAAACTAGGGATGGGATGGATGATAGAACAGACGATCCCAAGTTTGAAAAAGGTAGATGAAAAATGCGAGGATGCCCCGGTTGGATGCAGGTAGATCCGATCATTGATGACGCATAAAAATAAATAAAAGGCAAAAGCAACCTAAGGAACTCACATTGGTAGGGCAAACTAGACGGTCTCCTCATGAGACGAGCGTTAATGCCTACGAGACCCATGAGTGTAAGGAGAAGCGCAAAATAGTCGAAAGCATCTAAAGAGAGACACATTGGTAGGGATAACTAGGACGGTTGCAGCGCGACGACGTTAGTGCCTCTGGGCACCGTTTAACTCTAAGCTGCCAAAAAGTATGAGTGTCCCACGCAAAGGGAACAAAGCCGAAATAGACAATGATATCGAAAAGATGCGCCGAAAGACAAAATTCAGCACACAACAATGATCAGATAGATAAGTAAGCCAAGCATCAACACTATGGCAAACAGATATAGAAAATCGGCGGCGACCAAACTAATCGGCGACGACTAAAACAAACGGCGTCGACCCAAAAAATCGGCGCCGACCAATCCAGGCACATATAAATATGCGAACGGAAAACGTAAACGATTTATTTTCAACGTGACGATTGATTCAGAGAAAGCCAGATTTTTGATTTGAGCATCATGGAAGCCTCTGGGAGCGGTCAGAAGCGCAGGAGGACACGACCTGGGGTAAGTGGTCATTCTTGAACCCATTGTTCTTAATTTATTTTTTTGTTTGATTTTTTTTTTTGCATGGGAGGCCAGGGTCCGGTTCATGTCCGTACAGGCAGTCGGCGCCGATTGGTGTAATCGGCGTCGATTGGTGTTGGATCGGCGTCGATTGGTATTAATCGGCGCCGACTAAAATGAACGACGCCGATTTTACCAAATCGACGCCGATTGATAGATGTTCATTTTTATTTTTTTTTGGTTCTGTCTTGGAGGATGTGATTTGGGGAAATAAGAGACTAATTATGTTTTTGATGTCGTGGATGCAGGCACGAGAGGCTCTTCATATGAGGGACGCCATTCCTGAGTTATTGGAGACTATTCTCCCTGATGTGACAGATGCAGACTGGCAGCATTTAGAGCTAGCCGGGCTCGGGGGTTTCCGATATTATAGACGAGTGTCACGAGATGTGGAGCTCCTGCGGGCACTAGTGCGACGGTGGGACAGCCACACGTGCACTTTTTGGTTCAGGACGGGTGAGATGACTATCACCCATGAGGATATATTCAGGATCCTGAGATTACCTATTACTGGGGACCCGATTGAGATCACACCCCGGGAGCAGCAGCAGAGGGCCCTCGGTCGGTTATACAGAGATAGGGCAGATGACTCTGAGATAGTATCTGGGGCAGTGCGGATCGCTTCTCGTCAAAAGTGAGATAGCCCTCGGAGTATGAAGGATGAGCCCCTTTTGTGCGGCTTCCAAGTCTCTGCGATTTTCTTGAAGAGAATTTGAACCACGTCAGTTGAGGAGGAGGTACATTGGTATGTCCCACATAAGAAGTAAGTGGTGGATGTTGTTGAGGTGTCGATGGAGGATTCATCTATTGATGGATAGGATGACAAGAGGAATAACCAGTGTTAAGGTGACACCGGTGTGGGGTATTTCTTTGTGAGGTGGCTTCGCGTATAGGCGGTGTGAGATAATAAGTGATTGAGAAAATGAAGGTTGGATGACGGGTGGAGCCTGTGATTGGTGGACTCTATGTTTGTTGATTGGATCGGGACAGATGATTGAGGAACATGGGTGTTGGTTGGATTGGACATGTTGGGAACAAGACACGAAAGGGGCCTTCTACTGCCGGATTAGGTATTAAAGTGCCGATGTTAAAGGATGGCGAAGGTCACGATTCTTGGAATATTGGAAGAAAGACCCCTCAGAGGGAGAAGTAGGAGCAATGGCTATTCGACCGGAGGGTTGGCTCATGAAGAGGTATTGACCTTGGGACACGATGGAGGCATAGATGAATTAACAGCAATATGCGGGTGTGCAGACGCATTCATTATAGCAAGGGCAGAAGACCTCTCAGAAGTAGGTTGTGGAATATTTGAGGTAACTGCGGTGTTAGGAATAGGTAAGACTATTTGAGAACTAGTCGATATGGTAGGTGGAAGAGAAAAGGGAGGCATAGGGGCCTCGCCCTTCTCCGTGGCTCGAGGCAAGAGCGACGATGCAAACTGCTCTACAAAGGCTTGGGATGATCCACGAGGATAATCGTACACTTGTTGGATTGGTGGTCCTTGATCAGATATTTGAATAGACTTGTGTACTAGGTAGTCCATGAGGGCTATCGGATTGCGGTCGAGGAATGCCTGGAATTCAGGATCCCCGCGGGGAACATACTCCGAGCCAGATGATATTTCCGAAGGACTAGGGGAAGCTGGACGTGATGGGATTGCCTTGGCTTGATAGAAAGGATTATATGACCAGGATGGGGAACCAACTAGCAATGGTCCCAGGAAGATTGGGGGGTGCCGAAACCTCCACACTAGTGGTGATCTCGGAGGAAGAAGGAACCAGTTGAGCCATTCTTCTAGATTGTGACCGAGTGATAACCGTCATAAACACGCAGAAAAGAAGATTGACCTAACTAATGCACAGACAATTCAAGCAGCGCAAGTGATTATCTCCTTTAAATTTTGATGCTTTTAAGAAAAGAAAATGTTAGGGAAGGCTTTTTAGAACAGGAACTACTCAGATAGCCAAACTAAGGATGGTTTGGGTAATGTTTGGTGAGGAGTCCCGAAGGCACTTGATAAAAAAGCTAGTACGTGGCTTGATATAGGGGCCTACCCCCGCACTTCACACACCGCTGCGATAAGGGAGTCGGGTGCTTTGCCAATATATACCAAAATCTTCCGTGAATTTATAGCGCGGCCTGAGTACCGCGTAGGCTCTTCCTCTTGGATATCACTTCCAAGTAGGCGAGGCCAGGGAAGGAATTTTGTTTAAATGCTTTATACCTAGTGATTTTGGCTTTGTGTGCAAGGGTGAAAAATAAAAATCAAATAGTGTCACTACCGATTTTGATCAATTTTCGACCTAATTAAAACTAGATGGAAAACATGTACGTGATGACAAATGAAAAGTTCTTTTAAGCACTTAAAAACGAAGTGTTTGATTTCGATGAAGACAAGTCAAACGATTCTTTCCCAAATGCGATTAAGTTCTTTTTAAGCACCAAAAATTGAAGTGTTTGGATGTGATAGGCAACAAAGAAATCCTAAAAAGGAGAAAACACCGTAAAAGAGGAATACTGTAGATTTAGCTCTCCAAGGTGTGTGGACTTCAAAAAGCGCGTTGTTGAGCTCTTCCCTAAACAATCCCACGAACAAGCAAAGTGCTCGCAAGAAGAGGTTAAGCAAACACCAAAGAAAACCGAGAAAGATATATCCAGATAACGGTGAAGCAGAAATTTCTATTTTTAAGGAACTAGAAAAATTTGAAGATAACGATTTCGCCTAAAAAAGCAAGATTGAAATGATGAAAATAAATGCTCGAATAGGGTGATAGAAATCGGTGAAGAAAAGGAACAAAGTTCAAAACTAGGAAAGAAATGAACTTACCAATAAGTGACTTTGGTTGGGTCCCACCGGCGTGCATGCTGTAATGCGAATGTAGATCAAGGATTTCGCGCTTGTTACTGTCGAGTTAATGCACCAAACTAAACACAAAAACCCTGAAAAACTCCAATGAAATTGATACACGATGAAGATGTAGCGGATGAGGCAGCCGATGTAGATAAGACGGGCACACACGAGTAATTCGCACAATAGATCCGTGTATCTGCAAAACACCGATGCTTGTGAGAAAAAGACCACGTTAAAAGATATTTAGGTGGTTTGAGAAGCGGGTCGGGAAGTGATAAGCTTCCTCGGCAGATGTGAGTCCACGTTTTCAATTAAGAAAAGAAGCATGCATGATAAAAGATGTAAGTAAAAGCTAGATTTTCGATTGCAGTAATAAGACGAGAATCTAAGCGTGAGCAGAGAAAGTACGAAAACGAGGAAGTATGAAATAATGCGGATTTGTGTTACTGTATCCTTTACCTAGCTATCTGTGGAAATCGGCGTCGCCCATCGGGTAGAATCGGCGTCGATCGGGTAGAATCGGCGTCGCCCGAGTAGAATCGGCGCGGCCCGATAAGATCGGCATCGATTGGAGCGAGATCGATCAATCGGAGAAGCCGTGCGATAAGATTCGGGAAGGTGGAAGGTGAACGTGGTCTGGATGTGGCGAAGTTGGCGAGACGCTGAGCAGAGTCACCGAGATGATAGATGGTTGTGTGCGATGCTGATGTGATAGAGACGAAATGGTGCTCCTCTCGAGTATTGATTTAGGACAGATCTGCCTTAATTTGATACTGATTGATGCTAAAAAGATCTCTCAACCTGTATCTCTCTCACTCTGTTCGTGCGTAAGTGCTTCCTTTTTCGTCTCTGCATTCGCTTTTCGCTCGTTCGTGGTCTCTTTTTCAGTCTCTTTTTGAGTCCCTAGAAATGAGTTCGACTCGCTTTTATAATCGGCGCCGCTCCTAGAAAATCGGCGCCGACCATATGAGTCGGCGCCGATCGCGAATAGACTCCGAGATGGCCAAAATGAGCGATTTCAAGAAAGATAAGATTTATCCCGAATACGGGAAATATCCCGCTTAGGAAGAGGAAAAAATAGATGTGATACATAGATAGAATAAATTTGGGGTGGATAAGTGATTAAGATTCATGGGAAGAAGCGTAATTAAATATTTAATATTTAATCATTCATGGGTAAGATGTGATGGGGTGAATTAAATTTGGAATAAGTGATTAAATCACAAATTGGATAATATCCCAAGGGGATAGTTGGTGACGTAAAACGTGCCCCGGTTACCTAAGCAAGTAAATGAATGAGAGGACACTAAATTGAGTAACCAATTTTAAGTGTCTACACTTAATCTTCCCTCATTAAGCGGGTGCCTTGTAGGCACTAACGTCATCTCGCTTTGCGGCCAAAGTCAATTGTCCCTACCGATGTGTCTCTCTTTAGATGCCGACTATTTTGCAGTTCTTCTTACACTCATGGGTCTCGTAGGCACTAACGTCGTCTCTCATGAGGAGACCGCTAGTTTTCCCTACCAATGTGAGTTCCTTAGGTTCTTTGCCTTTTATTTATTTTTCGTCATCAATGATCAGATCTACTCCAAGCATCCGACCGGGGCATCCTCGCATTTTCATCTACCTTTTTCAAACTTAGGATCGTCATTCTATCATCCATCCCATCCCTAGTTTGAGTGGGATCACATCATCACTCTTTTTTCCTCTGTTTTTGTCTCACAACCTTGCTTATCGCAAGTTATTCGAAAAAAGGGGCAAAATGTAGACACTTAAAATTGGTTACTCAATTTAGTGTCCCTCTCATTCATTTACTTGCTTAGGTAACCTGGGGCACGTTTTACGTCACCAACTATCCCCTTGGGATATTATCCAATTTGTGATTTAATCACTTATTCCAAATTTAATTCACCCCATCACATCTTACCCATGAGTGATTAAATATTAAATATTTGATTACACTTCTTCCCATGCATCTTAATCACTTATCCACCCCAAATTTATTCTATCTAAGTATCACATCTATTTTCCTCTTCCCTAAGCGGGATATTTCCCGTATTTGGGGTAATTCTCATCTTTCTTGAAATCACTCATTTTGGCCATCTCAGAGTCTATTCCGCGATCGGCGCCGACCCATATGGTCGGCGCCGATTTTCTAAGAGCGGCGCCGATTATAAAGCGAGTCGAACTCGGTTCTAGGACCGAAAAAGAGACCACGAACGAGCATCTAAAAAGCAAGCAGAGGCGAAAAAAGGAAGCACTTACGCACGAGCATGAGAGCGAGAGAGATACGAGGTTGTGAGAAAGAGAGATCTTTTTAGCATCAATTGTATCAAATTAGGGCAGATCCTGTCCGAATCAATCCCTGAGAGGAGCACCGTTACTCTGTCTCTGTCACATCGGCATCACACACAACCATCTATCATCTGGTGACTCTGTTCAGTGCGTCTCGCCAACTTCAGCACATCCAATGCACCACGTTCACCTTCCATTCCGAATCTTATCACACGCGATCTCGATTGATCGATCTGCCTCAATCGGCGCCGATCTTATCGATCGACGCCCGATTCCTACCCGATCGGCGCTGATTCTACCGATCGGACGCCGATTCTTCCCATTCGACGCCGATTCTACCCGATCGCGCCGATTTTCTGCAGTTAGGTAAAGGATACGAGTAACACAAATCCGGCATTATTTCATACTTCCTGTTTCTCGTACTTTCTTCTATCTGCTGTTTTAGATTCCTCTTATTACTGATCAGAAAATCTAGCTTTTTACTTACATCTTTTATCATGCATGCTTCTTTTCTTAATTGAAAATGTGGGTGACATCCAGGAAGCTTATCACTTCGGACCCGCTTCTCGGGCAGATCCACCTAAATATCTTTAACGTGGTCTTTTCTCGTCAAGCATCGGTGTTTTCAGGATACACGGATCTATTGTGCGAATTGCTCGTGTGCGCCCATCTTATCTACATCAACCTCCTTATCCGTCTACATCTTCGGATCTTGTCCATCAGGTATCGATTTCATTGGAGTTTTTCAAGGTTTTTGTGTTTAGTTTGGTGCATTAACTTGGACAGGTAACAAGCGCGAAATCCTTGATCTACAAGTGTCGCAGAGGTGAATAGAAAAACCAGGAGCTATGAGAACGATTTATGCAAAAGTACCGAAAAGAGTGGATCTGGACTATTTCTCTGGAATGGAGCACTTGAAGGAGGACAGGGCACTGCGGGTGATCTGGTCTACAATTTGTGTGCCTTTGGTATGTGAAAAACTCGAAAATAGTTTTTCAAGGTCTAAAGGTGGTCTAAAACTCTCGTTGTGTGTCACATCAATTTCACTATTCCTGTGATAAATGTCACCAATACTCTAAGATGAATGAAATACTTGCAGACCCCAAACAAGCATCAAACCCTAAAAAAAATAATGCATATGAAGGGTTTGGATGACCTCATTTGCCACTGATGGTGGACTTATTGACTAAGTGATGTACTAAATCTCAAACCCGGTGTATTTCTATGTGCAAGTGTGTGTGAGCATGCCCTAGCTTGCTCTTATATCGATCACACTTTGTGAAGTAGCAAGCAATAACTATGTGTATAAAATGTAGTAGAATGTGTGCATGGAATAGAATAGAATCCCCTCCCGTTATGAAGTATGATGAAAATATCCTAACCTTGTTCCTTGATGATGGAGCTATGTGGATGCAAGCGATCTTCAGTGCAATAGATGGATGCAACTCTAGATGGAGTGATAGTAGTAAGTGATTTTAGGTCCCTCATTATTGTCTCATAACTTTATATTTATAGGGTTATCTTTATATAATTTCATAATTAACCCCAAAAAGTCCAACCACAAGAAAGCTAAAGATGCCAAATGGCTATAAAGAGCCCAAAAAAGTGGTAGGAAAGTGTCGAAGGGACGAGGCACCCACAAAAGCACCCCAATCGAGGCTAAAATGATGGGAAATGACATAAATAAATTGGTAATTTGGGTGCAAGAGGTCGAGTAATGAAAAATAAAATAAAATAAGATGGATAAAATATGGGGTTAGTTAGTACATTCTTCACTCAAGAACCTTCTAAAAAGTAGCATAAAGCGAGATAGATAAACGTCTAAAATGCGTGATTTTGTGACTACATCGACAAACTTCAATTACAACTGTGATGTGTATTTTGACTAAACTACCTTATGCATCTCGGCTCCTATTACTGCAGCTTAATGAAAGTAATCTTATTACTCTTCCTCCACCACTCAATCTTGATCCTTCTCGCCCCCATGGCCACAACTATGATGAAAATGCACGTTGTGACTACCATCAATGCATTGGGCATTCTATTGATCGCTACTTTAAGCTTAAACATCTAATTCAAGATCTTATTGATAATAATGAAATTAACCTTCCGAGTCATCTACTTCTAAACCGGTCAATGATAATCAAAATCTCAAAATATTTAATGACCCATTGCCCAAACATGACAAGCAAGCTACGACTCTTCTGTAAACCATACATATTGTGTTATGCCTCCTCCTTACTTAGGGCCTCTTGACTTTATTGTTTCTACTACAGACGTACCTTCGTGAGTCATCACATTCGCCGATCAGTTTATCATGCTACATTTTCTTCTAATTCATTGCATATCAATGCTTCTATTGGTACTTATACCGTCAACAATACTATGGTCTATCCATTGGCACTTACCAATGCATGCTCCATGGAACTTCTTTTAGCTATCAAATGTCCCACCTCTCTAATCACATTTCCAGTTCCTAATTATTATGGTCATGTCATTCTTCCCATCATAGTTGGGTCTCTTACTATCTTTACACCATTCTTGTTTACTTTTAAATTGTATCATGTGACATGCTCTTAGGTATTCCTTCGCTCCGCGGTACCCAAGCCATCCCTTCCATGCATCACTTATGTCTTAAGTACATCCATAAAAAACAATTTATCACCATCAAAGGTATTCCACCACATACACCATTACCTCAACCCACTCTTGTTGATATCTTTGCACCATTCATGGCATCTAGGCCTCCTACACCTCTCAAGTCTAAAGATACTTTTGCACCTAGCTCTCCTATTCGCACACATCCTACATCACAAATTTTTTATCCTCGTCGGTCCATTAGTCCACCCCACTGGCCTAAGTCTACTATTCGGGAAGCCCAGTATCGTGGATGTTCTCTGCCTCCTTCTCCACATCGGTCTCATTCACATGCACATAGTTACTCCCCTGCACCACTAATTTCAAATCATGGTCACATACCTTTATCTCCTCGGATATTGGGTGGGGGCTCATCCTTCACTATCATTCGATTTCTATCACACACTTGGGGGGTGTCACAATTACTTCACTTCATGCTCCACTTCACTTTATGTCTAATCTTTCTTAACACTCTTACACCTTTGGTACAAACATTGTATCACCGTTTCCCAAGTGACACACTCTAAATCCATGGTTCATACTCAATTATTGATGGTAAAATTATTAAATGAACCTCACGTTATCTATGCTTCACACTTAATGATTCATGATACATCTTTCCTAGCATTTACTCGTACATAGCACATTCATTTCCCAATGACACACTCTTTTCTATAGTTCATTCTTGACTGTTATGGGGGCATTTATAAATGAACCTCATCTCATACACATATGTTATGGGGAAAATTTTTCCTATCATATTCACACCTTTCATATCACACCATTACACTTGCACCACATTTGTATATCTTGGTTGCATTTACTCTTGTTATCCTATACTACTTACATGTTGCACTTTGCTTACTATGTTAGCTAGATTATTAGTATGTCATTATTTGTTTTTGTATACACATGTGCATTCACTTGGTATCTTAAGGTGAATCAATAGCTTTCACAGATTCATACATGATGCATGATGCTCAACACACTCTTTACTAGTCCCACCAAGGCTCCTGGGGGCATCTACCTTTGTTGTTCTCATACTTCACACATTACAAGGTTATATTGTTATAATATTTACTACCTCTCACACTACTACTCTACTTTTCACTGATCCATACATGCTTTGACATACTATTTATCTTTCTAACATGATAATGGGTGTTTTATGTGTAGCATTTGACTTGTAAGCTCAAGACAACCATGGCTATCATACTTCTTGCTTCCTATTATTTTCTATTTTTTTGCAGGCTATGCCCTATGTCTTGTTTGATCATTATATGCTTTTGTTCACTTTGGCCCTGATTATCTTGTGAAATTGTGAGCAATGTCCCATGTTTGAAACCCACTTTTTGGTCCATCTTGTCTTCCTAGTTGCTTGTTATGTTGTCTTTTGTTGCATGCTAGCTCATTTTTACTAACTCTTGTTACTATCCAAATTTTTTTGCATGTGCCTTGTTTTATACCAGCACATCCCCTATCCCATAAAAATATCCACTTCATATATGCATATTAGTATCAGGTCCTCTCCTTTGACTACATTCTCCTACAATAAATCGCATGCACCCAAAATGAGGGGGCATCTATTGGGTGAAAAAAACAGCCCTATAAAGCATCTCAAAGCTACAATATAACACAACATAGTACAATATCAAGCACGGAACAAGGTTACAAATTGGTCCATAATCATACTTGGGCCCAAAATACATAGCATGCACTAGTGCCCAATCTTGAACAATAGTGGCGGGTGCTTATGTCCCCCTTGGCGCTAATGTCATGGGGGAAAAAATCAATTTCTCGGTTTAATGTAGTTTAGAACAATTTTTAGATCAATTCTCCAAAGAGTAGACACTTACCTCCAATTATAGAATTCAGTCTATTATCGCTTACAATCAATAACAAAAGGAACAAATTAGGGATGTACCATCTACAAGTGGTGCTTATTTAGGAAGTGTCATGGAAGGAGAGAAAAGCTAGACCTCTCTCCCCAACACTCTTCTCTTGGCGTGAGATCACCCAAAAACTTGCTCTTTATGTGAGATTGCCCAAAAAAATTCTCTTGGCATGAGATCACCCAAAACCTCACCATCGACATTCAAATCTAGAAACTCCAAGAAAATAGGACAATTTTCTATCTCATACTCTTTTACATATCAGGTGCACACTTTCCTTTTACACACTTTTACACTTTTACATACTTATACACATATTATTCTAATTTTCCAATATACGGAACTTTGACTACTCTTTTTCTCTTCTTTTGTAGGTCTATCTTAAATATGCAATAAGAAGCAACTCACATCAACAAGCACAAGTTCTAATAATATGCTACTATGCATACACTTCACCCCTAGGGTCTACTTCCCTTTCCTAGTCTCCACGCTTCACATTGTGATCACTTCACACTTCACTTATCCACTCAACATGATATCAAATATACTCTTCTCTACATGATCATAAGGTATGCATCTTCTATATAATTTATGATATTGAGTATTCACTCAACATCATAAAGTGAGGGAAAATGTAGACACAAAATCTATGCACTTGGGTACATTTCTAGGTTAAAACATAGTATATTAATAAATAGATGAAACTAGTAATTGACAATGTCTTTTGGGCATTTTTTTTGTCTCTTATACTCTTATTGATCATACACACCCTACAGCCATGCTGGTATTTGATTGATTTATCTTTTATGGCCTCGGAGACTAGCACCTAGTTATGACACTAGCACCTAGGTGCTCATGTCCCTCCTGCGTGATCATGACCCCTTTCTCTTTTCGGTTTTGGGTCTCTTTTACTTCTTGGGCATCTTTTACACTTTTGGGTGGGCCTTCTAGTTTTCAATTACGAAATTCAAATAATGGAATCATATATATACATAATTATAGCTCTCAAATAAGGGTCCAAGCACTAGCTTTATCTATTATCACCTAATCTTGCATCCAAAGGCACGTAAATCATTACAATGCATCCATATAGCATATCCATATAAAGGAAAATGGTAGCATCACTCTACATACATAATGTAGGAGGGGAAGTCTATTCTATTCGATCTCACACATTCTATACATTTTCTATATTCTAGATCTAGCCTACTATCATTGTGTAACTTACACAATGGAATAATTACACACACATTCATACAAAACTACATGGATTCTGAAATGTAGTGCATCGTTTAGTACTAAGTTCACTTTTTTAGGTGTCCACGGGGTAGTCGACTCCACATTCTACATCTTATTTATTAGGTTTTATGTTGTTTATGGGTATGTGCAGCTAGGTATATATTTTACAGGTTACAAGTGTGAAAAGTGACATTGGAACAAATCCAAAGTGACAAATAGAGATCGATAAAGCAAAGATCCTCTTGCATAAAAAAGCATAGAACATAAACATCTGACTGGAAACTAACACCCAAATCATTCACTAGCGCCCAAGTGATCCCATCCTCCTATGGATGCTCCTTTCCTACACATTTCTGAGTCTCAAAACCTATAGTGATCCTTGACGATGTTTCTTCCAGTTTGTTCCAGCTATTCACCTACCCAAATCATCTTCATATTATGTGAAATCAGCTAAGTCACCCTCTCTCTCGCTTAGGGTTTCATATTATTGCTTGATTTTTTCTTGTCCATTTACTATATTTTATCACTTATATATCATACACTACATTAATTAATCTGAAATTAATATTTAATTCAATTTATATTAAATCACAGGTAAGAATTTTCAAGTTGGAGAACTCGTTTTATGTAGGGATAAGGCTAGGGAAAATCCCGGAAATTTTTCATAAATTTGACTCCCTTTGGTTTGGTCCTTATCAAATTGATTCATTGTTGGGAAATAATGCATTCCACTTGAGATAAGTTGACAATGAGTGGTTACATTTTACAGTTAATGGTCAACACCTAAAATATTACTACAATTGAATTTCATGAACTTGCATATTATGTACATATTGTTTGTCTTTTCTTTGTTTTTTGCTTGTGTTTTGGTTTTTCTGACGAGTTATTATGATCATGAAACTCACCAACATGTTTTATCTCTACAAATGTCCCAGATTGGTGGAAGGTGTCTATCAAGTTGCTCAAATGGTAAGATTCTTTTAAGCTTTCAATCAAGGATGATTTATAAAATGATTTTATCTGATTTCATAAATAAATATTACTCGATATACTTAATGTAAGGATTTGTACTTGATTTTCAAAACAATGAAGGTTGCACTTTTTAATTGATCTTATCCAACCCTCACTTCCCAATCTCCTTACATCCCTTCTTCATACACATTCAACCAAACATCCATCCCATCTCGATTTAAGTTATTTATAGGGTCCGCCAGATTGAATCAAGAAACCACTCACATGTGTTGCACTCTTGAGCTTTAATTCTGTCATCTTTGATGCAATCTAACTCCTTTATAAGAAGTCGGGTAGAATGGTCACCGGTGTTATTGAAAAAATTTACGTACCCCTTTTTTTAAAATATCATCAAAACCCCTTTTGTCTCCATCTCGCAAATTTTCCCGCATGTCTTCATAATAATTCAGGTGGGAACCACTTAACATTTTTAATACATTATTAAATTTTTATAACATCTAAAGTGGTTTTGTGCATTCGTATACTCTATTAGTTGGTTGTTGGTTTCTGAAAGGATAAATGAGGTGTTTTTTCATCAAGTTATATGCATTACTTCCAACATGAATTAAGCTTCGTTTCACACTATCGATTTTATGTTTTTAAGCTCGAGTGGCGGTATACGTATTCTTTCCATTTTGGAAATATTTTTTCAAAGTGGCATATTGAGATTATTGTTGAGTTTTGAAATTATTATTTTCGCATATGGCCTCATTTTAGATTTCCACTTAACGAAATCCATTGTACTTAGAGTAAATTGCATATCATTTTGCATGGGTACTTGTTGATATTTTGTGTTAATTTAGATTATATCACTTTACATTCATTTTAAGGTTGGTATACACGTGTATGTGAGTGATTGGTTAAAATGGGAGTAATTTTTGGTTAATCACCTTGTGTGTTAGGAGCCATCACTTTGAGTTAGGATAATGTTTTTGGCATATTACATGGGGTCGTGTTGGTTATATTGTGGTTACCATAACTATTGTTTCAAACACTTATACTAATGGAAATAAATAAATTCATGCTTTCATTAACTCCCATCACCAATTGCTTTGAATTATGCAAATTTCAAGCTTTGGGGATTTTTATACTCGCTTTTATTTCTTTTCGGCTTTGTAAGTTCTATCGAAAGCAACTTTGATCATGGTGACTATTTGGTGGGTTTTTTCAACAAATTAATGGTGAGAGTGTACCTAAATTTAGTTATTTTTCAAGTACATGCATGTGCCATTTCATTCGTGGAATTCATGGGTCTATTTTGATTGAAATTGGTAGTTTGATCGAGCGTGGAAATGTTGAACTCATGTTTTCATTTCTGTTTTATTAACCCATATGAGAAATGTTTAGTTAATTTGAATATCAAAGTGCGTTGAGTGCATTTTTGGTAAATATTAATTCTTTTTTTGGGGTTGTGAGGAAGCCATTTGAATATGATGTAAGGAAGTTGTTGTGAGCTCTAATTTTTTTTGTTTGAGAAAAATACAAATTCAAGCTCTGTTTTGTTTTAGAGGGATATGAAACTTGTGTCATTGCTTAGAATATTCAATCTATTATGGGCATGCACGGAAATTTAACATAAATAAAAACTTGTAGCCTTCGAGTTCTCTATTTTGAGTTGGGTGTTTTCTTAATGGAGGTTTTTGAGTGAATTTACTTAAACAAATGGTCTGTGGGCATAGTTTGGTTTCTTTGACGGTCAGCTTTGTTGATATTTTTATTATTCAGGGACTTCAAGCTTGAGATTGTTTCATTTGTGTATTTTTATAGTTTCAAATGCCACTTTGAATACCTCTATTAAGATATGGTTAAAGTAGTGTTGGACGTTTTCTTTTCTCTAGCACCATTCAAAATGGTTCTAGTATTCATATGCAAGGTTCTATTTTAGAATGTAAGATGTGTCTACATAATTTTTATCATTCTTCTAAAGCCATTTGTAGAATAATGCAGTCTTATTTATGGAATTTTAAAGGTTTCGAAATTTTTACTACATGATGTTTTAAAAAAATTATATTGGAGTTGGGTTTGTATTATCAAAATGGTAAAAATTCTTACATGTTAAGGTATTCAAAATCGTCATTTTTGACTATATGCTTTGTTCTTCAAGCTCAAACTGGGTGAGTAAAATGTGTAAGTGTTTTAATGATTAATGGAAGCAAAGATGGCATTGGGAAGTGATGTAATGAAGTTTAAATTAAAATATGTTTTTCCCGCATTTATAAATATTTTTGTTTTGTTAAACTTGGAGTATTCCATAGTCAAAATATGTCATCATTTGATTTATGGATAACCTAGGTATCATTTTCATGTTGTTTAAATAAGAATTGGATAATTTAGCCTACCTTCATATGATGGATTATATGGACTTTATGAATTATATCCATGAGTTTTCATAGTAATGTTATGATTCTTTAGCTATTGCAGAAATCTCTAGTTGGGATGGATGGGGTGCCAATACGTAACT